>JAXCHB010000101.1:1780035-2458803 GCA_036926305.1 Uropetala carovei | reverse complement strand
CTTTCCTTAAAAACTGAATATCTAACACGAGAACAAAGATCTAAATGTCACTCGGAAACTACCCGAGTCACTCCATGAACTGATATTGATTATTTGAATTAATGATACAGAATCGTTTCGATGGCGTTGTTTCTTTTATGTCCGCGAGAGCTCTGCCATCGCTTGCTTTGGCAGCATTCATTATTACGTATATAATTACGAAAATATTAACCTTATTAAAGAAAACAAAATTTTATGGCTTTTTCTGTCGTAAAATACGCGTTTTAAAAGACAATAGACAAACTAAATACATTTAAACTTTAAAGTGTTGAAAAGGTATATTTTAATGCAATAGGAACCTTACCATAAGCAGAAGTTAGCGTTTGCAGCGCTGCAGGTGATTTAAATAACATTTATGTTAAGCTGAAAGGTTGTATTGCTGTCAATCTCGTTGAATTGCTTAGTGTACTTACCGGGTGTTGTCAATTACTTTGTGAACAATTAGTGATTTTGGTAGAGACTTTTATTAGTTTTATTTTACAATTTTACATAACTGTTAATAGTCAGTGACAAATATTTATCAGTGAATCCCTAGAATCAATAAGCAACATCTTGTCTAAACTAATTATTTAATACTTAATTAAATTAATGCTCATGTTAGTCGAGTTTCCCATTTGGTTTATTGCAGAATATTTCATGAGAAAAAGCCTTTTCTAGTTTGAATATTGTGTCTTTTTCAGGTTAAATATTTCGGTTCTTCATACAGAGTACTTTCCAATAGTTCACCAGGAACTTTTGTATTATTTTTGCTCAGAGATCACCAAAAATAGCTAATACAAACGTGCTAGATTGCTCGACTATGTCGGGTGATCATAAAACGCTTATAAAGGGGAACCCATCTCAATATGTGAAATTAAATATAGGAGGGTCTTTACATTATACCACAATAGGCACATTAACAAAGCATGATACAATGTTAAGAGCTATGTTTAGTGGGCGCATGGAAGTTCTTACGGATTCGGAAGGTAATATATCTTGAATATAAGTTATTTTATAACCATTTTATGAGTAATTTAATATTAAACTTATTATTTTTCAATCTTATAGGATGGATCCTAATTGATCGGTGTGGTAAACACTTCGGAACTATCCTAAACTTTTTACGTGATGGAACTGTTGCTCTGCCTGATAGCTGTAAAGAGATAGCTGAACTGCTTTCTGAAGCCAAATATTATTGTATTGCTGAACTAGTTGAATCGTGTGAACAGGCATTTGTTAGACGTGAACGAGATGCGGAACCAATCTGCCGAGTACCTCTCATAACATCCCAAAAAGAAGAACAGTTACTGATTAGCTCTACTACTAAGGTGATTATTTAACTCAGAAAGAGTTGTTTTAATTTGACAAATTTGCATTTATGTTCAGGTAATCTTTGTTTTATTTTTCCACTTACAAAGTTAACAGATTGCTTTACATTTTTAAATATTCACGAAATCTTTTATCGTTTTCAGCCTGTAGTGAAACTTCTGATCAACAGGCACAACAATAAGTATTCTTATACCAGGTTAGTTGTATTCCTAATGTTCGATATGTTATTCTCAGCCAGATAAAAAGCTTGTGCTTCTCCAAGTTTAAGGAGACTATTTAAGGCATGACTCAATTTTCTATTTTTTATTCACTTCCTTTTTTTATGTTGAAAATGGTAAAACTAGAGGTTAAAAGCTATATGTAGCACTTATTAGTAAGTAAAACTTGAATAGTTATTCCATAAATTGTGCTACAACAATTTGTCATACGTTCATCAGCATTTTATTAAAAAATAATTTTAAATTATTAACTTTTTGCAGTACATCAGATGATAACCTGCTGAAGAATATAGAGCTTTTCGATAAAATGTCCTTAAGGTTCAGTGGTAGAGTTCTGTTTATCAAAGATGTCATTGGTTCAAGTGAAATATGCTGTTGGATATTTTATGGACATGGAAGGAAAGTTGCAGAAGTATGCTGTACTTCCATTGTTTATGCCACTGACAAGAAGCATACAAAGGTATGTCATACATCAATCTTTTTGAAACAGTAATTCATTTTGGAAATCGAACTCGTTAAGTTTTATTTACAAAGATTTTGTGAGTACCTGCCACGAGATACAGAAAAATCCCCATTTGTTACATGGTACGAAATTAATGCTCATTCGAATGGAATGATTTACTTGTAAAAAGAGTTGTTGATGGTAGCATACTGCTACTTTGAAGTAGTAATGATTTTTATCCATGTGTTTATTAAGCTCATAATTGCTGATGGATATCCTTTAGTAATTCAGAGTTTAACTCTGCTATATGTTTTGCTAGGAAACAGGAAAGATTGATGCTTACAGCATGTCTCAGTTTTTCTGTTTGTTAAATATGTATGCAGTATTTTTTTGGTCACCAATAATTAATCAAAATTGTCTGTAGGGTATTTCTGGGTAAAATATTTAAGATGAGACACTATATTCAATTCATGATTATACAACTTTACAATCATTAAACCTTAGTTTTGAAGTTACAAAAATAAATTCATTCATTCAATCCACAAAATGATCTCATCAAAACAAATTATTACTGATGGTATAATCAGACTGCCACCGTATGGTTTAAGGAAGATACTTAAAAGAGCTTTCTTTTTTAAAACAGGTGGAATTTCCTGAGGCACGGATATACGAAGAAACTCTAAACATTCTCCTGTACGAGAATCGTAACGGGCCAGACCAGGAAC
This sequence comes from Uropetala carovei, assembly GCA_036926305.1. NCBI lineage: Eukaryota > Metazoa > Arthropoda > Insecta > Odonata > Petaluridae > Uropetala > Uropetala carovei. The sequence goes on along the minus strand of JAXCHB010000101.1, from coordinate 2,456,071 downwards.
TAATGCAGGCCACATCAACCCGCGGAGCCGTGGCTGCCATATCGTCCTACACGAGCGATGAAGAGGAAGAACGCTCTGGCCTCGCACGTCTCCGTTCGAACAAGCAAAACAATCCCTGAGTGAGGGAGAGATGGGGCTTGCGGAAAGACAGCGATGGTGGTAAAAAGTAATTCCGTATGGTTCCCATTATAGACAATTGGTATGCTAGAGGAGGTGGTGGGGGTGTGGTAGTATTCGTTTAAAAGAAGAGACCAAAGAATAATGATGCCAGTTTGGTCAGTAGCAGTGATCCCGTAAGAGTTCTAATATAGAGGACAACATTGCGCCCTTACCTTATACTATCATTTGGAACTCTTTAACGCCATTATGGATAAGAGTTTTATTTTCAATAATTAAGTTTCCGATGTTACCAGTTGACCCAAAGTATACCGAGGATATTAGTAGTATACTGTTCAGATAGAGAGCCATTGTGATGATATGGAGCTTAAATGAGTTGGAAATAAAGATGATGATTCCATGATGTATTTAGCAAGAGCCTTTTTTTTTAGAGTATTTTGTAATTTTTCCCCAGTAAGGATGTAGGAAGTATAGGAAATTATGAAAATGAGATTTCCAGTTGATAAGGGAAGTCATGACTGCTGTCCCATATGATGGACCAAATCGTTTCTTTTTAAGATATACTAATTCTCAAACAGTTATTGTGTGCAAAATGAAAACAAAGCTGTTGATGAATGACCTCTTGAAGTAATACGTGAGTAGCATATACAGTATATGCTGATCATTTGTAATTTTATCTTACAGCCAGTGGTTGTGTAAAACGAATAACTGTCTTACTCTTTAATTTTCTATGATGAATAAAGTGGGAAAAACTCGTGCTAGGTATGAATAAACCGAAAATGTGAAGAGTTATTATTTTATGAACCTTTTTTAAGTATCCAAATGTGTGTATCTCCGTTTTTGAGATCATGAAATTGTCGTTCATCTGTAGATAGTCAATTTTTATTTGGTACTCATTCAAATGGAAAATCTTGCTTAGATTTTCTGAACCACTGCTCATTCAGCATTCTTGGTGAATGTTATCACTTGGGTTTGTGAAGAGAATTGTCTTGGTGTATACGTGTAAGGTGGAGAGGGTTTTTGCTATGTGTTATCTGCAATTGGCGGGTGATTTACATGGCCGTTTCATTCAATGTTTATAGTAAAGTGTTTACAGAGGTCTTGGTAAACTGTTTAAAATTCAATCTCTCAGAGTGATCGTCACGTTTATTTAATCTGAATGGAAAATTTGAAAATATTAACATGATATATCTGTAAATGTCTGCATTTATGATAATCACATTATTCGATTATACATTACTGAAGAAATCGTTTCTTTAGTTTGTTACAATTTTCACAGCATACCTCTTGCCATTACTTTCTCTTGATGAACTCTTAGACGTTTGAATTGGGAGTTTTATTTTTTTTAAGTTCTGGTGATATATCATTTCTTTCAGGTATTTTATTTGTGACTTACCGTATCTGCCTGAATACAAGCAGATGTTTTTTGTCAAAATCTATCATGAAACAATCACTCCTTGGCTTAAATGCAAGTCCGAGGAAAATTTGGGTTGTGGTTAAATCTCGAAGTCACCTGTAGATAGCCTTCGCGTTCAAATGATAGTATGTACTATATTTTTCGTAAAGTAAATATTTGACCTATGATGAATATTAATGAATAAATAATAAAGGCTAGAATATTGAATTTAGCACTACCTGTGCTTTTCTACCATTTAAGGCTGAGTTTTTCACATTATTTGCATACATTGACGATGCAGATGATTACGCAACATGTGTTGACAGCTTTGAGTGCTCAACTGTTTGAATTTCAGTAAAACTTGACATGGAACGTGTATAATTATAAAAATGCAATTTCTTAAGGCAATGTATATGCTAATTTCATTGGAAATAGACTTGGATCAAAAAATATCTTGGCAAGATCGCTATTACTATATTTGACCTTTTGTGAAAATGAAGATGAATGAAATTATTGTCACTGAATGTAGAACATTATTCAACAACGCAAAATTATTAATTGGAGTAATATTTCAAACAACTAAACCATTTCCACGGCGGCACTCCGTTAACGGGAACTTTGTTACCAGAGGTATAAATTACATAAGAAAGTTAGGGATGCATTCTAAGTCTTCAGAAAAGGGGGTTTTAGTCTCAAAACATCTGCAAATATTAAAATAAATGGACAAAAATATTGTTAAATGAGCAATGAACAATTTATTTTACAATTTAGAAAGCGACAATGACTTTTAAAACAAAACGACAGGTTTTTTGGAGCATCCATCTCCTCCGATTTTGCATTGGTGGTAGCCTAGGTGACAGGTGCAATACGAAGGGTGAAGCTTCGAAAACGTACTTTTTCAAAGGTTGACTTCACTAACGTCGTTTTGGCTGTGGGTTGAAAGATTTTTTAACATTGAAAATGAATAAGTTAAACTAAACCAAGATTACCGGTAAAAATCAAATGAGGTTTTTTTCATTTAGAAACTATTTAAAAACTTTACGAACTGTGTAATAAAACAATGAATGTAGAATTGCAATTGGCGATTAAAATAAATTTCAAAATATTCTTACTGCGACTGTATTCCACTTTCGTGTCAATATTGTCCAGGCTGCAAGACCACCACTGTGGATAAGTCACAAATCCTGCTGGGAAGACGGACCCTCCTGCATCTCCTGTGGCGACTGCTTTGAACGTTTTTTGAAAACATTATCAAGGGTGGCTTGCCTCAGCTTCTTCCTTCTTTCTTTAAGCATCTCCGAGTAGCAATTCGTTGCTTGTAACACATCCCCCTTCACAACGCAGCTCCGTGAAAAGTCTGGGTCATTCTCAGTCAAAACCTCTACACGAGAAACTTCGCTTAGACAGTCGGACAAAATCTTTGTTGATAAAACCCTCTCCGAAGAAGCCTCTTCACAGTGGTCTCTTGTTTCATTCTCTTCCTCTTCTACCCTCTGCTCAGTCAGCTCTTCTAACTGCTCATTTGTTAGCGTTTCCCCGTGGTTATCCAGTAGCTCCTGCAAAGCATTGCTGTCAACTTCCTCGAAGCCTACTGACTGTGCCATTTGAACGACTTCAGCGGTAATGGCTGGAATCATCGGCTCTATCCCAACAGAGTCTTTTACGATCTCGGTCAAAGCCTTCTGCCAAATACCATTTAGACAGAGATCAGTCACTGCCCAGGCATCTTCGATATTGCTGATGGCTCTCATAATGCTGTAATTCTTCCAAAAATCTCTGATTGACTGTTTCTGACCATCATTAGCCTCGACCAACTGACTAAATGTATGCTTCAGATAATAAGCTTTGAATGCCACAATGACACCTTGGTCCATCGGCTCCAGAATGGGGGTTGTATTTGGAGGTAAAAACGAAACCTCCACAGGAATGAATGCATGTCTGAAGTGAGCCGAGATTCGTGGGATGTCCAGGAGCATTGTCTAACAACATTAATGCTTTTCGTCCGATACCATTTTATAAACAATAGTTCTACACAAACGGACAAAAATAATTTACAAACCAATCAGTAAATACGTCCATTGTCACCCAAGCATTCTTGTTCGATTTCCAGAAAACGGAAAGATTACTTTTTATAATCCCCTTCATGCAGCGAGGCGTCTCCGAATGATAGACGAGCAGCAGCTTCAACTTGATATCCTCCGTTGCATTTCCACCTAATAGCAAAGTTAAGCGGTCTTTCATAGCCTTAAACCCCGAAACTCTTTTCTCTTCTTGGGAAATAAAAGTTCTGGAGGGAAGTCGCTTCCAGAAAAGCCCCGTTTCGTCCACGTTAAACACTAAATTCGGAGGATAACCCCCTGCCTCCACCACGGCCTTCAGCACTGTAGGAAATTCTGTTGCTGCCTATATGTCAGCACTAGCAGCTTCTCCCGTGATGCAAACGCTGTGAATTTTGGCTCTCTTCTTGAATTTCTCGAACCACCCACGGAAAGCGACAAAACTTTCATTACACTCATCTTCTTTAGCCTTCAAATGATCAAACAGACTTAAAGCATTTTGCATTATCACCGCCTGACTCGGAGGTGTATGAGCTTGCGTCATTTCATCCACCCACACACTTAACATATGCTCCATTTTCTCTATGATGCTACTTCGTCTGCGTGTTCACTTAGTGGCAGTGAGATCGGAGGAGTGTTGCACCAACGTCTTCACTTTGTCTGCATGTTTTAAAATGGTTGCTAAGGTTGACTGCGCCATCCCTAATGAGCAAGCCACTTCACTTTTTCTTTCTCCCGCCTCTACCCTTCTTATGACTTCAATCTTTGTTTCTAAAGAAATTGATTGACGCCGAAGTTTTGGCTTATTAAATCCACTATCACTTGATGGGCATTTGGACTTATCCCAATCAAGAAATAGTAAAATACGTTAAATTTACGTACGTCTGCTCAACACGAAAGAAAGAGGTCAACTCTGATTCAAAGAATATGACTAACTCTTTCACATGTATGCACTTATAGATAAGATCAGAGTCGAGACTTTAGTAACATTGTAATTTAATAGCAGAAATTTTGTGAACATCTGCGCACTTACTTTGTTAGTAGACATTCGATACGCAAGGAGTGCCGGTTTCAATTTCTATCTCTGCTGCCTACGTGAAATCGCAACATTATCGACATTTTTTTCATAATTTCATCGGATGATATTCGACTTCGTTATAAAGGAGCTTTGTTCGCTAAGCGAGGTATTACCGTATTCTAATGTATTCAGCATAAAATTACGAAATTTGCATTTTTGCCAAAGAATTGGAAATTTTTGTGGGGTCGGCTTCTATTCGGGCAGATACGGTAGGTGTTGTTATTTTTGAAAGCTTTTTTCCCATTGTGCTGTGTGGGTTGCATATTTCTCCCTTTTACGTTACTCCGCTGGCAGTGGAAGTGTTAGTTGTTTTCCGACTAGGACAGTTTTTGGTTTGTTTCTTTTGAGTTTTTTATTGATTGATATTGATGGAACCCCGAAAAAGGTTGAAATTGATGATGTGGTATAATTTGCGTGTTTGATGTTACATTCAGGAAATACTCTTTATAAAATAGATCAAAAGTCCCAGTAACTCTCTGTCGTGTTTAATTGTTGTAAAATTGTTAACAGTTTACTTTGCCATTATTCATGGTCAAGGAACTGAAAGTTTTGACGAAGTTAATTGTAATTTTACGATAGCTAATACATTCTAAATGTTAGAATTTACAATGGTAAATTCCCTGTGGGCTAAATTTTGATGTAAAAAAGATCTTCTCTAATTCATATGTAATATTCACTCCGTGATTTGGTTTTATAAATACATAAATCGTTGCATGTCATGTTGTAAAAAATCTGTCTAATGAATATATTTTTGGTATATTCTTCAACATTAAATATCCTAATTCTTTTTAAATACACATAAACATAACAGACCAATGATTTGGAGAATATGCTGTCTTCCTAATGTATGGAAAGGTATATGGTGGGCTAATTCCTCCTGGAGAAGTGAGTTTTTAATTAGAAGTTGTTTTTCACCAAACCATTAAAGAATGTCATGTGTGTTACATGTTCCTAATGGCTGTTAAAGTAACATTGTATTTGTTTTGTACTTTGAAAAATGTGAATGCATGTCAAAAACATGATTTGTGTGATTGTTTTGTAATCATATTTGTTATTATTGTCATTAATGAAAGTTGTTTGTATTTAATGAATATCATTTGGCCTCAGGCAACAGAATGCATTGTTAAAACTATGACAACTTGTTTATTGTTTTGGTTTGAAAGTGTTTCTGCTCAAGTGAGCATTAATAAGCTCAACCCAAGATGTAACTGAAAATGATGTTATTACTGTCAGAATTAAGTAAATGGCTGTACATTTAAATAAAGAAAACCTCTCAATTTTTGTGATTTTAAATGAGAGTCTTCTTTAAATTTGGTGTGGATCGTATGTTGAAAAATTGTTTATAATATATGAATAATAGATAAATTAATAAAAATTACTAAATATAACTTTTTCATATGGAAGATTTATTCAAGAATTTCTACATTTTTATAATGTTTTATTTCATAAACAAGGTTATATTTTTGCTCTGCGTGTACAATCAATCAAATTAGAATGGAAGTGATCAGTGATATATAAGACAAATTTGCAAGGTGTATATAATGTATGCCATTTATCTGTCTTCATATAAGAGTTTTGAAGAATATACAGGGTTGGGTAGGGGCCCGTTAAAAAAACCGAAGGCATAAAAGATTAGGAAAGCTGAATTTTTTAGCATACATTTTGACATTGATGCCTTTTACAAACAAGGCTCTATTGACTGACTATGTGGTGGTGCAGCTACAAAATATGAGTTAAATTTATGTATATAACAGGTGATCAAATTTCAAATTCTCCTCAATTTGTCAAATACAAGAGAAATATTCATAGCAAAATAAAACAAAATGTTACTGAATGTAAAAGAAAAAATACGAATTGCATACAGGTTTATGGCTAATGTGTGTTCAATTAGTTTCCCATTAAAATAAGGATGTAAAACAGGAGACTATCTTATAACTTATAATATAATGAATTATACATTAGGAATTAAAATGACCAAGACAAGATCCTCCTAGGAACAAAGGCATGTATAAAGTTATAATACTGATGAAAGCTTCATCGTGGTTCTCTAACTTGATTCTGTCATGACCAGAGACGTAACTTCAGTTTTGGAGTCCCAAGAGGCCCCCATAACAATTAAATATTTATGCATAGTTTTTATTTTACATTTTAGAAAATAAAAAATATAACACTCGATTTATTTCATATTACAATAACCTTTTGCCTTATTGAGGCCCCAAAGCAATGCCTTGCCATAGTTATGCCTTTGGTCACACACGGCGGTCAATGAATGACACACTTCAATCCATCACACTTAAAATGAGTAGTGTGGAACAATAAATAGTTTAAGCCTAAACATTTTTATTATTGTTAAAAATGGTGCAAGATAAAGACAAACTACTATGCTTAACAAAATTTACTCAATTTCTTACAAGCCATTATCAAATGTTTTAGTAATTTGAGAACCACTTCCCTATATGGATGGTAAAAATTAAATGTTAATAGACATATTGAGAATAATAATACATCACAATGCTAAGACAAAGATTTCTAAAATTTATGACTCAAAACAACATGTCAGTGTTTTGAAGTTTATTAGTCTACATTATCCATAGAAAATTTTCATTACCTAGAGAAATAAGAAAATTTCCATTTCTACTTATTTTGCTATTTCAGCAATCCTTAGAAAACACTTTTGTGTTTATATGGTTTTCATGCATTGATCTCTCCAAAAATAGTGTGCTGTTTTTACAAAGTGATCTTAAGTGAACATACAGCTAATTTAAGCATATTAGGAAAAAGGGTATTTGCTAAATTTAATTAAAAATTTTTTTTGACCTAACGTAAGACATTTTTATAGCTTTGCTACTCTACTTGTTGAAGAGGATGGAGCACTTCTACAATGATGTTCCTGTAGAGGCTCCTTCCTATATGTAAAATTTTCAGAAGAATTATACATGCTTATATACTTATATCCATGTATGTACTCCCAAGAGAAAGCTAGGATAACCTTTCATGACAATTTACACTACTACCATCCCAGATAAATAGTTTTAGGTATTTAAAGTTAATGTAAAATATCAATTCCAACTTTGGAATCACCACTTGAGAAAAAATCTGGAAATATTAAAAACTTGGAATAAATTCTCCATCATAGAAATAAATTAGACACTTAAAATAAAATTTTGGATAAAAATGAGAAGGCGAACATTGTCTTATTACGAGTGACATAAGAGAGTTACTACAAAATTATAAAGGCGCTTAAAATATTATTACATTTATAAAAATACGGTACTTCTACATTTGCATAACAGTTTCTTCCATGACTAACAATAAGTAAAATATTAATTTAGAACTAACAGTACGAGATTAAAAACAAACATTTCACATGATGGATACCAAAGTAAATAACCATGCACTGGACTAATATTTTATAACTTTACACTATGATGGAGTATGAGTGCAAGAAAAATACTAAACTAAACATTCATCCACTTTTCTCATCACTGTAATCATAAACCATAACACAAGCCTGCTCGAAACGTTCAAAATAAGACTGCATGCATACGCCATCTCTTGAGGATTAATGAACTAGGTTGTAACAAATAAGAATATAAATGCGACATTAAAGCCGTGACCGCGAAAGGGTTAGTTTAGGATGATGTCCATTTTACCTTTTATATTTATATGTATTATAATTACTTCGTTGATATTAGCGTTGCAGTGATGCATTCAAATGTTCCGCCAACTTATCATCTCCATAACAGATGTAGTGCAGACGAATTGGTATCTTTTGTAGCTGCCCGAGAGTGACATATGTTTTTCTGGAAAAGATGCCAGTATCCATTGGGTCGCTTAGGGTGGGCGCCCCTTGTCCCATCGGTTTTATTTATCCAGGTAATATTTCTGGTGCATCTTATCGATATTTAACGACAGGACAATATTAAAGAGTAAGCTTTCACACAGCTTTCGTTATGAGACATTGCCTTGTATTTATAATGCATTTTTTTCTGTATTTTGCAACTCTGATATATGTTTTGTCTGTTATTATTCAATGTAAAAATGGACATTGAGCTCGCTTAATACATAAAAGATCACTAATAATTTTTCTATAAAAACCCTCAAAAATATAAAAGAAATATGGAAGCTTCATTTACTGACGCAATGTGAAAATATCTACCTGTTTTATTTAGTGTTTATTTATAATTGTAAGCTTAAAATTCTATATGAACTTAGTAATATAATGTGACAGTAATTGATCCAATAATTAATTTAAAATATAAAGCCACTTGCTCAGAATCTTAATTTGAAAATTTTGAAGGCAATTCCTGCCGCTCACCAGCTTTTTAAAAAAACATTTCTTCGGCGATGTTATATATGATATTAACAGGCACACAAATAGTGAAATTTTTATCTTCCTATCTTTAGCCATTTGGTCAGAATCTTAATTTGAAATTTTTGAAGGCGCCCCTGCTACCCACTGTTTTCTCCAGAAATATTCTTTTTACAACATAATAAATGGCATCGTAGCTCACATACACCCTGCAAATTTCATCCTTGTATCTCGTATAGTTTACTTGCTGTTTTGATTTGATTGCACAGATGGATAAAATAAAACCCACTAAAAATTTCTTGGGGAGTGGTGAATGGGGAGTTTTGGTTAACATGCACTTTTGCATGTACCAACAGGCCATGTAAATTTTCTTGATTAACAACAAAAATAGTATTCATTGTGGAACATTTTCAACAATTTTCAGTCCTCAGAAAGAACATACTATTAATTTAATGAAATACTCTTGTAAATTTAAAGGTTGCTTGATATATCAAAATAGATAGGAAAGGAAATTGTAAGTTAAATTTAAAAAATTCTTTATAATAATAGGAATAATTGATTCATCGTCATCCTGTCATTGTACATTATTGTTTTCTGCTTATTAAATTGATGAAAAGACATTTGAAGTAAATATGAGAGAGATAATTTTTCTGTGGTTTAAGAAATAATAGCTTATTTGTGTTGTTTTTCCTGCAAATTTTACTGAAATAACAATGCCAATAAATCAAAAGTACCGTATTCACCTGAATCTAAGACGACCTTTTTTTCCAAATTTTCAGCTGTAAATATCAAGAGTCGTCTTACATTCGGATACGAAGTATATTTAAGCATTTAATCAGTGGTTTTTACAACAAATGGTATATTAGAGTAAACAATTCACAACAGCAAATTCAAGTACGTACATAAAGACGTGAAATAAACAAATAGTAATAACAATAAGAAAAACATGACGGGAATAATAATTATTTAGACTAATAATCATCGTCGACGATCATAACACAGACGACGTACTTTCACCTTGCACGTAATGCCAACCGCAATGTTAAAACAAATGAGAGCGGAAATCATTGGGATTCCCCTTTCAAACGACGCACCGCGATTCACTAAGTGTGACAGTAACTTTGAGTTGTGCATTCTTGATTTAAATGCACAACCCTTAAGTTAAAATGACAGATCATGTTGAAGTACGTGGCACGAGTGCAAAGGGAAAGTTAACAAAGGAATTAGACGGAGCTAAGATACAAATTTTAAGCTGATCGTGATAAATTACGCCGAAAAAACTAATAACTGTGATGCGAGTAGAAAGTTCGGTGTATCTGAGGCAAATGTGCGTGGATGGAAACTCTCAAAACAGGAACTAGAAAATGCCAAAGCCACAAGGAAGTCGCTCAGTGGTCCAAAATAAGGCCGATTTCATGGCATTGAAGAAGAAGTAGTCAAGTTTGTGCGCACCATGAGGAAGAACGGTATGCCTGTTTCGACTGAAAGTATTATACTTAAAGCTAATGAAATTACTAGAGGACTTAATATATCATTGCAAGAATTCAAGGCCAGCAGAAGTTGGTGCGTGAGAATGATGCGACGAAATAATTTTTCTTTCCGGCGACGAAATAATTTTTCTTTACGGCGACGAACTTCGCTGTGTCAGAAGACTATGTTGAAAAACTTCTCGCTTACCAGAAATACGTAATTGGACTTAGAAAAACCAATAATTACCTTTTGAGCCAAATAGGAAATGCCGATGAAACTCCGGTTTTCTTCTACATGCCATCTAATTATACTGTGAACGAAAAAGGTGCGAAGTCCGTCCTAATTAAAACTACAGGCAACGAAAAAATGCGAGTCACGGTAATGTTGGCGGTTTTAGCAGATGGGACTAAATTACCACCATATGTGATTCTAAAGCGGAAAACAATGCCTAAGAAACATTTGCCAAGTGGAATAATGTGTCAAGAAAAGGGGTGGATGACTAAAGAACTAATGAGAGATTGGTTACATGTGGTGTGGAATAGACGGCCAGGAGCTTTACTGAAACAAAGAGCAATGCTTTCACTGGATGCATTCAAGGACACATCTCCTGAAATTAAAAACATAATGAGTGCGATGAATATTGATCTTATTGTAATACCTGGAGGAATGACATTGCAACTTCAAGTTTTAGATGTTGCTGTCAATAAGTGTTTTAAAAATAATTTAAAGGTTTTGTATTCTGAGTGGTTACAGAGTGGAACTCACACTTTAACACCAAAAGGAAATCTTAAGAAACCTGAAGTTGCAATGCTCTGCCAATGGATCAAGGCATCGTGGCAACAAATAAATGCAAAAGTAATAGTGAAAGGATTTAAGAAATGCTGCTTATCTAATGCCATGGATGGGAGTGAGGATGATGTTTTGTAGGAGACTGATGATGAAGTTGAGAGTGATAAAGATAGTGAGCAGAGGAAAATAGTGAAGGTTGCATAGACAGTGATGATGACTAACACAATAAAATGATTTTATGCAGCACTTGGATTGAAATGTTTTTTTGTTGTCCTGAAATGAGTGTATTCTTTCAATGTATTTACTTTATTTTTAATGTTATCTTAAAATGAATGCTACCATTTAATTTGTTTGAAAACCTGAATGGTTCTATTTGTGATGTGATCTTATGATTTTAAAATGTTAAAAGACATTCAAGAAAAGTATAAGAGAAAATAAATATTTCACAAGATTTATAATTTTTGTAGTCATGAAGGTCGATTTGAGCTTTTTTCTCTTTTGGAATCATCAAAATGGGGGGTCGTCTTAGATTCAGGGTCGTCTTGGATTCGGGTGAATACGGTATATTGTTTTTCTCTTTATTTAAAATAAGCATCAAAATGTATATACAGTTCTTTACAGGTAAACATGTCATTAAAATATATTAAATGCAATATGAGGTCCAAACTGGATCTCTTTTTGGTAAATCAAATGAGTTTTTAGGCCAGAATTTCCAAGTAGAATAATCTCATTTTTTTCATGGTAATTCATCAGTGTTACTTTAGTTACAAAGTAAATGCTTTGAAAATTATATACAATTGCCAATAGAATGAAACTTTCTCAATTTATGTAAAAAATTACATGCATCATTTTGATTCAATTAGATGTTAATAAGGTTTCCTTGCCATATCCATCTAATTACATTCTTGACTAACAAAAACTTTAATTCCAAATTTTCTGTACAAACTTTTAAAAAACATCATCACCAAATGGTGCTCCTCGATGTAGTATGACCAAAAATTTTCATAAGCTCGCGATGTCCAGCTTGCTGTGATAATCTGCTCGGCGTGATCCCGTCATTGTTTGGCAGGTTAGGATCAGCACCAGCCTGGACGAGTTGCTTAGCAACTTGTATGTGACCAAACAGTGCCGCAGCATGCAATGCACTCTCGCCATTCTGAAATTAAAAAATGTGACCGTAATGTGATGAACAGTTACGAAATAGCCTAAACATTTTGACAATCGAGCAAATCTGGTTAGTATGAGAGTTGGAAAAGTGTAACCATCAGCTCAAAAACAAAAAACAAAAAGTTGCACACACCGCCATCACCATAATAAAAATGGAGTAATTATAGAAGGGATGGAAGTATTTTATAACAATATCTGTAAAAGTGAACGCATTACATCTAATTAATCCAAAGTTCATGTAGAGCAAAAGAAAGGAAGTTTTGGATTCCTCATATGAATATGGTCTGACCATTAATTTTATGCAAATATAAAATATAAGATTTACATTTACATAAATACCCTGCAAGCTGCTAAAAGCGTTTGGCAGATTAATTAGGTACTTGAAACAACAAACGTCTATCAATATATAGTGTAAGAGGGAAGCCTGGTTATAATAAAAAATTCCGAAAGGGAATTATTGCTTTGCATTAGATCAAGGGTGTAATTTTCAGCCAGGCTTGCTTCACTATCACACAAATTAAATCAAGCTCACTGTGTAATTTTCCTCTTAAATTTATTTTTGTGTCTGGTTTCTAAGCATGATGCAATTTTGATGGTGAAATCAGTCAGGAATATAAATTAAAATGAAAGTTTAAAAAGTGATTTCATTTGTATGATGCCGTTCCATGAAGTGACATCTTTTTTAGCGATTTTTTTTACAAATCGCTTATGTATTCCCTTTCTCTGTCTCTCCATCCGTTCAACTGTGCAGACAATATCTCTGAAACGGTTCAACCTAGAGGAACCAAATTTTCAGGATCAGTTACTACATATAACAGCTACATGTGACCAGGGCCGGCTCAAGACATTTTGGCGCCCCAAGCAGATTTCAATTATGGCGCCCCATTGATACATAAATTTTACATTAAAATTCGGTAGTTTAGTAGTATAATATAATATAATTATTTAGAAGTTTTGTATATTTTTATGATTAAACAGTTTAATAAAAAAACAAGGTTTTATTCACAGAAAAATAAATTTGAAATGTCACAAAGAAATTGTAAATTGTGTGATACTTATTTCAATGACAATGAGATTTATTGGAACTACTGCATCGATATACATATGCACAGATGGGGCTCAATCAATGGTTATTTTTCTGGTGCAGTAAGTTTCATAAAGAAGGCATCGAAAAATTCAGCATTGACACATTGCCTTATTCATAGACAAGCACGTGTTGCAAAACGCATGAATAAAGGCAATGACGAACTTATCTAAAGCCAATGGTACAAATTGCTCTTTGAATGAAATAGAAAGGATAAAATTGATTCTTGATTGCAAAATGCACTTGGGAGTCCGTGAATACTGCGAAGCAAGGATGCAGGGGAAAAAGAAGCGACGAAACGAATGGAATCAAGCCTTATCTTGCAAGTGATCTTGGGAAGTTCCAAAAAAAATTATTTAAAAAATATAGGTTGGGATGAAAAGCGGGCTATATTGTGAATAAATGAGACTCCAAATTTATGACTGATTACAAACTTCAAGAGCAAGATGAACATTGTCTATTACTTGGAATCATTACAACAAAGGACAACTTTCGTTACAGAAGCAGCTTACGAATTTGTTACCATTTTAAAATTGAAAATTTAAAACGAGCTTCAGGATGAATTTCTTAAAAGGAAATAAAATTGCCCAATAATAGAGTTAATTACCTCAAATTTTAAAGAGAAAAAACTACGTTAAATTGCTTATCAAAGGTTGGATAAAGAAAGAGTATAATATCAACAAACGTATTTGAATTTAAAAAATAATTTAACCATAAACGTGAAAGATGTACCGTATGTAATCGATTGTAAGCCGATGCTTTTTTTACTTTTTTACCGCCTTAAAAATTGCCACTCGGCTTAGAATCGAGTATTAAAAACTGAAATAAATGTTTCGATAAATTCCCTGAGCCAATCACTTTCCTCATTCCTTCGAAAGCATAAATGTTTGTCATTTACTTTGGCATTTTTCGGTTTTTCTTAATAATCCCTTAATGGGACGAACGCATTATTCTGCAGACTTTAAGAGAAAAGTGATAGCATATGCGGAAAAAACATCAAATCTTACTGCACAATGGTGCACGTGATTGATGAGTCGAATGTGAGACGTTGGAGAAGACAAAGAGAGAAACCGGGATGTTTTTGTTGCTAGATTAAAAATCTGGGACAGATTACATTTAATAAAAATTGTATCAAATGCTTAAATATAACGTATGTAATTTGTGTTCTCCTAAATTTAGTTGATACCTTTTTTATTTAATTACGAATTGAAAAAACCGGGGAGTTCATACTTTGCGGTATTTTTTCGCAACAAACCCCGGAAAACTAGGATGTCTGTACATCCAACATGGAATTTTCCTCACGTGCCCTTGTGAAAAGTAGGGGTTGGCTTATAATCAATTAAGTACGGTATATAAAAAGATCGAATAAAAATGTGTATATACTAACTTCCTGGTTTAGAAAATCTTCGTTGATCGTAGACTAGGTATAGCTCAAACCTCAGGGTGAAACACCCACTTTTATCAATGGGAAAAATAATATTTACGCTAAATATTGACTTCTGTTCTTGAGCAAAGACATATCAATTATGCCCAAGAAAAACTAACCTGCTATAACTTGATAACAGATTCTTCAAATGCTAAAAGATGCACACCACTCGACTGACATTTCCACAACAATGGGCGTATTGGAACAAATGCTGACAACTACTTCTTTTTTGATGTCACCGATGCAAAATGCGAGGCAGGAGGAAATGTTGAAGGAAAAGGGGTTGAAAACAGTGGTGTGAGAATATGTACCCCATCCTCACACACCCTAATACAGCGTAGCAATTACTGAGAAACCCAAAAGACATGTCCTCAAACAAGAGCCGCAACCAATCAACCAAGAATTTTGAATGTGCCTGAATGAATGCACATGGAAACAAAGAGGAACCGCAGGAGGGAGGGTCTTGGGATATCCCGCATCCTCCTCGGACTTTCTAAAGATTTCCTTGCTCTTGGGCACCCTTGCAAATGTCTCCCACTGGCCAACATGTGATACTGCAGCGGGCTAGTAAGGCGGGGGCGATGCCGAGGCATGACCTTTCACCCTCCCCCCCTCCAACCTAAGGGAATGCTTCTCTCTTCTGGCCTTTGGTGAAAGGGATGCATTGCACCCGGACAAAAACCCTCGGGGGCGGCAAATCATGGAGGGAATCAGCTAGAAATATTAGGGGCGGTGAGAACTGTTTTCACCCGGTCGGCAAAGATCCCCGGCATGTAACAACAATAAAATGTTGCAAAAACCACATCCAGCCATCAGTATTCGGTGGTTTTCTCGGAAGCTGCTTTCGGAAATACTATTTTACTATTTGGAGTAGAGCTGCCCCTGAACATTCATTTGAAGTAACATTTTCACATTTGTTTGCCAGCTGCAAACGCTAAACATCAATGGAAAACCAAATGGAAAAACTAAATTAAGGTATTTTCTGAAAATTTTTGCCAGGAAAATTTGGCACCCCTAAAATTCAGCACCCCAAGTGGTCGCTTGGTCTGCTTGTATTGTTGAGCCGGCCCTGCATGTGACATGAATTTGGTGGACCGAGAATCAGCTGCTTGAGGCTAATTTGGCCCCATTATTGCCCCATAAGATGGTGATGAGGTTTATATACAGTAAAACTTCGCTATATGTTGCTCCGTTATACGTTGTTTCGCATATACGTCACCAATCAATTAAGGAACATGTTTTGTTATAAGTTGTGCCACTTCGTATATATGTCGTTTGTGAAATACTAAAAGCAAAATTTCAGAAATTCCAATTGCGGTGCATAAATTATAACTATAACAATAAAAACCTTCTATTCGGCTTTTAATTTCATGTTTATTATTATTTATATGAATTAATTTAATTTCATGTTTATAAATTCATGTAAAATCATACTCAGAATAAACATTTGCTGGCCATGTGTTTGAGAGATCACGATGAGTTAGGTGGCTCACAAGATACACAGGGAATAAAAGGGACTGTCCCAATTTTAATGACAATGTGTAAAAACCTATTTCTGAACATTGTGAACAGTTGTCTAAGATTTTGTGTGTTTATGTTTGCATTGATATCTCATGAGATATTGGATATACTTTGGATTTCAAAATCTGCTTGAAAAGTACTCTAAAGTGCATACCAGTGTGTGTGTAAGTAAAGAAACAATTTTTGTGCTCCATCACACTATAGACAATTATTTTCGGTGATTTCTGAATTTATTATTGCAGTTGGTTACTCCTTGTTACGATTAAATGTATATTAAACCCTAGTAGCAATGAGTGGTAAACACATAGTGGTAACATAGTATGTCCAATGTACTGTATTGATATGTATTATTTGGGAAACAAATGTGTCACAAAATATCTGCCAGGAATGTAACCCCTAACTTTTATCATAGTTCTTATGGTAATCTTTGTTTCGCTATATGTTGTTTTGTTATAAGTCGCATTTTTCAGGAATGCATCTCCGACATATAGCGGGGTATTACTGTATTTACTTTTTTAAATTATATCCCGTCAAGCTTCTAACTCAGGACTTAAACTGTCAGAAAGTTTAGGAATTGTAGTTTCTTAATTTTGAAGATAGAATTCAATTCCCTGTAGCTTTAGCATACATTTTTAGTTTTTATGGAAAAAAGTGGGTGTTTTTCTGGGTCCCAACAATCGACTACCATGGCAATGAGCTCAATGCTTTTATATGGGTAAGCTTTTAATGGGAATCAGAGGGCTATATTATAATATTATTATTATTATTAAACACCGACCAATGGAAGAAGTTTATTTTTTTTGTAAAAAAGTCACCTTATAATATCTGCTTTCGCACTACTTACCTAACTTGTTGACTATTTTTAACTCTACTTTTTTCTAGGAGGAAGGTACATGACAGTGACATTGCATTAATCAGATTATCTTGTGGTGCATTTCATTAATATTGCTCATATAAAGACCATATTTCATTATAAAATTTATGGTAATCCCTGAATGGTTATGTGAATGACTGTCATTATGTCATTACCCTAATTGCAAAGTGCTAAATATCGTATGACATACAAAATGAAAACAGATTGAATACAAACAATTTGTGAGTAGATGACCATGGTGCCGTAGGTAAAAGTTATACTTATCTATATTGAGAGGAAAAAGACAGTAAAATATCTTACATTGTACAGGATACTAAAAGTCACATAAATTGACTCGAGTTATCTGAACTAATGTAAATGTTTAAGAGTGATTTATTTTGGTAATTTTTATTCAGATTTCCTCATAATTAAATACAGTCACTCCCTGGGTTACGTAAGGAATGCGTTCCGGCACCCGTTCCGTAACTCGAAAATTACTACGGATGCTATGTGTTTAAAGTATAATTTGCTGAATCTATACAGTACAAGTAATCGATTAAAATAGAGGCATGTAAACTAGCACTTTTACACTCACTGCGATGCTTATCAGCTATGTTTGCACAAAAGCGAAAAACACATTAAGAGATCAAGCAAATGCGAATGATGAGCGGTAGAGCACACTGAGAACACAGCCTTACAACCCATGCCTTGCGTTCTTCCTCTGCACACGTATGTAGTTCCTGCTAGCTTAAGCAAACCGCTAACGTAAACTTTCCGCATAACGAAAATTTTTCAAAGTGATTTATGGGTAAGTCGAGGCTTGTGTAACTTGGGGAGTGCCTGTACTTATTTTTCCAGAGAAACTTGCAGAATTTCTTTAGTCTTAATTTTTAAAAGCAGTTTTTTCCATTTGCATTCAAAGTAACTTGTAAGATGTGTTTATCCTTTTCAGATAAATGTGGTTAAAACCTTACAGCAATACAGTTTAGCCAATAGGTATATTCTGAAATGGAAAATACTGAAAACATTCCCTCATAGGCACTTTGCAGACATAGTAATGAATTTTTTTGTAATTTTAGTTAGTCATGTACAAGCAAATCATAAACTTACAGGAAGAAGTCCAAGGTTAGGTTTATATTTGAGTAATTCCTCAACTACTGCAATATGTCCCTTATGTGCCGCTTTAAATAATGGGGTTGCTCCATCCTGCAAAATCAGAAGGTATTATGAACATCACATAATGTAACTTTAAAAATCATATTTTTTCCTTATTTTGTTATTGAATTGTCAGTATAATTATTGTAATTAATATCACCAATATACGTAATTTATTTTGACATATTTATTTATTTATTCAACAGTAAATTCCTAAAATTATTTATGAGCTAAGAGAGACAAATGACTGAAAGAAAGCATCTCACTTTCTAAGAAAATTCATTGACTAATGATGGGCGAGAAATTGACAAACATGGAGTTTCTGCAGCAGATATCTGAGATTAATTGGCACATATAAACTCTGATATTTATTCCGAATTATAATGAATTTCTCCTTTATTTAAAAAAAGCTAAAATAGCATGATTTTCTATAATAGTCTTAACATAGTGTTAAATGCATCTCACAACCATTGCACAACCAAAATATTGGTGAATTTTTTTAAACAAAATGAAATATGTATATGCTTTTTTGTGAGATAATTCTGCATAATTGTTTTCTTATCATCTCATTAAAGGAAAATAGCAATGTGATATAATAAGTTGTTACTGAAAGTTTTTTCTTCTGAAGTAATCATTTACTTTGCAAGGAAAACTTTATAAAAAATATTATGAGTGTGCTTTTGTTATGTAATAAGATTGGTATGTATTTTAATGCCCTGACATTTTTTATATAACATAAGCACTTATGTGATTAAGGGCTGCAGGATAGGAAATTTATCTCACCTGTCGAGTGGCATCAATCTGGACATTTCCTGCAGCAAGGAGCACTTTAACCACATTTGCATGGCCCATCTGAGAGGCTATCCAAAGTGGTGATGCTCCATCCAATCGCCTAACGTCACTCTCTGCTCCTTTGCTTAGCAAATGGAGGAGAATTCTTACATGGCCATTCTGTGATGCAATGAACAATGGAGTCGCTCCATCCTTAAAAATGTTAGATGATAAATAAGTCTGTTGTTGATACGGGATTAAATAATTTATTGGCAATGCTTTAGTCCTGTTATGTTTATTAATATTTTAATGCATAAAATATAAGTAATTTATTAGGGCATGTTTATTTATTCAACAGTAAAATCCTAAAATTATTTATGAGCTAAGAGAGACAAATGACTGAAAGAAAGCATCTCACTTTCTAAGAAAATTCACTGACTAATGGTGGGTGAGAAATTGGCAAACATGGAGTTTCTGCAGCAGATAACAGAGATTAATTGGCAAATACAACAGCTGAGATTCATTCTGAATTATTATGAACTTCTCCTTTATTAAAATAAGTTAAAACAACATACTTTTTACTAGTTATAATTTTCGATAATAGTCATACGATAGTATTAAATGTATCTCATTGTGACATGTACATACATTATATCTACAATCAAACTACTGGTGAAATTTTTTAAGCAAAATGAAATCATGCTTTTTGTGAGATAATTCTGCATAATATGTTTTTCTGTCCCTTGCTTATTCTTATTATGTTTATTAATGCTTAGTCATGAGTAAAAATTAAAAAATATGTTGAGCATAATAATTTGGTACTTGTATTGGAATTTAATTATATTGTTTCATAAAAAGTGTGTATAATGCATGATTAAATTACTACTGTAACACATGGTCTCATATTATCAACAAGTTAAGTTTTATTTTTTGTATTGTGTATATTCTTGGCTAATCAGCCTCTTGGGCTATTACAGCCTTCTTCTGCACTGGACATACACAGAAGGGAGGAGGGAAACTCAGTGCCAGCATTAGCCTACTCTTTAAGAAGAGCCACACAGGGTCCAACTGCTTAACATCCCTTTTGAAGGACAAAATACAGTCTCCTCAAACCACACAAGTAGTGGACAGGGCGATCCCAGGTTGAAAAATCCAACCTCCACCAGATTTGAATCCAGGACCACTGCATGGAAGGCCAACGCTCTAGCCACTCCACCATCACAACACTCAGGGTAAGTTTTATATTTTACGATTTCTAGTTATATGATAAATTCAGCTGAATTAGTGAAGAAAACATGAGCAGTCACAAGAATGTATAGCGTTATTCTGATTATCTGATATGATGCATGAATTCTCATGCAAGAGACTGAAAAAATCTTTACCTTCATCCGAGAGTTCAGATTAGCTCCTCTCTGAACCAATTCCACCACAACGTCAAGGTGTCCACATTGACAAGCTACAAAGAGGGGTGTGCCTCCATCCTATTGATAAAACCCATAAATGAAAAAAAAATTAATTACAGTTAGCTCATTTCATTACAGATAAATTTGCTAGTTTCCTTGGTTTTATGAAAATAGATTGTACAGAGTTTACCATTTATAGTGATATAATTTACTAAATTTATCATCAACAAACAATACTTGTTTAGTTTTATTTCAATCTATGTCAGATATGATTTTCAGCATGTTCACTTTTTGGATAAAAGGTTTTTGCAATGACTTATCATAGTAAAGGGGAAAAAATTTTTGATGAAAACCATTTAAAATTATAATAAGACGTGATAATCATAGAGGATACATTTTCTCGCGTTTAATTCACCAATAAATAAAATAAAAAATTTTTATTGTACAACATTTAATGATATCAGCTGATGAATTTCTTTTTGGTAGCATGCATGATACTTTTAAACCAGAGGTGTTATTCAGAATACAATCAACTGTCATCCTTATTATTTTACATTATCAAAGCAATAAATTTGAACATAAGGGAAATGGGAAGATTTTTGTATCTGAATTAGTTCAATTACACACAATTCTTAAGATGATATTTCGACGTTTGCAGCAGAAATTGAAACGGAAGGAAGAAGTTTTAAAGCACACTAATCTGTTGATAAATAAAGGCCAGCCAAAGTGTCTATCATATTTGATCAACTTCCACCATGTTTCTAAAGCTGTAAAAGGACGAGAAACTACGGAATTAGTTTTTCATTTTTCCTACGAAAACTGTGTATACGCTTAAAGGTTAATCGTTTAGTGACGGCATTCCAAGAGATAACATCTTGAGGTTCGATAAAATTTTACAGAATTAAAACTTCTCCCCATACTCCTAGAACAACCTAAATCTGTTTTCTATAAAATCCGCACCTGACGCACCGCATTAAAAGAAAAAAATAATGCGCTAAGAGTCCGTGGTCATATTTCAAATTATTTTTGCGATTGATGAAACGGCAATCATTAAAGTTGTTTGTAGTCTAAATGGAAATAAAGTTCGTCACGATACCTTTCGACAGGCAATTTATTATGCAACTTTATCATGTGAAAATATTCTTGGTAAAGATTATATAAACGAGTGAAGGATTAATTGAGGAATTTTAATATAAATTTAATTGGCTTGGTTCTAATTGTCTTTCACAGTGACACTTCATAATCTCTCAAGAAGGCTGTTTGGCTTTTCACTCCACTTTCGTCGATAAACTTATCTTTTCCTCTTTGCCAATTAAAAATTCATTTTAAATTGTACAAATCTAGCGTCACTTTTATTTAAATTTTGGTTTAAAATTAACGTTTATGAAATTGTAATGGATGAGGAAACTTGAAAAAAAAAGTCAGTAGAGGCTTCAATACAATTATTCTCCATTTACGGCAAGAAAAAAATGCTTTTTCGCGGGATATATCCATACCAAAAATAATTATTAAAGCAAGAGAAGAATCCATTCGCTCACAATTTTAGCTGCTTTTAATTGATATAGTGACTGAATTTCACGCGATCACTTGTTCAAAAAACCTTACTATTTCATCCATCGAATCAAGAGAATATCAAACTACGGGAAAGAGCCAAGAAAGATGTAGAAGAAACGTCGAAAAACCAAACATTAAAAAATATAGGTATATTATAAGTAAGGATTATCGGAGATGATGGCAATGGAGAGACTTAAAGATTCAGATTTCTCCGTTTCTAGCCCAAAGCCATATGGAATTTATTTTTTAATATACGAAATGTAATTTACCAAACTTTCTGAATCCACGATAGAACCAGCATCCATTAGTTGACGAGCAATGTCCAGGAAACCGCCCTGCGCGGCAAAGAAGAGCGCTGTGGTGCCGGTCTGTAACAATAAACGCAAATATTCCTTTATGAAAAAAAATCTCAAGGGCCAATTATTATTAGGTGGATTTTAGCTGCTTAAAATAAACTAGTTTTCCTTATTAAAACCTATGCATAAATAATTATCTAGAATAATACATATTTTATGAGTTATACTACGTTGAAATGATGATTTTAATGAAAATATCAGTTACTTGCCATGAATGGAATCATTTCTGCGATATAATAAATATATAATTTTAAATCGCCGAATTAAATTCGTCGGAGTTACAGCTACGCAATTTCTCCTGTTCAAAATACAGGTTCTATATCCTAATTATCTCACTAGAAAGCGTAAAGTGGTAAAAGGTGTGATATTTCATATCAGAACAAAGGAATTAAGGAAATCGGAAAAAAATTATTTCACTAACATTATCAGCGAATATTTCTTTTGTGATGTTGATGGAAAATAAAATGAATGCTTGCAGTCGAAACTATAAAAAAACCATTATTATAAAAAAAAAGCTTTGAAAAAACCGCCATCATCATAACTTTTCAGTTACATAGCTGATAATGGCACATTTTCCTCGAAATTCTAATTTATTGAATAAATCTGTAGAACAACAGTTTTAATTTATATTTTAAGGAAAACTCAATTTTATTCAATAAAACAATTCAATTTTGTTTTTATTTTATAATTAAATACAAAAACGAATATTCGAGCTGACGTAGTTTAAATTTGAAAATGAAATTCACTAAATTTGTGCCGACTAGAATTATTTTTTCAGATAAAATATACAAAAAAATATTAATCATGTACAACAAATATGAACGCATAGGTTCTTTTATCAAACTCCTGGCCTTGGCAGCAATTGAGACATGTGACTTTTTCACATAACGTAAAGGACGCCTTCAATTGACTATTCTTTTTAGCAAGAAAATCGAAACTTGCGGCTATACAGAAATGTCAACTCGTTCACCGCAGCCCAGGAATAGTTTATTGTGTCGTCCGCATTTGTTATGTTTTACACCGTCCAAACAGAACGAACGGACGAAATATATTACGCAGCAGCTCCGTGGCCGGCTAAAGGTTATGATGGACTTAAGGCTATGTAGGGTTCAATAAAGGGGACCGCTTCCGTCGCTCAGCTGTTATTTCAAAATGGAATAGAGGGCTTATATAGTAGATAAGTGTGTGATTCTAAAGCCTGTAGCCCAGGGGCGTACAATCTTTTTACGTGGCGGGCCGCATTCGTACATTTGAGTGCTTTGACGAGCCGTATTAGAAGTCACGAGTGCCTCGGCAGGTCGGATTAGAGTTTACATCGGAACTTACTCAAAGAGCAGTGCCGTAACTAGGGCGGGGCATCCACCCCGGGCGCAACTGAGCAAGGGGCGCAAAATATCCAATTAGCAACTAAATAAACTGTAGAAAATAATTTATTGGAGGGGGAGAGTGCGCATATTTAGTAGTTCGCCCCGGGCGCTAAAATATCTAGTTACGAGGATGCTCAAGAGATGTATATGTGATTTTAAAACCGAAAATAAAGTTTAAACCATTTTTAGCGTAAAAACTTCGCCAGGAAATGTGTTATGGCAACAACAGAACTTAAATCGAGGTATAATTTCTCATTGACTGCATTATAGAAGGCGAGATACGTTCCCATTGCAAAAAAATCTTCCCATAAATATAGTAAAATGACGCTGTATATGTTTCTTAGGATATTTATCGCGGAAAACAATTGTTCTAAGCATATTATTATTAAATATTACAAGTATCCGTCGCTTAGCGTCGTAGTTGCGTTCCTTAAAAACACGATTCTAAGCGAAAATACGTTAAGCGAAAGAGTTTTCTCCATAAGAAATGGCTAAAATAAGGAAGGTTACGTTCCTCCAGAGTAGAATAATGCCACTGTTATTATCATTATTGCCGGTTATTTTTAACAGCCGCCTGTTGTAAACAGATTCGGATTCTAAAACCAAAAATTATTTTAACAAGAAATTTCCTCCGCATAATATGATCACACCTGCCATCTATTTTGATAAAAATTTTATCTGATCCCGCGATCAGCTGAAGGCAAGAAATATGGCTCTTTGCACACTATTTTCGACAACAATATATGATGCACAAAACCTGGTACTTTTCTGTTAACGGGAATACCTAAAAAATAAACACGTATTCTTGTGATATGTTACGACGTATTTGTTTGTTGTCAATGCGTAACAATGGGGGAATTACTTAAAAATCACACTTTTTTGAAACTTATTTATTAATAAAAGCAACATAATTACTAATACAATCTAAATTTATGTTACTAGGGGGCCAATATGTCTTTATGGCATTTAAAATAGCTGGAAATATGTCGATTTCTTTGTTATGTTGTCGCCACATGAATTCTTCTGCTGACAGGCTTTCGCGTTGCATTTCCAAAATATTCTGTCGCAGAAGTAAAGTTTCATAATATGATCCTTCTTGCACATTCGCCCGTTAGATAAAATACCATGGTCATGAAGCAAAGATACAGCTTCTTCTTCACTCCTTGGCAAGCTCCACAAATTCATCAATAAGGGATCAACGTAAATATCTTAACGAGATTTGTTACGCATTGTTAACAAACAAAATATCACAACATATCACAACAATACGTGTTTATTTTTTGAGGTATTTCCGTTAACAGGAAAGTACCATTTCAAAGCAAAAATCAATTTAAAACTATTGAAAGTTGTTGTTTCGGAAACTGAGAGGTCCAGAGTGGTGAGCGGACGCTAAACGATATTAAGGTACATTTTATTCCAAAATCTCTTTAAAGTATTATCAGAGGCAATTGAAGATTGAACAAATTTTTTTGTTACCGGAATTCTGCTTATTTCATGAAATTGGTATGCTAATGCATTAATCCATTAAAATCTGTTAAGAGTGGCTATTTTAGTTGAAAGAAATATATGTAGATGGTACTTTTATTCACTTTTCAGAATGAATGAATTCAAGGTTAACATTGCATATTATAAAAGGATTTTCTTTGGAATAAGAAGTTTGTTATGTGGTTATTTTAACTGAAATGAATCAAGTTCTCCTGTAAGTTTGAAATCCATATAAAACTGGTGAAAGTGGTTGTTTCGGAAAATGAGAAGGCAAGAGTGTTGAGCAGACGATAAACGATATTGAGGTACATTATATTCCAAAATCTATTTAAAGTATTATCAGAGGCAATTGAAGATTGAACGAATTTTTTGGAACCGGAATTCCGCTTATTTAATAAAATTGAAATCCTTATGCTATAATCAAATTAAAACTAATAACAGTGGCTATTTTAGTAGAAAGAAAGGTACTATTTTATTCACAAGGAATTTTTGTGAGATTTTAGTTAATTAATTAAAACAGACTTATAATATAGGATTATTCGATGGTTAAAACAGTGCACAATTTTATTCTTGCGATTTTTGCATGTTGCATTTACGAAAATTTAGATTCATTAAACCCGTTGAAATTCAACGGGCACTTATGCTAGTAAATGATAATACCTATCGGAAATGATAACAAAAATGCTTCATATCTTTTTAGGCTAAATAGGCTCCCAAATATTCTTTTAAATACATTTAACCAGATTAATACGATGGTAGAAGAATTATGGTCGTAAGACTTAACATCAAATATTTTCCTTACACATTATTGGAAAAATCGCATTTAAAAATATATCATAGGTACATTAGGCAAAAATATAAGAGAACCATCTCTAAGTTCTTTTAATTGGTAAAGCGAACCAGAATCTTAAATAATTTCTTGATTCTTGAAATGAAAAATTAATACATATTACAGTGGAATCCTTTCCAAAAGAAAAGGCACATTTTAATGCTTTCGCACTTCTCATCCATTCGCCAACATTACTTTTTATCGAAGGTTTATGCTAAATTATATCAAATTGTATTCAAAGCAGAAAAAAACAATTCAGGATCCACAACGAGTGGAAAAGGGAGAGAGTCAGCTCAAATCCTTAATGCCAAAGGATGAAGAATTTATTTAAGGATTAAGATCACATTTTTACTGTTTCATTTTCATCTCATCTTGTCGGTTGTTATGGTAAAGTTATGAAAATGTATCCGAAGAATATCTAGTGTAGTCATTTTTTAAAAAAACCATCGAATTAAATAGGCAAAAATATCGGTGTTTTTTAATTACGTCCAACTAAATTTACTCCTATATTGCTTGCCCATGCTTATAAAGTAGACGTTGCTTTAATGTGGTCACGTTTGGTTCTATTCAAGGGATAAAATCAAGCGGCTGATAACGATAGCCTCCCTAAAACTAGATTTGTTTATAATTCCTCGTGTAATTCCAATTACCGCCTGATAACAGTAACCATTGATAATGACCAGAGGGCGGATTTTGCCCTAAATCCCTTTCCTTTTCCCATGCTCAGAAGTTTAGGCTTATGCTATATAAGTTCATTTTAGGTCATTACGATGACAATATGCTAATTTTATAGTGCCTATAATTGCCTTTTTCGTTGGATAGTGCCTATTTCATGGATAAGAGCCTATAAATGCGTTTTTGACCGATATTTCTCAGCTTTCAGAGAAAACACGTTTTAAGAATGTATCGGTTTAACTGCTAATAGCGGACATGCAGTTATCTAAGAAATAAACATTGCATTAGAAGGCTTTTAGAGTTTGTCTGTCGTAAATGTATGCCATGTCAACAGTATAATTTCGTACGCGGACAAGATTTATGGAGCTGTGGTAGAGGCATTC
This sequence comes from Uropetala carovei, assembly GCA_036926305.1. NCBI lineage: Eukaryota > Metazoa > Arthropoda > Insecta > Odonata > Petaluridae > Uropetala > Uropetala carovei. The sequence goes on along the minus strand of JAXCHB010000101.1, from coordinate 2,428,823 downwards.
CAAACCGGCCAAATACAGTCGGAATTTATTTCGTCCTGTGGTCACGTATGGAATAGCACAACGAATTTGCAGCAACAATGTTGCATCAGATGCAGTAATGTCACCCCCTAGTGGAATCGATAGGAACAAAAAGCTGGAGCAAGTCCCCGGTGCAGATGGTCAAGCAGTTTTCGCTAAATTGCAGCAGGTATTCCAGCGAAACCCTGGGTGGAAAGCGATATCAGAGGTTGCAGATGTTTTAGAAGGGAGCAGTACAGTCGCAAATGAAGGCAAAATAAGTACAAGTGAACTTGACTCCCCGAAATTTTGCCCAGTTACTTCCTGTGAGTTTGAAAGAAGTTTTTCCCAGTATAAGAACATTTTAACTGACAAAAGAACAACGTTCTGTACCATAAATCTCTTGGTAGGATCAGGTCCCAAGAACTTTGTCTCGTAAAGAATAAAATATCTAACGAGGCACGATCACTTTTTCTTCAAAACTTTCACACAAAATAAGTAAACATGACGAGCGAATAATCTTTTTTTTTCAAAAATTGCGACACTTTGGGAAGACGTCGAGTGATGCGGATTCGTGCGAGTTCAGACACGACTTGTTCTAGAGTTACGACGGCTCGTTAATAGAAAGGGAGAAAAAACGAGGGAATAGGAATAAATTTTAACCTCCGATGAATTGTAGTCTCAAAAAGTGATGGCATCCATCTCCCGAGAAACGCTCCCGAGTAAACGAAGGAAAAGCCGCGTTACCAGACGAGTTCGATTCCTACGTTGCCACAGGTGCGCTTTCTTTACGATAGAAGAAAGTTCCGCGAAGTGAAAGGAACGATGCGAGAAAAAAGAAATGTATGAAAGACTGTTTGTGCGGGAGGGTTTGTCAAAAAAAAAGGGAAAAGCTTTTTTGGGTCTCCCTATTGTGTCATACTTGAGTCGGCACTGAAGAAAAAAATTACCATCGCGAAGAAATTAAAATTTCTCACACTGTAAACCATTATATCTTCATTGAAGGAGAATGTCGAGTATTTTTTGCGATCTAATCCATTGGATTTTCTAAGGAATACATTTTAAATATTACCCCAAGCACGCTTACGCTATTCTGTACAAGCTAGGATCCCTATAGTCTCTATTAGGGATCCTAGATTGTACAGAATAGCGTAAGCGTGCTTGGGGCAATACTGAGCTTCGGTTGCGTTTGTGGCAGTCTGGCCAAAATGTGCCAATACTGACCGGTAATGTGCCCTACTGTTAACAGGGAATGCTGCGTCGGCACGGGTACGACTTAGGCTGGTAACCTAGTCTACTCTAATTCACCATTACTAACAAAGCCATACGAAAAGCCTCGGATGACCAAAGCCATGGTGGGCGGCAGAGGTCAAAACTGGTTGTCCCATCATTAGACGACATACGCGAGTGGAAGTTAGGCACGTGGAATGTTAGAGGAGTTTATGGCAAAGAACATGAGTTGGTGAATGAAATGAATGTACGAGGATTGGATGTGCTTTGTGCATATGAGAGACAAAGGAAGGGGAGTAATGCTGTGGAAATGAATTATGGTAGTTTGGCTCTGTGGTCTTATGTGGAAGTGTGTACATTATTATTTATTCATTCGGATTTTCCTTTTATTCGTCTTAGGAAGGGGGTAAATGGAGAAAAGAAAAGAAAAATACAACTTAAACTTCTGGAGAGTACATGCTTTTATTCAGTCAATTTCAAAGAAATTACGTCATTTACAATGATTTCCAAATACATTGCTTTCATTTCACTCAAAAGTAATCGATGGTCAATCAACGAATTATTGGGTGGTCTCCATTGATCGAGTGTTTTACAATTAAATTTGCATTTAGATTCCCCATTTCTTTGCGGTAGTTCTTCTTTAACGACATACAGACGTCACTCACATAGCTTCTTACGAACGCCGCCTCATGCATAAGCTTTTCCACATACAATGAAACGCACTCTGAAAACTGTAAAAGTCCTAGCCAAGACGCATAAGCGATACACACATTCATCTCCTTGAAGCACATACGGATCACTCTTCGGCTCCAAATATTGTGAAATTTCAAAATCAGGTGCGGTCGAACGATGACGTCGCTCGGATTTCCATCTTCGGCCTGCACACCTAAGAAGTCATCTATTACGCTTCGACAATCCCGACGGTTCGTAGAGCGTGGACCCCGAGTCGTCCTCCATAGGCTCATCCTCCCCCGTGTCGTATGGGGAGTCGAGGTCTGAGTACGCCCCCGCGTCGTCTTCTACGGGGAGGATGTGGCTCCATCCCGGAAAGTGGAGTAAGGTGTCCATTTCCTGCTCCGGCACGACACTTCTGCACGATGTACACTCCCGTGCCCAACGCACATGGTGGGGAATCCACCTTTGACATACGGTGCAGCCTTTACCCGATACACGAACCTGAGACATCTTGATGGTCTGATGCCTCGGTTCGTGCTTTAGTACGGGCAAACCGTATCGTCGGTAACATTCCCCACAAATCAGTGCCGCCTTTTTCCGGGTACAAAAGCCCCGTGCCAGAAGCAGAGCTTCCCGGAGTAGCCTTTCTTGAAGGAGCTGGGAGTGTACGTAGTATATCTTATATCTAACGCACATCCACAGAGGCACCTCCTCCATATTTTAAATATTCTCTGATGCCATAGCGCGCGACTTACTCTTACGAAGTTTGCTGAAGGAATGATGTCGCGATCGCATCAGTCGCATAAGTGTTGCTCACTTTGAATTTCACGTTTTCCAGGAACCACTTTTTAAGTTTATAAGAATTGCTCAATGCACAAATGAACTTGCCACCTCTAATTCATGCCCAACGGCGGTAATGTTTTCATCGATGGGCATCCGAAGACTTGTAGGTTTATAACTCTGTATCCTAAAATCGAGTGGATGAATTTACATTTTTCTAAACCCATAACAAAGACTAGGCGGTATCCTGACGCATATCTCAATAAAACGGTTTTCCCCATAAGTTTAACAAATTACCTTGGAAAAAGACATGTGCTCATTAAAGTCGATCGATGCTCGATAACCTTGAACGAGGAGGAATGGAATAAATTGTTGCAATGTGCGAGACCTATGGGTTTGGCGTGAATGTTCAAAGTGAGCAACACAGACTTTTTACATTTGATGGTATTCCAAAAAATAAATTTATTTTCAATATTCGCAAGATAGCTGCCGTTGGATTTATTTATTCTGGATTTTCAGATGTTACTATTTGCTACAAATGTGGCGGAAATGTATATCGTTGGGAAAGCGAAGATGATCCTAAGGAAGAGCATGATAAATTTTCAGTGTCTTGCCCATTAATAAAAAGAACTGAAATACTCTTTGTACAATGTGGAAAATAAACCTGTTCAAACTGAGTTTTCCTGAAGATGGCGCATGTGACTTAAGCCGAAACGTCGAATTCTATTCTAGACATCACCCGGTGTGAAACCCGAGAAAGCTTCACTAATAATATTCGCCGGGAAAGTTTGAAATCCCTGTTCAAACTTGTCTGCTGCTCTTTTACTTCAACACCTCAACTGAACTTATATTTAAAGCGTACCAGTAAACTGTATAAATGTTATTAATTAATTTATTCGATAACAGCCTTCGGTAGTTCAGTTGGTAGAGCTGTGGACTGCAAATCCATAGGTCGCTGGTTCGATCCCAGCCCGAAGGATTTTTTTTCTTTTTTTCAAAAAATAATTTTACACCATCAAGAATTTACTTTATCGTTAGAACTGTGCTATAAACGCGACTTCCATCCCCGTACGTCCTTGGCGAGACTCTGTTGCACATCATATTCCATCGCGCTCTCCGGGAATGTCCTTCGGGTCATGCTAAGCTCTTTTGCCTTTGCCTTCACACCGCGAGGTCTCGCGCAGTTGCCTAGCAGCAGCGGCCGGAATATGACGTGTTCTCTAGCGTACCGTTCGCCCAGGAGTAACCTTCGCGCCGCAAGGTCTAGCGCAGTCGTCTCGTAGAAGCGGTCAGAGTAAGACGTGTCGTACAGTTCGTACTGCATCTGGAATATTCTAGAACATTGTCAAGGTTTCCGCCTTTCCCCGGGCAAAGCTCTATCCTCCACGGTGCACCTGGGCCGATTTCTATTCCCCGGGTCCCTCGCGCCGTACCCGTTCTAGCAGCGGCTGCCTATGACCTCGTTTCCGATATGGTCCCGCGCTTGCGCAATTCGGTGCGGTTTTGTTTTAGTTCCGATTTCTACCGATAGGTGGCGCCACCGTCAAACTCCATGATGGCGTGCGCCAGAAGCCTTACTTTCCTACTACTCTAGTCTGTTCACTATCTAAGGTCTCTTGGCCTTCATAGAGCAAGTAGCCAATCACGAACGTTTCCCCTTCCACCGCCCCTCACAACTTTCGCGCGGGAGGACATATACCCAATCACGAACAGCAAGGAATCGGCGGTAGACATGGCAACGCAGACCGATGTGAACGCTTCGAAATAAAGAGAGACACTGAGTTCCCCCCACTACCTTCCCAAACGAACCGTCTCCTATTGGCTGCTTCTAACAGACTTTACATAGTGAACAGACTATAGCATAACATGCAACCAACAGAATTCTATGAATTCCTACTTTCATACGAACCCACAACAATCTGGGTGACACAAATTCATACTTTCTCACATACATTTTAGCTCTTTCATTCAGAATCAAACCAACTCCTTGACTCCCATATGTACACACATCCACACCAGACCACAGAGCCAAACTACCATAATTCATTTCCACAGCATCACTCCCCTTCCTTTGTCTCTCACATACACACAGCACATCCAATCCTCATACATTCATTTCATTCACCAACTCATGTTCTTTGCCATACACTCCTCTAACATTCCACGTGCCTAACTTCCACTCGCGTATGTCGTCTAATGATGTGCCAACCACTTTTGACCTCTGCCGCCCACCATGGCTTTGGTCATCCGAGGCTTTTCGTATGGCTTTGTGAGTAATGGTAAATTAGAGTAGACTAGGTTACCAGCCTAAGTCGTACCCGTGCCGACGCAGCATTCCCTGCTGACAGTAAGGCAGTAAGGAAAGGAAATGTGGAAGATGCTTGGAATAGACTGAAAGAGCATGTTACACAGTGTGCTTCAGAGGTGTGTGGAATGTGTGGGCTGTATGAAAAAGGATGCTTGGTGGAATGAAACAGTGAGTGAAGCAGTTAATGAGAAGGAGGAGACATATAAGAGGATGATTGTTGCAAGGAATGATGATGAAAGAAGTATAAAAAGGGCGAGACAGGGCAGCAACAATGGAATGAATGGGATTGTAAATAAGGATGGAGAAACAGTGCGGAATGAACGTGAAGTGACAGAATGTTGGAAGGAGTATTTTGAGGACTTGTATGGAGGTAGTTCTGAAGAGTCTGGCATCCAAAGTGATACTGATTGTATGAATGTGTGCAGTAAAGACAGAGTTGACGAACGTGAGATTAAGGCATGTGTGAAAATGTTGAGGAATGGGAAGGCTGCAGGCGTGGATGGAATTACGGATGAACTGCTGAAATATGGATGTAGCTTACTTATGAGTTGGATGAGCGATTTATTTAATTTGTGTGTTAACATTTCAGTTGTACCAGATAATGGGAAGAATGCCATCATTGTTCCTTTGTACAAAGGGAAGGGTAGTAAAGTAGAATGTAAGAATTACAGAGCTATTAGTTTATTGAGTATGCCTGGGAAAGTGTTTGGTAACGTACTTATTGAAAAGGTTAGAATGGCTACTATGAGTAAAATTAGGGGAGTACAATGTGGTTTCATGCCAGGTAGGGGGTGTTCTGATCAGATTTTTGCTCTCCAACAAGTAATCGAGAAGTGTATGAATGTGAGAAAGAAAGTGTATTGTGCATTTGTGGATTTGGAGAAGGCCTACGACAGAGTCAATAGAAATGACCTGTGGAATGTTCTGGCTGAGTATGGAGTGAATGACTGGTTACTGAATGCAGTGAGAGCAGTCTACTCAGGAAGTAAGGCTCGCGTAAGATTAAATGGTGTGCTGAGTGAGTGGTTTAAGATTGAAATTGGTGTTCGGCAAGGGTGTTGTTGTTTAATGTGTTTATGGATAAATGTGTGAGGGAAGTCTATGCAAATACGAATGGTCTGAGGATTGGGGAAGTGAATGTGCGGGTGCTGTTGTATGCTGATGATGCTGTGTTGATATGTGAAACGTCGAATGCGTTGCAAAGAATGTTAGATAGTATGGCTGAAGTTACAGAGAGAATGGATCTGAAGATCAATGTGTCAAAAACAAAGGTTGTTGTGTTTGATAGAATGAATGACTGTAGGCTGCGCATAAATGGTGAAGTTTTGAACAGGTGGATGAGTCTGTGTACTTGGGAAGAATGTTTTCAAAGAATGGAAGAATAGATGAAGAGATAGAAAGGTGCCTGAATGCGGGTAGAAAAGTGGTGGGTATCATGTGGTCAGTACTAAATCGTGAAGAAGTGTCTAAGGAAGCAAAAATGGCTGTGTATAAAAGTGTGCTTGTACCCACCTCGTTGTATGGTAGCAAAACGTGGGTGTGTCAGGAGAAACACATGAGTAAGGTGAATGCAGTTGGAATGGGTTATATGAGGAGCATGTGTTGGAAAACCAGGAGAGACAGAGTCAGGAATACTTGGGTGATGAATGAATGTGGAATGAAAGAAACTTGAAGAGGTCAGTAGGAAAGGAGTGTGCTGCGATGGTTTGGGCATGTGGAGAGAATGGATGAGAACCGGGTGACTAAATTGATATATGATGGTAGAGTATGCGGACCAAAAGGGAGAGGATGACCAAGAAAAAGCTGGCTGAATGTGTTGGAGGAGACTCTCAAGAAAAGGGAGATCAGAAGTTTAAGGAATGGAAGACGATGTATGAAACGATGCATGGATGTGTTTGAAGCGAAAAAAGTAAATAAGGATAGAAAGGTGTGGAGAAATATTGTGAATGGTAGAGGCCTTTAGCTTACTTACCCCGTAAGCGAGCAGCGTGATTGGTATATATGTAATGTATACATTTTTGAAATGTATAAGTTACAAATCCACATACTCTTGAGGAACTAAAAGGCAAGAACCAGGGATGTTATTGAGAATATCCTCCAAGGATCTATTTCGGAAAGAACTAGATGCGGAGAGCACGTTTATTTATCCACTGGTCACTTTCCGCCATTTTATTTGAGATATTTTTATGTTAACATTTGTGCGTAACGTCAAGCTTTAATCATAAAAATAAAAAAAATTCTCTTTGATTTACGTCGTGAGATACATCTATTTTTCATGGGTCTCGATTTAAAAAAATCATCCGTAATTTTGGCTAGACTTTACGTTCCCCATTGTTAGAAGCGACGGTGGCGCCATATTGAATTCCCCTACGATCTCCAGCAACCGTTGTTTATATTATTTCTAACCATGACTGATTGGCCTGTCTCGACATTTACAAACCCAATCACCGGACAACGGGGAGGAATTGTTTGGTTCCGGGCGAGGCGAAGGGCGCGATAGCCCTGGAGACGACAACTGATATAAAAACAAAGCGAGCCGTCAGATTTGTCATTTCACGTCGGGTTGGTACTCATTTTCACCGCAATTCAATATGGCGCCACCGTCGCTTCTAACAATGGGGAACTTAAAGTCTTACCGTAATTTCAAATACCAGCAATACGTCGAGTATCATAGATTAAAAGTGTCTCCGACTAACTGTAAAATATTTATTTGGTTAATTAACCGACAGTATAATAGGATGATACGTAAATGCCAAAAACAACTATTAAAACGTAAATAATACGGGACAGTATGCGCTAATGAGAAAAATACCGCAGCGATATATATATATATATCGCTGCGGTATTTTTCTCATTAAACCAAGTTTAACCTAGAATAATCACGGACCTGTCAATGGACAGACTACCTATGATGATGATGATATATATATATATATATATATATATGTGTGAAAAAGCTCTGACTCACTCGGTTTGAACGCGTTTTATTCTTCATTTTAAGCTTCTCGTTTTTTTACGATCAACTCTTGGCACGAGGAACTAAGTAGTTGCAGCACACCCACTGGAGCAGACCAGTATTTCAGGAGGCCCTTCAAATAGAAGACTAGAAGTCTGAAACTGCCTCGGTTACCATGAGAAATTTCGCTCTGCCAATTAAAAAGTTTGCTCCTCTGCAGCTGCGATTCTAAAACGCTTACAAATGTCGAATGCGCACGCATTTGGCAAAGCTTGGCATTTCAGTTCCTGTTCTACATATTCTAACACTAAACCTTATAATGATGGAATTTCACGTTTTAAGTTACCGTGTATAATGGAATAAAATCATCATACCTTCCAAAAAAAGTTCGTCCGTAGAGTTCTTGTTGATTACTCATTTTACGAAGCATATATATTAGAAAGTATTGCGATCGCAAAAAAATTTGACTTCAGGATTTTGATGAATATGCGCTTAGCTAGGCGCCTCCGAGTCGGAAAAATCTGTTTTTTTGCGATTTCTTCTGGCTGTAGTCTATCGTCTGCACGCGACTTTATACAGCTAAAACCGTTCAACAGTATTTGAAGAAATCACGTATTTAAAAGAATGGCCACACCCAGAATATAAGTATTGTTGAAATTAACCACATCTAGCAGCAATGGAGGATAGCTTATTCTTGTCTGTTTTCACAAATTGTTGGTTTATTCAAAAGCGCCAGTATGGATTTTAATTAAAGTTCATACATATGCATAGCTTAATCTCATAAACAATATTATATAAGCCACATGCCTCAAAAAATAACTATATAGCGTGAATTGACATTAATATACACCGATTTTTGCCCCCAACAATCGCAACCCCTTCCTCTTCACACACTTTAACAGCAGCGCCATTATCGTTACGAGTCGAACCGCGCATTATTGCCAACATTATATTGTACGGACTAGGAGCGTACGGACGTGAGAAAGTTCGTTCGTGGTACGTTCCGACGATTTTTTCCTCGATCCATTGGTGTTTCGTATAAACGACGTTTGGAGAACGTTGCGTGACGTACGAAATGCAGCGGAATCTAGCTTCGGACAGAAAGTTCAGGAATCCACGTCTTCGGAGCACGGATAGAGCGCCTAGATCAATGGACCTCGAACGTGGAAGTTTATTTACGGTGGCGTATACATTCCACGAGATCTGTTCTTTCTATATTTAGACGTTATTTGGACGGGCGCCCACGGTTCCCCATCCCGTCCTGAATTTTATAGAACGGTTTTCTTATCTCGGATTTTCCTCTTACTCATACACATCCTGCGCAATATTACGCCGGGACCCGTTTTTTCCTAATTCACGTCAGGGATCGTTATCTCGCCATTTCATCAAATTGGCTCCGACTCGGTCGTCTATCTCGATTATTTAATCGCCTTTAAATGGTTGGATTAAGAGGTCCGCCTGAATCGGTGGATTTTAATTCATCGAGGCATGAGATTTCGAGGAATTTTAATGGTTTCCTTTGAGAACATCTCGTGTCAAAATGGCTGACATTGCTAGGCGACGAGAAATGTTATGAATTCGTACCTACGAGAGTTGAACTAGTGCAATCACAATAATAGCGAGAACTGAACAGAATAATATTTTTATATAAAAATACTGTCATGTAAATAATTATTTTACTACATAAAGATAACGCAGGACATTATATTGGATACCTCGAATTTAAATAACTTAATTTTACGAATTTTGCCAATGGATTTAGTTCGTAACATCACAAAACAAGCGAGGGAAGAGTTGCAGATCAAATTACTTAAAACGCTTTTTCCACCGATGCTATCTATTGTTGTTTGCCTACATTTGTAAAAGCATATACGGTTTTTTTCCGGTTATTCCCCAGCAGTTGATTTTAGATCCACGAAACTTGTGCCATACGTAGCTCTGACGTAAAACTATCTATTATAGAATTTTGGTGTTAGTAACTTGCGTCATTTTTGAGTTATTTTGTATACGGACAGACAGGGGGGGGCGGATGAACCTACTTTAGTAATACATAGGCGATTTTTTTTTAGAAAAAGCGTTCAAAAGGATTGACTAGTGTCTTCGCTATAGCTGCCTGATGCTTGAATGTATTCGAAGAGAAAAAACTTTTTACTTTAAGATGAGACCGACTAAGAAAAGACACGAAACCGTACGCCAATTTTATTAGCATCAATAATCGCTTCGTTTACCCAATCGACTTTCGTCTTTGCGATTTCATCCATACTGTTTAATGTTCAAAGTAAATAAATAAATAAATAAAACAAACGTGTGATTGTGAGTCGAAGAAATGACATTTCACTTTTTCACTCGCTACAGACGAAAGCGAAAGTTCACTTTCTCGACATTTCTCAAAGGTCTTCGTTCCCGGCTTTTCCCAAAACCCGGACAGAAACAATTGAAAGGACGTCCAAAATTTGGAACCAGTCCTCTTTTTTTCTGTTGTCGAAACCGCTGGCATTGTTTCAGGGAATCGTCCAGTTTTGGTAACACCAAACATTAAGCGTGCGTGGTGAAACAAAGACGCCATTTCGTATTGTTTTCCGACGGCGTTATCCCAGAGCCCATCTCCGCATCGTTGTGTTCAAATGTAAAAGGCGTAATATATAATTGAAATAAAATTTGATCGATACCGCTTAAAGAGATTCTACGCTAAACGTTCAGAAATCATCGATTAACACACGAGTAACAATTCGTTAGTTTTCTCGGTGTTATCAAACGCCAAACTTTGTTTGTAACTATGGTAACGCTTTAAAACTGAATTAACGCGCTAAGAGGCTTATGTTAAATAAATTAAGAAGGTAATTCAATTCTCTATGTGACCAATAAATTTTTTTTCCTGAGGATAGGATGACAAATACTCGTCTTTCGTGTTAGCATAAATGTTTTAAAACGATTAAGTTGAAATTATTTTTAATTGAAATGTTGTCTCTTCGAGTTTGCAGCATTTCAAAAAAAAAACCAATTAATGAAAAATAACGTAAACTGGGTGATGGATTCGAAGCTAGCTTGAAGTTTATGGAAGGGTCAATTGCCTGTGTAATTCAACTGAAAGCAATTGGTTGAGCATGATCTACGTACGTAATAATAAGCTCGCGTTAAATTAAAGTACGGAAAACGGGGTCTAATCCCCGTCCGTTTCGAAAATGCCAGTCGGAATTCCTCCATCGGAATTTCTTCTGGTAAATTCCGTAGCGAAAACGAAATTCCGTTTGTCCTTAAGAGTGGAAACGAACCGAAAGCTTCCTAATCTTTTGAGCTTTCCTTTTTTATTTTCGATCAGATCTCATTTCTTTCTTCCGCCGTCTTGGCGCGCGTAGGGAGAGATTTTTTTTTCATGGGAAACTTTCCCACACATCCCCTTCTTCTCAGCCATTTTATTCTCGGAGGAAAACGAACACCCATTGGCGGGAGCGAGAAGAGGGAGTACGGGGAGGGGGGGGTGGAGGTGAGAGGGCATAGGAAAAAGAGAGAGAGAGGGTCGTTGCCCCGGTGATGCAGGAGGTGTGCATTGCGTCTCGATGCATAGCTATTGCCAGGCGACCCGGATTCCACGCTCCTTCTCACTCTCTCTCTCTCCCGATGGCTGCGGTGATACCCCCACCCGCCTCCCTCCCTCCCTCTTCACCTTCCCGCCAAAGACGACCGCATGGATCAAGCGGATCTCAGAAACATGTGGCCTGGGGGCCGCATTCGACCCGCGAAGCTATGATGAAAAATCGATCCGTAAAATTTAATTCCTTTTTTTTTAGTGAAATTAATGATTTCAAAACAAACGGCAGCAACCCAGAAATCTATCCTCCAAGTTTCAGCTGTATATTGTTTACGGTTTCGTCAAAATTTCAATTCAAGCAAATGCGCAGACATACAGACGCCAAAGTGAAATTATAAGCGTATTTTTTAACGCGCTAAAAAACATTAATTTTAACCCTAAAATCCTCATTTAAACCTTTATACCTCGGAATCTATAGATAACTTTCGATTTGAACTCTAATTGCGGCCCGCCGAAGTGTTCGCCACCACTAATGCGGCCCGCCATGTAGAAAAAAAGGTTGCCCAACCCTAGTCCTGTTCTATGCGGGTGGAAGAGAAAGCTTAGACGAGAAGGCAGTGGAGAAACAAAGAGATGCGAAACAATACAACATTGTTTAACAATTAGAACTTGTGTGGAAAATGTTTTCTCGAATAAAATAGGTAGCATTTTGAGTCCTGTTCTTTTTTCTTTGACAAAATGCTTATGCTCATCGTTGTGACGTTCGGCCCGCCATATTATAGTCCAGGTAAAAGTCAAATGGTAACAAAAAATCTAATATTCCCCATGAGTAGGTACGAACTTTTGGGACACCCTGTATAACTCGAATTTTCCATAACTCGAAGTGAATTCATTTTACAGGACAAAATTTTTGGCATGTTATTTTTCTTCCGTAACTCGAATTTTCTATAAGTCGAGCATTTTTTTGTTTCCCTCGAGATTCGATTTATATAAGTTCCGGTGTATATCGAAATTATCTATGTGGCCCCCTTGCAATTTGAGACCTCTTACTTTCCTCCCTACTCAAAAATTAAACGTTATCTCAATTTCAACCTTTATAAAGTCCTTTGTCTGTATGTCTGTCTCTCTCCTGCCACCCCATACCCCTTTCTCCTCCGCCATTGGGAAGCCTCCTCACCTATCCTGCGCGGCGAGAACAAGAGGCATAAGGGTGACCGAGCCAAGATAGGTTTCTTTATGGAGGGAAAAAGGAGAGAGAGAGAGGGAGAGGGGAGGAGAGCTCTCTGCGTCTTCTTCCTCTGTGACGCCAAATATCCCGGCAAGAGAGAAGCCTAAACCGCAGCCACAAGCGTTTCGTTCGGGTGTCCCTCGAGTGAGATTGGCTTGAACTTTCCCGCGGGGATCGATCTTACCGAGGATGGGAGGGGAGGGGAAAGGAAGGAGGGGGGGGGAGGGAGTGTGGGGAGGGAGGGGAGGGAATGCCAGCAAGAGTGGAGAGAGAATATCCCTCTTCCTCCGTATAACAAGTCGTCAGAGAAACAAAAATGGACCCCAAAGAGATGTTAATGTCGGACGTCGCTCTGCACGAGTCGACGTACCCGTCGTCAAGGAGACGTTGGTTGTCTTGTTTGTTTTTTATTAAAAATGGCGCCGGTGTTAGCGCGGACGTTTCGCGTCGTCGAGGAAAAGGAACGATTAAAAAAAATAAAATAAAATGAAAGAAGTAAACGAATAAAAGTGTGGTCGGGAAAAGGTTATCTATTCGAGGAATCCTTTCGGCGGCGGGCGTACGAAAGTGTGTTCCAACTCTCGTGTGACGTACGGGTGACTCGCGTCTCGAAATAGTTGTTTGGAAACAATTCTAAAAGATGACAAATGAAAAAAAAAAAAGAGCGAATGCCGGCGGAGGAGGAATCTTGTCGCGTTCGATCCGTCGTTCAAGATTCCGAGGGAAAATTTAAAGAATTAATTAGCAAAAGAATCGGGACCATTAATTAAAAATCCGATCGTCACGAAATAAATAGCTGAAGATGTTATTTTTGTTAACACCTACTACTTTTATAACATGACTAGCTGAAAGTACCCGGCGATGCCCGGGTTATGCCAGACGCCTTTGGCGAATAAAATTATGCGATAGTTTTCCGGTAGAACACATTAATATTTACATATCGTTTCATTGTAAATACGATTATTATTCTCAGACTAATTTCTATAACAGATATCCTTTATGTAGTAATTAAAAGATTCCACCTTTTGGTAATTATTCCTTTAAGCAACAATTGTCCATAACAGATATCCTTTAAGTATAATTAAAAGATTCCACCTTTTGGTAATTATTCCTTCAAGCAACAATTATATATGTTTATACGTGTTGATTTGGTATCTATTGTACCATCAATTATTATATTATATGAAACAAATGTATATTAATAGAAATTTTAATATGAACTGACACCAATAAACTTGATTCAATTTACGTATTCCGATTTATCTGACAGGTACTGGGTTTCATTAAAAGACATTCCTTATTGATAAACATACGAAAGAAAAAAACATGTCATTTACCATGGCAACGTGACATGAAATCGTGTTCTAGATAATAAGGCTGAAATTAACGATTATAATGTAAATATGAGGTGTCAAGCGCACCATATAAAACATAAAATCAAAAAAGTTAAAACATGATTACGAAAAACTTAAACGATGGTAATTATGTTTGGAATTTCTTCTCAAAATATTCTTTACGTAATTATGATAGAATCACACTTTTTGTACGTGAGAGTAATAGGATTTCGAGTTTAACAATGTAATCGGTTGGCAAGGCAACTTCACGTTAAAAACGCTAAATTTTGTCAAAATATGTTATTAAAACGTTAAATTCGATAGATTTAGATTCGGAAGCGATAAAAGACGATAAGAATAAGAAACTGCATTTATTTTTCTTTAATACAGTCCAAGTCCGAAAATCGTAGTCCAAATATGCTAATTTTAATAAGCAAAATAATATAAGGTTGCACGTCGAAATATCGAGTTTTCCATGTTATCTTATGAGGAATGGAAATCATTCTCGGGACTCGATTTTGGATAGTTTTTTTCGTAAATGGCTTCTACTTTAAGAACCGAACATTCCTACCAAATGTCAATCTTCTAGCTACTCGGAAAGTTTGTTAAAAATAGCATTACAGAGTTTCCCACCGACGACGACGAAGTCAATTTTATATATTAGATTTGAGAGTGGACTGGTTTGATGTTTATAAGAACATCAACAATCGTGTTATTATTGTCTCTTTCGGGTGATAATTAACTTTCTATCCCCACTATAACAATGGCTACGTTATATTAAATAATAATATCAATTAAACAATTTACTGTAAAAGCTAATAAACATCCAAACGAAAACCGGCTCACTCATCCCTCGCTTTGCACAGTACATGCGTTCCTGAAAAAGACCGTGTAAAGCGAAACCGCATGGGAATACATTTGAACACCATCTAGAGTTCAACGTCCAACGATTTAGTTATACTTAATGCAGAATTGATCCTTATCTTATTTATTATTAAATCCGAGTCTAACTAAAACATTTTACTACTTGGAGACATTCCAGAAATCGCGCTAAACTGAAATTGGTGGCTGTGCAATTCGAGGTAGTTCTATAAAAAAAAAAGAAAACAGCGCTAGACCGAAAACGTGTAAAGCGAAACTGTGCAATTCGAGAGATTAACGTAATTAAGAAAATTTAAAATCGTAAGATCATCACTCGTTTTAGATGGTTTTTTTTTTTCACTTCCAATATTAATCTCAAATAAAACCATGACCCTGACGTAATAAAACGGTCTACTATAAACCGGTAAGTACTTTAAAAAAACTTTCGACGGCGCTTCATCGGACAAGTGTGTTATCGACACCATCTTCATGACTCCATCCAGCAAGAAACCGGGATGAAATATTCATGAAGGCGGCTCCGCGTTCCTTTGTTGTTCGAGTATCGCCATCGCGGACATAATCAAAGATGTAAGATTTCAATACCGCGAGTCTATGCATTGTTTCGCAGGAACAGCGGCATTTCCCCGATCCTTTCTTAGTACTCGGATATCCAGACATGGCAAAAACGTTACTGATTCATTTCATACTAAATAAGGTTACCAGGTTTCTTGAGACAAAAAAGGAGGACATTTTCAACTTTACATTGACGAAAAATAGTTTAAGGTTCGTCGGAAAAATATGTTGGGCTTATGCACTTATTTTTAAACTCGTTAACTTTCGTTAGAGAAATTAATTAATTAGCGCATACGCGTTGACACACGTAAAATCGAATAAAATTAGCATAGAAATAAGGAAAATAGAAAAAATTTTGTTTAATTTAAAATTATACAGATAAAGGTACATATTTCTCAAACTTTTTGATAATACGACCCGCGTAAGCTACGGGAAATGATTCACGGTCCACTTAACTAGAAGTAATTTTCCGCGGTCCACCAATATAGCAATAAAATCCGTTGTTTTTGGCGTTATCTTGTGGAATTTATCCATTTTGGAAAATAAACAAATTGAACACTTGTACTTTTCCACTTTATCCATTTTGGAGAATAAACAAATTGAACACTTGTACTTTTCCACTTTTTAGTGGAAAAAGTACAAGTGTTCAATTTGTTTATTCTCCAAAATATATCAATACGTGCATTGTATAGGCAGAATAGAATTTAAAAACAAGTTAGGAAAGTGTACAACGTATCACAAATGGGCGCGTTTCGTGCAATGGAGTATCAGAAAGATATTATATACCTGTACGTAAGGGAAATTGCGTTTTAAAGTTCTTTTCTTTATCATAAATAATCCATTTTCTTCCTATTTAATAATATTACATGCACACGTAAGTAAATTAAACGTTTGTTTGTGAGATTGTTTATGTTAGCAATAATGACAAAGTAACCATGCAGGAAAATTTCTAAGTTCAACTCGAATTAATACATACTTGTCGATTTATTTGAAAAATATTTTGATATGAGCAATACTTTACGAGATATGACGAAAATTTAATTTTTTGTCCAGTAAACTGGTACCCCTGATTGGCGTACGTGATTCATTTTTGCGATTTTCTTATTATATTTGATTGAAAGTCCTTAATATCAAATTTCATGAAAATCCGTTCTGTAGAAGCCGAGAACGAACATGCGGACGGACGGACCGACCGACCGACGATAATAGGCGCTCACGCTGTAGGCGAAACGCGCCTAAATGTTGAATAAAAGAAACGGATTATTTAAAACAAAACAATCAATTAAAATTTCATTTGTTACTTAATATGTTTGCTTTTTTAGGCGCGTTTCGCTTCCCGCGTGAGCGCCTATTATCGTGTTGGTCCGTCCGTCCGCATGTTCGTTCTCGGCTTCTACTGAACGGATTTTCATGAAATTTTATATTAAGGACTTACAATCAAATATAATAAGAAAAACGCAAAAATGAATCACGTAAGCTAATCAGGGGTACCACTTTACTGGGGACAAAAAAAATATCTCGTAAAGAATTGGTCATATCAAAATATTTTTCAAATAAAACTTGTAGAACTACTAAAGAAGAGTATTTCCTTTTCTACACATTTTTATCGTAGGTGTAGCCGTTATCGAGAAAATCGAACAAGTATGTATTAATTCGAGTTGAACTTAGAAATTTTCTTGCAAGTTACTTTGTCATTATTACTAACATAAACAATCTCACAAACAAACGTTTAATTTACTTACGTGTGCATGCAATATTATTAAATAGGAAGAAAATGGATTATTTATGATAAAGAAAAGAACTTTAAAACGCAATTTCCCTTACGTACAGGTATATAATATCTTTCTGATACTCCATTGCACGAAACGCGCCCATTTGTGAAACGTTGTACACTTTCCTAACTTGTCAAAAAATATTAATTTTGCTATACTTTTGCGACAGTTTTAAAAATAATGTTCACCGACTTCAAATTTTTCCGCGGCCCACCGATTGAGGGATACTGAAACAGAGGACAGTTATTTGAAAAATAAAAAATATAATACGTTTTCTTAAAAAAGAGAGAGATACGAGTGTGGAATTTCTAAGAAAGGTTTTCCCCTGCTCCTCTCTCTTTTAACGTCCCGTGCTTTCTGCCTAACCGGAAGGCCGACAAAGATAAGAAAAATACTTGGAAGCTCTAAAAAAAATTTTATCATTTAAAAACAACCTATTTCTGGGAGTCTCGTCATCGTCTTTCAATTTCGCCTCGACGTGCTCGAACACCTCACGCCGTCGTAATTACCTAAGGTTTCGAGAAAATTACTGGCCAAAAAAAATCGTTTTGGCACGAGACCAGGTCTCTGGGACAATAGAACATCGACCGAGCGTAAGACACGACAGAGGACTACAGAGGACGTGTTTCAAACGGTCCTTTTCTTTAAGAAATAAAAAATGGCGATTATTATTCGCGACAAGGGGTCCCGGAGATGTAACAGGTAAAGGATTTCTTTTAAGCTTTCGAAAATAAAACGTGCGACACAGCACAGTTTCGCGAAAAGGATTGCCAACAATACCAATTTTCGAAAAAAGATTCAACAAATCTTCCAACATCACTCCATCGTTCTCCTTATTTATTGATATTTATTTTTAATTCTTCATAAACAGCACTACCGTCCTTGTACTATGAACGAAATAACAGTAACATAATCTATCACATACAGCCATGCCCTTGGCAAAATGGCAGTTATCTAACTATATATTAATTTTACGTTGACGTCTGTAGACATTTGTGTACAGTTTTTATCGGCGTATTTCTCGAGAACCGTTCGTTGTAAAGATATGCGGTAAACGGCGTTTTGTTTCTACTGGCTATGGAAAAATATACTCATTTTCATAAAGTCCCGGGTTCAAATCCATGAGACAGTTTATATGTTCCCATAAGTTTACACGGGATTTTCGATTTTTCAGAGTGCAAGGTTTATTTCCTTCAATCACCAAAATACGTAAATATCGACCGATTTTCTTCGTTTTTACTTTATTGGACGGCTAGAACTCTATACTATCTTATTCTTGCGATGTTTACATGTTAGACGGTCGAAGCTTTCAGAAATACACAATTGTTTTTGAATTTTTACGGATATTTCGTACTCTTTCCGGGTGTTGCCAAGGCGACCGTCATTGTTGCCTCCGATTCAATTACTATCAATTATACCTTCAAATATAGAATAGTGTTATTCGCTTCGCTCTTTTGTTTAAGGATCGAAATTAATGAAGCATAGCAACATAAATATTTACGGATCATTATTCTGTTGACTGCGTATGGGAAGCGTTTCTAGTTGTGTCAATAACATGTGTATAACAAACAAGCTCCCAGCGCATTGAGTTTTATTTTAAATTGTGCAATTAATTTGTTTTTTGTTTTGTTTCATCGTTTGAATGCTGGAATCTTACCTTTTTGTAAGTAGAACCATCATATTACACATCTGTAATCCTTATTAACGCAAATAGGCTCACGCATCAATTAAAAGTTAGATGAGAATAGGGACGCACGTTACTTTGTAAACACATTATTTAGTTATCTTCTCTTCATTGATAATCTAAATAAACGGTTGCATTGACGTTGCCTTCATAGTAGGTCCTGTAAGAAGTTAAAAGCAGTCGTTGATAGACACTTGAAGTAAAGCAATTGTTTGTGAGTTTGTCTATAAGGGTGCAACTTTAATCACTGGAACTAAGGCAAGGTAGAGCCCAGCTACAGCTGCCAGAGAAAGGAAGAGGAGCCAGAGATCAAAGGAAGAGTATTGTAGGAAAGAGAGAGAAAGAGATGCGGAAGCTCATAGGATTGCCCATGTAGATGAGGAGCGGAGAGTACAAGAAAGACAAAGAAATAGGGAAACACGTCAAATGAATAGGGAACAAAGAAGATCTAACCTAGGGCCGAACTATTTAGATTATTTGCATTTCATTTATTTCATTAATTATTCAATCAAAATTATTTCACTAAACCTTCAGTTTATTTAAATCGCGTTGAGGATCGAAGATCCGCGGCTGCCCTACTATTGTACATTAAAAATAAACGACCGACAATTAACGTCACTTTAGTCAATTGTTTGATCGATCAATTATCACGTTATTTAAACCAATCGATTGAATAACTATAAAGAAATAATTGATATTACAGTGAAACTTTATGTTTTAAACGTTTTTAATGCTGATCTCACGTCTACTTCTAGAATGCGATAGTTTCAACCACTCACAGCCGAACGGAACCTACATTGGAATCGCAAGATAAGTGTTCCGGCGAAACTCATTTCAACCTTCTTTCGCCGGCATACCTTTCAGAGCAATCTATTTCTCTCGTAACACTTCGAAAGGAAATAACAACCGGTAAACACGCAGCAATCCTTTTAAGTGCAATTGCCGAACACCTGTATGCTACTTATCCCAAATAGGACGCTAATTGTCGAAGGATTACGTCACCGATACAAAAAACGTGAAATAAAAACATTAAAGTTAATGCGTTTGAGGGCTCTTACTTCCTAACATGCCACACGGCTTAATGATATCGGTATCCCCCGTAGGAAAGTGGAACTAATCCCTAGACAACAATGAGATATTTAGGGCGGAGGAAGAGAGATGATAGATCATTGTTCGGGCTCAAGAACAAAACAATGATCTCGCGATGAAATAACGGCGGTCCATTCAAGTGCGGTTAACTCCATTGGTCCATACGGCCATCATGGACAATCATACGGGTTGGTGCCACACCTAATATGATATCCTGTCAGTTTGTTTTCCTTTTTCACCGCTTGTCCTACATATGTCAGTTGAAAATAAAAACCTTCTCTTACCATATCTTGACGGGTTTGTGACTTTTATTTGACGTTTTGACCGCACACAGCTGTTTGTTTTTACTAGGCGGTAAATACTATACTATACTAAAATAGGAACACGTCTATTAAAATTATTCAGTAATATTTACTCGAACATATAACGATAGGTGGTATTTCTTTCACTAGGCTATTTTTATTCGTTAAACAAATCTTATAAATATTTTAGTGTATGTATGTTCTTTACACGTTTTTACCAAAGGAAGAACTTGGTCTATGTTTGCAGACCGTGGGGTCTCTTATACCCCATGGGGTCAACAAAATACTATTTCCATAAGAATGCATGAGAAATGGTGTGGAGAAACCCCAAAATGCCATGCAGCCCTTCACTGATGTGGATATATAAATATACCTAAATATTAACGTACGATCACGGAAAACGGCTTATTTTACGCACGAAAGACTGAATATTTCAATTCTTTTCGTGTTTTGTCGTATCACTTGCTAAATCGCTCGAAATTTTCCTTTAAGCGCAAAATTTATCGGTTTAGCTAAATTTCTGGTACTGGTCGGTTATACGCCCACACGGTATATACATAGAAAAACAAAGGTAAAATAGAATAATGGATGAGTTAAAAAGCTTTAATTCCCGTAAGTATATCCATGTTGCGGTTTTTTAAGTTTCATCGTTCTCCCACATTGAAAGGATATATTGACGAGCCTTCGGCACGCTTTGTTATAATGGGTAGTCGTCTCCGGGCGCTACCGCGTCCTTCGCCTCGCCCGGAACCAAAGAAACCCTCCACGTTGTCCGGAGATTGGGTTTGTAAATGTCGAGACCGGCCAATCAGATAATTATTATTATTATTTATTTTATGGGGGCTCCGCCCCCCAAACACCCGAGCAAGGGGGGGGGACCCAACTACAGTAGTGCCGTTTGTTTTTTGTCATTTTGTTTACATTTTGTAGTAGGGGGGTACCCATGTAAAGAAGTGCCCAAACATCTTTACGACATTCCTTTCATTAGAATTGGATTCAAAAGGTTAATCCTTTATTATTAGAAATGGTAACTATTAATAAAACTAATAAATAATTGCGTTTCGTTAGCAACTATAAATAAAATTGTAATTAATTGCTTGTGGGAGTATAACCGACCAGTACCAAATTTCTTAATTGTTGTCCTCTTCAAAGGGAGATAGCCATGTGAATATTAATGCAAGGAAAATCCACGCCGTGGCGCGCCGTAGAGGAAGAATAGGTAACGCCAAGGGTACAAATGGATTCATGCCTAAATATAGTCTATGAATACTTTTAAAGTGAGTCAAATGATTTTTAAGGAATATTAGAACATTGTTATCTTTTACCATTAACATTGAAAGATTTATCGCAACATAAATCGATACATCTACTTAAATTTGTTCGGTAACCAAGATGTTGTTTATTGTTTACGTTTTGGCTAATAGTATTGACATAATCCACATAATTTTATTGATGCTTTAAAGGCTTCGGTGCATCTGTCCATGTGAATATTAAGTAAGACGTTAATACATAATTATATTAATGGTAAAACTTTACAATGCAATACGTAAAATAGCAAATGTTAATGTAAGCATCGCTTGCGTAATTAAGGAATGGAGAACGTTTGCCCCGAGCATTAAAAATCGTTTGCTACTTAAAAGAAAACTCTTTCCCGAGCGAAGCCGGGCGTTTCAGCTAGTGTTATTATAAATTCATTTGACCCGTCATTAATTTTTATACTTAATGAACGAAAAAATAAAAAGCATTATACTAGCGAAAACGCTTTTAATTTGACCTCTGAAAACATAGATAAATTAAACTATTTTAATGAAAATAAAACATGTTTAAATGCTTGTTGCTTTTTAATTTTAAATTAGGTTTCATAATATAGGTGTATGTTAAACGCCTTCAGTTTAAAATTTCTTTTGATTAGAGACAAAAATATATTATATGAAACCCCATTTTCATAATTTTTCCCAGTTCCCTTAAAATTTATCTTTCACCTAAAAACAACAATTTAACGCTCCCGGAAACACGAAAAAGTTCATTTGGGACAGATCCCGGACCAATTCTATAAATTGGCAGTGACCAATGTCGTTACTAATGGACTTATTTGCGAAGCATAGGCACCACTCGTGTTTTAGTAAAACAAAGAAATGGAAAACAAAGTAATTTTTACTAACAGAGAGAAAACATCTTTCAATTATAAAGGAATAAATCGGCCTAAAAATCCACCTTCCATGAAAAATTCGACTGCGGCTTATCTGAAATTGAAATATATCAGGGAGAATGACCTTGCTACACGGAGGAATAGACGAGTGTTTCCACTCAAATAACTTTTACGCGGAGTAAATTTATGGAATGAAACTCCCAAAAAAAAAAAATGAGCGGCAAAGACGTTCTTCGTTTACCAAAAAGGAAAGGTCATAAAAAAGTAGAGTTAAAAAAATTAGAAAAAAAATCAACGGAAACAAGAATGAAAGGCTTGACCCACATAAAGCGCACGTTTCCGAAATAAACGTGGGAGATCAAAAAAGTATTCAGTCTTCGAATTATAAATCAAAGCAGACACTATAAACAGGAAGAGGGAAATTCTTACGTGTACATAGAGAGATAGAAAGAGAACCTAACGAAACATCCACGTGGAGAGGATCGCAAAAGGTTTCGAACTGATATAAGAGGATGGGAAAAGACACACGAACCGTGTCAATGGAGCGGAAGACACACAAGGGCCTCTTTCGTATCGGCTACTACTTGGGAGGTTCTCGGAGATGATGTGGGAAGAGGAAAAAGATGAATGGGAGGCGGGGAAGAGAGGGAGGGTTGGGTTGGTAGAATAAGAGGCGGACCGGAAGGGAGAGATTGATGTTCGTGCATCGATCTGCGGGAGATATTAATGGTAACGACGCCTCAGCAGAGGTGGAAGTGGAGCGGAAAGGGAAGCGAAGTAAGAAAGGATTCGAAAAGGCCCCTTTCGTGAAAGAGGGAGGGGAGGGGGAGGGGGGCGTGAAAATTACATTGTTACGTCGCTCGGAAATTTCGCCTCGCGGTTTTTTTTTTTCGTAAAAAAAAAGAAGAAAAAATGAGCGTCGTGAAAGAGCTTCTTGAGCATTCTACTCGCCCGACTGAGAATTTAGAAGAATGGCTCTCCCTTCTACATGGAGTACATACTGTGCAGTATAAAATTGTTTACTGAATTGTCGTCGAATCGCTGGTTGCCCAAAACAGTTGAAATTAACAAGTTCCTTTTATGTCTCGCGCTAAAAGAAAAAACTTTAAAGTTCTAAAGCTAAATTATTCTTTAATTTGCGATTTACTTTGAAATTCTCGTGAATATTAAGCTAAATTATCCTTCGAATTAGATACTACTATTCATTGTAGGGTTTCGGAATTGTAAGCATTCATAATAGTCTTATCGGGTTTGCATGCCTAAAAAACGTGTTTT
Source organism: Uropetala carovei (assembly GCA_036926305.1). NCBI lineage: Eukaryota > Metazoa > Arthropoda > Insecta > Odonata > Petaluridae > Uropetala > Uropetala carovei. The sequence goes on along the minus strand of JAXCHB010000101.1, from coordinate 2,405,081 downwards.
AATTCAAATAATGCGCAGTATAAAATATTTAATGCAAAATAAAAATTTGGAATGTATATCAATTGACGTAGAAATATATTTTCTACCCGCTAATTTTCACCGCATCAAAATCGCTTTTACCGTTTTCGAGATATACCTCTTTAAACTCGGCTTTTTGAAAGGACAGTAGGACTAGAGGTGAGAAACCTTTTCTACATGGCATTGGTGGTAGCGAATCCTTCGACCGCATTTAAAGTTGCCTATGCTTCGGCGGGCCATGTTATAGTTTAAACCTAAAGTTACCTAGAGATTCTGAGGTATACGTAAGTTAAAAATCAAGCGTAAATGAGAATTTTAGGATTAAAGTAAAAATATTAGTTTTTTTTTAAACATAATTTTATCAAAATAATTTAAATTTTTGTATTACATTTTACGGATCGCTATTTTATCATGGCTTCGTGTGGGCCTCGTAAAATTCCCTCTTGGACCGAATACGGCCCGCAGGCCTTAGGTTGCCCGCCCCTGGAGTAGGATCGTATTGTTGAGAAGTGAAGTGAAAACGAAGCCTAAACTAGGTTTTTTTAGGGTTAACATTTCAACGTTAAACGTTTTATTGTCATAAATTGAATTTTAAAAATATATTTGAATTTGTGTGTTTAATTTTACGCATCTCTCTGTCGTCATAGCTTCGTGGACCGCATAAAACGCTCTCGGAGGCCGCATCCGGTCCGTAGGGTGGGGGGTCGCCCATGTCTGGACTACTCCAATTATTTCATTAAAGTTACATTGTCTGGGTTATTGATGCAGAAGCATGGCGACGGATATTTGGTGAAAATGAATTCATTTTTCACTATTTTTACCCCTTATAAAATAAAAAAATACGGAATGATCGCTCGCGCATAAGATCCGATCGAGTGACCGTTACAAAGTATGTGGATGCACGCTATTTGAAGCTGAAAAGGAAACCGAATTTCGTATGCAAGACCGATCGTGAAAGAAACAAATCGTTGGTGAAAATGCCGAAACTCAGTTCGGTGGAACCAACAAGAAATCACGCAAAAAATATTAAAATTAATTTTTAAAACGAATTAAAGGCGCATATTTTTAGTTGTATGGGCCTGAAAAGGTAACATAAAAATTAGGTATAGCAGCTTCGCTCGCTCTAATAAAGAAAAATATAAAAGTCTTTAACTAACCCCGATAGAGCGTATTGCAGTGACGATAGATAAACAAACTGAAAGGAAAGGTTGCTGGGGTGATGATGTGACCTATTGCGTCAACAAGGTCGTACTCGTGGTTGAGACTATGCTGGATAATGGCCTCAATTTAAAAAATCGGTACAACATACATTGTACAAACTTTCTCATGTACGTACTAATGCGTCGTTTAGTTATCTTTAGAAAATGAAAATCGTATCATCCGGTTTTTAGAAAATCAAATTTTTGTTCAAGTTGCCCAAGAATAAACTAGTCTTATATTCATTCATTGAGAAAAATGAAATACACCAGCCCCTCAACATCCGCGAGTTCAGCATTCGCGAGTTCAGGTATTCGCGAGGTAGCCATAAAATTTCATTATTTCAAAAAGACAACCGTTCTCAGGTTATAAAATTAAAATTAGAGTCAACAATCCCATAAGCTGTGTAAGTGACTATCCAAAATATCACTAATCTTGCGATAAAAGCGCTTAGAATTCTTGTAATCAATAAGGTATTAATTGATGCAAGTAGAATCTGAGTAGTTGGTGTTAACCGTATAAATACCTGAGGACAGTAGATGTTAACCTTTCAAAAATGCAACTCATAACGTCCTACCTACAATAAGCTATAATTCCGAAAATTGGAATCTTTCTGTTACATAGTATGCACTATGTATGTACATACAAAGTTACAAAACCGCGCCACGGAGTCGAACGCTACGCCACCACCATTCCCCACCTCCTGGGCATTTTCATTCTTGCTGGCATTTCGCTCAGACTGTGTCGCTCTTACATACTTTTCATCAGTTTTTGCGCTTTGATTTACTTATTACTGTAATTTTTAATTTAATAATTGCGATTTTTAATTAACTATGTTTTCAAAAAGAAAATCATCTGTTAAAAGTGAATCAAGTATAACGAGATCAAAGAATATATACTATATAATACGTACTACGTGTTACTACGTTTTCATTTTGTTTTAACTGTTTTCTAGTTTTTTCGTAAGTTTATTTTTAGCCTACGAACTTTAATTTTAGGTTTAGTGTTGAGCACAAAGCAGTGTGAATGTTGAATATTAAGTATGGGTAGTATAATCAGAGCAAAATTCTTATTCGCGAATTTCAACATTCGCGAGGTTATTGGGAACGTATCCCTCGCGAATGTTGAGGGGCTGGTGTATGTAGTCATATTGCAGACGTATACTCAAGAAACTGTACGAAATGTTATCAAAATCGTTCCAGCCGTTTTTTTTAAATCAAATTATTACTAAAGTTGCCTAGAATAAACTACCCTTATATTCATTTTTTGAGAAATACGAACTATATAGTACGATAAAATGCCTAAGTACGAGATTTCATTCATTTTCGCTCTTCCGTTTAGGCTCTAGAGCCAGTAACAGACAGACGGGATTGCGAAAACCACTTTTTCGGATTCAGCGACACCTAAAACGTATATTTCCGTAAAAATCTCGAGGTCGAATTTTTTCGCGATAACAATACTTTCTCAATATACAGTAATACCCCGCTATACGTCGGAGATGCGTTCCTGAAAGGGCGACTTATAACGAAACAACGTATAGCGAAACAAAGATTACGATAAGAACTATGATAAAAGTTAGGGGTTACGTTCCTGGCTGATATTTTGTGACACATTTGTTTCCCAAATAATACATATCAATACAGTACATTGCACATATTATGTTACCACTATGTGTTTACCACTCATTGCTACTAGGGTTTAATGTGCATTTAATCGTAACAAGGAGTAACCAATTGCAATAATAAATTCAGAAATCACCGAAAATAATTGTCTATAGTAAGATGGAGTACAAAAATTGTTTCTTTACTTACACATACACTGGTATGCACTTTAGAGTACTTTTCAAGCAGATTTCGAAATCCAAAGTATATCCAATATCTCATGAGATGTCAACGCAAACGTAAACACACAAAATGTTAGACACAACTGTTCACAAAGTTCAGAAATAGGTTTTTACACATCGTCATTAAAATTAGGACAGTCCCTTTTATTCCCTGTGTATCTTGTGAGCCACCTAACTCATCGTGATCTCTCAAACACATGGCCAGCAAATTTTTATTCTGAGTATGATTTTACACGAATTGATAAACATGAAATTAAATTAATGCATATAAATAATAATAAACATTAAATTAAAAGTCGAATAGAGGGTTTTTATTGTTATAGTTATAATTTATGCACCGCAATTGGAATTTCTGAAATTTTGCTTTTAGTATTTCACGAACGACGTATATGCGAAGCGACACAACTTATAGCGAAACATGTTCCTTAATTGATTGGCGACGTATATGCGAAACAACGTATAGCGGGGTTTTACCGTACTTCGTATATGAGAAAGTAAAAAGGGTTTATTTTTTAGTGGCGCTTATTTGAAAATATTCCCAAAATTCGATCGTTTTTACGAACCTTATTTTTCATCACATTCCTATATCGTCGCGAGTTATTTTTTTATGCTGCATCATGACTGTTCCATACAACAGACACGCTCCGCCTTGACTACCTCGTGCTTTATAGAGCGAATTCACGAAGTTAACTAGATTTCCCGACTCTATTCTCGTCTCTTGTTTTCTAGTTACGCTCGAAATGGCTTCTAAAATAGCTCTCTCCGTTTGTGTCGAGACGAAGTTATTTCTCCTTGACGACGTGTCGGTAATAACGACATTACCGACGATTCTGTGACTCCTTATCTCATATTGCGCCAATTTCGGCGTTTCTTAATTGCTGTAACACTTCGAAGATTTGAAATTCAATCTGATTCATTTCGAACCACTAAAACGTTTTCCCTTAAGATTTTGATGTCGTAACGCCGTAGAAAAAATAAATAAACTGGTTTCAACTCTCAAAAAAAGCCTCTTTAAAAAGCTTGTTCTGAGTGCGGTCTCGAGCTACCATCCATATGGGACGCTTTAATGAGGATGGATGTGTTTGTTTTTTGTAGCCTGAAAGTGTCTCTCCCTTGTCACTCCCACGTTAAGACGTGGCTTTAGACCTAATGCGCTTGAAATGAGCCATAAACGACGGGAACTTGAGTTCTCGCTATCGTCGATTAAATATATCATTGTGTGCATGTGCATATGTTCATTATATGGCATTACTCCGTGCTGGTACTAATTAAATTAAAACTCGCTTCTTAATGTAGGTATATGTAAACAGTATTATTTCCTTATATATATATATAAAATATTTTTCCAGGGAACTCATAGCCAGTAGAAACAAAACGCGTACATATATATATCATCATCATCATCATCATCATCAGCCTTTTTCAGTCCACTGACGGACGAAGGCCTCCCCCAGACTCTTCCAGTTTTCCCTGTCAACTGCCTCCCTCCTCCAAGTTTGCCCCAAGAACTTAACAAGCTCTCTGTCCCACCTGTCTTTCGGTCTTCTTTTTGGTCTCTTGATGTTTCTTGGGATCCATTCGATGACACTGCACGTCCAACGCTGGTCATTTCTTCTAGCAATGTGGCCTGCCCACTGCCATTTTAACACCTTCACTCTTCTAATCACGTCACAGACTCCCGTCTTCTTTCTTACCCAGTTGTTCCTCTTGCGGTCTCTTCGGGTGATCCCTAACATGCATCTCTCCATGCCCCTCTGTGTTGTTTGCAGGCGCTGTATCATTCTGGCATTCATGGTCCATGTTTCACAACCATATGTCAGAACAGGCAGAACACATTGGTCATACAGTCTCCTTTTTAGGAAGACTGGAATATTTGATTTAAAGATGTTCGCATTCTTGCCAAAAGCACTCCATGCCATCTTCACTCTCCGGTTGATTTCTCCAAGAAGCGAACCATCAGTAGTGATGAGTTGACCTAAGTAAACATAGCTGGTTACTTCTCCAAGTTCTGCTCCGTTGATATGTATCTTCTCAGAATTTGTGAAGGAGTTGTACATAACCTTTGTTTTATTAAGATTCATCTTAAGTCCAGCTTCTCGGCTTGCTTGCTCAAGCTCCTCAGTTCTTCTAAGGAGCTCTTCTGGGCTTCCTGCGAACAGTATGATATCATCTGCAAAGCGCAGGTGACTCAGATATTCTCCATTTACCTTTATGCCTTTTTCCTCCCAGTCTAGCCTTTTGAATACTTCCTCTAGAGCTGCTGTAAATAACTTAGGGGACATAGTATCTCCTTGTCTCACTCCCTTTTCGGCCTTAAAGGCACTCGTCTCTTCATGCAGCTGGACAGATGTTGTCGCATTTTCGTAGATATTCTTGATCAAGGTTATGTACGTTTCTTCTACTCCTTGTTTCTTTAGTGCACGTAACACCGACGAAGTTCGGACAGAGTCGAATGCTTTCTCGTAGTCGATAAAGCACATACATAGAGGTAATTCATACTCGTTGGTCCGACTGATTACCTCTCTCACGACTTGGATGTGGTCCATCGTGCTATACCCACTGCGAAATCCAGCTTGCTCTCTGGGTTGGGCAGCATCAAGATGGTTTTGAAGGCGCATAGTGAGTATTTTGGTGAATATTTTGTAGACTGTTGGGAGTAGGCTGATCGGTCTGTAGTTATTCAAGTCTTCTTTGGAACCTTTCTTGTGCAGAAGGATAATACATGCGTGGTTCCATGTTTCTGGTATCTTTTTCTTCCTCAGACAGGAAGTAAAAATCTTAGCGAGAATTGTTTCCGTATGATTCCCCATTGCTTTGAATACTTCCGCTGTGATACCATCCATTCCAGATGCTTTTCCATTCTTCATACTTCTGATTGCGTGTCTCACCTCTTCCGGAAGGATACCTGGGACCTCTTCGGTGGGCATGTTTGCATCATCATTTACTTCATCATTTCCTAGAGGATCCTCATACAGCTTGGTGTAAAATTCTTGTACCCGTTTCAGGATCAGTTTCCTACTATGGGTTATGGAGCCGTCTTCTAGCATCAAGGCCACCAGCTGTCTCTTTCCGATCGAGAGATGTTGCTTCATTTTCTTGTAACTTCTATTGTTTTCTATGGCTTTCTCGATTAGTTCATAATTATATTTTTTCACATCTTCCTTGATGCACTTCCTTATAGTTTTGTTTAGTTCTGCAAAATGGATCATTTCTTTAGGATCATTAGTAATTAACATTTTCCTTCTTTTTTCCATCAGCAGTCTTGTTTTTTCAGTCAACTTTTTCTCTGACTTTGTTTTAACTGTTCCGCCTATTTCTTCAGCAGTTTCCTTGAGTATCTCTATAAATTGGGATTCAACTTCTGGGTCTTCCAGTGCACTGAATCGATTTTTCTATATATATATATATATATATATATATATATATATATATATAACGCGTACATATATATATATAATATATATGAGTTCCCTGGAAAAATATTTTTGGTTGCTAAAGTGTCCCGGGTTCGAATCCAGGAGACAATTATATTTTCCCATAAGTTTACACGGGATTTTCGATTTTTCAGAGTGCAAGGTTTTTTTCCTTCTTTCATTAAAATACGTAAATATGGACCGATTTTCTTCTTTTTTTGCTTTATTCTAAGGCTAAAGCTTTATTCTATCTTATTCTTGCAATGTTTACACGTTACGCGGTCGAATTGTTCAGAAATACACATTCTTTTTCGAAATTTTGCGGATTTTTCGCACTCATTCCGGGCGTTGCCAAGGAGACTCTCATTGTTGCCTCCGATTCATTTAAGGCCAATTAAACCTTCCAATAGACGAAATAAAAGCGTTACTGTTATCTTCTCTTCATTGATAATCTAAATAAACGCTTGCATTGACGTCGCCTTTATAGTAGGTCCTGTAAGAAGCTAAAAGCTGTCGTTGATAGACACTCGAAGGAAAGCAACTGTTTGTGAGTTCGTCTATAAGGGTGCAACGATAATTATTGGAACTAAGGTAAGGTAGAATTAAAAAATTTTCCTCTTTGAATATACCGCGATATTAAACTAGGATTGAGTAACTCTGTGGCATTGTGATCACATAATTGCTCTAATATATTGCTGTAAAATCGCAGAAAATTTAAAAAAGGAGAGCTGTTAGCCCAGCTACAGCAGCCAGAGTAAGGAAGAGGAGCCAGAGATCAAAGGAAGAGTATTGTAGGAAAGAGAGAGAAAGAGATGCGGAAGCTCATAGGATTGCACATGTAGATGAGGAGCGGAGAGTACAAGAAAGACAAAGAAATAGGGAAACACGTCAAATGAATAGGGAACAAAGAAGATCTAATCTAGGGCCGAACTATTTAGAGTATTTGCAAGCGTAGCTGCAGCGGGCTGCTAGTGTGTGTGTATGTGTGTGTGTGTGTGCGTGCGTGCGTGCGCGTGCGTGAGCGTGCGGGTGCGTGCGTGCGTGTGTGTAAGTATATATATCTCATAATAACAAACGGATTTGGACATTTGAACATCAGTATTTACAACACAATACGAAAACTTATGATGTCAAGTCTTTCCACCATTTTTTTCTTTCGTTTCGCTGTTTTTTTCAAATTTCAAAGGTTGTGTGACGGCAATTTCAACGGCTTCTCGCCTTCTTCTTCTCCTCTTCCCGCAGGGATCCCTTGCATCGCTTCTTCGGAGCGTAATTAGATTAGTCACCGCCGTTCGGATTTGATTAGCTCGGAAGATCTACCAAATCCTCACCGATCAATGATCCGGAGCGAGAGCAGGGCGGAGAAAAAAAAGATAAGCGGAGTGGGATGAGGAAGAAAGCATCTCGCCACGCCTAATTGTAAGACGCGTTTTCCAGTGTTTTGTGCCTCCTCTCTAAATGCCCTTTCGTTTTTGCTACAAATCGTACTTATCCGATGGAAAAACTAAAGGTCGTCGATTTGATTTTAAAATCGAACTCTTGTTCATAAATCACCACTACGAGAATTTTTTTTACAGAAGATCTCGGAGCAACCTTCGAAATAATGTATCTTTTATTATTCCCCGTCGAATACTCTGTAGAAATATTTAAGTGTAATTTACTTCATTGTTGCGAAGTTTTCGTTGTTACGTACCTATAAATTTAAATGGTCACAAAGTCTTATTAATAATACTAGGGGGCTAGCCTCCTGCTCGCTGTCGCTCGCCAACCCCCCCCCCCCCCCCCTCCTTTGCTCGCTGTTTCTTCGTTCCTACCATGTACCTATTGGATTTAGATTAGTTTAACGGGAATATGTTTTGAATATGAGTTTAATGAATATATTTTATAAGGGATGTATGTTTGGTTTTTAATAACGAATTAAGAAAATTAGTTGAATAACTCGATAAAAAAATAAACTTAGAGGGCTGAAATTCCCGGAGATTAAAAATGACTGAGGTATAGAGCGTTAAAGAGAGAGAGAACCAGAAATAGGATTTTAGTAATATAGATAAATAACATGAATACTGCGCTCGATGTATTTGCATTAAATTCATATCTTCAGTCATTTAGAGCAAGTTTTAATCTTATTTTCGATCTTTAAGCCTTTATTTAAGTGCATATGCACGGAAAATACCGAGGACAACAATTCCGGTAACCATGGAATCTCATTATTCAAAAGTTAAAAAAATTTACCAAAACTCGAGTATAAATTCAAAATATGAGCGAATTCGAGTGAGATTGCGTATTCGGCGGTAAGAATAAGAATCCTCATTCATTTTGGCGTGTTTTAGCGCAAATTTCATGTCGATAACTTAATTTTAAGATATTTTAAAGAGTAAAAGAATGAAAGCCTTCAAACCAAAAAGGTGATTTTTACGTGTTATCTTATGGGAAACGACATTCATCCTCTGGAGTCGAACCGTGACCTTTTTCGAAATTTTTTTAGTCACAACGTAAAGATTCATCAACGCTGAAATCCTGAGAAATTTCAGGCTTCTAAGTTTATTTCTAATCGAGTTATTCATAAAATTAGAGCGATACGCATGACCATGATGATGACCATTACGATTTTATAATATAGAGAGATATAACGTATTTATTAGCCAAACAATAACGTAACATATTTAATGAACGATTACTAAGATTCGTTGAGCAAAAACAAATGACGGGACGGAAAATTTAAAACTCCACATCTATATAGACTCCATTTTATAAAACAATTTTCTTAAAAATCGAACTAGAAAACTTTTTTTAATATAGTGATAGCGATTTAGGATGATTCACTATATTTTAATGACCCGCCGCGTATCTATAAAACATTTTCATAACATCAGGATCCCTTAGTAACCGGGGTAACCGGGTCCTACGAATAGGCCGGTTAATCGAAACCACCGTTAACCCGGAGATTTGATAATACAGGAGCAATTAGTTAAAATATTCATAGAGTTAAACAACAACAGACAAACGCGCACGCTTATAAATCACAAATAAACAATTTAGCAATTATGGATACATTATAAAACAATTATTCCTTTTTACCTTACTTGGTTAAACCAACAATAACTCGAAGTCCAATCTAGACTCAAACCGAAAAGTTATTCTTTTTCGTGGAAAAAATCACATTTCTTTTCTCTTTCGCTGTTTAAGAAACATCGGACGACAAGAAACGTAAATATTAAATCGGGAATAGCATCCGGAAACTATACAAATATGTTAATGAGAGAAAGTGAGAAGAAATCAAGCGTCGCTTCGCGATAATTGGCGTAATTCATTCATCTTAACACGCTCCATTCTTAGTTCGTTAGATAATCATCTAGATCGGTGATGGCGAACCTTCTGTCGTCCGCGTGCCAATATTACTGAAATTGTCGAATTTTTTTCGCTTCGCGTGCCACAAAAAAGTCCTTGATTTTTTTTTTGCGTGCCAACTGAATTAAATTCGTGACCAAGACATAAGATTGTAACCGTAAAACTAACGTTTACAATAGTTGAGTAAATGACACAAATGTTTTTGCGGCACTAAATTACTACGATAAATGCTTTTATTGGTTTTCGCCTTTCGTTGGCGTGCCAACTAAAATCGTCTCGCGTGCCACTTATGGCACGCGTGCCATAGGTTCTCCATCACCGATCTAGATCGTCTTACGGTCGAAAAAATCCAGATTAGGCACTTATTAGTGTCAGAAATTGAAAATCAAGCACTTATCTTAAGTATCTCAGATAGCCATTAAAAAAACTTATGAAAAACCAGATTTTCAATTTTTTTGTACTTGAGTGCCCATTCTCGAACTTTCCATTGTATAAAAGAGAATATTCCAAAAAAAAACCATAAAAGGAAATTTCGGGCATAAAGTGGAGAAACGCGTGGTCCGCGGACACACGTACGTCATAACGATATTTCACCGAGAAAAGAAGATTCAATCTTATTGTTAGGCGTAAGGATGGTCCTTAAGGAGAAAACATGGCGATTTCGTTCGCGCATCGCCGGAGAAATTTCGCTTTCTCTCGAAAAAAAATGTTTTTTTACTTGTTCCATTCCGAAATGCGTCTATATAAAACTCACCACTCGTCTGCATTTAGGATCCGCCCCTTGCTCCAGCAACTCCGTCACGCATTCCGTGTGTCCATTAGCGGAGGCTAACATCAGAGGGGTCGTGCCGTCCTGAAGAGAAAGAAGCAAAAAGGAGGACGATGTGAAAGGGGAATACATACATACATTACCCGAAGAGAGAAACGGCCGAAAGCGACGGTTTCGCACGGTTTCACCGGAGGCGAATCCCTCAGGAATGATCACCCGCGGCCGAAAATGACCGGCTTCCGCGTCACACGGTTCATCTTTGAATCCGTTCCAAAGAAAATTTCGAGAGTCGGCAGGAAATGAGTCTTCGCGAAAGTCCGTTTCGGTTACCATGACGACAGGTGTGTACATTTACAGATTCGAGCGGAGGTCGTGCACGATACAGACGCCACATTAAGCGCTTGGAGCTCAATGGAGAAAAATTAATGTAAAAGGTGGATTAAAACTCTAAGACTTAGACCACAATATTAATAAATTTTGATCCGAAACAAAAGAAATCCTGTGAAAATCCTATTATGGAAATTTTTAAAAAAATTAGTTACACCCACTATTCTCCAAGCGATTCATACGTTTTTGCTATCGTACGCTGCCCTTGCGTACACATTTTAAGTTTTTTTTGTTCAATTGCAAGGTTTGTTTCATCCTAATAAAACTGTGAGTACACACATCAATTCCATAGAAAAGCGCGTTGATGCGATGTAGCAAGTGTCCCGGTTGTTAGTACCAACGTCTCTCTCTTCCTTCCGGGATGTGCATAAGTGTTTGAGACCACAGTAACACTATGCGATAATTCCACTTAACACACGCAGCGCGAAAAATAAAACGCGACTCGGTATTCGACGCAGCGGTTCCGTCAACGTAGCATTTTTCTGCGTCGAGGGAATTTTACTTTTATGATTTAAGCGAGTTTTATAAAAAAAAAAACGCGCATGTATGTTAGACTATCTGTTTTCATAAAAAAAAATATCACTAAAATTCCATTAATGGCAGATGTAATTTTTTTAAATTTATTTATTTCCACACATTAAAAATTTTACGGATTTTATCTGCTGTAATGAATGATTAATGGCAAAAAATTGACTGTTTGGCGAAACTTTCATTACTGCCTGAGTCGAGCTTTCAAGAGTGTTTAAGAATTAGCGAGTTTTCGCAATTTATCGAAATTGACCGACCTTTCCCTTTTCCAAAATAAATTATAACTGTTAAACCCTTTTGAGCTCACAATCAAAAAAATATCATATTCACATGTGGGAAATAATTGGTAACGTTACATTGAAAACTCCCCACTACTACTTACTTTGACGGGAATAATTATAATGTTTATGCTAAAATAATATATGGGGTAATCAGTACATTATACGTTCGTTGTTAATTATGCATGGTTCAAGGGCCTTGTTACGTAGAAGAAGTATCGAAACAAGAACCATTTCTTGAGAGGTATTGAAATTACAATTAGTACAACGGTATTCTAAACCTGTTAACTTCGGTCCTAGGGCAAGGTGACCAGACATCCCAGTTATCCAGAACTTGTCTCGGATTTTACTGCTACATGTCCCGATGTCTTTTTAAATTTTAAAAAATGTGAAAACCAAGTTCCGCAAAATTAGCTTATATACGACACAAACGACAAGGAGACTATAAAAATCGCATACGTATTGTCCCGGTTTTTCTTCCTCGATACATGTCATGTCCCGTTTTCGTTTCCTCAAAATCCGCTCTTCATATTATAGCGTCGCTGTTCGAGGGCCCACCGGTTAACGTTACGCAAAAAAAAAATGCCAACAGCCTAATTTTCTTTCTTCTTTTAGTCAAACGGTTCAAAGCCACATCCATTCAGTAAACTTACCTTCAGTTTTTAGGCGCGTTTCGCCTACAGCGTGAGCGCCTATTGTCGTCGGTCCGTCCACGTGTTCGTTCTCGGCTTCTACCGAACGGATTTTCATGAAATTTGATATTAAGGACTTTCAATTCAATATAATAAGAAAATCTCAAAAATGAATCACGTACGCCAATCAGGGGTACCACTTTACTGGGGACAAAAAATTAAATTTTCGTCATATCTCGTAAAGTATTGCTCATATCAAAATATTTTTCAAATAAAACTTGTAGAACTAGTAAAGAAGAGTATTTCCTTTTCTACACATTTTTATCGTAGGTGTAGCCGTTATCGAGAAAATCGAACAAGTATGTATTAATTCGAGTTGAACTTAGAAATTTTCTTGCATGGTTACTTCTTCATTGTTGCTAACATAAACAATCTCCCAAACAAACGTTTAATTTCTTTACGTGTGCATGTAATATTATTAAATAGGAAGAAAATGGATTATTTATGATGAAGAAAAGAACTTTACAACGCTATTTCCCTTACGTACAGGTATATAATTTCTTTCTAATACTCCATTGCACGAAACGCACCCATTTGTGATACGTTGTACACTTTCCTAACTTGTTTTTTCCGGCAAACTCTCCCGAGTTTGGTTAAAATTATATAACGCGCTTAGTAATTACATTAGGAGACTGGTCAGTCTCCCAGACAGAACGCGAAATTCAATGTCTTTTGTAGCTTTCGTCACATTACGAAAAAAAATCTTCTCACTTAAGCTTTAACGGACGTACCATGAATTCAACTTGGTGAATGAGGAGACACGCATTCATTTTTTTCAATTATACATGTTACAATACAGCACGCAAAGTCTGTCCATGTTAATCTTATGCGCGAAAGTATAAAATCTCCAAAATGAATCATTCTCATACTTAATTATTGTCACCTATAATTTAGGATGCGTTGGATCAAGTTTTTTGAGGATCATAATTTTTCATCACTTAAATCGCTGCTAATCCCTGTTTGCTTTCCATTTCTGTGATTCCTAATGTTGAAATTCGTTCTGTAAAACATTGAAACTTTGAACTGATTTTTATCACATCGTTTTAACACTAAAAAATCATGAAGATTTATGTCACATAAATCTGTTCCCTATACCTGGAAAGACGTTCTGCGGTTACCCAGGGCGTTTCGTAATCTCGGTTACTTCCAAGAATCCGTTTTATTCCCCTTGTTAGTTACGTCGGGAAAGACCTTGGAGACGGCGGAATAACAATGACACTTAGCTGCGGAGACGCAACCACGGGAAAACCGCTACGGATCCGTACTATTTTCTTATTTTCAACTCTCAAAGAATGCGGTCTCTCTAAGTCCGCATAACATATAGAATAAGTTTTATTTCTCTCCTCTCCAATGTTTCGCTGACTTTCTCAAAAAAAAAAAACAAATTCATAGCAAATCAAACGAAAAAAAAACAGCCTTCGATGCTTCCACGATGTTTTCAGAAAATAGCTAATAATATAAATTAACTTTTAAAGCTACTCAACTTATTTAGGTACATTTCCAATCTAATTTACGATATTTGTCGATTCACAAAATGAGACCTTAAAATGAATAATCATCGAGCTGGACCTCACGGTCTGAATGGCATAATTAATGCAGCCAGCAAAATACAAAACAGCCGTCCTCATTGGGAATTCATTCATCGCTGATTATAATTTCCATTGTGATTGCTCGGCTAATGTCCACTGAATACAGGTGTATATTTTCTAGATGAATTATCTAAATTGTTTTAATCAGCCATTCTACAGCTGCCGGATATGCCGGATAATGTAATTTATTTTTATCTGTGCACAAGGATAAATTGTTCACCAATTCTTTACCATAGCTTTGAGTGTCGAAATATACATTTCACTGATAAAAAAACCTTAAAGATAATTATTAAAAACCAAATTAAACACGTTAGTTCTCTTTTCAGATCCTTTTAATGAATGCTTTTACTTTCATTCACTTGAATTTTCAACCAAAAGCATAATAAAGCAAGAGGAAAATCCTCGAAATAAATTACCATTTCAACCGGAAGGTTTTGACTCGGGCAGGTTATTAAGTAAGGCAAGCGATAGCATCAGTTTACTTTAATTTCAAAGTTTCCAGACAACACTTAATTCGTCACAATCATTTGAAGGCACGTGCAAATCTCGAACGTTCCGCGCTGAAGACGTTTTCTCCACTACGAAATTTTAATTCAATCTGCCAACAGGTTGCGTGCGATTTTTTTTTTTTTTTTAGTGTTAACGACGCGTCGCGACGGCCGATTAGCGCTCATTGGCGAAGTTGCGGGTATCGCTATAGAATCGTGATAGCGTTTCGTGTACGACGGAAAAAGTAGATCGTTTAGGACGGGGTTGCCGTCCTATTCCTCACCTTGTCCTTGCAGTCCACGTGAACTTTTCCGCTGTTCAGCAACTTCTGCAGCATGGCTAAGTCGCCCCTCAGCGCCGCCAAATGGAGCATGACGTCCGACTTGGACTCCTTCTGCGCTCGCAGGAGAAAGAAACAGAAAGGAAGTTGTAATAACCGTTCGCTGCTGTCAGCCACTTTTTTCGAAGTTATACAGTTATAAACTGTCATAAATTTCATTATTCTAGTCTATCATTCTCCAATGACGAAGAATGTACTAAAATTACATTAAGCGAATCAAATCCATTGACACATCGTCGTTATGCTAAGTGTTATAGATCAGTGGTTCTCAACCTTTTGCCTCTTTGCGTCCCACCTACCACATTTAAAAAAAAAACCCTGGTCCCGCCATGGTATAAAGAAAAACCTCACTTTTTCTAATAAACGTATTTATACGTTTATAAACATATAAGTAGTACATTAATAATTGGTAGACACAAAGGAGAAGGTCGAAATAAAAATGATTTATTGGTGATTCCACAAAAATGTATTTATTTTAAGAAATTAATTTTTGTGGAATTACCAAGTAAATCTTTCTTATTTCGACAATATGAAGAAATTCCATCAAGTTACGCCTGAGACTGTTAACTGTATTAAGGAGAAGGTGCCAGAAAGTCTAACCGATTGGGGTGCCAAAATGTCTTCAGCTGGCTCTGGTCCCACCTAGACGGCTTTCAAGTCCCACCGGTTGAGAAACACCGTTATAGATGATAAAGGTATTTAGGTAAATATATTTTAATGCACGGATCGAGAAAAACTGTAATATTCCATGTTAAAGTGGAATAAAGAACTCGTCCTTTTTTCAAGGAACTATAGTATTAATTTCGTCTTTTTAAAATTTCTTTTTAAGTATAAAATATTACCAAATGCAGCACACATCACGTTAGTTTGGCACCCCTGGATTAGGATAACGTTTTTAAAAATGAAAATCAGCTACGCTAATTGATGTTTCTTAATCGACATAATTAGCAAATTTTTATCACGATCCTCCTGTGCAGATAATTTCCAAACGATACTTTTAAAAAGTGCTTATTAGGGTTTCCGGAAAACATACTTTCACTGAAATACTTCCGCGGTCCACTTTCATCTAGTGAAATCAAGCGAATGTACGTAGTAAAAATTTTTTCAAATTTCTAGATACCGCAATATGCAAGTTAATGAGTTCGTCATTCAAGTGTGAACTTTAGAAAATAGTGAGGGCTTGCTTCGTATTTTTAACAGTAATCAAAGCCGCACAGGAAATTCGTATGCTCTGGTACAGGGCCGGATTAAGCGGTACGCAAAACACGCAAGTACGTGGGGCCCAGAGGACAAGGAGGCCCACAGTGGACAGAAGTCTGTTACTACTTGTTTCCCTTTATTCTTTTGTATCAAATGCTACGCTTTTCTTAGCAAAACGCTTTCTTACTTTATCAGTAATTCCAAGTACAGGCGGTCCTCGCGCTTACGACGTAATTTGGTTCCTGAAGCACATTTTCCCGTAATAGCAATGTTAAAAATTTGGGTTACGTTCCTGTCCCAACGGTCAGATAATATATTTTTATAAAATGACCCATAATATTGTACTCAGGCAAAGATAAACATAATATAACTTATTAAAGACTAGACAAATCATATTATTCTAATCGGGATACAATAATGACTCGGAAAAACTTTGTGTTTCGTAATCGTGACGCATTTGGGCAATTTTGGAGAGTCAACCAGTGAAGTAACGTCCAGGGTTTGATTACAGAGGCTAATTTATATTTCCCATAACATAAGACGTAAAAATAGGTTTTTCGACGTGCAAGTTTTTGTTCTTTTGCAAATTTAAATTGGAAAAAAATTCACGTAGAATCTTCGAATGTGGACTATTTCATTGGAAAATGAATAAAATTTTTATCGTCGATTTTCGAATATGGATCGAATCCGTCTACAATTTGGTTTTTGGCGTAAATATTTAACGTTTGTTAAGCTGGAATCCTTCCGTCGTCAATGGCAACCATTATGTTGCTGTTAAGAGAAATTGCAGACATTGCATTGGATTTTATAATACGGGAATTTAGTTCATTTTTTACTGTCTACGATTTCGTGGAAATATTATGGCGAAGGAAGGAACTGCGGGAGAGAAAGGTAGGGGAATGGGGGAGAGAGGAAAATAAAAAAGGACGGATAAAAAACATACGTGCTGTGAATGAATGGGTTTCTAAATTAATCCGGCCCAATTTTAGGTCTGGACCCAGAACGTGTGCTTTGCGTGGGGCCCATGAACCGCTTAATCCGGCCCTGCTCTGGTATGTCATTGAAAGAATTCTAGCGCAGGTGGTAAATAAGTCTCGTAAGACATGACATAACAAACATTTTGATTTGATCATCAATTATTGCGAAGGTTGCTTATTGTTTAGTTTGATTTCCAAGGTGATATTTTTTTTCTAACCAAGCCTCCCATACTCCCTCCCTACTGGAAACTGCCCCCCTCCCTTTTTCTCTCCCACGATTCGCCCTTGAATACAGTCAACACAATCACATGACGAAAAATTACTTTTTATCATTAAACGGTTTGCACGAGTCTTGAAAAGCTACTTTTATATTAAAATTATCATTTAAAAATCAGGCTGTATTATATGTAAACGAATTAGATGACCAATATCTTTAAAAAATTCACTCGATACCAGTTGATCCCGAGTTCCGATAAACTTTTTGCATTTCTGCAAAGCTCAAAAGTCTAGGATCCAGACGCGTCCTGTTTTCCAATGAGTAATGCGCGAAAACACGTGCAGGATATTTTTAACTTTGCCTTTTTAAAAAACAAAATAAAATAAATTTGAGGCACGAATTTTAGCGCTTTCGAAAAAAATAGTATGTATTATAATAGGTACCCAAAGTTTTTTTTTCAAGTGTGTAAAAAATATAATAGTTTTGACATTTACAATACTATAAATCTGGAAAATATTATAATAGTGGCTGCCATACATTTTTATTTTATGTGAGCAATATTAAAATTTCTAAGTGTCATAAAATCTAGATATAGATTTTCCACTTTGTTTGAAAATTACTTGTATGCAACGTTTGATATGTGAAACTCGATTAGATCGAGCCATGGATCTAATGCATAAAATAAAAAGTCGGTACAACATACATTGTACAAACTTTCTCATATATGGGTACTAATGCGTCGTTTAGTTATCTTTAGAAAATGAAAATCGTATGAGCCGGTTTTTAGAAAATCCAATTTTTGTTAAAGTTGCTCAAGAATAAACTAGCCTTATACTCATTCATTGAGAAAAATGAAATACGTAGTATTATTGTAGATGTATATTCAAGTAACTTTACGAAATTTGATCAAAATCGTTAGAGCCGTTTTTGAGAAAAACGAATTGTTGTTAAAAATGCGTAGAATAAACTACCCTTAATTGTTGAGCAATGTCAAGCATTTCTACGTATACTCCGCTCAGTATGATAAAACACCTAAGTACGAGATTTCATTTATTTTCGCTTTACCGTTTTGGCTCCAGAGCCAGTGACAGACAGACAGACGGCATTGCAAAACCCACTTTTTCGGATTCAGCGACACCTAAAACGTATATTTCCGTAAAAATCTCGAGGTCGAATTTTTTCGCGATAACAATACTTAATACTTCGTATGAGAAAGTAAAAAGACGAACTTAGGTGATTCCAACTGAAATCTTGGTAAAATATTCTTACCGGAGTCCATGCGGATTGTACAAAATTTACAGCAAAAAGTTTGCATCAATAAAAAATTGTGCTCTGTAATAATGCCTCGAGACAATAATTTTAATGAATTATGAGATCTATTAATTGCGTGGTGGAATACTTACCAATGGTATTGTGGAGGAGAGCATACATATGTACATATATTATACTATAAAATTGGCGGCATGAAATGTTTTTCACCTGTTATTTCGTTTTTTTTCACGATTTTGAATGTACAGACCACAGTTTTCCACTGACAAAACTAATAAAATGTAACGCGGTAGCGTTTGTTTATATTGATTTTATAACAACCAATCGCAAAAGCAACTGTAAATGCCTCCCATTTTCAATGCAAACATATGCGTAAGCTAAACATTTTACTTTAAAATATGCCTTATCTATTAAATACACTTGACAGTTTGACTGCAATCAAATTTAGAAATGCACATTGCAGAGAGAAGGCTTGATTTTTATCTCGTTTTTAAGAAACTGCACGCGCCAATACATTCGTGATCCTCGAGTTAATTATTAGCGTGGATATATTCATAAGTAACATTTCTTGCTTAAATAAAACGAATATTTATAATATTTCGAAATTAATATTGTCTTTTATATTTATTGGTTGATGGAAGGAGTTAAGGCCTTAAGTAGAGATCTAACAATAAGATGTAAAAAGTTCCATGACCTGACCGAAACGGCAGTCAACCCGTTAAAAATTCCTAACAACCTGATTTACATTAGAAACAGCAGAGGAGATTCGTTTATCATATCAACTACTCAAAAAATACATCAGATTTCCCTCTTTAGCGTGTACGTGTTCGTATATTTTTCACGGTTCCTTCATTGTCTTGACAGTAAACTAAGTATTCATTAAGTAGGCATTTGTACAATTTCACCGGGCACAGCACTAGCTGCGGACTTGTAAGTGTAAATGTTATTAGGCACATGTAATTTTTAACAACGGAATTATAATTTCCGATTATGATAAGATGTAAATGAAACATATTTTAGAAAAGTTTAGCAAGTTTTCTTAAATAAAAAAGAGTCAAAATGGATGAGTAAATAATTAAAATCGCAATTTATTCATACCGGCAATTTTTCCACTAATGCAATCCCTCTGAACTGCTACTGGCAATGCAGCCAATGCCACAAAACATTGAATGAGAGTGGCCAATTTACGAAACGGAGGAATTTATGACAAATTATTTTATCACTGCCTTAGCTGAATAGAGAAATGTGCCAAAAAATCTTAGGCAGGTGCTTAAATAAAAGTCTCACGGGAATAAGACAAAGTTGGAAACAACTTGATCATTAGCTGGAAGGATAGTAACCGAGCAACAACTTTTGATACACTTATAAAATTCGCTTCACCATATATCGAACGAATTGACTCATACGACGTTTTATAAACGTAGTCCGATAATAATAAACTATCCGATTACGAAGAAATGCATGCTATAGAATTATAAATAAAGTCATCCGAAGAATAGTTATCAAAACATTGACGTCATTTAAAATATGTAAGCAACTTAATTTTTTTTTATTCTTACGACGAAAAAATTGGAAATGTTTGTGTACGAATTATCTGAAAAATCCCATCGCATTGCGACAATTTTACGAAGATAACCCTTCCACCGCCTTCAAACCGTTATAGACGTCAGCCAACCGCAAAAATAAACTGCCGTTGACGAATGAGCATTGTCCATAAGATCCAAAAGACGAGCGCCTTTACGTCGTCAGACCACGAGTATACGGGAAGACAGAGAAAGAGAGGGGAGGGAGAGAGAGAGATGGAAGTAGAGAAGGGGGAAATGACGGAAGATTAAAAAAACCCACAAGACGACGAGCTGCATGAGAAGGGGTCACCTTGACCTTTGAAGGTTAACCATTCGATCCGAGGCTATATGACAGGTAAGAGCACGGAACAGAGGCGCGTAGCATTGTTATGTCGAGCGGTTGAAAACATCCGGCACAATATTACTTCCTTTACTTCTCTCACTCGACATCTGGTCCGTCCGGGACCGCGATGTTTTAATGCGTGGATATTAGGGACGTTGCGTTCGAGCCGCAAATGAGGAAGCCTGGGGATGCTGCGCTAAGTAAGTGTATTATAGCGTCAGGAGTTGATGGCCTTGCGCCGCGTCGGCGTAGAGGCAGGCTGACTCTGGTATCGCCGCGCTATAACAGTCGTATGCCCATTTTTCAGCTACTTTTTCTCCTCCTCCCCAAATCGCTTCAACGAAACTTACGCGGCGACGCGATAAGTGAAATTATAACGAGATTCTTCGAATTCCATTTAAAAACCTGTTTTAAGAAAGTTATTTGTCGCAACCGATTGAGATATAATTGAGAGAACAAATTATCACGATGCACTTATCACGGCTCGTAATACCCCATGCTGGTATATTTGGCATGCAACATCAGGATTATCATGGGTAGTATGTCCGTAGAAAGGTCCGCGATTATCCTTATGGTTCACCACTTACTCCTACTTTCCGTAATCTTCTTCATGTGTTGGCAGCTCTCTTTCCCTTTCAGCTGTAACCTTCCCCTACCTCTTTCTCTTTTTCCTAACAGTTTTCCTTCTAACGCGTCTTTAATCGTGCTCTCTCTATCTCTCTCTTTAGGTAATTTAATCTAGTTCGCCTTCCTCTTTCTCATAATCCGTATGCTCGCTCGCTTTCCGTTATTCTTCTTAGTATTTCATCGTTTCTCCTGTCCATTTTATCTTCAGCATTCTTCTCCGTATATATATATATATATATAGACACCAATATATTCTTCATGTGCCTAAGCCGGATGCACTAATCCTCAGCATCGATTCAAAAGTCTCGTGCGCGGCCTCAAGTTTTTGTCTCTCGCTGAGCGGATTCTGCTGTTTTTTTTTCTTTTACCTTCGTGACGGATCTCGCCGCTGCGGTTGGTTCTATGTACCATCTTCGCAATTTCATATTTCTAAAAGAGTGCATATGATTCATGCATATATAGATGCATGCGAAGATGGACGGTCGACGGTACCTATCCATTTTCCCTCCAAAAAGAAAACACGTGATATCAGAAAGTATTTGTGAAGAGATGCTCTATTTCTCTCGCTCGGAGATGCCTTGGCTTAGTTTTCTAGAGCTCCGTTACGCGTTGGAAAACGTTCGCAAGCCAGGTGTTGCGGGTGAAAATCTAATAAAATGTTTCTCGCGCATTTATTGCGGACATCTGTGATTAAGTGTCAGTCCCCGTGATTTAAGTGCTCCCGTAATCCGACGCGTTCACGGTTTCCATCGTAAATCGATCCTCCTTTAACTCGTAAAATATATATTTTTTTAAAACGTAGTATTTTCAGATTTTTATTAAAAGATTATAAATAGGGTATTTGCCAATACTGACTCCATTCTTACTCGTAGGTGTTGTTTAAAATGCGTATATTTCACAGGATAATACGACTGCAGCTCAAGGGTTACAACGATCTCAGCTTTGGTCAAGTTTTAATTAATTTTTTTATAGCATTATTCTCATAGTTTAATGTCCATATAAGGAAAATACGTTCGTTCTGAAATTTAGAGAGGATTTCACTCTTACATTCCCTTACACCACAGACTCACGTTTTATGATGCTAATTTCAACGCGCTCTGTCGCCGGTTCTATGATATTTCTCCGTCAGCACGGGAAATGACCACGCAAAGATCAAGTTAACGTCATCGTCAACAACAACGGCAGTCGGTGAATTAATCTCGAAAACGAAATGTTCAACGCTTTGAATGATTTAAATTTAGCTCCAAGGATGTTTTAAGTAATAAACTTGCTTGTTTCGCGCCTCATCACCTTCCACTGATTCTTAACCACGCAACCCTTTTAACATGTTAAGCGCGCTAATTTACTGCGTAAGGAAGCTGACAGCTCCAAGTGCCATTAGGTCAGGAAAAATACTGAACAAGAAGAATAATTCTTGAGTGACAATATCCGCGAGTTCACGTTTTAACTTACTTTTTTACACATTCCTCGGTTCCTAATGGCATAAACACTCACCTTCAGAGACATTATGACAGGGAAGAACTGTCATCCATCCACAGTGAAGCTCCAGGTAGTACTTAACAATTGCAATTCCTCTCACAGAACTGATCGCAAGCACTTGCAGGCGTTATGTAATTTTCGAAAACTTCATGCGTCCAAACACGAGTGTTCTTTTTAGCCCGCCAATAACTCGCTCCAAACCTTCCGCACGAAAGACCAAGATAGGACTGACAGCGGATTTCCCCTGCGAGGGTGAACTCCAAGATTCGTGTCATCTATCGGCTAAAATCCACACTTCGTGCTCACATGTACTGCTCTCTGTCATTTGAGAGTAGTACTAGCGTTTTCGAACTTGCTCTTTAAAATTTTAATATTTTAAGCAAAATAGTTACATTTAATTTTTGCGGCATATATATGAGAGATGTTCTATTTATTTAAGACGTATATTTGATTAAAATCAATCTTGAGGTCCCATTGATTTTTTGGTTTTAACGAGTAAAGACCCCTTTAAGAATAGAACATCACTCAGTTACACTGTAAAATCATCCCGAGTTCCATTCAGATTGTTTCGTGTGATAGCGCTATTAGAGTTCAAGTAACGTAAAGATTTATGAATGAAATTAACTATGCTTAAAAATTAAGCACATCACATGTCTTTTATTGACATAACACTATTATATGAACGGCAATTTAAACCGTCGTGCCCCACCGATGGTTAAAAGAACATAAACTTAATTTTAGAGTTAAGATTATATGGTTTATTAATATAATACATCTTCATAAAATTAAAATAAATAAAATTATAACATATATTCAGCAGATTCTCGTTTTCTGGCATTTGTTAACGCACAATCTTTCGAAGATCTCATCCGCTCTAGTCATGTTTACGCAAAAAGAATTGTTTAACCTTTCGAGAGTGGAAAATTTTCAATTTAACTCGGAGTTTAGCTTTTACATAAAGTCTTACTCGTCCAATCGAAAATATCGAACGGATCTTCTTAAGTTACTAATAGTGTGAGGTATTTAAGCAGCGTTTACGTTTAATCCAATTTTAAATGTTTTCCTAAATTTTGAGGATGTTTAAGGGTCCTTTAACGTTTATAGTTCATTTGTTTTGTGAATCTAAGGTATAGCCTCTCCCAGGCCCTTTCAGAGAGGCCCGGGAAACTTCCAGATTTTGAGGCCCCTGGTCACAATAAAATTTTTAAATAATCCCCATTTTAAAATGTATTTTTATCATCAAATGAAAATTAATTCCGATCTGAACAAGGAGGGTCTGACTCAACCCATCTTGTTCCATTTATTGAGCTCGAGGCCCGGGCCAAATGGCCCTTCTGGCCCCCGCCTCTGATTGGCCCTGGCCGCTCCATATGATGAGTTTTTAATAGAATGAAGTCTTTATCTGAAATTTTGGAGATAGTAACCCTCTAAATTCTATTCTTATTATTTAATAGTAATGTTTCAACAATAATAAAGTAACTTAATTGCAGACACTGTGAGCAGAGTCGGTCTTAGGGGCGGGCGAGCCGGGCGGTCGCCCGGGGCCGCCGAATTGTACAATTTGTACTGTAACGCAAAATTTTCGGACAGATATTTTTATATTTCTCCCGGCTGCGATTAGAAGATTAAGTAGAAATACAAATTTTTCGTTTAGTAATAGTTACACGTTTCCTAGTGGCAGATAAAAAGAGCGATGGAAGGGTGTGAAGAAGCATTAATGAAAAATATTAATGATTTATTTATTTATAATTGCCGTGGTCAAGGTTACGATAATGGAGCAAATATGGCTGGTTCAAAGAATGCCGTACAAGCTCAAATATTGCTTATTAATCGGCGAACTTTCTTTATGCCCTGTGGTTGCCATAATTTAAATTTAATATTCGGTAACATGCCAAAGTCACCTCTTGCAGTCAAATCGTTATTTTTTCATTTTGCAGCAAATATATGTACTATTTTCTGGTTCGACACAATTATGGCAGATTTTTAAAAATCATGTGACTAAGTTTACAATAAAACCATTATCGGAAATTTGGTGGGAATGTAAAATTAATTGTGTTAGAGCCATTCGATTTCAGTTGGGCGATGTTTATGACGCGTTAGTTGAGGTTTATGAAACTGCGAATGACCTAAAACGCCGAATAGAAGCACTTTCATTAGCTAAAGAACTGTAAAGCTTAAAATTTTTGGCAATTGTAGTAATTTGGTATGATATTCTCGCGCAAATAAATGTTGTTAGCAAGATGATGCAAAGCAAAAACATGCAGCTAGATCAGGTATTATCACTTTTGCAAATTAGAGAATGTTTCTTAATTCAATTAAAAGAAAATGGCTTTGAAAGTTTGAAAACCGCAGCAAAAGAGCTATGAAAATAACTCGAAGTGGATCCAGAAGAAGCCATTTTTCGGGTGGAATCGTCTGTTCGACGAAGAAAAACAAGGAAACAATTTTCATATGAAGCCGAAGACGAATCAATAAATGATCCAAAACTTTATCTCCAACAGAAATGCAAGAGCTCCCGAAAGTTACCTTCATTAGCAATAGACGTCTTTGGCACTAAAGATCCATCATCATGATGTCCCTGTAATGGTATATTTTGTCGACTAAGGAATATGATAGACTCAATATTTGGCTTTAATCTTTCTCAGTTTTCCTTCACCTGTCTACACCTTTCTTCATTAATTAGATTTTTTATGTCTTTGGATGAAGATTCATAAGTTGCAATAAAACTTTCAGCAATAGCTAGACTGTTTTTGTGGTAAGAGCTATTTTCATGTAGTATTAAATCACCGTCTTTTCCAAATAATTTTGAGTACTTTGTCAATGGGCTAAGGACTAATTTTTGTAGACGCATTTGTTGGTACAAGCCACCGAACTTTACAGAAAGAAAACAAAATCTGCAAAATACACCTTTCAAATAATCAGAAAGCATTAACCAGTTAAACTGCTTAAAATGTTTCTCTAATAGCATTTTATATACTTATTTCCTTTCTTATGAGTAGAGTGAGGGAATTTGTAACTCCCATCTGGTGACCATTCACATTTTAGCAATCTGTATTTATCTAAATCACTTATGCTTTTATTTTAAAATTTTCCTAAGTCAATATATAGTGACCTATTATCCATTGTTAGTGGTAGCTGATGTTCTTCATCTGTTTTGAATGTATTACCAGTTGATGTTGACTGCAATTGTTGATTTTCAGTCGGTTCAGAAGTCAGTAGTGCTAGAGTACTGCTTTCTACCATACGTATACCTTGGTCTTTATTGGATTCAGTTTTTTTGCACTTTACTAAAAAAGCATTCAAAGTATTTCCTTTTCTTTGTTTACTCATAGTAGCCCCTAATATAGAAATATAATTACTTTTTTTGCACTTTACTAAAAAAGCATCCAAAATATTTCCTTTTCTTTGTTTACTCATAGTAGCCCCTAATATAGAAATATAATTAAAAATTATTAAATTAAATTAAATTTATAAATAAAAATATCAGTATGGTTATAAAATATATTAAAACACACTTTTACCTAGGCTAACGTCTAATAAGAACTAATAACAAAGTGTTTGTTTAGAAAAAAACAAAATTTTAGTCCAACTTCATGGCAACGGCTCAGACGTGGGACTAAGGAATAATCTTCGATTTAGAATTCCTCCGTTTCCTACAAAATACGATATCATATACTGGCGACGCCCGAGATTCGACCATTTGACATTCGACTAACTCGAGAATTTGACCATTATACATTATAACCTAAACTTGACTTTCGACCGGTCGAAGCTCACCTATTCAACTGAGCCGATTGGTCGAATTTGGAATACCATATAATTACATAAGTTTCTGTGAATCCGTTCGAAGAATCAGTCGAATTTTTCATTATGAGAGGTGGTGAAGTAAGTGAAAGAATTTAAACTAGTAGCTATACCCGGCGTAGCATACGCCGATCTAGCGGATCTTAAAGGTTCTTAATTAAACATTCAGGCATTAATTTATTTTTGAACTTATATTATTTAATCAAAAATTTCTCTAAAGACACAATTGTCAATTTCTGGGTTCTTTCCTGACATTACAGTAAGTGTACCAAACGATCTGACTCTTGATAGAGCAACATATAATTGTCCATGACTAAAAACAGGCTTAGGTAGGTAAAGGCATTTTATCAAATGTTTGGCCTTGTGACTTATTGAATGTCATTGAAAAAGCCAATCGTATGGGGAATTGTTTTTGTTTGAAACTGAATGGTAAATTTGTATCTGATGGAATGAGTGAGATTCTTGGAATAAGTACTGTGTCTGAGTTTGCTGCACTGATCACTTTTGCTATGATTATGTGTTTGTATTCGAGTAACAGTAAGTCTTGTACCATTACACAGTCCTCTCAATGGCATTAGGTTTCTAAGGATGATAATGGCTTCAGTTCATGAGGAGGCATTCTGGCTGTACTCATGTAATGTTTATGCGGATTTCTTTCAATTAATTTATTAATAATAATGTGAATCAAATGACATCCCCATAGAAAACTATTCACTTAAAGACGTATTTTGCATTATTGATACATCTCCCTCTCTCTGTCCCTATCCCCCCCTTCTCTATCCCCCTCTCCTCTTTCTCTCTCCCCTTTCCCCTCTCTCCCTTCCACCTCTCTCTTTCCCCCCTCCCTCACCCTGTCTCCTTTTCCCATTACCCTCTATATTACTACATTCCTACATAACCCTTCTTCTCCCCTATTTCCCTCTCTCCCTATCCCCCTCTCTCCTGCTTCCCCCTCCCCCTATCTCCCTTTCACCTCTTCCTTTCCCTCCCTCCCCTCTCTCCCCCCTCTCCTTTTCCCCTTACCCTCTCTTCATTTAAACTGCTTATAATAAAAGACATTATTTTTACGCTCGTAAGCTATATAGATGTTCATAACCTGTAACATTAAAAACACGGTAAATAATGTTACTTTTCAAATAATACATATTAGTTAACATGTAATGCTGACACATATGAAAATAAAGCAACAAAACTTTGAAGGAAAATTAATAACAAACTATGTACATGTTTTTAAACCTGACGTCCACATAGTCTTCCGTGTTAAGCATCTTACCGCATAATTAATTTGTCCATGTTAAATCATTATCTATTAGTTCTAAAATTCATAATATATATCCAAATGACAAAAAAAAATTTATCAACAATGGAAGTAATTAACAATACGCTATTTTAAATTGTATTCCAATGAAATGCACATAAGCAAACGCACATTTAGCCGCATTTAGCAAAAATCTAATATGTTGTTTATTATATTGTACATAACAACCAAGATTTTCATTGTTAAGGACAGAAACATACCCAAGATTTTTAATAAAGGGTAATTTTTCGAGTGTTCAGAAATTCTAGGGGGGGGAAGGGGATAATTACCCCCTTTACCCCCTCCCCCCCTTGAATCTACCCATGACCGCATACCCTCCACTATAGCATTGTGAAGATGTTATTCAAATTGTACATTTTCTTGCATACGACATAATTTCCAGAGGCAAAAACTTAGTCTTACAATTCACGATGTTAATGAGCGCCTGTTACAGAAATTGATTGTTTGGTTAGATATTCTTGTCAAAACAATTTTTCCATCTGTACATACATATAAAATACTTTATTCACAATTGTACAATACATTTTCTAAAAATTGTATACCTCCCCTACATTGATTTAAGTTAGTCAAACCAAAATTAACAATAGAGCAATTTTTCTAAAACAATTAACATTAATCTAATTCTAATGACAAAAACCTTAGACATATCTGAAAAATGCTATGCTGAGATTTAAAGAAACATTGGTAATTAAGAATTACTTTAAAACTTAACTCATAATTTTCGATGCCAAATTGTCCTAATCTCAGCTTACATTAATTTTTTAAAATAATTAATTCACAAAATATGAATCCACTGAAAAACAAATATTGCCAAAGCATGTATGGACAATGCAGGAAAATAAAAGCAAAATTTATAAATATATTTTAGCGTTTTTGACAAAAAAAGAAGTGTGCCATGCTCAACATCATCATTATCTCTAGGCTCTTTTCCATAATTATAACCTTTATTCATAAAAAAATATTTATTTCTGCAATTAACAATAATGCAGTGCAAGAACATCAAATCTCATTTGAAAGATCTAAAATACGTTTAACTAAATAATAAGGAAGCTGAATACCTAATAAAAATAAATGTAAAGTTTTAATTGTATTTACTACTTAAGTTATATGCAGAATTTTGCTATTCTTCAAAATTGCTAAGGATTCTTTAAAATTTTGAGATTATATCATTAAAGCAGAAAAGTAGCAAATATTGTTGATCTACGTAGAAATTTTTGAAAAAATATTACAAGATTAAATGTTAATTTTGTGGTAGAAAAAAATTAGTAATTGCATTTGGAAATACCGTATTTACTCGGATATAAGCCGCCACCGCATATAAGTCGCACCCAGGGTTTTTCAACATTAAAAACAGAAAAAAAGCTTCCCTCGATATAAGCTGCGTTTTGAACTCAAAAATGTCTACGATCGGAGACTCCGGAAATTTTCTTATTTGCTATCCAATTGTAAAGTTATGGTGTAGAATAATTGAAGTTACGAGCGCATTAAAATGTCGATTTTCGATTTTCTCAGCTGACTTTGCCCGGGTGCATACGCAAGAGATTCGTGAGTTACCTCTTCTTTCCCCCCGCTGCTTTAAATGAGTAAGATTACGCGGTCACTGCAAACAAAGGAAAACTATGCATAAAGAAATAATCGAAAATTTCTCTGCGTGCGCGTCAAAAAATTTCACGCTACTGGTCGCGTGATTAAGCAATAATACTAATAAAAACTATGAAACTGGTACAATAAATTCGTCAAACAGGCGAGAAATTGCGCGCGTACACTACCGCGGTGACTACGAGACATCGAGAAAGAAAGAAGTTTCGAAAAAAATGTTGCGGAGTGAGCGGTACTTAAGCGATCATTCGCGAATTTCTGCCTCGCGAATGAAAAAACAGGTACTCAAAATGAAAACCGCGGATACGCAAATTTCGCGAATGGCGAGGGATTATTATATATGTCTTACGACTTCTACTCGAAAATGACGTAAACGTGGAAATTGTGATTGTAATGTGAGAATATCTCATATTAAGAATGTTTTTCCTTTGCATTCACGCATAAGACGCACCTTATATGCGAGTAAATACGGTAATGTCCAAACATTCAATACATTGTGTATGGTGAATAAATTAAAACGTGAATTTTGCAAAAATGTTCTACGTCAACGAAAGAACAAATCCTGGAAAATGTACAGCAGCCACTGGTAAATGAACATTTAAGCAAAATAGTCCAAAACAAACATAAACAAAACAACTTGACATGATCTCTTTTAAAATTAGCTAAAAACTATATAACTTTTGGAATGCTTATTTGAGTTAAAAACAGACACAACAGGAATGGAAATATGAAAGGTTTTAATGATTGATGAGATTGATGTGATAAAAATGAACGTGTAATACACATAATTCCTTCTTTTCAGGAATATTCAATGGTTTTCATATACCATCAAATTGTCTTTAAACTTTCTATATAAAATAACATGTTAAGCTCACTTTAAATATACCCCATACATAGATTTCATTCTTATGCACAAATGATTAGGAACAGCAAACTACAAAACCTGACACTGTATCACTCTAGTTGTGAAAGGATTGGCCATTAAATAAAAAATGTCTAGATTCGTTATGTATGATATTACCTTGATTTCTTATGTATTTAACATACAGGTCATTCACTGAAAACAAGATGATCAAATGCACCAAATTTGCCAATGCATATGCCAGAATAACAGAACAAAAATTGACAATGTCAACAGAATATTACTGCAATTTTGAATACTCTAATGCAGGGGTTCTTAACCGGGGGTGCTCGCACCCCCAGGTGGTGCGGGAAGATGGTCCAGGGGGTGCGGGATGTGGGTCCAGGGTGTGCGGTGGGAACATCTTGCAATTTGACTTATTTTTATAGATAACATTTCAAACCACCAGCTGCCGTCCTAGTGCGTGTATTCATGCGTCCACGTTTCTTATTAGATATATAGCGAGATGCTGAAGAACATTCATTTCCTTGAAAAGGATTTAAAGCGATTTAAACTGCTGTGCCCAGACATATTGTCGCTATATTTTTCCGCCTTTAATTACGTTTATAACAAAGTCATTCTCTCGGTCCTACTTTTTGTGAGAAGGCTGAGATAATCTGCCATAGAGAGGTTATTTTGAAGTTCAAGATGAATACAGCATTAAAAATTGTTTAAAAAGAAACAATCTTGAAAACTATTATGAAATTGTTGGATAGGATTCCATTGTAATAAAATGCCTAATCGTCGCCTCACCTGTATTACAATCTTATTGTGTCTTTAATTGAGGAAAGGTTGAGTTTAAAATGTAGTTTGTAATAATTATATTTGATTTTAAATACTATATGTTTAATAATTCGTTAAAATTAAAATAAACTAAAATTAATAACCATTGAAAAAATTATAGTGGGGTGCGGGATTACCATGGATCGCTGTGGGGGTGCGGCGCTCACAAAAGGTTAAGAACCCCTGCTCTAATGGCATACATTGTTATACCAATATCATAATCAAGCAATGCTGACAGTATTGTCTACAATTTGATATCAATCCTGAGTGAATTTTAAAGGCAATGATAAAAATCCTTTTGTTGAAAACAAGACATCATTTGTGCATGGGGACATTTTACATGATGGTAGTTAATATGAGTAAGCAAGTACTGCAATCATAACTTAAGGGCTGAAAATATATACGAAAGCTAAAGCCACAAATATATTTAACAAATAGCTCAAATAAAATATGCAACAACTTTTCAAATTATGTTAAACGGCAAAATATTTGGCAGATCAAGCAAAATAGGAACATAGGGTTGACCATTAATATGTTTTTTTTACAGAAGTTCACCTCTGTTTTTTTCTTACAACACCATAATTAACAGTTGTAAAATGTTTATGGGTTCTGATAGGTAAAGCAAATATAGAATATATGAATAGATGATATAATAAGATATGCAGTAAATGCTCTAAAAAGGCAAAATTTAGAGGATCAAAAAGTACCACATATTTTACAAAAATGCATAACCGCATTGTTCTATCGTCTTTTTATCCCTGATGATCAGTAACTGAGGTACAGGCTTCAATATATATTTACTTTATTTGGGACAGTCTTTACCATACTAAGCCAGATACACGTAAATAAGGATTACGCAGACAGGCCACAAAAAATATAAGCAGTTTAACTGACAAATGATATGCACACATTTCTTTAAACTTAATATTGCAAAAAATAAATTTGCAAATAGTTTAATATTTACTGCATAACAATAACAAACAAGAAACAAATGAAATTTTAATACAAAAGCACAAATATCACTCTCATTTAAACACAAAACAATAGCAACCAATGAGGAGGAGATAACACAAAACATATTATTTGAACTGAAACAACCCATTTTTCAATCATAACAAGAACAGGAACAAATGTTACAAGTTAAAAAACAACTCGGCAGTGCTGGAAAAGAACTATACATAGTTATATACACAACATAGTAATTAACAAAACTTGTAAAATACAAACAAATAAATAAATGTATGCCAGTTTCTTCAGTTAAGGAATATTATTTTACAAGTTGTATAACTTATTGGAACAAAAGATTCTAGATTTTTATGAGAATTTGGTTCATATCAAAGAAGGTTAAAGAAAATTATGAAATATTTCACTGACATCGGTCATTTTTTATGGCTGGACTGAGATCAGCAAAGTAGAAGTGGGACATGGCATCTTCGGCAGCCATCCTTAAGGCTGGATTACAAACTAAAAGTCTCTGGAATAAGAAGAAATTCATAAGAAAATTGTAATTGAAAGCTTCAGCTATTTTTAAAAAACTACCGTTTTAAAATAGTAAAATATTTTGAATATATATATTTATTTCTTCCATAACAATTACTATCAAGCACAATTTTCTGAAAGAAAAAGATTAAAATTAAATTTAAAATTCAAAAAAAGGCTTGGACAAATTGACTGAAACTTTATGATCTCTTGTTTAATTAAAAGGGTTGATACCATTAAACAAAAGAGATTGAGCAATATTTTAAATACAACACTGAATAAATTGAGCCAAGTCTAATATCACTTACAAGACTAATTAGTTTCAATAATAAACAATAGTTTTAATCAGCATATTTCTATTGTTGGTAATTACGAATTTAATACAATTACAAATATCATCGTGGAATTATAATTTAATTAGCATATTATTTTAAAAATTTATTAGGAAAACCAATATTCTTCCACTTTTTAATTTTACTACAAATTTTATGCATGCATCAGTGTAATTTTAAAATGTCCTACAAAGTTTTCATCTTCATATCATAAATCGATATGGAAGGAAAAACAGGCTTTAGGATTGTAACAATTATAATATACCATTTAACCATTACAAAAGCAAGACTGTATGACTAGATGTTCCCAAAAGTTCCTAGGGTACAGTAAAGCATCTAATCCATAATTCGTTAGTCCAAAGTCACCTGTATTCTGAAAAGACTGATTCCCAACAACTTTCCCGACTGGCCACCATGTTATTGTGGCGCTAGTCTACCAAACCAAGGCTGTATATTTGAACATTGCAAATACAAACAAAGACACACATGCAGTAGTGCAGTATCTAGTGCATTCTTAAAAAAATACAATTTAGTGTTAATTTAATTTAACCTAACCATGTCCTGTAAGAGATCAAATGAAAGTAATAATGCTGGAAATTCATCTAATTGTAAGCGAAAGCATAAAATGCTATCAATCCAGGAAAATATGCAATTATTAAAAAAACTTGATGTAGGTTCATCGGTGCGGCAGCTTTGTTCCATGTACTATGTTGGAACAACAACAGTATATGACATTAAGAATTATTACGTGTACATTAACAATTTACATGTAATAGTTGCCAATACGGTAGTATGCAATACTTTATCGCTTTTTCATATGGTTTTGTTTTGTTTGTGATGGCTGTCATGCACAGAACATAATAAAAAGAATTAAGAATATTACTGATTTTAAATGCTGCCAATTCATCTAACTTTTACTTGGAATATGTAAACATTTTATTTTCTATTATGCTATATTTTCAAAAAACAGTTTTATTTATATGAAATATGTATCTGCTGGTACTACTACCATATACCCCACCCCCAAAATAACCATTGTTTTTAATCCAAAATTATCTGTGGTCTGGAACAGCCCAGATCCCAAGCTTTTTGAATTAGTGATGCTTCTGTATTTTGAATTTACATTACATTATTCAGTTATATTTGAGTCATTTCTCAAAATTTTCAGCCGATTTTTCTGAACTTACAAAGACATGTTCATGGGTGTACTTTAGGAAAGGGGTTTACATACATAAGACATTATACATGGTGAACCCTTGTCTATCAGGGGTTTCTGCAACATAGGTTTGGTTATGCATAGTTAAATACATGTGCAATGTATTAATAATTATTATTAATAATAATTAATGAATGGTTGATTAATAATCGATTAATAATGATTTATTATTAATAATTTGACATTTATTTAGTCCACATTTATTTAGTCCACCTTTATAAAATTCAATTACAGTCATGCCTCGTTTAGCAAAAAGGATACATTCTGAATGGTCTTTGCGCTAACCAAATTTGTGCTAAACAAACCAATTATAACATGTACTTAAAATTAGTGCTGATCAGTTAGCAAAACTGCAAGGTTCGCTAATGTTACTTTTTTATTTAATATTAATTATCATTAAAAATCAATATTAATACAATACGTATTAAATCTTTTGCAGCGGTGCTCGCATTTATGCATGTAGATCGCTAGGTTCTGCAAGTTATCATTTTCGTCATTGCAGCACTCACATCTACATGTAAGTTACTTATTGTATGTATGTGTGGGGGTATTCACCATTTTCAATAATTGGTTGAAATTCGTCAGGAAACTTTATAGCTGCATCTTTATCAGCGCTTGCTGAGCCACCTGTAAAACAAACAGTATCTATATTTGCGCTTTATTTAAAATTTTGAAACCTACTGGAACTGGCATGAAATGTTTCCGAAGTATCTCCACCCTCTTCTTGCTTTACACATTCAAACAGGGAAAGTGCTTTACTGCAAATTATTGCTTGACTAAGGGGCATGTGTTCATTAGAACGCTTAGAATCAATCCACAACACTAGCAGTTTCTCCATTTTTTCAAGCATATTACTAACAATAAGTGATCCTGTGAGTTTCTTCGCAGTTACTGCACTGGCTTCTTCAATGGAACTTTTTATTTTGTCTTTATTTAAAAAATTGTATGAATTGTAAAAGTTGTGAAGTTAAACTTACGTGCAATATTGCTCTGACACTCACCTTGTTCAAAACAATGAATAACTTTAAGTTTTTCCTCAAGATTTATGTTTTCCTTGATAATTTAGGATTATTTTCTACACGTTCATTGCCTTTACTCAATTTTCTCCTTTCCGTCATGATCGCCATGATTTACTGAAATTATTCCCCCTTATCTACTGTTAAAATGATATTTTGCCATAGATACTATTTACTCGTGTGCCCCATGCACATTTTTTCCCAAAACGCCGGGGAAAAAGGGGGTGCGCATCTTACACAAGGATTTCTGAACAAGTTAAATAAATTGTATCCATAGTAAATTCTCTGCAATATGCTTGCGTCTACGTTTATATTCGTAAAAGACGTCAAATTCTACGAAGTATATGCGT
Source organism: Uropetala carovei (assembly GCA_036926305.1). Lineage (NCBI taxonomy): Eukaryota > Metazoa > Arthropoda > Insecta > Odonata > Petaluridae > Uropetala > Uropetala carovei. Next base: position 2,369,715 of record JAXCHB010000101.1, on the reverse strand, counting down.
ATTTATGCGACCAAGCAAACCTGTAAGTTACGCCCGCGCTGCAGGCAAAAACTCACAAAAGTAGGCAGAAAGAATACGCCGACTATAGTCGCTCCAACATCTAAAGACTCCTGGCCTTGAAAACAGGGCGTACACCAGTTAGCAGCAGCCAATAGGAGACTGTTTGTTTGGGAAGGTAGTGGGGAGGAAACCAATCTCACTCCTGCTCTGGAAGAGATCACATCTGGATGCGTTGCCATTAGAAATTGCGTAGTATATCAGCTGAAGGTGAAAATCTGCAAGAGCTGGCAATGCGCACTGATATCTGCTCTCCCGCACGAAAGTTGAGAGGGGCGATGGAAGGGGAAACGTTCATGATTGGCTACTTGCTCTAAGTAGGCCAAGAGCCTTCCGATGGTGAAGCGACTATAACTGATAACTATAGTTCAATGACTATTGAGGGTTTGCTGGCTTGAAAATAGGTAGATTCAAGTTTGGTCCTTTTCCCTCATCCACTTCAAGGAATTCGGAGTGGTGAAATTTTTTTGTGAATGAAAGATTTCATCGTTCCAAAGGAAGACAGAAATCCACATCTCAAGTGTTTGAACTTGTTTTTTCCTAACCTTCCAATATTTACGAGACGATACGTGAAAAAACTCCCCATCCACATAGGGAAGTTCCCGTTCATAGATGAAAAAATAGTTCGTGAAGCTCAACATCTGTTCGTAATATTACCTCAAAAACAGAAGCGGGGACGAAGTTGCATAATAATACAACAAAAACAGTTAAGGGATTAACAAAAGAGCACTATCGGTGAGGAGATTTCTGTTAGTATCATCATAAAGAGATCATCCAATAAATTAGAAGGGAGAAGATGCTTAACCTGAACGACACTTGTTTCAGGGAGTGGGAATCGGTGACTTAAAAAAAGAAACTTATTCTGGCTCAAATTAATTTTTTCCCTCCGAACCGGCCCAAAAATAGGAGTTCGCAGGTTACACGAGTAAATATGGTATTAAACAAAACACCGCAAATATGTCATTGGAACTGATTATGTGAAAACAGCTTTCCTTTATTTTTTAAGCCAGCAAAAATGCTCACCATGAACAGTATTTTCATTTTGCAGTACGTACGATACATACAGTATTTATTTTATTAAAAAATAAATAAAAATGTATACCACGGGATTCCAATTGAGCTATATCGAAATTGCACTAAACAAACGTGCTAAACGAGGCATGACTGTATATGTAACCCTGAATTATGTAAATATTGCTTACATGTTGATACAAGAAAGCATGTAGCCTATATAAGCACTTGATATTTTCCATATAATATTACATTTGCACAATGAAGTGTTGCTCTTTCAAGAATGTAACCCCTGCACTGTGCAAGGCATTACTGCACTAGCCACAACACAATAAGAGCATGTAACAGTATTTATTTCATCAGTAAAACGTTTTTTACAACAACTCTGCTCTGCATCTCCAACTATGAATATGTATGTATTTATTTCTTCTATTTTAAAATAAAATCCAAGGAATTTGGCTGAACTTTGTGGTAACTGATACTCATATTAACGAAGAAAATAATAACTCTGTTAACTTCCACAATTCCATTTTGGCTCAAGAAAAAGGCAACAAAAATCAAAATCTGATTTTATTAACATTCTACCAATAATCTAATAGGTTTTAGTGTATAACATAAATATTAATGTCTTCCAAAGTGGAAATTTTAATAAAGAACGCATGCAGCAACTCTTACCTGTAACAAATCTCGCCCTTTGGCATTGAGCTTGGGAACAACTAATGAAAATCCCATACTAGGATGGTATGCTGGGAAAGGCTTATAATCAGGCAACTGTGTAAGGCCCGGCCAAGAATCTTCACCAGGAGTCCCCAATAACTTGAAAATCCGCTTCAGCTGGTCATCTACGTCTGATCCAGGGAAGAGGGGCCGACCAGCATTGGCTAATTCTGGAGGCATTAATAAGTTAGAAAATTGAAAGAAATAACCAACGTGGTGAAAAAAATTGTTATTAGAGAATGAAACTAACCCTCAAAAATAAAACTTGCAAAGACTGTTGTATAAGTATTATAAATATGATTAAAATTACACCAGTGACTGTTTTGTAGGGTTAGATCAGGGGTGGGGAACCTGCGGCCTTTTGTGACCCTCAGTGCGGCCTTTTTGCATACTCTTCTAAACAAACAAAACTGAAATGCGATGCAAAGTTTTGTTCAACAACTTCGCAAAATCTACCAAAGCAAAGGTGTTTATTATTCCCTTGCGCTAGATGTCTAGACGAGTCCACTGATATTATTGATTGCACAAATGTCAATTTTTATTCGTGTTGTGACTGCAGATTTTAAGTGCCATGAAGAGTTACTGGCTTTGGCTACGCTTAAGGGGAAAACACGTGGAATTGACATTTTTACTGCCTCTCAGGAAAAGCGTATGAAAGCAAAGCTGAATTTGTGTCATCTCGTTAGATGCACGATGCACCCACCATGAGGGGAAAACATAAAGGTTTTTTGATTTGCTACAGAAGGGTCTACCAAAACCAGATGGCCTAATTTCCTTTCACTGCATTCTGAATCAAAAGAGCCTATGTACCAAGTTTGCAACGTTAGATGACACATTAGGAATAGTTAGTTGGTTAGATGACAGTCACTTGAAAGACCTATTGAACCTGAAGACAACAGTGCTGGAACCAAACATCAAGTTCTTAGTTAACAAAAAAACACAAAAAGTCATTAAATTGTGTTTGTTTCTTTGTAATTTTTATTTCATTTTCGTAAATGTTAAGGACTGCAGCATTTTTTCTTTAAAAGTCATTAAATTGTTTAATTCTTCGTAATTTTTAAAAAAATTTCGTAAATGTGAAGGAATGAAACATTACTTATTCGATTATGTTTGTGCATATGCATTATGGGGAAAATACAATCACTTATTTACATATAATTTCCACTCTCCACGATAAATTGCAGCCTTATGGGGACTCCTTGGAGTGACTTTTGGCCTTCTAATGAAAAAATGTTCCCCACCTCTGGGTTAGATCATTCATAATCACATAGAAGTTATGCCTCTATGCCAATACTTTCCACATATTTCATGTAGCTACAAGTTTTTAAGGCGATTTCTTGAAGAGGGAAGAAATTTTTGTGGAGGTGATCTTGGGAAATTATATATCGCAGACAGAATTTTCATCTACTTGAATCTTAATGCTATGTCACATACAACTCACCAGCAAAGATGCATCCAGCAGACCACATGTCAATGGAAGTTGTATATAATTTGGCACCAAATAGGACATCTGGAGGTCTATACCAAAGGGTCACGACCTCAGCAGAGTAACACTTTACAGGAATACCAAATGCCCTTGCCAGGCCAAAATCAGCTAGCTTAAGCTCACCATTCTGCAAAAAACCATGAGAGAAAAAGTACTCAAAAAATATTTTTTTTAAATACAAGAGACCATTTTGCAACGATATTGATTTAAATACCTTATTTATCAAAAGATTCTGAGGTTTTAGATCACGATGCAGTACATTGTGACTGTGACAAAATGCAAGGCCACGTAGCAATTGGTACCTGCAGATGATTCCAAAATTTTTGTGGTATATATTAAATGTGGTATGTATTAAAATCTTTGGCTCATTGTAACACACAAAATGGGCCAAGTATATGGGTTATTTTTTACTCACATAAATGATTTCACGATGTCAGGATCAATTTCTCCATTCAAGCTATCAAAATATTTCTTTAAATCTTGATCACAGTGTTCAAATACTAGTGTAAGTTTTTTATCACTGTGCAGCACATCATAAAGACGAACTATATTCTTATGTTTCAATTCCTTCAGCAGACAGATCTCTCTGAGAGCTGAAGATGGTACTCCCTAAAACATAAAAAAGCACTACATAAATACATAGATAAACTCTAATCATCATACAAACCTAAACATATATTCTGATTTTTCATAACAAATAACGTTTCAATACATTTCCTTTTTTCCTCTCGCATTAACAATTCCATTTAAACATAAGAGATTGGATAAACGCGGTGTTTCAAACTTTTAGTGCTTCCTTAAAACAATGTATAAAAGTTAAGCTGGATATATTAATAGTAGCGTAGGATGTACTGGGTTCTCCGTGGAGTAGGTCTAAATATATATCTACCTAACCTATGCAAGTAACGAACGATTCTTGTAACATCATATCAGATATCAATATAATGAAATTATTCAAGTACGCCGATATCACCTTTAAATTATCATACAAGTGAAAATGACCGGACTACGGGACAATTATGTAAATAGCTCTTCATATGAAAATTTGTGCGAGATTATTGTAATACAATTTCGAAAAACGAAAGAACTGAAGCACAGGATAGTTGAAGCACTGAGAAAGAGCAAACAGATAACAAATGTTTATCAATTTATTGTATTGAGTTTTATAAAGCATAATATAGAATCCTTCACACGTTTTACTCACTTCATCATCATCGTCTAGTCTAACTCTTTTAAGAGCGACTATTTCATGAGTTTCCCTATTTTTCGCTTTGAAAACAGTACCGTAAGTTCCTGAAAAATAGGTAACAAATTAAGAAAGGCATCATCACAAACACAGTTGTACCTATCAAGACGCGTAGAATGTATACCTTCTCCAATTTTTTCTAGTTTTTCATATTTTTGCATAGTATTTCAATATAAAATTTATTACAGTAAAATCCTAATTTAATTAAATTTGCGGCTGATGCCACAACTTTAAACTTAAGTATGTAGTTTCAGGATGGAAAATTAAAATTTCTTAAGTTAATGAATAAAAGTAAATGTCAAAATCTACGGAAACTAGAACTTTCTATTCGTGGCATTTAAACAAAATAACTGAAACACTTCCGTAATATTTCTATTAAAATAGTTCCGAATCACCAAGTTGTAACTTGCGGTTTACAATTTAATAATAACCGTTTTTTAAAGATATGTCAATAACCGGCAGTCAACTCTCAAAGTGGTTCCTTTGTTTGCGATATACTTCAGTTCGACAGTCGAATCGATACGTGAGAAATCGATTAATATCGAACGGATAGAAAGTCGACGCTTCGGGAGAGGCAAGAGTTTCGAAAAAATAATAAAAAAATATGGCGCAGAGATTCCCAGTGTCACCATCTCCAGGAACTCCTGGTCCACCTCCGCAAAGGTACCCTCAACCACCTGTACCATCAATGCGACAATATGCTGGTCCCAATTTTCCAGTAAGTAATGCAGTCCCCTATATCCTCTTATATTTTCGTAATTATTTGGGTTGGCATTTGTCGACGTTGGAGCTTTGATAACTAAGCGAACTATTCATGACTCTAATGAATAATGCAATAGTTTATTCCGTGCACATTAGTTTTAAATGTTACTTTTTACGATAGAAACATTATTTGCTTTTATTAGTTGCAACAAAGGCCTGGGTTTACCGCTCCGGGACCTCCTCCGCCAATGGGTACTTCTCCAGGAGTCAACGCAGCAACTGGGGTCCAGGTTGTAGGAGGTGGAATGATGCAGCGTCCGCCTCAACAACCTCCATATGCTCCCATGCGCCCAGGACCGATGCCTTCGGGGCCACAGTCAGGAGCAAAAAGGCCTCAAGAACCTCGTCCCCCACCACCCCAACAAAAGAGGTAAAATAAAGATACTCTCATTTCCAAAAGATTTTAATTCCCATTAATGTCAGTGCAAGATATTTAAAAGAACTTTCAAAATTCTATGCTTTATCAGGAATTCGTCCTTTTTAAATCCTTTTTATTACTGTCGCAGCATCCATATTAACAGAAATGCTGTGTAAATGCAAAAAGCAATATGCTGAAAAATCCTTAGGATATCTTTATCATACAAAAATTAAACCAGTGTTGCTCGTTTTTTAATGTTATTGTTTCATCTTCATGGATAAATATGTATAGCACCATATTCAATAATGGTTTGAATATGTACTGTTAAATTAGCTACACTTATTATAATGCCATATGTAGTTAATTGCATGGATAGAGTTTATGCCTAGGATAGCATTTCTCACAACAAGAAAATCATCATCTTATTAATATTTTAGTGTGTATGTGTGTGGATGTATGTTCTTTATACGTTTTTACACCGTTGAAGCTATCGAACTCAAAAGTTTCATGGGTCACCTTATGGACCAAAGGAAGAACTTGGTATAGGTTTGCAGACCGTGGGGTCTCTTATACCCCATGGGGTCAACAAAATACTATTTCCATAAGAATGCTTGAGAAATTGTGTAGAGGAACCCCAAAATGCCATGCAGCCCTTCACTGGTGTGGATATAAACAGGGCTGCAGAAATACAACTTAAATCTACTTGCCACAAAAAATATTTACTCGCTCATAGTATTTCGGCCTGTTTTACATAAGTATTTTTATAGGTGATGTTTAAAAAAACCTCAGTATTAAATGTTATGATAATGAAACAAAAACAATGTATTCTTTAATTCTTACAACACCTTACAGTAACACTCCTTGCTTTAGATGGATTTAGAATGTACACAGATAACATTTAGTTTAGTTACATGAGGGCTTCTTATGCCCTCCAGCGAGTATTTTCTTGGCTGCATAATATGTTGTGTGAATTATGTAAAGAAATAACGTAATACATTTAAAATGCATCTTGAAAGAGGCGGAAAATTTACTCGCCACCGGTCTCCGTTAACTCGCCCGTGGCGAGTGGGCGAGCGGACTTCTGGAGCCCTGGATATAAATATACCTAAATTTTAACTTACGATCATGGGAAATAGCTTATTTTATGCATGAAAGACTGCATATTTTAATTCTTTTCATGTTTTGTCATTTTACATGCTAAATCGCTCGAAATTTTCCTTTAAGCGCAAAATTTATCGGTTTATATGACCATTTTCCAGGTGGCAACAAAGCTAAATTTCTTAATTGTTGTCCTCTTCAAAGGGAGATATACACGTAAAGATTAATGCAAGGAAAATCCACGCCAAGGCATACTGTAGAGGAAGAATAGCTAACGCCTAGATAAAGAGTACAATGTATTCATGCCTAAATATAGCCTACGAATACTTTTAAAGTGAGTCAAATGATTTTTAAGGAATATTTTAACATTGTTATCTTTTACCATTCACACCTAAAGATTTATCGCAACATAAATCGATACATTTGTTCAGTAACCAGGTTGTTGTTTATTGTTTACGTTTTGGCTAATAGTATTGACATAATCCACATAATTTTATTGCTGCTTTAAAGGCTTCGGTGCATCCATGTAAATATTAAGTTAGACATTAATGCGTAATTATATTAATGGTACGACTTTACAATATGTACAATACATAAAATAGTAAATTTTAGTTTAAGCATTGCATGCGTAATTAAGGAATGGGGAACGTTTGCCCCGAGCAATAAAAATCGTTTGCCACTTAAATGGGAACTCTTTCCCGAGCGAAGCTGGGCGTTTCAGCTAGTGACTTTATAATTTTGGGCTAATATTAAAGTTTTTCTGCTAATGAATGAAATAATTCGTTTGTCATATATGTAGTTCATCAATTTTACAGTTTTTCTAATGTAGTTCCCAGATAATATTAAAGGGTTTTTTGGGCATGGTAAACAGTTATAAAAACCTTATACATACATACATGGAAGTTTGTATGCAAATCCTATGGCTACAAATTTATTTGTGCCCAATTTAGTCAGTTGCTGCTATCCTACAATCATATTTATATGCTTATCACTTTCTGTTATAATATCTAGCCCCACGAAATATAACAAAGCTTTATTTTACTTTTGAAAAGCAAAACTGTAACATTTTTAGAAACACTACTTATAAGAATCAGGGCTGGTCAAGATTATTTTTTTTTAATTTGATAAATGACTTCAAATTAATAAATTTTCAGTCTTACCAAAGATAGCACAACAACATCAATTACAAATTCCATATCTGGATGACTTTTATCTCAAAAAATTTATAGAAATATTGTTGCAGGATGTAGGGAGGCCGAAGTGCAGTATATCCCTCCCCCCTGATATTAACACCACTAATGGCCATATACAGAACTACATCCTACTATCAACCCTTATTACGTTTAGTTGGGTTTGCGTTCATGCTTCCTGTGAGAGAGTCACCTGCATATGTGCATAGACCTTTCTTCATTATGCAGAGTAATTTTGTGCTACAACTCCTAATTTTAGGGTGTTTGCTCTGCTACGGGCACCTAATCTCTGCTGGAATGGAGAGGGTGATATGCATTTCATCAAGGCACTGAAGGCACCCAGCATAGCTCTATCTCTATAACCCCCTCCCCCCTTGACTGTGGCGGCCACATATGGAACTCTGTCCTTGACAATGGACACATACAGTAATACATCCGTATTATTACAATAAAAGAAGAGACCGGGTTGGGTTCATGTTGGTGTTCAAACAAGTTCCCAAAGTTGCCATTAGTGATGCTACTTTCAGGGGGGGGGGATATATTGCACTTTCTCCTGTAAGAATTACAAGTATATTTCATTAGTTCAATGCATTATAAGTGCATTAAAAATACACAGTAATAAGTGGTCATTTTGTTTCTTTGCAATTCAAATTTTGGTGTGATAGTTTCATTCTTTAATACATCTCACTGCTCTCCAGTCTTATTCTTGAATTGATGGTAGACTATGAGATTGTATCAAATAAAAATATCAAACACATATGCATAAATGCAAATGAATAAAATCCTGCAATATTAATATGGCTTTTTTCACATTATTATATATATTTTCCTTTTATTATGTTAGAAGAGTGAATAAAGTATTTTGATATTGTAACTTTTCCTTAGGTCTTAGTTTCTAATGCTTGAAGATTTTCCAGTTTATCAAATTTGTTATAAAAATATCTTATTGATCATTTTTCTATCTTTAATAATGTTTTTGCTTGATGCATTTTTATGTGTATTTTATGAAAGCACAATTAATTCTTTTGCATTTTTATCAGCCGAAATTTTTTGAAGAAACAATATACATTCCAAATTCTTATAGCATGCAATTATTTAAAAATTGATACAGTATACATTGCACGAACTACTTCTCACTCTTTCTTTACTGGAAGGAACTCTTCCTGCTAAAAAAACAACAGAACCACAGAAAATGTCTTCTGCACACAAATTGCGTTAATATATAGATAACCTGATATATGTGAAAATCACATATGCTGAATTGTTTTACCATACATAATTATCAAGTATGAAAGGCATTGGCTAAGCCACACAGGCAATGAAGCATTATTGTTAGACGAAGATTGTTGAGAGAGCTGGACATAAAATCAATATATTATAACATTGCTAAAGGCCACATAGTTATTTTATCAGAAATATTATTTATGCAGTATTGTTTATGACACTAAGCTCTATAACCAAGTGAATTTTAATCAAAATTTTTAGCCTCATTTTTTAATGAAATGACTATTTGTGAATCAGGAAGAATAAAATACACCTCGTTGTTGCACTGTATGGTTCACCCATCATTGTTTCTATTCTGGATTCGATTTCGCTGAGCCATTTAGGATCTAGAGCCACACACAGACAGATAGTATAGCAAAAACCACTTTTTTTTACTCTGGAACACCTTAAACGTGTATTTCCGTCAAAATATCGAAGTTAATTTTTTTCATGATTCAATGTACTTCTTATATGCAGGGCTGGCGCTAGTAGTTTTGCTACCCATCCCCTCCCCCACCCAATCCCTCATTTCTTTTATAGCACGACGTATTTAATTAATATTAATAATGAAGTACTCTCAGGAAACATGCAATATAAAGCAATATTTCAAATTTAACTTTTTATCTATGAAGAAACAGGCACCATTGCAGACGTTGCATCTTAAACGTGAGCAAAGTTTGAGGTAGTAAGGTTATTCCATAAGTGAAACAATGGTCAACCTTTCTTCTCGTCACATTCACAGAAAGCAAAAACAACTCATGTGGTTGCCGTATCTCTAAAGCTGTTTCTTTTGATTAAAAATTAATTAATGAAAGAAGTCATTCATGAAACACTCAAAGGCAGAGGCCCCTTGTGAGTTCTACAGAATAGTTGATGAAGGACGCGTATTTTAACAGAAAATAATAATTCAAAATTATAGCATCATGTGAGGCGTCAATATAAAGTCAAGGGAAAGCCCTGTACTTAACGAATGATGTTTGACAGGAGTAATTTATGGCACCCTCTGGCCGATTCTGCTTTTAATTAGGAGAGTTTTAAAAGAGCAGAGAAGGATCCAAATGACAAAGCCACGGTTCACTTTGTTTTATTCAAATTCCTTAGTGTAATGCTTATCAAAAAAATTTTCCTATGCATTACATTTGACACTCATTTTTGCCCCCCCCAAAAAGCTGCCGCCCTGTGCAAGTGCACATTTTACACCCTCGGCCATGCTTATATGAGAAAGTGAAAATGTAAAATGAATAGTAAGGTATCCTTACGTTAAAGTTTTTATTAGTCTCATAATTTTATTTGTTAACCTTAATTGGAAATTTACACTATTAAAATTCTCTTATTTTCCTGTGTATGTGAATCAAATTGTTAATTTGTTTTTGACTCATCAGTCATTTTTTTCTTTATGCTCATGTGTGAATAAAATCTGGACAAATTTGGAGAGTGAAAATATTTGTTGAATATATTTTAATTTTGAAATAAGAATGTAGTACGTTTTATTGTCAATCATTGAGTTAGGGCTATAGCAGATAGCCAAGAATATGTTGCGACTTTATATCCTGGGTTCCTAACCTTTTCAATTATTTTCTGGTATACATTTGTAAAATTTGAACAATCTTAAATTAAATCAATGAATTAATGTTCTTTAACATGTATAGAAAAAAACAAGGGAACAAGCCATATTACTACTGTTAGGCTAGACAATTTTCAACATAGTATAATAGTACAGTCAGACTGATGAAGACCCCTGCTTTATATAGTTTACTTTGCCCAGCTCTGATTAGGTATAAAATAAGATCATTAGATACTAAAATTGTCATGCCAGATGAACCAATGTAAAGATTTCAAATTACATATACATTAATTTGGAGGAAAATATTTTCATGAACTATCTGCAGGTATTCCTTTTAAAAAAACAAGTAATTGCATACCTTTTAAATGACAATGTTGATTTTAATGAAATTTTTCAGGTGCTTTGAAAACATGCAGGTTTAGTAAGTTATACTCTTAATGTTTATTGATTTGTGTTCTTTTCTCAATAAAGTACAGAAAACCCCTTTGGAATGTTCCTGACTGGTTTTTAAAAGCATTTTGCTGAATAATTTGCTTGATCTCCTGGTGAATAAATAAGAGAGGGGTGAGAAATCAAAATGGTACAGCCACAGTTTTTCCAGAAACCCAACAACTCATTAACTTCTTAGTTTTCTGTCACAGTTTGTCTCATGTAATAGGTGTTTTGTTTCACTTATTGGTATTTGTGTTTTGCTATGAATACTTATTTTCTTTAGAAAAACTTGCACATGAATTGTATTAACCATCAGTTAATAAAAACAGTTTCAACCTTAGCATGTATTAGTTAGTTTTTTTAGGCTTTCTACTGCTTCTGTTATTGCAGATTAGACGAGGTGCTATTTGGGTACATATGGGCTAATTATTTTGGCTTATCTATAAATATAGAGGTTTTATATTGGAAAATATATCAGGTGCATTAAAAATATCTTGAGGGTAGCTTAACTCTGCAAACACTTTCACTTTTTATAAATCAGTGTTTTGATCGTGGCTTTGTATAATTATTTAAATGTCATTTCCTGTTAACAGAAGATTAGTTAATAATGCTGTAATGTTCTAATGCTCTAGAAATTTACATTTGTGCATTGTAATTTTAGTTGTTGAAATTTGAGAACGGTTTTTTGTGTAAATAGGATTTACTCATTTATATATAGTTTATTAAAATTCAAAAAATAATATTTTTGCTGAATTTTATAGTAATTTTAGTTCATTTTAACAAATTATTTTGTATTTTTAGAAAATCATTTTTGTTTTATTTTAATCGTGATTTGCACAAGGTGTATTCCAAATGAAATTCGGTTGAAATGAAATGTTGGCATTAATAGTTGTACTTCAAATGATAAAGGAAGCAATTTCATTCTAAACGAGTTTATAAGGATAGAGTGCATTCACTTATCACGGCTAGTTTGCTTAATTAGTCACAGTTATTAGTCTTCATAAGTTGATGGTGGAATACTAAATGCAGTAAACTTCCTGTTATCCGGCATGCTCGGAGAATTGGGTTTTCCAGTTAACTGAATATTCCAGTTTCTTGGGAGTTTTATTGGATAGGCCTTAATAATGCATTTGGAAACCAAAATATGGAACAGATGCACAACTATACAGGTATCCCTCGCCGTTCGCGGGGGTTACGTTCCCGAAGACTCCGCGAACCGCAAAACCACGAACGGCAATTGCATAAACTAATGGAAGAATGGGATTCCGTTCCTACATCCGCGAAAGTCGTCCTAAGTGATTATTTACTTTACCTTACTGACGACTGTAGGCCAGAGAAACAAATAGTAAGCTGAAAATATGAAAGGAAAACCAAACCGACGAACGTTCAAATTTAGGAAAACTAAGAAAACAGAATTTTATTAACTCACCGTGAATTATGTCGAGTATACGTAGGATGTTGACAATGGAGGTGTTTCGGAAGAGCATTATTTGGAGATGGAAGAGGAAGATGAGGGACTTGGCTTCAGGAATTCTGTGATTTGGAGCTGTTTCCCTTTTGTTTTGATTTTTTATAAATTTCGTCATAGGGAGATACTGTAGAGTCAATTATTCTCTTAAAATTGATGCTCCTTTCCATAGATGGATTAGCCTGCATTACTTCCTCTTTCAACTCGTTAGCCATATTTAAAATTTCTGCTAAGGTCTTCGCTGAAAACTGTTTTATCGTAGGCTCTACATTTTCTTCTTTGTTTTCGCTCTCACTTGATTGTGCAAATTCTTCACGTTCCTCATTTGCTAATTCTTCTTGTTGAAAGTTGAGCAATTCCTCCATTTCTACCTCTTTCAAATCCTCAAAGCCCTCTCCACCTATATTTCTAGCCATTTCGATGATCTCTTCAACTTCTCCGCGAATGCTGGGATAAACTCTGGAACGAACAGCTTCGGGCCAAAGTTTCTGCCAACATGCATTTAATGTTGATTGTTTTACTTCGTCCCATGATTCTTTTATCATATGAATAGCTGTTCGAATGTTGAATGAACTCCAAAATTCACGAACAGAAATCAAAGAATTGGTGTCCATTTGCTGTAAAATATGTTTGAAAGTTCGGGGAATATAATAAGATTTGAAGGTCGCAATGATCCCTTAGTCCATCGGCCGTAAGAGTGGTGTTGTGTTTGGTGGTAGGAATACAACTTCTACGTCAGAATAGCCTTCTGCAAGAGAAACTGGATGACCTGGAGCGTTATCCAATACGAGAAGCACTTTAAATGGCAAATTCATCTGCCTCAGATAGATCTTCACCTGCTGGATGAAGCAGTTGGCAAACCAATCTTCGAACAGTTTACAAGTAACTTACCCATGGGTCATTCCACGTCAGATGGGACAGGTGTTGACCCTCACCCTCGCGGATTTTGACGAAAATTGGAGGATGAGTTTGTCTGGGGCTCAAACCAACTCATACCAAACCATTTCGTAACAAAGTGATTTTTGGTCGATTTAGGAGGGGGGTTCAATTTGGCGTGGTTCAAATCTTCTTAATTTTATTTTTGCAATATCTCCGGACCTATTAGCGATAGAGGCATGCAGTTTTGCTCATTATCAAGAGAATGCATTGTAGATTACTAATCGTATTTCATTTGTTTAATTTAAGAATATTTTGTTTAAATATTTACATTGTTTAATTTTAAAATTTAAATAATTAAAATACCGCACTTTTTATTTTAGCCGTTTTCAGTTATTTTGTACCTCTAAATATGCTCTTTGAAATCACAAAATTTGGTAACAGTTTTTTTTCATTTAAGGGAGATAGTGGTTTTCGAAATTTGACAAGTGCCAACCGTGGGCACTGAACCGGCGACGTAAGGCACTCTTAGCTGCTCTTATTATTTCCTTGAACCTCCGACAAGGCTCCACAAAGTACAACCAGGCAATGGGGCATGTCACCGAAACCTTCCCCTCCCTTCCTCCTCTTATTCCTTTAAAGACCCCCCTCATCTTCCCTCCCCCTCACGTGCTTCTGTGACGCGTCCGGTGTAGTTGCTCTCACGGCCGATAGCGAGAAAGGACAATTCATTAAAAAGGAAGATTAATCTGATTGAGATATTTATTTAGGTCATTCAATAATTGTTTTCTCACACGTTTATTCACAAACAAGGGCTCCAGTTAATCTGTTTTACTGCCCAATATTGTTGGAAATATTTTGGAACTGATGGAACGCTCTATTCTTCTGCCTTGGCATCTCTATTGCCTCTGCGTGTCTCTCCTTGCTGCAGACCTGTAATTGAAATAGAAGTATATAAACCTATTTGACTCTTAGTAGACCTGAAAATTTTGGAAATGTATGCATTGACTGTAATTTTTTACCTAGTAAGGACTCAATGTTGAGTGTCGGTGTTCGCTGAATCTGAAGTTTCTTCTTCCGGATTCACCTCTGGGTCCCACACTTGGATTTTGACTCCGTTAGGTATCTCCGATAGGTGCTTCATGCATACCACTCCACGCGATACAGGTACAGTGGCGTGGCGCTGCCGAATTCCTTTAATCTCAGTTGCCTCGCGAAATCTCGCAGCTAAGCGCTTACTCTCTGCGTGGACATCTTGCTCTGAGACGAAAGAGAAATTCATTCCTGAGAGATTCTGGGCCGCCCAATAGTATAGATTCCTTGGTGTCCGCAGCTGTTTCTCAGGAGGTAGTTGGAGGCTCACTCGAGCGGCATTCCTCTTCAGGGTGCCTCCTAACCCATCACTTGGACCCTTTCCATGTGACGTGGCATAGAAATGCCATTCAGCTGGTACTCCGAAATCTTCCTCGTGCTTCACCACATTTACTACATTAAAACGATTCTTGTATTGGGAGGAAGCACCATCTGAGAAATAAATTATTTTTTTCAGGTTTGTGATTTTGGTGTTCCTTTTCAAGAAATCAATTAGTTCCCGTTGAAAAGCATGTACGGCAGTAGTGTTATGCGAAAGTGAGTCTGATATCACCACAAAACTCAGAGGGTAAATTTTATTGTCACTTGAACGGTAGTAGCAAGTGAAGGGATGCACTGTGGCCTGGGTATTATCCCAGTGCAATCCCTGTACACTGTCCTGCACAACAAAATGGTAGTTCTCAGAAAAATCAGAAATAGCTAATACCTCCCCATGCTGCAAATTCTCTCTTATATTTTTGTAGTATTCAGATTGCCTTTTGGCCACATAATCATGCTTAACCACGTCCGGCACATTTTCTACTGACTTCTCAAGAAATTCGTCAATTGGCTGGGTAACGTCATCCAAGAAGCACCGGTCAACCTGTCTCCATTGGCAGTATGTGATCTCTTCAATACAGTTCTCTGCAAAAATATTCATAAGAGTATCTGTCAGGTTCTCGCTCCCAGGACATTTCTCGCATGAGCCGAGGTAACAATCACGATTCGCACATTCGCAAAGCGTCATGGACAGAAGGTCCCGATATGTCTCGAAAGGAATCTTACCTGAGCTCACTTTCAAATCATTGAAGCGTGCTGCAGAAAACATGAGCTTAAAGTTCTGGTGAATTTGACAAACACAAACAGAATGGGTACCGGACGCTTCTGCTAAGATGCACTCTGCTGGTCGCAGCTCACAGAACTTGGAAAACCCAACTTTCACATCTGGGTTTTTCTCTTTAAAAGCTTGATAAATTTCTTTCAGAGTGCCAAGAATGAGTCTCCTCTGTTTCTGCGTTCGACCTCCTCCTTCTACGACGCTCTTATATTGTTTCACAGCCGGCAACTCGCGCCTTACGTCAGCTTCTCTATAGAATGTGGTCACTAGGTCCCTTGTGGAGTCAGGTATCGATTTACCTTTCAAAGGATTAGGCGAACACAGAATACCCTTTTCCTTGACACACTCCTTCATCTTGACCATCATATACTTCATTGCCCCGAAGTACGACATTATCCTATTTCTGCTCCAATTTTTTGGTGAAACAGACAGGATCATTGTCTTCTCGCTCATTGAAGTGGCTGCAAGAAACTTCTCTTTCAGTTGTTTCAGGACAACCTGTCCAGCTTCTTCATAATCAATATTTTCATCACTCAATTCTGAACCATCTTCCTTAACACGTTTCCCCATAGCCTCCTGCAGTGAATGTCTGTATGCTTTAACTTACTTGCACCATACCTGGATCTTCCTAGTTTCCTGGCAATGATAGGTGACTCTCCGAGAGCTGTAAGGCTTTGATTCAACTTCTCGAGGACATCAGACTTTCTTAGTGAGCATATAGGTACACTTCTCTCTCCATGCTCGCTGTCAGAAGACGTGCTCCTGGATCCATTAACACAGTAACTGCTATACTCTGATGGTGTTCCTTCTTCTCGTGAAGTGCTCGGAAGTGTGACCTCCATGTGCATCGACTGTGCAGATGTCGTTGGCTAACATACCAGCAATGATTCTACCGCTTCCGAAGACCGTTCACTTGATGAGAGACCGCTTCCAGAGTGACTGAGTGCTTGCCCAATAAGCGGTGAACTTAAGCACTTGATGAGCCTTATCTTGCAGGACGGACAAATTTTCATCCCTTCTATCACACCGGAAAATCTTAAACGGCATTTACTGTCTAGCTCCCTACTGACAGTGGACAGAGCATTAACTTTCCTACCGTGAGAGCAACTACACCGGACGCGTCACAGAAGCACGTGAGGGGGAGGGAAGATGAGGGGGGTCTTTAAAGGAATAAGAGGAGGAGGGGAGGGGAAGGTTTCGGTGACATGCCCCATTGCCTGGTTGTACTTTGTGGAGCCTTGTCGGAGGTTCAAGGAAATAATAAGAGCAGCTAAGCGTGCCTTACGTCGCCGGTTCAGTGCCCACGGTTGGCACTTGTCAAATTTCGAAACCCACTATCTCCCTTAAATGAAAAAAAACTGTTACCAAATTTTGTGATTTCAAAGAGCATATTTAGAGGTACAAAATAACTGAAAACGGCTAAAATAAAAAGTGCGGTATTTTAATTATTTAAATTTTAAAATTAAACAATGTAAATATTTAAACAAAATATTCTTAAATTAAACAAATGAAATACGATTAGTAATCTACAATGCATTCTCTTGATAATGAGCAAAACTGCATGCCTCTATCGCTAATAGGTCCGGAGATATTGCAAAAATAAAATTAAGAAGATTTGAACCATACCAAATTGAACCCCCCTCCTAAATCGACCAAAAATCACTTTGTTACGAAATGGTTTGGTATGAGTTGGTTTGAGCCCCAGACAAACTCATCCTCCAATTTTCGTCAAAATCCGCGAGGGTGAGGGTCAACACCTGTCCCATCTGACGTGGAATGACCCCCATGCCATCTTATTAGACCTCCAAAAGACAGGTAGATCTGATTTAATCTTCCCTTTTAGAGCATGAGGATTTTCTGAACGGTAAATTACCATTGGTTTGCATTTAAAATCTCCCGAAGCGTTTCCACATAATATTACAGTGAATCGATCTTTTGCAGCCTTAAAACCTGGAACAGTTTGGAAATAAAGGTCCTATTTGGCATTCTCTTCCAATATAAACTGGTTTCATTGACATCGAAAATTTGTTCTGGTTTATTACCTTTCCCTCGATAAGTTTCAAAAATTCACCGGGGATTCCCTCGCTGCCTCTTGATCAGCTGATGCAGCTTCTCCTGATAGCTTACTGTTATGCAAATTTAAACGCTTCTTTAAATTATCAAACCAGCCCTTATTCGCTAAAAAAAACTGGTAGAAGAATTCTCTTCATCATCGTCTTCAGTTCCACTCTTTTAAATGTTCATATAGGTTAAGTGCTTTATTTCTTATTAACTCTGTGCTAAGGGGAGCGTTTTTTTGTGTTTTATCCTCTATCCACACACTTAAGAGTTTTTCCATTTTTTCTAACATGTCTACTTACAAAAGAAATTTTAGCACTAGACGGAGTAGAAGCCATTACACTACTTCGTATTTTGTCTTCGACCCTTTTTATAGAACGTACGGTTGATTCATTTACTCCATATTCTCTACCAATTGATGCGTAACTTTCTCCACTTTGTAACTTATCTAATATCATGATTTTTCCCTCAAAGTCATGACTTTACGCTGTCTCTTAGCTAATGCGTCCCTTCCACTTATATTAACGCGTTTAGATGCCATAGTCATGTAAAAGAATGGGTTAATTAAAAAATTAAAAATGTTTATAAAAGCACTCTACTATAATACAATGCCAACGTCACTAAGCATAGTCCTGTCTAATTTAAAATGAGAGAATAAAATGAAACATCACATTAATACCACAAACACACCAAGGATATCAAGTCATGTTGCCTGCTGCACTATAGAACAGAAACTGATATAAATGTGGAAAACGGAAGCTTGCGAAGGTCCCCCCGTATTCCCCTAAAAGTTCCTTTTTCAACAAGCCGCGTGTCTTTTAGTCTGATGGCCATATTTATTCTGCGTAAAACAAGCAGACTTAATACTGTTTATACAGGTGGCGAGAAAAATAAATAGAACATAGAGTGGAGCAAACTGGGAGATTTCCCCGTTCAGTATTCTATGGATCCTTCAGGAAACGGAAAGATTTCCCAGTTCGGTACGACAAAAAAATGAGTTATGGGTATTGCTGAGAAACCGCGAATAAGCAAAACCGTGAACAGCGAACCCGCAAACAGTGAGGGATACCTGTACGTATATCTTGGAATTTCTAACCCATAGAATCGATATTCTACTAACAATTATCTATATAAATAAAATTGTAACCTCTGTCTGTACATTTGTTTTTTTGTCAGGGTTTTACTTTTTTTGTGTGTTTTGCATCACAAGAAGACATTTGAACCGGTTTGCACAATTGCTGTCTGTCTGTCTGTTTGTTACCACATCACGCAAAAACGGCTGGTCGAATTTTTATGAAACTTGCAGCGTGTCTTTAGACTGGTACAGCTTAAAATATAGGCTATGCGGTGTATCTCAAAAAAATTTTTAAGTGGGGGTTTGGGGGTGTCATCCATTTGGTTTTTCGACGATAACTCTCGAGTGAATTAACTTAGGAAGTTCAAAATTGAAATTTGCCACTTTCAATACAAGTATAAGATCAAGTTTGCATATGAGCAAAATCAGACCAAGGGGAGGGGGGTTATGGAGGGGGGGCATCTGTAAGAGAAATCTCTGATTTCAAGCTAACGGTTGATTGATTTCCTGATTTTCCTCAAGTTCCTAATTTTGCTGATTTCCCAATTTTTCCGATTTTCCTGAATTTTCTTGATTATCTTGAATTTCCGGATTTTCGTGAAATTACTGAATTTTCTGATGTTCCTGAATTTCCAGAATTTCCTTTTTTACCTGATTTACCTAATTATTATGACTTTCCTGATTTACCTAAATTTCTCAATTTCCTGATTTACATGATTTTCCTGATTCTCCTTCTTAAATTCTTTGAAATAAAATATATAGGAAAATCAGGAAATACAGGAAATTCAGAAAAATCAGGAAATTCAGTAAAATCAGGAAATTCAGGAAAATCAGAACATTCAGGAAAATCAGGAAATTAATGAAAATCAGGAAATTCAGAAAAATCAGGAAATTCGGGTAAATCAGGAAAATCAGAAAAATCAGGCCATTCAGGAAAATCAGGAAATTCAGGAAAATCAGAAAAATCAGGAATATCAGGACATTCAGGAATATCAGGAAAATCCGGTAAATCAGGAAAATCAGGAAATTCAGGAAAATCAGGAAATTCAGGAAAATCCGGAAAATCAGGAAATACAGGTAATTCAGGAAAATCAGGAAATTCAGGAAAATTATTTTCCTGAATTTGCTGATTTTCCTGATTTACCTGAATTTCCTGATTTTCCTGTATTTCCTGAATTTCCCAATTTTCCTGAATTTCCTGATTTTACTGATATTCCTGAATTTCCTGATTTTCCTGAATTTCCTGATTTTCCTGAATTTCCTGATTTTCCTGAATTTGCTGATTTTCCTGTTTTACCTGAATTTCCTGATTTTCCTGAATTTCCTGTATTTCCTGAATTTGCTGATTTTCCTGATTTACCTGAATTTCCTGATTTTCCAGAATTTCCTGATTTACCTGTATTTCCTGAATTTCCTGATTTTCCTGAATTTCCTAATTTTCCTGAATTTCCTGATTCTACTGATATTCCTGAATTTCCTGATTTTCCTGAATTTCCTGATTTACCGGATTTTCCTGATTTTACTGATTTTTCTGAATATCCTGAATTTCCTGGTTTACCTGAATTTCCTGATTTTCCTGAATTTCGTGATTTTCCTGATTTACCGGATTTTCCCGAATATCCCGAATTTCCTGAAATTCCTGAATTTTCTGAATGTCCTGATTTTTCTGAATTTCCTGATTCAGTTGCTTGTCCTTATTTACCTGATTTTACTGAATTTCAAGATATTACTGAATTTCCTGATTTTCCTTAACTTCATGGTTTTCCTGGATTTCCTGATTTTCCCGATTTTCCTATATATATTCTTTCAAGGAATTTAATAAGGGGAATCAGGAAAATCATGTAAGTAAGGATATTGAGAAATTTGGTAAATTAGGAAATTCTGAAAAATCAGGATCATCAGTAATTTCAGGAAATTCAAGACGATCAGGAAAATCAGAAAATTCAAGAAATTCAGGAAATTAAGAAAAATCAGGTAAATCAGGAAATTCAGAAAAATCAGGAAATTCAGTAAAATCAGGAAATTCGGGTAAATCAGGAAAATCAGAAAAATCAGGCCATTCAGGAAATTCAGAAAAATCAGGAATATCAGGACATTCAGGAAAATCAGGATATTCAGGTAAATCAGGAAATTCAGGAAAATCAGGTAAATCAGGAATTTCAAGAAAATCAGGAATATCAGGACATTCAGGAATATCAGGAAAATCCGGTAAATCAGGAAATTCAGGAAAATCAGGAAATACAGGTAATTCAGGAAAATCAGGAAATTCAGGAAAATTATTTTCCTGAATTTGCTGATTTTCCTGATTTACCTGAATTTCCTGATTTTCCTGTATTTCCTGAATTTCCTAATTTTCCTGAATTTCCTGATTTTACTGATATTCCTGAATTTCCTGATTTTCCTGAATTTCCTGATTTTCCTGATTTTCCTGTATTTCCTGATTTTCCTGTATTTCCTGATTTTCCTGTATTTCCTGATTTTCCTGTATTTCCTGATTTTCCTGAAGTTCCTAATTTTGCTGATTTCCCAATTTTTCCGATTTTCCTGAATTACCTGATTATCTTGAATTTCCTGATTTTCGTGAAATTCCTGAATTTCCTGATGTTCCTGAATTTCCAGAATTTCCTTATTTACCTGATTTACCTAATTATTATGACTTTCCTGATTTACCTAAATTTCTCAATGTCCTGATTTACATGATTTTCCTGATTCTCCTTATTAAATTCTTTGAAATAAAATATATAGGACAATCAGGAAATACAGGAAAATCAGGAAATTCAGAAAAATCAGGAAATTCAGGTAAATCACGAAATTCAGAAAAGTCAGGATATTCAGGGAAATCAGGTAAATCGGGAAATTCAGCTAAATCAGGAAATTCCGAAAAATCAGGAATATCAGGACATTCAGGAATTTCAGGAAAATCGGGATATTCAGGAAAATCTGGTATATCAGGAAATTCAGTAAAATCAGGTATTTCAGGAAAATCAGGAAATTCAGATAATTCAGGAAAATCAGGCAAATCAGGAAATACAAGAAAATCAGGAATATCAGGACGTTCAGGAATATCAGGAAAATCCGGTAAATCATGAATATAAGGAAATTCAGGAAAATCCGGTAAATCAGGAAATTCAGGAATATCAGGAAATTCAGGAAAATCAGGAAATACAGGTAATTCAGGAAAATCAGGAAATTCATGAAAATTATTTTCCTGAATTTGCTGATTTTCCTGTTTTACCTGAATTTCCTGATTTTCCTGAATTTCCTGTATTTCCTGATTTTCCTGATTTTCCTGAATTTGCTGATTTTCCTGATTTACCTGAATTTCCTGATCTACATGTATTTCCTGAATTTCCTAATTTTCCTGAATTTCCTGATTCTACTGATATTCCTGAATTTCCTGATTTACCGGATTTTCCTGAATTTCCTGATTTTCCTGAATTTCCTGATTTTACTGAATTTCCTGATTTTACTGATTTTTCTGAATATCCTGATTTTCCTGAATTTCCTGGTTTACCTGAATTTCTTGATTTTCCTGAATTTCGTGATTTTCCTGATTTACCGGATTTTCCCGAATATCCCGAATTTCCTGAAATTCCTGAATTTTCTGAATGTCCTGATTTTTCTGAATTTCCTGATTCAGTTGCTTGTCCTTATTTACCTGATTTTACTGAATTTCAAGATATTACTGAATTTCCTGATTTTCCTTAACTTCATGGTTTTCCTGGATTTCCTGATTTTCCCGATTTTCCTATATATATTCTTTCAAGGAATTTAATAAGGGGAATCAGGAAAATCATGTAAGTAAGGATATTGAGAAATTTGGTAAATTAGGAAATTAGGAAAATCAGGATCATCAGTAATTTCAGGAAATTCAAGACGATCAGGAAAATCAGAAAATTCAAGAAATTCAGGAAATTAAGAAAAATCAGGTAAATCAGGAAATTCAGGAAAATCAGAAAAACAGAGGAAATTCAGGTAAATCAGGAAACCAGGAAATTCAGAAAAATCAGAAATGTCAGGAAATTCAGGAATATCAGAAAAATCAGCAAATTCAGGAAAATCAGCAAATTCAGGAATATGAGGAAATTCAGGTACATCAGAAAAATCAGGAAAATAATTTTCCTGATTTTCCTGAATTCGCTGATTATCCTGTATTTGCTGAATTTCCAGATTTTCCTGATATACCTGATTTTCCTGAATTCCCTGATTTACCTGTTTTTCCTGATTTACCTGATTTTCCTGAATTCCCTGATATTTCTGAATGTCCTGATATTCCTGATTTACCTGAATTTCCTGATTTACCTGCATTTCCTGAATTTCCTGAATTTGCTGATTTTCCTGATGTACTTGAATTTCCTGATTTTTCTGAATTTGCTGATTTTCCTGATTTTTCTAAGTTTCCCGAATTGCCTGATTTTACTGTTTCCCGATTTGCCTGATTTCCCTGAATATCCTGATTTTCCGGAATTTCTTGATTTTCCTGAATTTCCTGATTTTACTGAATTTTCTGAATTTCCTGGTTTACCTGAATTTCTAGAATTTCCTTATTTACCTGATTTACCTAATTATTATGACTTTCCTGATTACCTAAATTTCTCAGTTTCCTGATTTACATGATTTTCCTGTTTCTTCTTATTAAATTCTTTGAAAGGAAATGTATAGGAGAATCAGGAAATACTGGGAAATCAGCAAATTCAGAAAAATCAGGAAATTCAGAAAATCAGGAAATTCAGTAAAATCAGGTAAATCAGGAAATTTGGGAAAATCAGGTAAATAACGAAATTAAGGAAAATCAGTAAATTCAGGAAAATCAGTAAATTCGGGAAAATCAGGATATTCAGGGAAATCAGGCAATTCGGGAAACTTAGTAAAATCAGGCAATTCGGGAAACTTAGAAAAATCAGGAAAATCAGCAACTTCAGAAAAATCAGGAAAATCAGGAAATTCAAGTAAATCAGGAAAATCAGCAAATTCAGGAAATGCAGGTAAATCAGGAAATTCAGGAATATCAGGACATTCAGGATATTCAGAAATATCAGGAAATTCAGGAAAATGTGGAAATTCAGGTAAATCAGAAAGTTCAGGAAAATGAGGAATATTATGAAAATCCGGTAAATCAGGAAATTCAGGTAAATCAGGAAAGTCAGAACATTCAGGATATTCAGGAAAATTAGGAAATTCAGGAATTACAGGAAAATCAGGAAATTCAGAAAAATCAGGAATATCAGGACATTCAGGAAAATCAGGTAAATCAGGAAATTCAGGAAAATCAGGAATTTCAAGAAAATCAGGAAAATCCGGTAAATCAGGAAATTCAGGAAAATCAGAAAATTCAGGAAAATTATTTATCCTGAATTTGCTGATTTACCTGAATTTCCTGATTTTCCTGTATTTCCTGAATTTCCTAATTTTCCTGATTTCCTGATTTTACTGATATTCCTGAATTCCTGATTTTCCTGAATTTCCTGATTTACCTGAATTTCCTGATTTTCCTGTAATTCCTGAATTTCCTAATTTTCCTGAATTTCCTGATTTTACTGATATTCCTGAATTTCCTGATTTTCCTGTATTTCCTGATTTTCCTGAAGTTCCTAATTTTGCTGATTTCCCAATTTTTCCGATTTTCCTGAATTACCTGATTATCTTGAATTTCCTGATTTTCGTGAAATTCCTGAATTTCCTGATGTTCCTGAATTTCCAGTATTCCTTATTTACCTGATTTACCTAATTATTATGACTTTCCTGATTTACCTAAATTTCTCAATTTCCTGATTTACATGATATTCCTGATTTTCTTATTAAATTCTTTGAAATAAAATATATAGGATAATCAGGAAATACAGGAAAATCAGGAAATACAGAAAAATCAGGAAAATCAGAACATTCAGGATTATCAGGAAATTCATGAAAATCAGGAAATTCAGAAAAATCAGGAAATTCAGGTAAATCACGAAAATCAGGATATTCAGGTAAATCGGGAAATTCAGGAAAATCAGCTAAATCAGGAAATTCAGAAAAATCAGGAATATCAGGACATTCAGGAAAATCAGGAATTTCAGGAAAATCGGGATATTCAGGAAAATCCGGTATATCAGGAAATTCAGTAAAATCAGGTATTTCAGGATAATCAGGAAATTCAGATAATTCAGGAAAATCAGGTAAATCAGGAAATTCAAGAAAATCAGGAATATCAGGACATTCGGGAATATCAGGAAAATCCGGTAAATCAGGAATATCAGGAAATTCAGGAAAATCCGGTAAATCAGGAATTTCAAGAAAATCAGGAAATTCAGGAATATCAGGACATTCAGGAAATACAGGTAATTCAGGAAATTCATGAAAATTATTTTCCTGAATTTGCTGATTTTCCTCTTTTACCTGAATTTCCTGATTTTCCTGAATTTCCTAATTTTCCTGAATTTCCTGATTTTACTGATATTCCTGAATTTCCTGATTTTCCTGAATTTCCTCAATTTCCTGATTTTCCTGAATTTCCTGATTTTCCTGAATTTGCTGATTTTCCTGATTTACCTGAATTTCCTGATTTTCCTGAATTTCCTAATTTTCCTGAATTTCCTGATTCTACTGATATTCCTGATTTTCCTGAATTTCCTAATTTTCCTGATTTGACTGATATTCCTGAATTTCCTGATTTTCCAGAATTTCCTGATTTTACTGAATTTCCTGATTTTACTGATTTTTCTGAATATCCTGATTTTCCTGAATTTCCTGGTTTACCTGAATTTCCTGATTTTCCTGAATTTCGTGATTTTCCTGATTTACCGGATTTACCGGATTTTCCTGAATATCCCAAATTTCCTGAATTTCCTGATTTTCCTTAATTTTCTGAATGTCCTGTTTTTTCTGAATTTCCTGATTTAGTTGATTTTCCTTATTTACCTGATTTTCCTGATTTTACTGAATTTCAAGATTTTACTGAATTTCCTGATTTTCCTTAATTTCATGGTTTTCCTGGATTTGCTGATTTTCCTGTTTTTTCCGATTTTCCTATATATATTATCTTTCAAGGAATTTAATAAGGAGAATCAGGAAAATCATGTAAGTAAGGATATTGAGAAATTTAGGTAAATTAGGAAATTCTGGAAAATCAGGATCATCAGGAATTTCAGGAAATTCAAGACGATCAGGAAAATCAGAAAATTCAAGAAATTCAGGAAATTAAGAAAAATCAGGTAAATCAGGAAATTCAGGAAAATCAGAAAAATAGAGGAAATTCAGGTAAATCAGGAAACCAGGAAATTCAGAAAAATCAGAAATGTCAGTAAATTCAGGAATATCAGAAAAATCAGCAAATTCAGGAAAATCAGCAAATTCAGGAATATGAGGAAATTCAGGTACATCAGAAAACTCAGGAAAATAATTTTCCTGAATTCGCTGATTATCCTGTATTTGCTGAATTTCCAGGTTTTCCTGATATACCTGATTTTCCTGAATTCCCTGAATTTCCTGGTTTACCTGAATTTCCTGAATTTCTAGAATTTCCTTATTTACCTGATTTACCTAATTATTATGACTTTCCTGATTACCTAAATTTCTCAGTTTCCTGATTTACATGATTTTCCTGTTTCTTCTTATTAAATTCTCTGAAAGGAAATGTAAAGGAGAATCAGGAAATGCAGGTAAATCAGGAAATTCAGGAATATCAGGACATTCTGGAAATTCAGAAATATCAGGAAATTCAGGAAAATATGGAAATTCAGGAAAATCAGAAAGTTCAGGAAAATGAGGAATATTATGAAAATTCAGGGAAATCAGCAAATTCAGGAAAATCAGCAAATTCAGGAAAATTATTTTCCTGAATTCCCTGATTTCCCTGAATTTCCTGTTTTTCCTGTATTTCCTGAATTTCATGAATTTCATGAATTTCATGAATTTCCTGATTTTACTGAATTTCCTGAATTTCATGAATTTCATGAATTTCCTGATTTTACTGAATTTCCTGATTTTCCTGAATGTTCTGATTTTCCTGAATTTCCTGATTTACCTGATTTTCCTTATACCTGATTTTCCCAAATTTCCTGATTTACCTGATTTACCTGAATTACCTGATTTACCTGAATATCCTGATTTTCCTGAATTTCCTGAACTATTATAATGCATAAAATTGTCTCACTCTTAAAACAGTCTTATTTAGGAGGTTTGATACAAGAACAGAAACCTATTACACTATGCCTACGTAGTTCTTTTTTATGCTGTAAGGTGTTGCCATCTACGAATCAGATTATAAACTTTATGTGGGAAAGAAAATGTCAACTTACGTCTTTTATTTTTTTATTAACAATAAAATTGGACTTGAGAGAGTAACAAGTAGAATAATACTTGAACTAGCCAGAGTTGAATATGGTAAACATCGCCAAAACAAACCGGTCTCATCAATATTATAAATCTGATCAGGGGTTAGGTCACGTTCCTTAACTAATGTTTCCAAAAAATCAAAAATTTATCGGCAGCTTCTTGGTCACCCGATATTTTATCACCCGAAATGTGTAGATGTCAAATCATTAAAACGTGTTTACCATCCATCTGAAAATGCACACGGTTCACTAATGTTCATTTATTCATAAAAATCTTTGGTCTCTGCAATCAACATTGGTCCAGAGATAGGGGCTCCCTTGGAATGGTTTATAGAAAACTATTCATACACAGCAATATCCAATTGCTCAAGTTTCGGCTTATGAAGAGTGCGCCAATATTCAAGTCCTCTAGTAGTCTCAGAAGACGTAACAAATTTCAATAACTGTGATTTCTTTGCCTTAATGTCATAAATACTTGAAGAACCGGCATTGAACTCTTTCATTAAAACGTTGAGATTCTCACCTTTCTCTAAACGTTTAATGATATTAAGTTTCTGTGTTAAGGTTAGTACAACCCATTTCCTCTTATCACCTTTAGAGCACATTGCAGTTTTAGGAGGCATTTAAAAAGGGTGGACAAAATATTTCATTTAACACAAAAACTGATTCCAAAAAACATACATAATTGCATATTGCGACTGCCAACACGAATTTAAATTAGCGGTATCATTCCGAAATAGATGTAAAAAATATCAGAAAGCGCCAATATTAGCGGTAACATTCCAAACTAGATGAAATTTAAAAAAATTGAGAGGCCGGAGATGCAGGTTGCTTGAGAATTCCGATTGCTTGAGAATTCCGGTTGCTTGAGTGCCGGATAACTGGAAGTTTACTGTATTTTGTTTGGGCTTTATATTAATTAACTCTAACCATTAGGTCTTAACCATATTTATAGATCTCAGCTGTATAATATTGTCTACACGAGTTCATTAAAGGAAGTAATTTCTAACATTTTGCTAAAATAAACAACTGTGTATAGCGATGTTGTCGGTAACATTTTGGTGTTTGTATGTGTCTGACTGAGTAACACAGGTATTCTTGAGCTGCTTTTTGAAATTGTTGTCACTTCGACTGCTGATGGTTTTTCGTCGCACTCGACAGCTTATGCTTCTATACCTCTCTCCATTCTTCTTTCAAAACTGCATGTTTCTTAAGTCTATAACCTTTCTTCTCATTCAATTTGTGGCTGTATCATGGGCAAAAAACTGATTAATCTCTTGGCATTTTATAGTGACTTTTCTCACCCTACCAGTAAGAAGAAGAAAAAACTGGCCGATAAAATTCTACCACAGAAAGTGCGAGACCTTGTACCTGAGTCACAAGCCTACATGGATCTTCTTGCATTTGAAAGAAAGCTTGATGCGACCATAATGAGAAAGAGGCTAGATATACAGGTTTGTGGACAGATTATTATTTCCTATCCTATGTACCTTCATAGAATTATTGTTTAATGCTAATTAAACATTTTAGGAGGCATTAAAGCGACCAATGAAACAGAAGAGGAAGCTGCGTATTTTCATATCAAACACCTTTTATCCTGCAAAAGAGCCAACAGAAACTGAGGAAGGAACTGTTGCATCATGGGAATTACGAGTTGAAGGGAGGCTTCTTGAGGATTCAAAGAATGATCCCAATAAGGTAGCAGGAAAGACAAATTAACGATATCCTTATATTAGCTTGATTTGAAATCTGAACCCTTAAGCTACTGTACATGATTTGCTTGTATTTTTAAATTTATGTTTTAATTTTCAAAATTCCTGAATATTAATATCCTTTCTTTAGGTTAAGCGAAAGTTTTCATCGTTTTTTAAGAGCCTTGTCATCGAATTAGACAAGGATCTTTACGGACCTGATAACCACCTAGTAGAATGGCATCGAACTCCAACAACACAAGAAACAGATGGATTTCAGGTAAGATGCGTACTCGTAATTAATTCTAGAAAGAATTGGATTTGGGTTCAGCTCGAATTTCCACACTCGTAGTATCTTGCTTTATACGTCTTATGAAGCAGTACCCCTTCTCCTGCTCCACTGTCCAATTTTTTCATTCCTCATCTTTCCTCCAACTCCTCTCTCTTCCCCTCTTGCTATATTCTCTATCTTTTTCAGATTAATGTACCTCCAAACAGAATTGCGTTACCTCATAATTTTTGCCTTCACTTAATCTTGTGTTTGTAAGTTTTATTTATTTTTATCTGCTTGCAAGTTCCGTTTCCACTATACAGGTTGTATACACAATAACATTACAAAATGGAAACTTTGTTTTGTGAATGAGTGTAGCTGTTTTTGCTTAACAATACTCTTTTCATGAACCCATGTACAGCATCAATTGAAGATTGGACCATTAATCTCCCAGTTTCTTTTTGTTTAAGTCAGAAAAAGATTTATTGCTTATTTTAGCCAATGTTTTTACTTAAATTGTTGCATCTTGTATATCCTGTTATTTCAATAATTTTTGCTTTACTCTAAGGTTCAATTTTTACAGATTCCATTATACAAACATTAAATTTATAGTATAATTGGTGTAAGCTATAAATACATTTTAAATTTCAGGTGAAACGGCCAGGAGATAAGAATGTACGCTGCACCATCCTTCTGCTTCTTGATTACCAACCATTACAATTTAAGCTAGACCCTCGTCTTGCACGACTTCTAGGGGTTCATACCCAAACTCGCCCTGTAATAATAAGTGCTCTTTGGCAGTATATTAAAACTCACAAACTGCAGGTAAGTCGTTTCTTTTTCCTTTAAAACTTCAAAGCTTATAGGTTACTATAGTGGGCGTATGATTTTTGTTCAATTCACCTTATATTGATTCAACTTTAGCTATAAAATAATTTTATTGTTTCCCAATAATTTTACTTGTGAGTATTTCTTAAGTTTATTAGTAACTTGGCTGGTTTTTTCAATATTAAAAATTTTTAAGGTGTAGCTCATTGGGACTGATCCATAATGAAAACAAAAAAATCTGATTGGCAATTATACTTTTAACAGGTTGACTGCCGAGGCTAAATTTCAATTATTTTTCAGGAAGACCACGTGTGAAAAAAGGCTCTAGCGAATATCCCGAGTTTCCCAGTACATTTTAAGTTACTCCTTTATGCCTTGAAGAAAAGACATTCAACCGCATGCCAAAAGATTATCACTCATCTATACTCTATACTGCTGCATATACATATATTACATTGTTCTCTTCTTGTATGACATTATGGTGAAACCAGTGATGAGCTGAAGTCAGCTCCCGCTGACTCGCGCGAGCCAGTCAAATTATTAGAAAATATGAAAATTTATTGATTTTGTCTTTCAAGTACATTTTGCCCCATCAGATAGTCAGTTACCGACAGTGTATGAAATGGAATACATTACGAACTGAACACTTCTTATGGTAGCGGAACGCTATTACTAAACTAGAGCGATCTGGTGCCCCTGGCATGTAGGCATCCTGCCACATTCACCCGAATTTCCTTGACTTTTTTTAGAGCCTGTTCTTAATTTTTTTCCAGCTCATCACTGGGTAAAATTACTAGGTTTTTGTTTTTGGCTCATCACTTATTCTCTGTAAAACAAGGGCAAGATATTTATGAATGAATACACAAAAATTCATAAAAAAGAAAAAGAAATACAAAATGAATTGTATTTGTGTAATTGCCGGTATCTAAGGCTGGCCGGTTCTAAATAGCAGGATAGCACAGCTTTTACTGTATGTGTATACGTGTAATATGGGATGTATAGGCCAAAAACCATGTTTCTCGTATATAACGTAGTCACGCTTATAACGAAGCAATGAGTCGGTCCCCTCAAATACGTATTAAACGAGTTTTATTGTAAATACTACGGAAGAGGAAAGGTAAGTAAGGATATTTAGGGCAACTAGGTGTTGAAGGAAACCCAGTGAACACTTACTGGAAGGAGAGCCGCTGGGGTGCTGGAGAGACACATTTGTAGAGGTTAGAGCTTTCGGGATGATCCCTTCGTCAGCACAAGAGAGACAACTGATTTGGCAGTGATACTGGGGTGAAGGTGTGGGGGTGGAAGGGAAGGGAGCACGGAAAGGTCGGGGATTGGAGGATGGAGAGGGGGGAGAGGGGAAAGAGAGGGTGGAAAGAAGGAAATATTAACGGATATTGAGGCCGGGAGGAGAGAAAGAGTTTAAGATTTGGATATGGGCCAGTTCCCATTGATGGAGTTGGGGGGCGGAAGCGTCATCCGGGAGGGTGTAAATGGCCCTCACCGTGAAACAAACATTGAAACTAAGATTGTGATTATTCGCATGAACGGCCATGGGTAGCTGTCATTTAAGACTAACGCTGTCGCGATGGCCGTTCATGCGAATGTTGAGGGAATTGCTGGTGAGTCCGATGTAAAAGGCAGGGCATTGGGTGCAGGTTAGTAGGTAGATGACGTTGGGGGTGGTACAGTTGGTAGGGGATGTTATTGGGTAGGTGATGTTGGTGGTGGGATTTGAGAATGAGTTGGAGGGTGGGTTTATAGGGCATGTTAGGCATCATGGTCTGCGGAAGGGGTGGAACCCTGCAGGGTCCAGAGGAGTGGGTGATGGGGGTTCTTTTCTCCACAAGATGTCTCTCCAACACCTTAGTGACTCTCCCTCCGGTAAGTGTTCACTGGGTTTCCTTCAACACCTAGTTGCCCTAAATGTATGTATGTATGTATACACACACACACACATACACACACACAGTGACTTCTTGATTATCCGTGTGCGGATTATCCGTGCTGTCTCTCTCCTTATGCCTCAAAATTTTATTAATATTCCAGTTTCAAAGAAATTCATCACTATGAGACAACAACATTTTCGTAATCCCATTATATTAATGTCTAAAGATTAAAATATCTGGCTGGCTGGCTTAATCCTTTCCTATGGGTAAGCTTTTAATGGAATCAGAGGCATATATTTTAATGCCATTAATGTTAAACTACGACTAATGAAGGAAATCCGACACTGATATAATCCCCATTTTTGGGGCTGTTTTGCCCCAGTATTGCTCAACACGAGAAAAAAAAACGGTGAGGTAGCTCCATATGACCTAGAGACTTGAAATTTAGCATGATTATAGCAATATTGTTGCAACCGAAGATAAAATAAAAAAATAGCAAAATTCAACTTTTTTTGTGCGGTTTTGCCTCATTTCTACCCAATACGAATGTGAACATTATAAGGCACTTCTTAATGAGATACATACTTGACATTTGACACGGCTGTATGGTTTTGGACATAATTGATTAGGAATAATTCGGAATTGTAAAAATGCTAATATTCAAAAATGCATAACGCAATCACATATTATGAACATAGAAACAAACGTTTCGTGGTTTAATTACTTATAAATGTCCTACAATGCTGAAATTCTTTCTAACGGTAGATCTTACCAAGTAACGAAAACTGGATTAGAGAAATTTGAAAATGTTTATTTATTGAGCCGTAAAAAATTCATAAATGTTAAAAAAATTTACTAATGTTTATGCACTTTTGTTAGAGCTAGGGAGCTGAATATTTTGAGAAATTAGGGAATGCCATTCCAGCGGTAAATAATATTGAAAAATATAATAAAGTTTATTATTGTGACTGTTAAAAATTCATCATTTTAAAACAATTAATTTTATATAACTACACATTTAGAGGTGCTACATCGATGAAATTTTGCAGAAATGTGAGGTATTCGTATCAATAGATGAAAACCTATAGAAGTTTTAC
This sequence comes from Uropetala carovei, assembly GCA_036926305.1. NCBI lineage: Eukaryota > Metazoa > Arthropoda > Insecta > Odonata > Petaluridae > Uropetala > Uropetala carovei. The sequence continues at coordinate 2,336,778 of JAXCHB010000101.1, read as the reverse complement.
AATTATAAATTTTAGGGGTTGTTTTTATTCCAATATTGTCCATAATGTAAAACATTAATCGGTGCAGAGGTGCAAACATTTGCATTTAAAAATTATGTCTACTCATTATATTAAGATGAGACAAAACACTTGCAGAATGCAAGCACACGTTAACTAGTATATATATATATTTTTTTTTTTTTTCTATATGAGGAAAGTAAAAAATAAATCAAAATTCAACATTTTACTTAAAATATTACAACCCACATTTCACCATAAGAAGGCCTTGATAATTTTTAATAAAAGCTATAACTAGTGTGTTTAATTCAAATTACAGGATTCACATGAGAGGGAATTCATCAACTGTGATAAGTATTTGGAGCAAATATTTGCATGTCAAAGGATGAAGTTTGCTGAAATTCCTCAACGGTTAAATCCTTTGTTACACCCTCCTGATCCCATTGTTATTAATCACATCATTAGGTTAGTAGAATTAAAATCATTCCTAAATTTATCTTTGATTTGTAGAACAAGTTGCTTTTCAATGGAAACATGTCGAACATTGAAAGTGGACATCAAAAATAAAATGATGATATTTAAATGCAGTCTGATTTTAACATTTTATTTTTCATGAATGGGATTCCATGATTAAAATTTGAATTGATTTTTTTGTGTAGCGTTGAAGGTGCAGAGCAAAAACAAACAGCCTGCTACGATATTGATGTCGAAGTTGACGATACACTGAAAACTCAGATGAATAATTTTCTGCTTTCAACAGCTAGCCAACAAGAAATACAGGTAAGGCTATTGCGTCTGTATTTGTCATGATAGAGTATGGTGGCATTAGTGATTTAATTTTAGCTCTCTCGCTTACCGCTGACGTTCACCTTCTGAGAGATGGTGGCATGCCTTTTCTTCACTCATTTTCACTTTTAATAACCTTTGACATGTCTAAAACTTTCATCAAGCATACCGAGTACACCACTTGCTTTTTATGCAAAACGTTATGATAAATAATAATAATGAATTTAGTACAGTTTTTAATTGTTTTTATGTATGTTATGAATCATAAATTAACATTTCAAATTTTTATTTCATCAACTTGTAATCGTTAAATTTTCATATTATACTTTATGACAATCAATTAAAAAAATTTATTATCAGGTAAGATATGAAAATATGTACCTTGTTAGGCCTATAGTTCTAACAGTAATAGAAATACTACCCCAAAAAAATTAGTGTTGAAATATAAAATCAAAATTTACTCTAGTGCACATCTGTAGGCCTCACTTTTCCTGTATAGATTCACAGCTTTCACTGGGGCATTGCATCAATGTAATGTGATTTTTACGAGTAAATTGGTTACATGAACCACATTACAATGTTGTGTAATTATTTTTTGGGCATCCACATAAAGAACAGTGATCCTGTTTCCTTGTTGGTTTATCTTTAGAACTCATATGGTGTGGATTGATTGATTATTGTTAAGGAGCATACTTAACAAACGATAGCTCTTGTATCATTTGATAATGTTTTTGATTTTCACCCATTCATATAGCTGGCTTTATACTAGGTTTGAGGATAATTAAAACAAAAAATTCCTCAATATTGTTTAGATGTGGAATATTGCAAAAAAAATTGGACATTTATTCCTAATATAAATGCTTACAAAAAATGCTAAAGGCTTTATTCGTGTTCTTTCAGACGCTGTAATTTCCACAACTGATCATTCATATCAACTCTCACTTTTGTTGTATTATAATCCATAATCATAATCTATGTAATATTTGAGAGAAAACATGGCTTAATGGCCTAAAGAAACTTGAATCATGTAAAAAGTTGTCACCATACATTAAGATAAAATTCTATTAACTTAGTATTTTGCAAAAACAGAATGATTGTTTGGTTTAGAGGGATAAGATGGCAAATTTTTTATTTATATAACTGACTGCATAGCATACTAATACTGTAGGAGTGGCCGGTGCCATATCCAGGATGTGGAAAAGATGGCAAATACCATAGGTGTCGCTTACGAAAGGCATGCCAAGCCTCTCACAAATTATGCAAAAAACATCCTTTTATTAAAATAAATATTTAACCAATGCTCAGATATTACAACTATTTTAGTTAAAATTAATGTTTTTCTTAATTAAAACAAAAAAAATAGCATTCTTCAAAAAAGAATTTAACGCCACCTACTTAAAATGTGCCATAGGCACTGAATCTTTCTGCTATGATTCTGAGTGAGTTACCCAGCTTTTGTGTCACTTTTACTTCTTGGCCAAACAATTGCTGACTATTTGGTTGACTATTCAGACTGTAATGATAAGTTAAGTAGGACGATGATAGATATGAAGAAGACTTCACAAATTTCCAGCATTTCAAAGCGTGTAGGCATATTCTGTGCCCCTTTCTTGGTATTCGGGACATTTCAGCGATTATTTTATGCAATACAATGAATGTTTCATTATATTTAGTGAAAAATCATTAAACCGTTGCAAACCACTTTTGATTAGTCATACAAGATGCCTGCTGAAATACATTGGCATCTGTCTTTTGATGACATAAATTAAACATAGTGCTCGTATGTACATTTCTCAGGCATACATAAACCGTATTGTAATTATGGGATATATCAAATTTTTGTTCATTATTTCAAAATGCTATTTACCCTTGAATGTAACCAAATTTTTGTTTTTTTTTCCTATTATTGCTAGACCCTTGATAATAAGATCCATGAAACAGTCGAAACAATTAATCAGTTAAAGACAAACCGAGAGTTCTTCCTGAGCTTTGCAAAGGATCCGCAACAGTTCATCAACAAATGGATAATATCTCAAAGTAGAGATCTCAAGGTAAGTGAACTGTCAAAGGAATTCGAATGAAGCATTTTTTTGTACTTTGGGATTTGTTTGAATTCCGTAAATTCTGTATTTTCTTTGTTTTAGACAATGACAGATGTCGTCGGTAACCCAGAGGAAGAAAGGCGGTCAGAGTTTTATTACCAGCCTTGGACTCAGGAAGCGGTCTGTCGCTATTTTTACACCAAAGTGCAGCAGAAGAGGGCAGAGTTAGAGCAGGCTCTCGGGATTAGGAACTCGTAGTTATACGAATGTTTAAGTGCTTTAAGCTAAACTTCCATCGTACTACAAAAATGGATAGTTATAATGGTGTGTAAGGAACTGGGATAATGAACTTATTTACGACTGGACAGACAGCATTAAAACATCTTAGTTTTAATAAAAAAATCATTTCTCTAGTTCTCTTTGGTGTGTCTCTTGATTATTAGTCATGTAGGTTATTTTATGAGATTTTTTTATATAAGAACCGAAGTTTACCTGATTATAATGTGTCAACTTCTTTCTTGCTACCTGACCGTCATTTAATCACATGTATGTGATTACTTTTACGTTTCGTATTTTTTGTGCACAGTGTGGGATACATAATAAATGCTTTGTGGAATTGATGTCTTCATTAATTTCTGTTAAATCTTTGCCTTTTTCGTTTTTAGCTTGGTAGAAAGCTGTTCTCTTTTTTAAGAAGCGAGTATCGGTTCATTTATTGGTATTTTTTTCAGTGGTAAAAAGTGTTATCTTGGTGTTACTTGTATATAAAAGGTAATTAATTGAGATATTAATTCTAAAACTTGTGGATTTAATATCATTTTCAATTTAATAGTAAGAAGTTGATGTTTTTCAGCAAATTCTTAAGATGTCGCCAGTCAATTTTTCATGACTTATAAGTTGCTTGTTTTATATATTGCCATATGAATCTTACAGTTTCAACAAAAGAAGCTCTAAAAATTGCCAATCATTTATTTAGATGATAAAGAGTTGATCCTCTAGGTCAGAAGACTTAAACACATGGGATTCTACTGGAAGAGGGCAAAAGTAAAAACATCGACTAGACAGATACAGATTAACAAAGAGATTCAAACTACCTATATAACAATAAAATGTGAGCTGAATAACATACCTGCATACATCTATACATACAACTATTTATTGCAGCAAAATTAATATAAAAGTTATTAAAAAAGCACAAAATAACTTAAGAATAAAGAAACAATCAAATTAAAAATATTTTCATACCTTAAATCTTTTTCAACTGCGCTTACTGGACTTGGTTTATTAATTGAGAAGTTGGAAGATTTTAGTTGGAAGAAGAGGAGCTATTGGGTGGGGAACTGTTTATTGTTGTTATCAAATTACCTGAATTTATCACTTGTTCTAGAATTTTCTCCTTCTGTTTCACATAAGTGCTAATAGTTTAACGACACATTCCCAATGATCGTGTGATTTCAGTATGGCTTTCACCTTTCTCAACACTTTAAAATTTCTAATTTAAATTCATAACTATGCACTTTTTTATTTGATTCACTTACATTATCACTATTACATTTCCTTTTAGATGCCATGTCAAGTGATAAATTTATAAATAAATCAAAATAAATAAATTTAAATAAAAGATTAACAGAAAAAAGAGTTGAATCAGCACAAATTCAAACAATTAGAGCAGATATAACTACGTCTACACCAAAACTAAACCTCGCATGTTTGGTCGGAACCAATTACTCCACGAAAATGACTCCACGTAAAGTAGTTCTTAATTCGATCAGTTGGATCAAAAATTCGAATTAATTGAATCTCAAATGATCGAAACTCGGGAGTCACCTGTATATACACCATTTTGATTTGTTTGCTTTTAAACTAAAAAAATTGGCTCATCGTTATGATATGCGGTCTGCTGTGTATGGTTAAATTTTCACATGCAGCCCAATATGTATTCCTACATTATCTATTTGTCCTCTGTGCAGTTTGAGTTTGAGACCCCTCTTCTAGGTGATTTGTATATAAGAGTGAATAAAAAGATATCATATGCATTTATGATTTTGGTGAGTATGGTTGCCAAACTTATCAATTTATCATAAGTAATGTTCTTCATAAATTTTATTTCATGATTTACCGTTTAAAGAGATATATTATCCATTCTCATTTTTTCGTTTTAAAATAACTTCACCTGGGAAAAGGAATTGTCATTACTGATGTATTAAACCAGATAATTAGTATTCAGTGACAATATTAAAGTTTAAGTTGCTTCAATTGAAATTTGTATTATTTGTGGAGGCATGTTTTTAAGTTTAATAAATTTCTATAGAATAGCACTAATATATATTTTGAAGCTATCTATTCTGCCCTAATTCAGTTATTAAAAATAATTGTGTGTAATGTAACAGGATTTATGATTGTATTCTGTGAGTATTTAAAATCATTTTCTGAATACTTGAAAAAATTTCACTCGGAATTTTTCTTTATATTGAAGTATGTACATACAGGGCCTATGGGTGCAAGGGGTGCATCGTACCCTGGCGGAAATTCACGGGCGGAGGCAAGAATCTCTCTTAATGTTATGTTTTACAAACGTCCTTTACCATCTGCTGTGTTTGTTAACTCATGTGATAGACCGCCTTCTAAAATAAAGTACTTTTATGTAATTTATCGAGATGACTCGTATACGAGAAAGTTTGCGCAATGTGTTTTGCACAATTTATTTCCTAAATTAAATGCAACTTCTAATCTAAAAATCGAAAAAAATTTGGGCCAGGGTGCTTTCATAATTCTGTAATGGGTGGCATAAACTGCTTGCACCCAGGCGGCCTGAGTACATATAGATAGCCAAGAGATTGAATACCTCCTAATGTTCTGAATGTTTTTTCCTTTAATTACATCTTGTCCCATTTTCTATTTCTGAGTATGATCATCCTACATTAAAGTTACACCCAATCTTACTCTATCAAATTTGCAACTGCACATTTTTTAACAACTATGATCTTTTGACATACATAATGGTTTGCAACATGGATTTTGCCCACCCACAAAAACAACTGCTTTCAGGTATGAAAATAAAAAGTATTTTATTTATTTACTCATGCGCCTTATTCTGTTTACATAAGGAATGAGATCTAATAGTTTTATAATTAGGTGATTTTCATTATTTCTTGTCTGAGAGAAGGGAGAATTATGGCTGCAAAGAACAGAGAGAAAAATACAATAGTGGAAGGCTAAATCAATTATGCCAGGAAAGTTGTGATGTTTTTCATTTATGGCATTTATCAAATATAGAAAAAAGTTTATTTAGCATCTCTTGAAATGGTTTAGGTTTGTCCATCCCTTGATCTTTCTAGATGAAATAATATATTGGTCTAGAGAAGGTGGTGCTTCCAAATTTTCCTGGTCTATCTTAGTGACATTTTTTTAAAAGCAACTTATTTAGGTTGCAAAGAAATCCTTTCCCATATTGTTTTGAATTTGACTACACCAATAGCAGCACATGCCTCTATAACCACTTTTTTGAGTTTTGTCAGCAATCTTTAGAAATGGTATGATTGCTTGGGGTACATAAAATCGCATTTGTTGAGGACTTTGCCTCAGTGATTATGTACTCACATGTTTTTGGAGTGGTCAGCTGCATAAATATCTTGAGCATAAAATTGTCTTGTTATTTCATTCTTTGTAACTTAAATTTTAATATTTCTAATAAGATCATAGGCAAGGTTGTGTTGTATTCTCAGAATTCTTCTGGAACCTAACGTCTACCAGATGTCAGCTTAGAAAAATCTTGTATTTATATCTGTGAAATATATGGACAATTTGGTCCCAACAGCTGGAGTAAAACTTGGTTCTGTGCTTCTTACAGACCGTTATTGAGAGCTTTCGCATCACTGCAGCCAAGGTAAATTATTCTGGTAAACTTTAAATGATAATTAAATAATTTACTAAGATCGTAAGAAGATTGAAATGAGGATTTTTTGCTTTTAGTGTCATAGGCATTTACAATTAAAGCTATTTTCTTAGAATGAAAGATTAAGATGTAACAATCATTATCATTTTATGATAAATGTGGTAATTACACGCATTTGTTAAAATGTATTAGGAGCTCTGGAAATAATTACTACATCCACAACTATGAATTTTATCACTCATATGCTGCAATCCATCAGTAATTAAATTATAAAACAATGTTGTAGGATTTTATTGTCACATACTCGACCAATAATTTTAATACTATTTATAGATTATTCCATTTCTATAATTTTTACGTAATGTCCTATTTAAGGTTAAGTATAAATAAATAGTGATGATTTAAATTAATTCCGTTCCCGTCAGTTTTGGCGACTTTTTTGGAAACGTGTCTCATCTCCCGGAAAATACGTTAATTGCAGAATTTGCGAAAAGTGAACTCGTTTAACAAGGTTAATTGGTTTTCAAAGTGGGTCTATGTAATTTATACACATTTTTTAGTCCCGCCTTTCAAAGAAAAATAATATTTTTTGAGCAATTCGATCAGAACATTATGCTGAGAATTTGATATTCCGCGTGTAATAGCCAAAATCGACCAAGAAGTTTTTTAAAAATCGAATGTTTACATGAATATTAAAGGATCTTTTGGAAGTAAATTTATGGTGTTTTGATAAACCAGCTTGAAATTTTTCGAGGATTTTTAAAAAAAAGTCTATTGATGAGTGCGGTTTTTCCGTCTGTCTGACGCTCTTAACACCTAAAAGGAAGCAGATAAGACTTCGTTTTTCGCAAAACGATTCAGTGTTGTCTCGTTATGGACGTATTCTTGGTTTTCCGTCTATTTTTTTTTTAAATCCGTTTATTGCATGCTCAGGAGCTCTTTCCTTACTTGTCTCTAAAACCAGCAAACTTTTCTTTTCTCAGGTAGTCATCTCGAAAGGTCAACTCTTCTCGATGCGCGTTATCTCCGGCTAAAAGGATGAAGGCGTTCTTGATGGAAGCAGCGTCATTACAGCTGATGTGAAGCGCAAGATTTGCGGCAGACAACTACGCAAAACAGGATATGTGCAACTGCAGTTGGTGGATCATGGTTTCATTTCAAGTTTTATAAGAGCAAGTTAGAGCATTAGGACGGGCCGAGGTTATGCAAGAGAGAATGCGAAGAATGGTGCAGCGGAAGAGAACGAACGGCGAGAAGAATGAGAGTTACTATATAAACACACAAAAGAGAAAGGAGTACGAGTAGATTGAAGCGAGAATGAATTGGGCAATATAGGGAACCAGAGGAAATACGGAAAAAGAACCTGCGAGAAAGATTATACAGATTAATAATTATATTAATATTGGTCTGTCAAAATAGATTACCAACCAATTACATGTATTGTAATTAATTTAAGGACAAGAAGAAAAAGTCCATGCATTCTATAGGATTCAAACCCGCGACACTTGTATCGTGAGCAATACACGCCAACCACCGCTCTAACAAGGTACCCGTTTGGAACTTCGGCGAGAAAGGTAACAAAAAGGTAGAGCTATGAAATTGCGGTAAATAACCCGTGGAGTAGAAAGACGGTGGTAGGAAACAAGAACGGGACTAGAGGCTAAAAGGCGTTAGAAAGAAATAGAATAAAAATATATATGAGAGGAAAAGAGTAGGAAGACGAAAGTGAGTCTGAGAGTAGACGTGAGGAAGGCAATAAACGAGTGAGAAAGAAGACGGCGAAAAGTAGGCCTGCCATACGTCCGGGATTGGTCCGGACTGTCCAGGATTTCAATAGCTGTCCGGGATTTTGTCCGGGGCTTTAAAATGTCCGGGATTCCAAATTTTATTCACTCAAGTACCCACATTTTATTTGTTTAGTACGGCCAAGCGCAGCCAGTTGTGAAATCAGTTCCCGCGCAAGTCACGCGCATGCGCAAATACATATAGCTTAGTTTGCTCTCGGTCTGTGAGATTTGTTTATACCTTTATGTGTATGAAATTTTGCTGTTCACATTATTTGGCATTCAGGAAATCATGGCACCCCCAACCCCCTCCCCGCCGCCCTGCTCGACAAGCTTCCGGGATTAGCTCATGAAAATTATGGCAACCCTAACGAAAAGCATTGAGACTAAGAGAAAGAATACGATTTAGAAGGCGGGACTATGATAATGAAAGAGGGACTCAGGGAAAGAGAGAACGAATAGGAAGGCGAGACCATGATAGTGCGAGGCAGAATAAGGAGATAAAGAGGACGGAGAGGAAAGGAAAAGCGAGACTGTGATAACGCGAGGTAAAAATAAAGTGTGAATGAGCGAGCGAGAGAGAACTGATAGATAGATGACTTTATTTTCAGGGCGAAATTGAGACCATAAGGTCCCCTCTTCCATTTAACCCAACGTTATTGATTACAAAATAATAACATGAATAAATTAATGTATATACAAACAACTAGGGCAATAAAAGGTGCGTCAAATAAATACAACAAGAACAGAACAATAAATATCACGTTACACATTAGAGAAGCTTCTAAGAAAGATATCATTTTTGTGTGGTAAAAACCCAGGTAGAGCCAGGCATGGCCAACCCAGTAAAAAAACACGCAGGAAAACACCCACGAAGAGAAGGGGGGGGAGCGAAAACCCTAGATAGTAGAAATACAATAATGGCTGCTGTTGGAAAGAGATAAGGTATATAATATACGTATATGTTAATGTAGAAAAAGTTTATCTGAAAATACAAAAGTAATTAAACATATTAAACGAAGAAGAGAGCGTTACATATATATATATATATATATATATATATATATATATATATATACATACACACACCTATATACAACGTATAATCACAAATCTATATAAAAAGGCATATAATCACATGCATTAAAAAAAGGGGTTGGGAATCATTGATGTTGGGATAAATGAGTAAAGGAAATGATATACTTAAATTGGTTATCAGAGTAGGAATTGACTCTTTGTCTAGATAACAAGAATGTGTAGGTAGTGTACACAGTACTGTGTAAGAAAATGATGGAGGAGAATTTGCTTTCTTATGCAGTTTAGATAGTGGTGGCTTGCTTAGTTAAAAACGATTTGTGGAGAGCAAGTTTTAATGTTCCAACTGATGGAGAGAAATGAGAGGAAAAGAAATGGGTAACTACGATAGCGCGAGAAGGAATAAGGCTATAAAGAGAGCGAACAAAGGAAGGAAAGGAAATGCGAGACTATGAAAGTGCGAGGAAGAATAACTCGAAAAGGACTGCTAGAGAGAGAACGGGAATAAATAGGCAACGGAGAGTATGACAGCACAAGGAAGAATCGGTCGAAAGGAAGAGTAAGAGGGAGAGAGAGAGAGAGAGAGAACGGGAAGGAATGGAAAAGCGGGGGTATGATAGCGTGAGGAGAGAACAGGAGTAAATGGGAAAGCGGGAGAAAGATAGCAAAAGGATAAAGCGAACGGGATAAAATAGTAAAGCTAAAGTAAAACGGCGAGAGGAATAATGAGAGAAGAGTGTGCGAGAGAGATGACGGACCGAAAGAGGAAAGCATGAGTATGATAAAAATAATGGGAGAGGCGAGAAGGAGAGCGAGAGAGGGAGAACGGGATAAAATAGGGAAGTGGGAGTATGATAGCGCGAGGAAGAATGAAGCGAATAGGAGTGGGAAAGAGAGAACGGGAATAGGAAATGGAGATTGTGATAGCGCAAGGAAGAATAAGGCGAGAAGGAGAGCGAAAGAGAGAATGGGATAAAATAGGAAGCCAAGTAGTATATGATAGAGCGAGGAAGAATAAGACGGGAAGGAGAATGAGAGAGGGAGGGAAGAAAGAGGAAAGCGTGAGAACGACAGCGAGAGGAAGCATACGGATAGAAAGAGAAAGAGAGAGAACGGGAAGAAATAGGAAAACGTGAGAACGATAGAGGGAGGAAGAATAAGGTCAGAAGGAGCGCGAAAGAGAGGACGAGAATAAGTAGAAATGCGAGTGTACGATAGCGCGAGGTGAATAGGAGAGGAGGGGGAAAGAGAGGACGGGAATAAATAGGAAATCGAGAGTACGATAGCGCAAGGAAGAATAAGGCTACAAGGAGAGCTAGAAAGAGAGAATGGAATAAAATAGGAAAGCTAAGAGTAAAACAGCGCGAGGTAGAATGAAGCGAGGAGGAGAGAGAAATAGAGAACGGGGAGAAATGGGAAAGCGGGAGAAAGATAGTAAGAGGAAGAATAAGTCGAGGAGTATAACGGAAAGGAGGACGGGAATAAAGAGGAATGCGAGAATGTGAAAGCGCGAGGAAGAATGTGACTAGAAGAAGAGAGAGAGATAACGGGAAGAAATAGGAAAGCGAGAATATTATAGGGCGACAGGAACACCAGTCAACGAGGGCTAGTATCTTGAAACACGTATTTATTAGACATTTCTTTGTATTCGATATGTTGTTTTGTCAGAAGTAATTTTTGTCTGTGATTCGAAAGTGCGTGTGTCTGTGTATTTTTAATTAATCAACAGGTAACGGACAAGGTGATTCCAAGTTGAAGTATCCGAGCTGCACCGGATTCAAACCCAGGACCGTTGCGTGGAAGGCCGTCGCTCTTGTTACTCAACCACAGCAAACCCTGCATTCGAAATTGTCTGCGCCTCAATTTCTTGCCAAACTGTACTTCTTTCTGAACATATGTTGTATGCAATGTAAATTCAGACGTCTATTTTTGAAAAGGAAATAAACATTTTCTATCAATCCATATTTCTTTTTATTTTAAATTTAAGCGTTGTTGTTCGAAAAAACCGATACAAAAATATAATACATAATACAATAATAATATAATGCATAATAAAATGCAAGAGTGATATGAGGGTGTTTAATGTGTAGCACATACTTTAGCCCAAAAAAAAGAATAAAATTATGGACATCATCTGGATTTGAACCCTGTACTTCCATTTAGCAGCTCGATACGTTGTCATCAAGCTAACATGCTACATTTGCTACCGACACCCAGATAACTTCCTTTACACGTCGTTTCCATACAGGGTCGGACTGGTAGCTCCGGCCCCATTGAGTGGCGCTAAGCATAGCTTCCCAATTAAACGTCCCCACCGGGGAAGGACCATAGCAATGCCATTCAGCTAACCCCTTTTGATCGACTGCGGCATGAAGGTCGGAAACCGAGGGTAATACGGTGGGGTGTGAGTTTTTGAGCTCGCTGAAGGACAAGTGCAGGTCAAAACCTGAGTGGGGTGAGTTTTTAGCCGTTTTGGAGGCCAAATACGGAAAAGTCGGGATTTTCGCAGAAAATCTCAGAAAATTGTAGAAAGCGAAACTGGCCTTCTACTCAAGGCCACTTTCTTGACGTAATAGTTCCCTCCTTCCCCCTCTAGACGTCATACTTACTGAGCACGTCACATTAGACGGCGGGATTTTAAACGACCCCGTTTATTCCATGCGTCTTCATAACTTTTTATAGCTTATTATACTAATTAGATTTGATACAATAGCTGGGCTATGGACTTGATATACTTTTTTGGTGATAATGAAACAAAGAGAACATGTATTTAGCCACATTTTTATTAATTTATAGCTATATATACATTAATAAAGATCGATAAAAATTTGATATTTCTCAGACGCTTGGCAGATAATTTTCCAAGACGTTCTGAAGATCTTGGTAGTTTAATCCAAATAAACTATTCTCAGAAAAACCAGGCGTCGATTTAATCATTCGTCCTTTATTTCGTCTCTTCTTGCACGGCAGGAACAGAATAGCTCTTCTCTCGCCGTCTTCCTCTCGTCTTGATCTTCCACTATTCAGCTTTCAGAAGTTGCTACCAGTAAGAACAAAGATTTTAGAATTAGTAACAAATAAACCATATTTTTTACGTACTCACATAAGAAGCAAGTCGTATACATTACGCTTCGGGTACGCTTGGGGCGAATTTACAAGTCCACTGACGTGGAAAGAGTTCCGAAACAGCTGGTAAAAAAACAAAAAAACAGCTACCATAAACAACCATGATGAAAGACAGGTAAAAAAGTAAATTTAGTGCAAAATAATGTAAGTCTGGCAAATATTACTCTAAAATTACCATTCAAAAACAAAGCCACTTGAAATATTATAACAATGACATATTCACACAGTATTTGACTCTTAAACCGACCCTTCTTCATTTTTGCTCCGGGCGGACGCTCGGTTCGCCCCGGCCTCGCTTTGTCATTTCTCGCTACGTCACTGATTACGGAAAGTGAGTCGTACCTACGGTTTTGTTTGGGTCATAATTGCACGGACTCTGCGTTTGTGAGATATGCAGGAGTTACGGGGCAATTATGATAAGCACCTACCATTAACAACCCTCATTATAAAAATATAAGAATGTAAATTTAGTGTAAAATAATGTAAGTATGGCAATTATTATTCTACAACTTCCATTCAAAAACGAAACATCTTTAAATATTATAGCCATGACATATTCACTCACTACTTTAATCTTAAACCGGCCCTTCTTCATTTCTGCCCCGGGCGAACGCTCGACTTCCCTCAGCTTCGCTATCCCCTTACTCGCTACGGCACTACTTACGAATTATCACCCGTTCCTGCCGTTACGTTTGGTGCGTATTTGCACGTCCACTGCCGTTGAAGGAGTGGCCGAACACCTAGGGAAAGACGTACATTCACCTATCATAGACATCGATGATTATAAAGACGTAATAATATAAATTTATTGCAAAATAATGTAAGTATGGCAATTATTATTCTACAACTTCCATTCAAAAACGAAACATCTTTAAATATTATAGCCATGACATATTCACTCACTACTTTAATCTTAAACCGGCCCTTCTTCATTTCTGCCCCGGGCGAACGCTCGACTTCCCTCAGCTTCGCTATCCCCTTACTCGCTACGGCACTACTTACGAATTATCACCCGTTCCTGCCGTTACGTTTGGTGCGTATTTGCACGTCCACTGCCGTTGAAGGAGTGGCCGAACACCTAGGGAAAGACGTACATTCACCTATCATAGACATCGATGATTATAAAGACGTAATAATATAAATTTATTGCAAAATAATGAAAGTATGGCAAATCTTATTCTACAACCTCCATTCAAAAACGAAACTCCTTGAAATATTATAGCCATGAGATATTCACTCACTACTTTAATCTTAAACCAGCCGTTCTTCATTTCTGCCCCGGGCGAACGCTCGACATCCCTCAGCTTCGCTATCCCCTTACTCGCTACGGCACTACTTACGAATTATCACCCGTTCCTGCCGTTACGTTTGGTGCGTATTTGCACGTCCACTGCCGTTGAAGGAGTGGCCGAACACCTAGGGAAAGACGTACATTCACCTATCATAGACATCGATGATTATAAAGACGTAATAATATAAATTTATTGCAAAATAATGAAAGTATGGCAAATCTTATTCTACAACCTCCATTCAAAAACGAAACTCCTTGAAATATTATAGCCATGAGATATTCACTCACTACTTTAATCTTAAACCAGCCGTTCTTCATTTCTGCCCCGGGCGAACGCTCGACATCCCTCAGCTTCGCTATCCCCTTACTCGCTACGGCACTGCTTACGAATTATCACCCGTTCCTGCCGTTACGTTTGGTGCGTATTTGCACGTCCACTGCCGTTGAAGGAGTGGCCGAAAACCTAGATAAAGACGTAAATTCACCTACCATAGACATTGATGAATATAAAGACGTAATAATGTAAATTTATTGCAAAATAATGTAAGTATGGCAATTATTATTCTACAACTTCCATTCAAAAACGAAACATCTTTAAATATTATAGCCATGACATATTCACTCACTACTTTAATCTTAAACCGGCCCTTCTTCATTTCTGCCCCGGGCGAACGCTCGACTTCCCTCAGCCTCGCTATCCCCTTACTCGCTACGGCACTGCTTACGAATTATCACCCGTTCCTGCCGTTACGTTTGGTGCGTATTTGCACGTCCACTGCCGTTGAAGGAGTGGCCGAAAACCTAGATAAAGACGTAAATTCACCTACCATAGACATTGATGAATATAAAGACGTAATAATGTAAATTTATTGCAAAATAATGTAAGTATGGCAATTATTATTCTACAACTTCCATTCAAAAACGAAACATCTTTAAATATTATAGCCATGACATATTCACTCACTACTTTAATCTTAAACCGGCCCTTCTTCATTTCTGCCCCGGGCGAACGCTCGACTTCCCTCAGCCTCGCTATCCCCTTACTCGCTACGGCACTGCTTACGAATTATCACCCGTTCCTGCGGTTGCGTTCGGTGCGTATTTGCACGTCCACCGCCGTAGCAGGAGTGGCGAAATACCTGGGGCAAGATCCAGATGTATCTACCATAGAAATCCCTGGTTATACAAACTTAAGAATATAAATTTAGTGCAAAATAATGTAAGTCTGGCCAATATTACTCTACAACTTCCATTCAAAAACTAAATTTCATGAAATATTATACCAATGAGATATTCACTCAGTACATGACTCTTAAACCGCACCTTCTTCTTTTTTGCCCCGGGCGGACGCTCGGTTCGCCTCTGCCTCGCTTTGTCATTTCTCGCTACGTCACTGATTACGGAAAGTGAGTCGTACCTAATGTTTTGTTTGGGTCATAATTGCACGTACTCTGCGTTAGCGAGAGTTGCAGGAGTTACGGGGCAAGTATGAAAAGCGCCTACCATAAACATCTCTTATTATAAAAATGTAAGAATGTTAATTTAGTGCAAAATAATGTAAGTATGGTAAATATTACTCTACAGCTTCCGTTGGAAAACGACAGTTCTTCAAATATTATAGCGATGAGATATTCACTCAGTCGTTAACTTTTACGCCGACCCTTCACCATTTTTCCCCCTGGCGGACGCTCGGCTCTCAACGGCCTCGATATCCCCTTTCCTCTCGTCATGATCTTCTACTGCTGCTACCGGCAAGATTAAATATACATAGGAAGAGAGTCGTATGCATCAAGCTGCGGGTATGCATGGTGCGTATTTACACGTCCACTGCCGTAGTAAGAGTGGCGGAACATCTGGAGAGAGACCTAAAATCACATACAACAAACATCCATGATTATAGAAACGTAATAGGTAATATTATTTATTACAAAATAATGTAAATACGGCAAATATTACTCTACAAATTCCATTCAATAACGAAATTCCTTGTAATATGATGACGATGAGATATCTTACTCACGACATGACTCTTAAACAGATCCTTCTTCATTTATTCCCGTGGCGGACGCTGGCTCGCCTCGGCTTCGCCTGCCTTTTTCTCGCTACGGCACTGATTGCGACGAGTTAGTCGTTCTTGCTGTTATATTTGTTTCATATTTACACGCACCCTGCGTTACTGAGAGTTACAGGAGGCACAGGGCAAGACTGAAAAGTACTACCACAAATATTGATGGTTATAAAAACGAAATAATGTCAATATACTGCAAAATAAAGTAAGTACGGCAAATATAACTCTACAAATTTAATTCAAAAACGAAATTTGTTAAAATATAATAATGATCTGATATCTATACACTACCTGACACTTAAAACGACCCTTCTTCTTTCTTGCCCGGAGCGGACGCTCGGCTGGCCTCCGCCTCTCTAGTCCCTTCCTCGCTACGACACTGATTACGACAAGCCAGTAGTTCCTGCTGTTATTATTGGTGCATATTTGCACGTATCCTGCCTTACCAAGAGTACAGGAGGCATGAGGCAAGACCGCGAAGAACCTATCATAAACATACATCATCATCAAACCAAAATAATGTAAATTTATTGCAAAATAACGTAAGTTTGGTAAATATTCCTCTACAGCTTCCATTCAAAAAGGATACTTCTTCATATTTTATAATTACGAGATATCACCTCACGGGTTGAGTCTTAAACCGACCCTTCTTCATTTATGCCCGGGGTGGACGCTCGACTCGCCTCGGACTCTCTGGCGCAATAGTCGTTCCTGCGTTTATGTTTGCTTCGTATTTGCGCGCCCTCTGCATTAGTGGGAGTCGCAAGAGACACGAGGCAAGACCAAATTGCATCTACAATGACGTCCATCACCATATAACCAAAATAATGTAAATTTATTGCAAAATAACGTAAGTATGGCAAATATTACTCTACAGCTTCTGTAAATTTATTGCCAAATAACTTAAATATGGCAAATATTACTCTACAGCTTCCATTCAAAAAGGATACTTCTTCAAATATTATAATGACGATATATCTACTCAGGGTTTGACGTACATACATACATCATACATCAACATCATCATCAACATACATCACAATAATACCGAAATAATGTAAATGTATTGAAAATAACGTAAGTTTGGTAAATATTACTCTACAGCTTCCATTCAAAAAGGATATTTCTTCATATTTTATAATTACGAGATATCTACTCACGGATTGAGTCTTAAACCGATACTTCTTCATTTATGCCCGAGGCGGACGCTCTGCTCGCATCGGACACGCTAGCCCTCTCCTCGCTACTGCACTGCTAACCATTAGGCAGTCGACCCTGCGGTTATGTTGTTTCGTATTTGCACGCCCTTTGCATTAGTGGGAGGTGCAGGAGGCATGTGGCAAGATTGAATTGCATCTACCATAAACATCCATCATCATATAACCGAAATAATGTAAATTTATTGCAAAATAACGTAAGTATGGTAAATATTACTCTACAGCTTCCACTAAAAAAGGATACTTCTTCAAATTTTATAACGACCAGATATCTACTCACGGATAGTCTTAAACCGATCCTTCTTCATGTATGCCCGGAGCGGTCGCTCGGCTCGCCTCGCTTCCCATTAGGCAGTCGATCCTGCCGTTATGTTGGTTCGTATTTGAACGTCCTGTGTCTTATCGGGAGTTGCAGAAGGCATGGGACAAGACCGAGTAGCACCTACTATAAACATACATCATCATGAAACCGAAATAATGTAAATTTCCGTTAAAATAAGGTAAGTTTGGTAAATATTACTCTAAAGCTTCCACTCAAAAAGGATACTTCTTCAAATTTTATAACGATGAGATATTTACTCACGACTTTTAAAATTTATTTATACCGGGGTGGACGCTCGGTTCATATCGCCCAGCTTCTTCCTCGTATTGGCACTGCTTACCACTAGTCTCTCAGATAAATCCCAGATTTCTTAACCGATACTCTAATTTAGAAGTCTTTTAATCCTTTCGGAATTTGCAGGTGAATTTCACATATTATTGTTTTATTATCAATATTATCGATTTTGATTTGTTCCTGTTGACCGGCGAGGCTGGGTGTAATTTTTCCAGCGGCATATACGTCAATAGTAGGTCATTATAGTCAAAATATCTAAATAGCTGTGTGGTAAAGTTTCTGAAGTCCGTTTCGAAAAAACGAGTTAAGAGTCCATGATTTTTTAAAAATGTTTTTATGCTTGATTTTCTCCTAAAAGCTAGTGTCAAAATCCATTTAAGAGTTTTGTGTATAGTTATGTTGTTGTCGATAGTTCTCAGGTTTAAACTTTTTTCAATCGGCATTTTATCAGTTGCTTCGTAGAAGGAAGATTGCTTATTATAGCAAAGAAAGTTTTTAATTTCACGTTAATTTTATACCTTCCACGTGTAAATTTATTTACTCCTCGGACAAAAAATTTTCTTTATAGGACTGTTATTTTTCGTTCGTTTAAGCGTTTGATTTATTTCTTATATTCTTTCTTTGGGTTATCTTATCCTTGAACAGTGCTACGTTGAAGCCTTCCAGCACCTGAGTGCAACACCTTTGAGAGCAACACTAAAAGATTATACAAAAATTATATTGGCGACTAATAATTACTAATTAAACTAATTGATAAATTTTTCATTTACATTGCTTACCAGTTAATTTTTAACAGGCATAAGGTGAATATGGTAAGAAAAATTAATTAACCACTGGTCACAGTCTTGCTGTTTAGTAAGTTTGAGGAATGGGAAGACCCAGACATTTCCCTCTTTCACGATCACGAAGCAATTCTATTTGTCCCACCAAGACACATTCTTTCCAGCGTGAATGATGATATTAGACTATTCAATTTCCTTCCTTTCCTATCTTTCTTGATGTACTTCTTGTTCAAAGAAATTGACCTTATGGAGTGCAAACATTGTTATTGCACAGTAAAAACATCCACGTCTACCTGTCTTCCATTTTTGATTCAGCCTTTCTGGAATCCTCCCTGCTCATCTTCAGCGCATCTGCCATGATGAAGACAAGACTTTAATTTAATTCACTGGAGAATTATCAACTTCATCTTATGACTGAAAACAAAATCAAGAATAAGCAAAAATGGAAAAATCAAGTGCTTATCCTCAATCATTACCATTATATGGCTATGGGAGATATCCAAGATAAGTGCCATATACACTCGAGTATTTTATGACTCCGCATTATTTACGACCCCTTATTTTTTGTCTCAAAATCTCATTCTATTGTTGACGGGCTATCTTTAGTTAAACTTAAAATAGTTGCCTCTCTTTCCCTCTACCTCTCTCTCATATTAAAAACATTCAAAGCACATTTATACCCATAAGGATTGAATTAACAATATGATATAAAGGTCTAACAATGTAATTGGTAGCCAAGGCAACATCCCGTTAAAATGGTAACATTTCCTCAAACTGTGAATTAAACGTTTGCATTTAGAAATTTCGAACTGTAGGCAGAAAAAGATGAACAGAATAAGAAACTTTATAATGTTTTCTTAAAAATGGTTCATATCCAAAGATTGTACGCCAAATATTTCTAATTTTATTCTAAAAAGGAATGAAAGCCTGCACGTTGTGATGCTGATTTTGTGTTACCTTATGGGAAATTGAAATTATTCCCTGGAGTCGAACCCGGAGCTCTGATCTCGAGTTCGATACATTAAAACGTTTTGTTTTTATATCATAATGCTATTCTGAAAATTTCATCAAATTCGGCTCAGTCATTTGCGAGATATTAACGTTCAAAAAGCATTTCATGACAAAGGGACAAAGTGACACTGTCTTTTATATTAGTTTTATGATTTCCACTTGAAACTCTTTTTCAGCAAAGATAAATGTTTGGGCTATCATATCCTATACAAATTCATCCATTTATTTTATATATTTATATAAAAAATTGAAAAAAAACATCTGTCCTTTGCTGTACTTTGCAAAGGAGTGATTTTCCAGTTAAAAAGTACACTAGAGTCACTCCAACTTAGTTTTATAAAAATACATCATATTAATATGCAAACAAAGGAAATGTTAAACTCTGCTTGCATTGTTGGGCTTGTTTTCTTTTGTGTAAAATTTTCTCCAAATAAACCATCATATTTTTATTGAAAGCTCACCAGCTACTCTCACTAGACTTTTGTCTTGAATAAATGTTTTTTTCTATTTTCTATTTATTTTGCTTTTGTAATAAATACAGCTGTAAAACAAATGCATTCTTAGTAAAACTCAACTTAGAATTTTTTAATAGTGATATCCCCCGAAATTGAAATCCTGTTCTAATTCTCACTGCAAACAATATCATATTTATAGATAATTTTTCCATCATAAAAAGGCTTATTTAAAACTTATTTATATAAATCCTCTTGGTTTTAAAAAATCCTATTGATATTATCTTATAAACTGTTAGAGTGCAAATAAAACTTCTATGTTGAAGCATTTCTATAATTGGTTATTTTCCTGGAATAAAATATGCAGGAACTTATCGCGGTATAATTTTTTTAAATCTATAGTTCTAGCTTTTCAGCATTTCTTATAGGCAACAAGGAAAAAACTATAAATTATTTGGAATTTTTTATTGCAATTTATACTGAGCCTTACCTATAAAAAGGTTTACCTGTTTATCCTTCTTTTTTTATAAACAGAAGAACATTTTTAATGATGGGCGCAAATGAGGCAATTTTGATTCAGCACTTCAAAGTCCCATGGCACTGCTTCTTCTGTTTACAAAAACTCATTCTCTCTCTGGATACAAATGTGGTATCAAGCAGAGAAGCAAAGGCATATGGGAGAAATTGATTCTCACAATATTTACATAAGGTGTTCATGTTACAGTTGACCCAATATGTTTAAACTTTTTTACCTCCATGTTTAGAGCAAGTATCATCTTCCATTTTTTGAATCGAGTTGATTTAATCCACAACAAAACACTTGTAAGTCACTTTCACTGCAAGGTTGTTGGTTGCTGAGTAAACAACGTACACTTTTGAAATGTTGGAGGTAGAGAATTATGGTTGCTATCCTGGACGCATATATTTTGCTCACTTTGTACAGTCCCTGCTGGGGGCTGAAAAGGAGCCACCTCGTAACCCTTGATTGAGTGTCCGCAGGAG
This sequence comes from Uropetala carovei, assembly GCA_036926305.1. Classification (NCBI taxonomy): domain Eukaryota; kingdom Metazoa; phylum Arthropoda; class Insecta; order Odonata; family Petaluridae; genus Uropetala; species Uropetala carovei. Next base: position 2,315,674 of record JAXCHB010000101.1, on the reverse strand, counting down.
AGGATGATGACCGCAACCACACCTGTTCTTGAAATCATCCAAGTCTAATGCCCATATCATGCCACCGCCAAGTCCCATGTCCCGAGCAAATTTAGCCTGTAAACATTGATCAGAAAAAATGAGCCATTTAAGTTATCTGATTTTTTCCCTTATTCCTCCTAATATAATACCTGTGAAAATCTTGTTTCTGAAAGCTTAGTTAAATGATCTATAATGATTAAAACAGATAAATATTATTCCTAAAAAATTCTTTTTAAGACCAAAAATACAACATGAAAGACATTGAAAAAGAGGTATTGTTATGGTAAAAGATTATTGAAATTTATAATTCTTAAATTTTGTGAGAATAACAGCAACCAATACATAAATATTAAAGATAAATGAGCCACTATATATTTATATATATTACAGGTAAATATATTTACCTTTCTAGCAACATCTTTTACATCATCATACGACACCCATTGAGTTCCTTTATGAGCATAGGGACCCATACGACCCTTGGGATCACGAACTGTTGACCATCCTCCTCTGTTAACCTTATCACAAATCTGAAAATAAATCAAGAAATTATAGACTGGAAAGAATTTATAAGAACCATTTTCTTTCACAATTAATATCAATAGAAAACTGAATTGATGATCATGAGAGGTAGAATATTTAACAATTATTAATTTGAAAATAACATTATTGATGCATCTGTTACATTTATTTAAAATCTTGCAATTATCTATAGAAACATTTTTGAATGAGTTACCTAATAGTCTTTGCTAATAATGGGGTGGTACTCAAGGTTTCTAAATGGATAATTAATTATCTTGCTATATTAATTTTAGTTGCTTTTTAATAATACACATATTATTTGATGACTTTTATTTGATAGAATGATATACAATCCAAAGATATTCTGAGAAAATTCAAAGTTTTTATGCAAAATCTGTTAATTGAGATTAACAGCAAATTTTTAAAAGTTGATAAAATTATATTCAAGCAAATACAAAAGAATTGCAGGATTTTTATAGTAAAGAACATGTCCAATAAAAATTAAGTTGATTATTTTTTATTTCAACAGGAGTTTCAATAAAATTACTCACCTCATAAAATGCTAAGAAACCTCCAGCTCTGGTGAACTCTCCTGCTTCTCCAGGACCATAAGTCTTAGTATTTAGATCATGACTACTTGTGTCTGCTAAGCTAAATGACTGGCCATATAATGGCACTCCCATCACTATTTTTCTACGGTCTGCTCCCTTCTCCAACCAGTAGTTAATGGAGAAATTCTGAAAAGTTAAATATACATCATTACCACCCAGTTTCCAGGAACAGTATTTTTAGAATACAAAATTAAATTGTATTTATTAAAGAGCATAAATCACTCACAGCATTGAAGTAATCATAAGTATCACCGGGAAAGTAATACAAAGGAGCAACGTGGCCAGTTTTCTTATCCCAGTGACCATGGAAATCATATGTCATGACTGCAATCCAGTCCATATGTGCTGATAGAGTAGGAACATCATAACCTAGAAATAATTTATAAAATGTTTATAATTCTGCTTCTTAGTGGTAACTGCAGTCTGGAGATAGTCAAATAGCCAATGATAATCATACAGATAAATTCCGCCACATTGTTCATCCCTTTGATGGAAATGATAAATCTCTAAATCATACATTAAATATCGATAAAGTTTTAATTCTAATTGCAACTTCCATGACTTGAATATGCAACAAAACCAATTATTTATTTTGGTTTAGCTAATCTAAAATAGTGTTAAATTAGTAGTCAATTACATTTATTAATTTTTATATTTCTTAGGTACTAAACATTTTTACAATACACTTACGGTATTATCAGCAAACTGTAATAAGTAAGAAACTTAATTTTTTAATCACCTGAATCAATAACCACTTTGCTTGGTGAAACAGCTGCAGATAATAACAGTCCACGTGGCTTGAAAGCTCTGCTAAGTTCAATTACAAGATTTGCAAAACCTTCCTTGTCAGAATCTGGACCTTGATTGCAATTGACCTATGTAAATTTATTAAATTAAATTAAATGTAAATTTATTAAAAGTTATTCAAAGGCTAAAAATGTAGCTTTGAATTTCTTATAATACAATAACTTTTACATTAATTCAACAATTGGTAGGCTAAGGGGAGAGAAGGACAAAAATTATGAAATAGAACAGAAATCGGACTTGTCTTCCTTTTGTTTAATGATCAATCAAGACAAACTACATCTTACTTCTCAATAGTGCAAATTTCAGTATGTTGTGGAATTTCTACCCCCATATTTAACCAACCTCACCAGATCTTCACGCATAACCACAGTCAAATAAATTCCCTAAATCTACTTCACAGTTGAATTTGCTGTTCAAAATATATTTATGTTCAAGACAGCGCCACCACTGATTGCAATGTCATGAGGAAAAATTAATTAGCAATACTAACCTGCCAGCATTTGGGGTATTCCCAGTCAAAATCAAGTCCATCAAAGCCATGCTTCTCAATGAATTCTACCACATGTCTTACAAAAGTTGCACGGGCCCCTGGGTTATTCACTAGTCTGCTATATTTATCACCTAGAGAGTCATTCCAGCCACCAATGGCTATCACAACTTTAACTCCTCTCTCCTTCATCCGTGCTACCTTTCCATAGAAATCTAAAAGCAACACAAGTCTTATTAAATTATACAGTGTAAAGAACCAATACATATCATTCAATTTTTCTAGCCTTATAAATACAATCACTAACAAAAATTTTTAAAAAATTAATGCATGGGACCTTTATTGTGGTGAAACAGTTATACTTTCTTCAGATTTTCTAAAATAGGAAGATATAATTTAAATTATATTCATTTAAAGCATGCAATATTTGTTTACAGAAATAATAATTTAGTTTTAGTACATACATAATTGTTGCCTATGCATTTTAGTAGATGGATTTGTAGATTATGCTTACCATTATCCAAATCAGCCCAGGTATCATGGGGTTTGATTGTTAGAGATGTTCCATCTAAGACAGCAAATCCATATGCAATGTGTGTACAAAGCGAAGTGTCTATATCATCTGGTATATACTTTCCTATACCTTGCCTGCCAAGAAAGTTCATCAATTCAATTAGATGGAATAATAATCAATGCAGGCATAAATTAAATGTTAAAGAAGAAAATTAAAAATCCAAAGAATATATTTAGACAAGCTGAAAATTTTAATAAAGGTAATTCTCAACTAATAACAATAAATCAATTTACCAAACACAAAACTGTTTCCATAATTACATGTGCTATCATCAATATGAAAGCAGCAATAAATAAAAAAGCAAAATTGAAACAAAATTAATATAACAAAATCACTAGGGTGGCATTAGTTTTCAGGACTGATTTGTAAATTAATTTAAAACTTTCCTCCCGAAGACAGGAAGTGAGTCCTTGTTAGTTAATGATATTTTGCATTGATTTTATCAGGCAATTTAAAATTCCCGTCAACAGCAGCATTTTTTGTGCTATCACTCATATAAATCTTTTAATTATAAACGTTATGATATTATAATTGTATTAATTATTAAATATTCCTTACCTGTACCATGCCCAGTTGGTGAAGTAGCAAACAACTTTGAATTGAGAATCACCCTGAGTAGGAGGAGCTGACGTTGTGCTCATTGGGGGTTTCATTATTGGTTTAGTCTCTACTGAGGGTGGACTGGCTGGTTCTAATGAGTCTGTGGGTGGCATTGGAGGTTCTGGGAGAGCTGGAGGAGCAGGTTCCTGCTCAGGTGCTTCACTCTCACAGTTGCTATTCTCTGGCCAATCACAACGCTCCTGCAAGGATTAAATGACAAAAAATTTGATTAAAATTATTGGTACATAGAACTATTTTTAAGGTATCAAAAGCTACCAATCTTTTTAAGCAATTTTGAATTTTTCTTATTGTTTGATATTTTATGAACATCTTGAGAATCAAATTGAAGAAATTTGTATATGTTCTTAAAATAAATTTTGTTTTTTTTTAAAGCACTTGTTTATATATAAGAATTAATCTAGACTAAATTGAAGAACTAAGTAAGCTAAAAGATATAATTATGAATAAAAGCTTTGAATAGAAAAGTGTTAGGCATTAAACTTTGATTAATAGCTTACATTATTCCAGTTAAGGCCTCCAGGACAAGACATTTCCATTAGTTCGCCAAAGACGCAAAGGTAGTACTTTCCGCAATCTGTTTCATGAGCTACATATGTCCTTCCATTACATGACAAATCCATTGGTTTGGAAGGCATCTCTTCAGTTTTCCCAGCATCTCCAGGTGTTGGACGCTCGTGAGCTATTTGAGAGAAAAAAATTCATTCACGTTATATACAAACCACCAGAATTTCCTATCAATCATATACAGCATAAAAACGAAAATAATGAGCATAAGGAAATAATTGATAATGGAATAGATTATGACATTTTTAACATATGGTATTTAATTTCTGAGATAAAGCAGCATAATATAAATATGAAATAAACAAAGAAGTACAAAATTTCACCTAGCATTACTATCATACTGAAATACTACAACATATATTGGCATCCTCAGGTCAAGGTAACTATGGCTGAATATTTGAGGTATCAAGAACAAATTAATATTCTTAAAATTTACTTAATTTTCAAATATTTTAACATAGTTAATTTAGTTTAAGTGACCTAAATATAGAATTTTTAAGCCCATTATGCTGATTAGATGCATTTCAAGATAAAGCAATATCTTGAATTAAATGTGCACACTAACTTTTTCCAGAACCATCCATGTCATTACACTCTGGATCAGGAATTCCGTATCTTCTAAGTTCTCGGTTGATTGTCCTTAGGAGAGGATAAGGCTCACACGAGCAAGATGCACTGAAATCATCCAAGTCGAGGGCCCAAATCATAGCACCTCCTAAACCAAGTTCCTTAACCATCTGTGACTTTCTTCTGATAGTGCTCACTTCATCAAATGAGACCCACTGATCTCTAAGGTATGCATAGGGACCCATGCATCCCTCTGGATCACGGACAACTTTCCATCCCCTACCTCTAACTCGCTCACAGATCTGAAATTATGAAAAGATGGCAATGATCTGGGCAACTGTTACCTAATTCAAGTGAAATGATTTTGTACAATTCTCAAGAGTTTAAATTCTCTGCAACCACATGAAAATAAATTGCATTTATAAAAAATGTTTTAAAAATGCTTCCACTCAAATTTTTTTAAATGCTAAAATTATCGATCAACAGAGTAAAATGCATATTTTTGCAAAAAATCTGAAATTATGAAAAGATGGCAATGATCTGGGCAACTGTTACCTAATTCAAGTGAAATGATTTTGCACAATTCTCAAGAGTTTAAATTCTCTGCAACCACATGAAAATAAATTGCATTTATAAAAAATGTTTTAAAAATGCTTCCACTCAAATTTTTTTAAATGCTAAAATTATTGATCAAGAGAGTAAAATGCAATAATTTTTGCAAAAAAAATTTCAAATCATTCATTAATCATGGCCTTGTTCTACGAAGTTGGATCAAATGTATATATGTACCTTCTTCAACATATTCCATCCTTTATCAAAGAGACAAAAGTAATTTATCTATAGTTTATAGTTCTTTTAATTGATATAATTTATTAAACAGGTTAAATTCATGTAAAAGATCTTACAAGCAAATATATAACGCATTGATTTTTTTTGTTTCTATGGTGTTTCATTTCCACAATATATTATTTGCTGGAATTTATACGGTAATGTAATAATGGATGTAATTGACGTAACGTGTGTTGGTTTGCATAAAATGGAACTTTGTTATAACACAGAAAATTATCAATAAAATATTTTATTCCAAACATTATAAAGGAACAGTAGTCGAAGGTTATTTGATTAAAATATAAACTGCAAAAACATACAAATATATTTTTACCTCATAGTATGACAGGAATCCTCTTGCTCTTGTAGAATCACCAGCTTCTCCACCTCCGTAAGTAGGTGAGTTGAGCCCATTTTCACCATTGTCAGCCAAACTGAAGGACTGTCCATACATTGGCATACCCATAACAATTTTTTTGGGATCTGCACCTTTCTTGATCCAGTAACTCAGTGAGAAGTTCTATTTGCCAATTTTTCGATCATGCAAAGAAAAACATTTAATTACTCATCAGTTCTGATAGCATTTTTAAAATTAGTGTTTTTAGTAGAAACCAGTTTTTAAAATGCTGAATGTATAGGTTATATAACAAAATTAGTATGCCATTCAAGTTGTACCACGGTTGTTTCAAAATGAAACTGACACCACCCAGTGTATTACATTTCTATATGTGAATATACATTTCTCATAATGAGAGTTATACATGCATGATGGATCAAATTTATTATATTATTATTACAAGACAGTAAATAATCATTCAATAACTTGTAAGAGCATTTACTGAGTTGTGCTCTGGTTTGCTAAAACTTACATTAAGCATAATAGTTGAGAAGATATTGATGGTAAATAGGGAGATAATGAAGCAATTACTTTTTATCAAACTTACAAAGATTCATGTTTTGGTCAATGATTTGTATGGAAACCAGAGAGCCCTTTGCTATTTATATTTCTGAAATATTTTTTTATAGTTTTGTTTAAAAACAATTTCCCAGGCCTTCCAATTTCCCTACTAATCATTTAAACCATATATATATATATATATATAGGATTGCAACTAGTAGTTGAGAGGGATAGGAGGAAGCCAGTGGACACTTACTTGCTGTTGTGGACGTCCGTGGAGCTTGGAGCTTTCGGGCATCCGCCCTTCTTCGGCACAAGAGTATTACTAAAACTAAACCTAAGTGTCTCACTGGGGGTAGAGGGGATGGGAAGAGGATGGGGTTCGTGGGAAGAAGGCTAGGGTATTTGAGGTGGGGGTGTCAGCGAAGGTTTAGACCAGGAAAGGAAATAGAGCGGAGGATTTCTATATGAGCGAGCTCCCATTGGCGGAGTTGTGGTGCAGGAGAGTCTTTTGAGAAAGCCCGGATTGTTTTGACAGTAAAACATCTATTGAAGGGTAGGGAGTGGCTTACCGCATGACCGTTCATGTGGATGTTGAGGGGTGTGGTGGTAAGGCCCACATAAAACGCCGGGCATTGTGTGCAGTTTAATAAATAGATTATATTTCTGGAGGTGTAGGTTCCGTGGGACGTAATCAGGTAGGTGATGTCTGTTATCAGGCTTGTGAACGTGGAGGAAGTCTCTATGATGGGGCAAGTGAGGCACCGTGGTCTTTCGCATGGGAAAGACCCTGCGGGGGGTGGTGTTGGACCTGTAGGGAGTTCTTTGCGCCACAAAAAGTCGCTTAGATTCCTAGGTTGATGGAATGATATGATGGGTGGCTTTGGGAAGAGTGTAAGGGTGATGGGTGAGGATGTGAGAATGGGGTGGGCAGCGGCAAGGATGTTTTTCAGGGCTTCGTGTAGCCCTGGGTGGAAGGTTGTTGTGAGAGTCAGGGGGGTGTCGCTTAGAGTATGTGAGTTTGGATTCAGTGTTTTTCCGGAGGTGGGGGAAGGAGAAATGGCGCAGTGTATTTGGTGGCAGGTTAATTCTGGAGGATAGCCTCGGTTGAGGAATGCCTCCTGAATTTTTGTGTAATATTCAGATAGCGAAGTGCTATCCGAACATATCCTATATCCTCGGCGGGTGAGGGAATAAGGAAGGGATGTTTTGGTGTGGTGTGGGTGACAGCTGGTGTAATGGAGGTATTGTTGGTGATTGGTGTCTTTGATGTGCACCGAGGTGCTGATTCATCCATTTCTAAAACATAGATTAACGTCGAGGAATGTGGATTCTGTCGTGGTGGGTGAAGGAGAATGTGGGGTGGGTGGAGATTATATTTAGGGAGCAATCAAGAGATTCCACCCCATCAGTCCACAGTAAGAGGATGTCATCGATGAAGCGGAGCCAGATGAGAGGCTTTTGGGGGGAGGATTGGAGGAGCTGGGATTCCCATTCTCCCAAGTAGCAGTTAGCTAAGAGGGCGCCATCCGTGTGCCCATTGCAGTTCCTTTGGTTTGTAGGTAATGGCGCCCTCCAAACGCGAAATTATTTTTTGTGAGAACCATCTCTGCCAGCGTAGTGAGGAAGGCAGTAGATGGTTTCTTCTCCTCTGACCTCTTGTCAAGAGAGGTTCGAAGAGTGGCAAGTCCTTCCGGGTGGGGAATGTTCGTGAAGAGGGAGCACACATATATGGTGACCATGATGGCGTATGGCAGGAGGGGGGAAGGAAGTGATTTTAGTCAATGGAGGAAGTGGTTCGTATTCTTGACGTAGGAAGGTAGCTGTTGGACAAGGGGCTTGAGGTGAAGGTCGACGAAGGCGGAGATTCACTCAGTTGGTGAGTCGAAACTCGCGACTATTGGTCGACCTGGATTTCCGGTTTTGTGAATTTTGCGAAGGAGGTAGAAGTTGGGTGTGCGGGGGTTGGGGGGCACAAGTCGGGCGATAAAATCCTTTGATAGCCCTTCTTGTGGCCCCTCTGTGTGGAGGAAAGCGGAAATATAGGAGGTGTGGATGTCTGTGGGATTAGAGTCGACGGAGCAGTAATATGTTTGGTCCGAAAGTTGGCGGAGGGCTTCTTGGTTGTAGTCCTCCCTATCGAGGATGACCAAGCTGGAACCCTTGTCTGCATTAGAGCTTATGGAGGTCATTTCAAGCACCTGTTTTAAGGAGTTCTCGGCAAAAGAGATATTATGCCTTCCGTGAGAGGTAATGTCTGTTTTCAGTCATTATTCCTTTTTAAGGAACATTTTTCAGATTCCGCACTTTGGCATTTCTTATAATCAAGGCCATGTTAAATTTAAATTTGATTCTGTGTTAAATTCAATCATATTTGAAGTTCAATTGATATTTACGTATCATTTTTTAACTTATTATGAAATAATTGTCTTAAACAATGTTATTAAATCGCTCGAGAAGATATTTCTTACTTGATGCGCATAATTCCAAACGCAATTTCTCTGGAACTACTCCAATTAGAAAGTTGGTTGAGACCTTTTTGGAAAGGCCATGCTGTGTAGAAGACTTTTGATAACCAATACTTTTCACGTATCTCGATAAATAAACGAGATAATTCTGAAAATTCCATTTTCATGGGGGCATTTATGTTACATTTGTGGCGTTACCAAGGAGACAGCGCCATATATGGTTGATGCAACTACTGCCAAGCATGGGTAAAAACCTAATGTAACTTCGTACCAAGTTTCATCTCCCCTCATCAAACGGGGAAGACGCTATGGCATTGTTTCTAGGATACCGCATGGAGTGCTGAAAAAAATCTTCCGGTTGCCATAGCTCCGTAACCTAGGAGATTCGGACACATGCTTATAGGAACTTTTTTGCTTGAAATGACGTTTCCTACACGTGGGTGAAGTTATGCAATAGTGTTTTGAAACACCCTGTGTGTGTGTATATATATATATATATATATATTAAAGATGAGAATATAGTTGTACAATTCTCAAAAACTTACAGCATTGAATGTTGCATCAATATCTTCTGAATGTTCAAACATTGGAGCTACATGTCCTGTGATTTTGTCCCATTGTCCATGATAATCATAAGTCATCACAGCAATCCAATCAAAATTATTTGAGAGTACCGGTACATCATAACCTGTCATAGAGGAAATCTGAATTATAGCATAATCATAATAAACTTTACACTGCATATTTATCAAAATTCCTCATTTAATCTTGATTTCTCCAGTAGAATCAGTGAGGTATGAATGGATTACTGGTACAGTACTATATTATTAGGCACCAGATGAATAAATGTTTAATGTACCTAATGAGTTAATTTCTTCAATTTATAAATATAGTTTTTTCTAAATATTGTAAGGATTAACATTATGAAAATGCTTGAACAATTCATAACAATGTTACAAAAGTGTACAGTGATAAGAGAACCAATCAACATAAATAAAATGACCATCTAGAGAACTTTTATTTTTTTAAAATTATCATCTGTGGTATTAATCATAAATTTTTTGAGCAGATTATTTAATTAAGAATGCATTCATAAACAAACTCACCAGCATCAATTACCACCTTGCTAGGTGAGACAGCAGCTGTCAGTAGTAATCCTTTGGGTCTGAAAGCAGTTCGTAGCTCTTGCACAAACTTGGAGAAAGATACCTTATCAGAATCTGGGCCTCTCTTGCAGTCAACCTAATAATGTAAATTAGAAATCAGTTATGAAAATTTTTCACTCATAATATTATACAGCGGCTCATTTCCATTTCAAGTACATTTGATAGCACCGCATCGATTCCAGTATTTTCATTCGAGGAATATTTATAAGAGATGCATATGATTATTTAATTTGGATTTTGCTATTTGCCTTCATTTTCAACTGTAGCTGGCCAATCTGTTATTTTTAATATAAATTAATTAGGAGCATATTGTGTCCTTTCATATATTAAATCTCACCTGCCAACACTTTGGATATTCCCAATCAAGATCAAGTCCATCAAAGTTGTTCGTGGTTATGAAGTCTACAACATGGGAAATGAATCTTCTTCTAGCCTCAGCATTATTCACAAGTCGGCTGTATTTATCTCCAGCAGAATCATTCCATCCACCAATTGCAACTAGCACTTTAAGTCCCTTAGCTTTAAAGGCTGTTACTTTCTCGTAGAACTCTGGAGAAAAATCATAAATTAGAGTACAGGTGACTCCCGAGATTCGACAAATTCAAGATTTTGACCCGTCGAAACATGCTTATTCGACCCATCGAATTTAGAACTAGTTTACACGAAGTAATTTTCGTCACGACCAACCACGTGAGGTTTAGTTTCAGTGTAGACATAGTTATTTCTGCTCTAATTGTTTGAATGTGTGCTGATTTCATTCTTTCTTCTGTTAATCTTTTATTAAAATTTATTTATTTATAAATTTATCACTTGACATGATATCTAAAAGGAAATGTAATAGTGATAATGTAAGTGAATCAAATAAAAGAGTGCATAAGACTCATAGTTATGAATTGAAATTAGAAATTTTAAAGCGTGTTGAGAAAGGCGAAAGCCATACTGAAATTGCACGATCGTTGGGAATGTGTCGTTCAACTATTAGCACTTATGTGAAACAGAAGGAGAAAATTCTAGAACATGTGATGAATTCAGGTAATTTGATAACAACAATAAACAGTCCTAGGCGTGGTGTTGTGATTCTTAAAATGGAAAAACTTTTAAAACTTTGGGTAGATGATCAATGTCAGAAACACATTCCTATTAGTGAGACCATGATTAGGGCAAAGGCTAAGGATCTCTATGATGATTTGAAGGAAAGGATGGTTGAAATTTTGTGCTTTTTAATAACTTTTATATTAATTTTATTGCGATAAATAGTTGTAAGTATAGGTATATGTATGCAGGTATGTTGCCTGGCTCACGCGAGTCATTTGTTACAAATGACTCAAGCGAGCAGGACCGGGCCGTCTGCAGAACATATTGCATACATCTATCTTTGAAGTATGAAACAAAATTTTATTTTTTCCTTTTTAATGGAATAAATAAGTGATACATTTAAAATATTTATTATTTAATTTATTCATAATTTAATATTGTTGTATTAACATATTAGTAATGTTATTTTATCTTTATAGAATGTGAGGGGAGACTTTTTCCAGAGATGCTGGAACATATCCCCTGATTATAACATGCAAGTATATGGATAAACGGTGTTCGACTATTCGAGATTCGACCACGTTTTCAAGAATGCATCCCTGTCGAATCTCGCGAGTCGCCTGTATTTTTAAAGTAGAGGTTTACATGATAATTTTATCAATTTATTTTATTGTAATATGTTGAACTTTTCCTCAAGTTGATAAAACTGAATTATTAAACAGAACTTGTACATTTAAATCAGCATTTCAGAGCTGGATGTTGGCATTTAAATAAAAAGCAACTGGGTTAATGAAGTGAAATATTATATTGTTAAGTCACAATCAAATGCAGTTGAGAATACAGTAGACTCTCGATTATTCGGGATCGGTTTAACCAGGATGTGGATTAACCGGGATGTAAAACAAACGTAATATGAAAATAATTTAGAATACGTAGTACGAGAAATCGGTCGCTGAAAAACGATGTGACCACTGAAACCACGGGCGACATGCAGAGTGAAGGAATGAAGAGGGGAGAAGGGGGAAAGGCAAATAACAAGATACCTACATAGTTCCCGCTACTTCGTGTGAGCTAGAGATGCATACATATTATCACATTGTATGCATTTCACTTATAAAAACATCGCGTAGACGGCGCGTGATCGCCATGAAGTATATCCTGATTGCTCACGCGGAATTGGATCAGAATATTTCGAGTGTTCACTTTATTTTTGTGTGTCATAACGGGTGCATGCCATTTTTCATTTAAATTTTTTTCTATAATCTTATTGTTTTAATACAGTAAAACCAGACTTACACGGAAACACGGCGTAACTCATGAGCACGTTTAATCACAGTAGTTTAACTGCCGCGCGTTATACAGTCGCTCAATACATAGCGCAGGAAAAGCAGCAGACAAGTGATATTGTTAACTTCGTTTTTTTAATCAAGTGCGTGAAGTTTATCTCGTAACTGTATTCAAACAAATTTGTTGAATCGCTGCATGAATCACGTTATTTAACTGACGCTCAAAAGATTGCTTTGCCGTACATTTTCGCTAAAGCTCTCTTTACATTTCCGCAAGTACCGCACAGCTGACTGCATTGCTTTCAAAATGGTATTGGTTTAATTATTGTTCGATTTACATGATTTTCGACTTGCATGGGAATTTTGTGAACGAATAACCTTGTTGGTCGTGGACTTACTGTATATCAAATGGATGTTAGATTAACCAGGCTTTATTAACCAGGATTAGTTTATTCCCTACCATCCCGGATAATCAGGAGTCTACCGTATACCAATAATTGGTATTAGTTACTCAAAATCAATGTACACCACTAATATATGCATAGAGCATGAAACGCATATCAGTACTTTTTAAGGCTCTTAAAGTTAAATGCTAATGAGTCCTCAATTTTCACTTTCTATTCATAAAATTAGTCAGTAGTGCTTTTTCTAATATTTCTTAACTTATGAAAGTAATCCAGAGGGCATTAAGTTTAGTTTTACTAATGTTTCATATTTTAGATCCTAGTTCAGATATGATAACATCAACTTAAACATAATTAATATTCAGCTCCTCAAATACTCACTGTTGTCAATGTCAGCCCAACTATCATGTGGCTTGATCTCAAGTCGATTTCCATCCAAAACAGCAAAGCCATATACTATGTGAGTACACAATTCTTCGTCAATGTCACTTGGAAGGTACTTCCCAATACCTTGTCTGAAAAAAGATGAAATTCTTATAAATCCCTGAAAATTTGCTACTAAGTAATTCTTCTTCTCATACATATCCATTTACATAAACATATTTCTCTAACTTAGAGTATGAACTTCAATTATAAGACATATATTTCAGAAAAAAAATTTCAGTGCATTTATTTACTCTTGTGTAGTTTACAGGAACAGAAACTACTACTTAGCCTCATAAAACAGCCAAGCATAATGGATTTTTAAAAAATTGTGGAAATTAACCGTTTTTCGTTAATATGCATTAACATATATACATATTAATGAGACATCCACTGATATTGCATCACCAGTATGGAGAATCATGGGTTATGCAGTCCAGGTTGTTTACTCATAGATAAATATTTTCATTTGAGATTCAAGTGCCAATTTTTACATTATGCTCATGACTCCTAATCCAATATCAAAATTGCTTTAGAAACTACTTTTCTTTCTTCTATTTTTTTATATTGATGGAATACTACAAAATAAGGACTCCTTCAACATATTCTATTATTTCTAAATGCTGGTCAATAAATCCATTTAAATTGATAGCATAAAGAAAGGATTTATGCATTATTCAATCTCCTGAGAGCAAATGCCACTGTCTCTCCTACAGCTGGTAAAAATTATTTGACTTAATCTGTTGTTTTTTGTTGATTTTATATCTAGAGTAACTTGGCAATAAGATCAAGAGCATTTTTTATGATTTTCTTTTGGAAAAAGTGCATTTCACCAGCAAAGAAGTACAGTAACTTAGTATTTTTCCCACAAGATTATTCATTTTAAAATAATTTTATATTTGGCAAAATGCAGAAGCATAACTATGGCAACGCACGGCAAGACGTTGCCCTGGGGCCTTGACCCCAGGGGGCCTCAAGAAGGCAAAAAAATTATTGTAATATGAATTAAATCAAAAATGTTATATTTTTTAATTTCTAAAATGTAAAATAAAAATTTAAATATTTAATTCTGTTATGAGAGCCTCTTTTTAATTAGGTATTTGCCTTGGGGTCCCAAAACTGAAGTTACACCTCTGGCAAAATGGTGTGGAATTTTTTTTTCAAAATATTCACAAATATGTAGTGCCAATGGCAACTGAATTGAAAGAACCAACTTTTCAATTGTTGTTCCCATCCCAAAAAATTTAGTTTTATATCTAAAGATTCCTAGTTCCAGATTTGATACAAAAAATAAAGGAAATTCATTTAGCAATTATTGACAGGGAGTTAAAAGATCTTACCTGTACCATGCCCAGTTAGTGAAATAACACACTACTTTATAGTCTCCCTTTGTCACAGATGTTCCTGGTGTTGTTGGCTTAGCCATCTCGCTTGAAGATACAGTGGGTGTTGAACTGAGGTCAACCATTGAAGGTGGAGTTGAGCTTGGCATATGGCTCATCTCACCTTCTTCCTCCTCTGCTGATATTACTGGCTCTTCAAAAGTCTCAGGTTCGATGGGCTCTTCAGGCTCTTCAGGCTCATCAGTATCTTCAGGCATTTGTGGTTGCTCAGGAGCTTCAAAGCAAATTATGATAGTTAGGTTTGATATTTTTTGCACCAACCATCACTCTATCATTAAAAATTCATGCACAGAAGTTGTTTTTTGATAATAAAAATTATAAGATGTTACTATTGCATGTAAAATAAAGATGGTTCAAATTTTCTATTATTATGTGATGTACATACATGCTAAATCTACATAAGAAAATTTGAATTATTTTATTCTCATTCACTGTTTGAGAAATTTTAATCATATATATAAAGTAATGAGGACAGTAAAAACCTAAACACTTTCAATGTAACATCAATTAGTGATACATATCAGGGTTTAAGAACTCTTCAATCCTCGACTCATAATCATATGATTACCATAATTTTCCAATTATAATATGCAACCTATATAATACGCACCCATGTTTTCACGAGTGAAATGTGAAAATTCTCTTATCACTATATATCATACACACCTATTTTTTTGTAAAAGATCAATGTAATTTTACTTGACTATGTGTAGTATTGGGACAGTTCTCGCCTTGCCGCCAAATGAGATAAGTGTGACAGAGTTTACAAGAACATCACGTTACGTTCTGACTCTCCCATTAAAGATCGCTATGCTGTATAAAAACCTCAGTCTCAATGTTGCCTTTTGTATTAACTTGGTCGTTTGGAATATGAGTTTGAGCTTTGCTGCCAAACTAGATACGTGTGAGAGAGTTTACGAAAATATCACGTTATGTTCTGACTCCCGTTAAAGATCGATGCAATGTAGAAAAACCTCAGTCTCAATGTTGCCTTTTGTATTAACCTGGTCCGTTGGAATAAGAGATCATCTTTTGCCGACATCGTTTACATGAACATCAAGTCCATTTCATACAAGCTGGTTGAAGTGTGTAAAATACTATTTGTTGCAATTTACATAGATGATGAGAGAGAAAACAAGACCTCTGAGGAACTGTTTGAGGACAGTGAGGGGAGTGGTAATGAATTCTTAGGCTTTAGTAATTCTGACAGCTAAAGCAAATAAATAAATATTCTTATATTTGTTTTGAAAAAAAAATTTTAAGGAATATTATCGAAATGCATTGAAATGTATGATTTATTTGTAAAAACATGTTTGTTATCGAAATGCATTGAAATGTACGATCTATTGGTAAAATCATGTTTGAAAATACAGGCAGTCCCCGTTTTTCGTCGGTCTGCTTTTCGTCATTTCACTCATACGTCAAGTGCAATATGACACCACTGATTCATTCCATCCTTATGATCCGCTTATTCGTCGCCTTAATGTTTTTCGTCATTCCGATTTTTTTTGTTACGATTCAAATGAAAACATTGTTTCATTCTTCCATCCCTGGGATCTGTTTACTATGTATGCCCAAATTACTCAATTGTTTGAAATTTCGTCATTCCGATTTATCTATCAGACAAATTTGTGGTGACACCATCTAGCGGCCAAATTATGAACTTTTTAGTAAAAATTTCGTGTTTCGCCTATCTCTGGAAGTTTATCCTGTCAGTTTTTAAAATCCTAACTTAAACTGCAATAGTATTTTAAATGGGTATTTCCGGGAATCTTTGACTCTAGCGTTCTTGGTCAGGTACTAAAATGCTCATTTAAAAAAATGGGGCATGCATCGAGCAGTGTGATAGCGGTGATGCAATGTACGTAGATCAAACTGAATGGTCCTACAAGTGGAGGGAAAAGATGTGATGATGATGTCATAAAAAATGTGTAATTTGCTTTTTATGTTTGATTATGATGCATTGCATTGATATGCGTATTTTGAAATTATTAAAAGTTTTAAGTGGAAAATTACAATTATAATTTCATAGTATATTTTTAAATGGAAATATTTCAATTATAATTTCATAGTATATTTTTAAATGGAAATATTTCACATCGTTACCCCAGGAAGACTGAACTTTATCCCTCAATTTAATGTTGTGTCTATGGAAAAGAGTGATCCGCTTTTCGTCAATCCGCTTTTCGTCGCAGTTTTCAGGTACATAACCTGACGTATAAGCGGGGACTGCCAGTATAAATTATTTCCGTACTGAAAAAAGTTGTATGCATTTATAACCATATATAATACGCACTCAACTTTTTGTCAACTATTTCGAGAAAATGCGTATTATAATCGGAAAATTACGGTAATCAAAACAAAAATTTGCTTAGAACAAAATATTTTAAGTTCCAAAAAGTCAATTTCCTCTAAGAGCTTCAATATTTTCATTGAACATTTATGATCAATTTGAATTTCATCAACATATGGCTCATGTACTTGTATAGGCCCAAAAAATTTATCCTCTGCATGTTATATATATATATATCCTTTTTTCAAAACAAATATTTATTAACTGTACGATGTAAAACAATATGCACACAAAGGAAACACAACCAGACATTGGAGGTTTCCCTTGCATGTCGCCACTTGAATTACCTCTGTCACCTTCTCCAAGGACCAATCTAATTGTTCCCAATAATGGATGAACACCATCTTCGCAGCGATCTCGGAAATCATCCAAATCAAGGGCCCAAATCATCGCTCCTCCAAGCTCCATTTTCTTAATGTATTCTGACTGAAATGGTAATTCATAGGCAAGTGTTGAATTTTATCATGGTAAAATAAGCTGTGAACAAAATTTTCAATACTTTAATGCAATATTCTGGAAAAAGTATTCATACTGTACCTTCAGTCGAATCATATCAGCATCATCATAACTGACCCATTGGTTTCCATGGAAGGCATAAGGACCCATTCGCATCTTTGGATCCTTTACTACAGTCCAGCCTCTATTCTTTACTCTGTCACAGATCTGTAAGAAAGACACGAATAAGATAAAAAGAGTTCATCTGAAACCACAAATACATTTCTTCCTGAGATTTTTAAAGTACTTTACAATAGGAAAATTTCAATGAATATTTTTTAAAGAGAAATGTTTCTGACTAATATTTATAATCTGACATAAAATGTTTTTATTTTATTTTTCCGGCATTATAAAAGTGGATATTTTTTTTAACTCCAAGTTTCGTAGAAAATATATTTCCATGCTGTGTCACTGTTTTGGTTATCTAGTTAATGGCTATGGCTGATGTAAGATAGCTACATTTCTTATGTTGATTTGAAAATAATAATTTCCATTTAATTTTTTCATATGACATCTCGCTTTTTCATTCATAAATTTCGTAATTTTTAGGAGTATGGCAATTCTTATCATATTTTATCATTACATTGATACCTCATAATAAGCGAGGAAACCAGCAGCACGAGTGAACTCTCCAGCTTGTCCTGGTCCAGATGCTCTTGCATTGAGGCCATTGGTGGACGCTTGAGTAAGAGAGAAAGATTGACCATAGAGAGGCATGCCCATCATTATCTTCTCTCTTGGAACACCCTCTGAGATCCAATAGTTAATGGAGTAGTTCTGCAAGTGGAATAAAATAAAACATTTTGTACCAACAACTTTGTAATAATAATTTAATTTTTACATGAGAATCTTACTACAGTAATATAGTAAAACAAAAAATGCAAGAATAAAACTGATTTAATGCTACATGCTATGGAAATTAAATTAAAGTGCATCCAAAAAGCTTTTTTCAACATTAAAAATATCAGAACAATGGGATTCACTTACAGCATTGAAGAAATAGAAGTCATCTTCAGGATGGAAATACATAGGAGCCACATGACCAGTCTTCTTGTCCCACTGGCCGTGATAGTCGTATGTCATCACTGCCACCCAATCTAAGTACTTAGCAAGTGCAGGTACATCATAACCTAGATTGGAAAAGATTGATTAAAAAATAATACTGCATTATTAAATAACCTCTGATATTAATGAATGCGAATGGCACAACTTTGAAACAATGGCATAAAGTGTTTACGGAGGATAATATAGTTCATGCATGATAAAAGAAAACATTTATGTCAACCATTTTATACAGAAGATTGGCATTGGAATATAAATGCAAAGGCTTCCTATTGAAGATATTGAAATGAACTCACCAGCATCCACCACAGTTTTACTTGGAGAGACAGCAGCAGATAGTAGAAGTCCTCGAGGAGCAAATGCTTTTCTTATTTCCCTAACAAAAGCTCCAAAGGCAGCCTTGTCAGAATCAGGACCCTTATCACAGTTAACCTACCAAAACATAATTTTATTAGAACAATACATGATGAAATCATTTACTTTCAATAATTTCAATCAAGATTGAATTTGAAAGAATACGTAATTGGTAAAATTATCAATTCCAGCAGATTTTGTCCTAGCATTTTCTGCCTAAGCCATTAAATGATACTTTATATTCTTTTGACATAAGGGCTCTATATAGGAAACTTTCCAGAATAAATTAAATGATCATAAGATTTTTTTATCTGTACAAACCTGCCAACACTTTGGATACTCCCAATCCAAGTCCAATCCATCAAAGTTATGTTTTTCAATGAATTCTACAACATGTTCAATAAATCGCCTTCTGGCTGAAGGACGGTTGACCAACCTACTGTACTTGTCTCCTGCTGAATCATTCCATCCTCCCAAGGCAATGGTTACTTTCTTACCCTTCTTCTTATATGCAGTTACTCTCTCATAGAATTCTTTAAAAAATAAGTTGTTACATCATGAATTCTAACTTTCAGGCAATCTAAAAAAATGCTAAGTTAATGCTTGCAAAATATATCAAAAATTTGATTTTAAGACTTCTTATAGCATACTCCAGCAATGAACTTATGATAGAAACTTACTGTTGTCAAAATCAGCCCATGAGTCATGTGCCTTGATGATTAGATTTTCATAGTCCAAGACAGCAAACCCATAAACAATATGGGTACATAGATCAGGTTCTATGTGCTCTGGAAGGTATTTTCCAACACCTTGACGATACCAAGCCCAATTTGTGAAGTAGCATACTATCTTATATTGACCTGAAAGAAAATATTTGAAAGATAAACTCTGGTATATCATTTAATGAAATCTATTTATATGATTCATTAAATGGTGAGCATACTAGTTCATTTAAGATATTAAAAAGTATTGTCCTGGTTTACATAAAATAATCTAGTCTATTTAGAAAGCAGGCATGTTAGAAAATACCTTTATAGTTTTTGAAGGAAAACAAATTAATCTGAGTAATACTTCCATTTGAAAGATAGATGCTATTTTCTCACCAGATACAACAGCATCACCAGGTGGTGGTTTATATGTAGGACGAACAGTTGTTCCCTGAGTAGTTGTAGGACGTTTGGTTGTGGTAGTTGTGGTTGTCCAAGGTTTAGTGGTAGTTGTGGTTGTCCAAGGTTTAGTGGTAGTTGTGGTTGTCCAAGGTTTACTGGTTTGCTCCGTATCAGGGCCTGGATGACCTCCAATTGAATCAACTGGGGGAAGTGCCGGGACTCCACTTTGGATGCAATGTGCATTGGCTGGCCAGTCACACGTGTTCTGCACCTGTGTTCACAAATATTTATGTATTGCAGAATGATATATTCAGTATGGATTAAGCAAAGTTTGGATACTTTAATTATATTTATTTTTTTATACCCTCATTAGCACAAAGACATTATTCTTCAACACAAATCAAAGTATAGAAGTTTCATCCTCACTAACCCGGTTCCAATGTAGTCCACTTGCACATTCAAATGTCTGGAATTTTCCCCAAAGGCAGAAGAGATACCTGCTGCAATCACCAGGGTAGTCACTGTAAGAGCCTTGATCACATGGATCATTGGGATTACCTGTTTTCAAAGCTAAAAAGAGAAAAAAACACATCTCTAAAATATAACAGTTGTATACAAGGTATAAAAGTGTTTACAGGGCTATAATATATGCATACATTAATAATCTCCAGTACCTATGCTTTAAAACATCTTTAAGACACTGAGCGGTTCCTAAAATTGTGGTTGCAACTCACAGGGAGGTTGTGAAGGCAGAATTATATATGTAATAAATTTAATATTAAAATTTTTTTATTTAAATTTAATAGCATATTTTTATTTCATTATTAATATAATCAAACACCTTATTTTCTATAAATAATCCATTCACATTTTATATTTATTGTAAGACAGATTGGGTTAAAGGTGTCAAGATAAGGTCAGTTGCTTTAAGAGGGGGATGCAGATGCATAATATTTGAGAACCTTTGGCTTAACGTTTACTTTATATATTAATATGTATCTGAAATGTCATATGTCTGATATTTGCCAATGCTATTTAAAATTGATTGCACAACAAATAAAGAAATGATTTAATGAAAGAACCGATCAACTTTTGAATAATCAAACAACCAAGGAATTATGAAAAATATCCACTTTGAACAATAAATGTCATATTCCTGGCATATATGTAGTATTTAAACAGAAATGGAAACATTGGTACTTACCAGTATACTTAGAAGAAGAAGGGCAATGGACATTGAATGCCCAGTCACACATTTGCATTTCCTGATTCCAATAAAGTCCAGGAGCGCATGACTGTGGAACAAGCATCCCATTGACACAAATACGGAACTGGCTGCATGACCTTTCAAAAGGATAATACTGGCCAGGGTTGCATGGGCCTGCTGGCATAGTGGGCATTTGGGTTGGGGGAGGAGGACGAGCTGTTGTTGTTGTCATTTCCTCTGGTCCTTTTGTGGTAGATGTCCACCACTGATCACTTGGTTGTTTAGTGGTAGTTGTCCACGAGCTGTCTGGCTGTTTGCTTGAAGTAGTTGGTGTCCACCACTGATCAGGTTGTTTAGTTGTAGTGGTTGCCCACCATGGCTTGGTGGTGGTTGTAGTAGTTGTTGACATAACAGGCTCTATCACATTTGTGTCTGCAAATGAAAAGTGATATCCAATTCAATTTCATTTTAATTTTACTTCTGGATATATCAATTTAATGCAAAGCCTAAATTAGTATGTATGATTTTTCCAATTTCATAGTCATTTTGTTTGTGTGTGAATGAATCTTATTTTAAGGATAAAATATTGTTATATCAAAATAACTAAATTTTCTTTAAAATATGGCATCTCATTTGTGGCTTTGATCTAAATTTTGAAGCACCACTTATATGAATATATTATACTGTGGCATTATGAGGAGGATAACAATTAATTACATAACCCTCAATTCTCTGTTTTTTCCCAATCTGTGCAGTATAAATTCGCTATATCTTCTGCATTATGATCACAGAGAATGCTTCTATTATGAATAAACGATTTTAATTTTGGTAAACAAAATGACTTTTAAAATGTTACATATAATATCAACATAATAAATGTTTTAAATACTATAAGCTCTTTCATTTCCACAAATTATGAGCTCTTCCTTACCTTCCTCACTGGTTCCTGCCTGAATACAATGAGCTTCACTTGGCCAATCACAAACTTTACGTTTGTCATTCCAATGCAGTCCACCAGCACAATACTGGCGCCTCAATTCTCCAAGAATGCAACGGAAATAAGCATTACAGTTAGCAGGGTCTTGGAAATATTCTCCTCCACTGCATGACATTCCAGGACCATGTTCTCCTTCAGATGGTGGAGGTCTGTCAAATAGAAATGAATTTAATTTTCTATAACAAGATGTCTCAATCACCAAACTGATGCATAAAGAATTATTTAAAATTGCATGCAAGGAATTTTTAGAACAAAAGTAGCAAAGACAAATTAAAATACAGTTAAAAAGAATTAAGGAATAAAAGATAAAATGTTGGTATGATCCAGTTGGGAATTCATTAGAACATGAGAGACAACGTGTATAAAAATATGCAAATTAACATTATTGCCTAATTTTAAAAAAATGCGACTTCAAAAGCTATTTTTTGTTTGTTTGTAAGCTAAAATTTTTGCCTTTATGGGCATATTAGCAAACTCCATGCTCCACTATGCTAATTTAATCAACCTTATTTATGTCTATAACTTTGAGTACCTATGAGGTGTTAAACAGAAAACATACAAATTTAAGTGATCATATTTTGCTCATTATATCAAGTTGTTATATTGGACTTCCGATAACATAACATTCAGTGCTGTAGCCATAAAAAGCATAGGGTATACTGTATACTAAAGTAAAACTTTGAGGGAGGGTTCTTACCCAGTTTTTTTAGAGCAAATTACATTACTTTAATGTTACGATGCCAGAAGAAAATATATGAGCTGTTTTTTTAATTGACCTGTATAATTTTTCATAAGGTGTGGGTATATGCTATTTGTTTGAATAAATTAATTAAAAAAAGGTTTTTTAAAAAATAACTTTTATATTATGAACTAAAAAGGAAAAAATAAATTTCTTTTGTTTATCGATCGTGAGTTTGGCTGGTAAGGAGGAACAAAATTTACAACAATTTCAGTGGAATAAATTCCTTCTTGCTCAAAAATGTTGATTTACTAAACTTTATTTAGAACTTATGTAAAAGTTATATGGTGCACAGAGGTTATAAGACATATACCACTGTAACCCTCCACTACAGCACTGACAACATTACAAAATACTATATATAAACATCATTTAAAATAATTGCCTTTTTCCATTACTTTATTGAATATTCCTTATAAACAATGCAAATATGTTTCTCAATAAATAGTGCTATGATGATGCATTTTTATTTTATTATCAAGTCTAGAAGACTTCGACCAAATGGACTTTTTGGAACAGCAAAACTTTTATAGATTGACATTCAGTTGCATAAAATAGATAGAAAATACTTTCTACATCATATGCTCAGAGCTGCAAACCACTTCAAAATTTGGAAGTGGTTCGGTTGTAAATTTTTGGAAGTGGTTCGGTTCATGGTTCGGTTCAGACGGGAATTTTCACAAGTGGTTCGGTTCGGTTTGCGGTTCAGTTCGGTTCAACTAAATTAATCATTTGAAATACTATTCTGAAATAATTTATCCAATATAAGCATTACACATTCAGTATCAATCTGCAAGTAAATCAATCAGCAGTCATTATTATTTTAAATGAAAGAAGAATTTATTTAAAGAAAGGAAAAATTTATATTTTAAATATATTGCAATCC
Source organism: Uropetala carovei (assembly GCA_036926305.1). Taxonomy (NCBI): domain Eukaryota; kingdom Metazoa; phylum Arthropoda; class Insecta; order Odonata; family Petaluridae; genus Uropetala; species Uropetala carovei. Next base: position 2,291,787 of record JAXCHB010000101.1, on the reverse strand, counting down.
CATCATCATCTTCATTTATTTATATTTTAAGAAATGGTATTTTTGATCCTAACATGATTTTTATGTGGATAACAATAGTATCAGAGAGGAAAGAGTTAGGCACTCTTTCCTTTAAAGCAAACCCGCTGGTTTTTCCAATGGAAATTCCTGGTCTTTTCGTTGGTCCGTACTTTGTGGATTGAGATTGAACCGAAACTGAACCACTTTTGCAAAAAATTACAGTTCGGTTTTCGGTTCATTGAAAAAGTAATCAGTGGTTTCGGTTTGGTTCGTGGTTCAGCAAAATGACTGCGGTTCGGTTCAGTTTGGTTTGCAGCCCTGCATATGCTATACTTATTATTATTATAGTAAAATTGCACAGCCTTATCTGGCCATAGCAAGAACAGTAAAAAATACTTGGTCCTAATAAGTATCATATATATTAGGTAGATTTTTACAAATTTGAATGTACAAAAATGTTTGTATATGTGCACTTGAATGTTTCGGCATGGCACCAAACATGAGGTAACTTAAAGATTATATCTAAATATAAAATCATGAATCCAGTTAGGAAAATGGCTTCTCTTCTAAAAATTCTACCAATTAAAACACTTTAAATGCACATGAACATAGTCATGATCAGAATCAATTCAATTGCATCTAATTACCATAATTTTCCGATTATAATATGCAATCTATATAATATGCACCCATGTTTTCACGAGTGAAATGTGAAAATTCTCTTATCACTATGAATCATATACACCTATTTTTTGTAAAAGATCAATGTAAGTTTACTTGATTATGTGTAGTATCGGGATAGTTCTTGCCTTGCCCCCAAATGAGATAAGTGTGACAGGGTTTACAAGAATATCACGTTACGTTCTGACTCTCCCATTAAAGATCGCTATGCTGTATAAAAACCTCAGTCTCAATGTTGCCTTTTGTATTAACTTTGTCAGTTGAAATATGAGTTTGAGCTTTGCTGCCAAACTAGATATGTGTGAGAGAGTTTATGAAAATATCACGTTATGTTCTGACTCCCGTTAAAGATCGATGCAATGTAGAAAAACCTCAGTCTCAATGTTGCCTTTTGTATTAACCTGGTCCGTTGGAATAACAGTTCGTCTTTTGCCAACATCGTTTACATGAACATCAAGTCCATTTCATACAAGCTGGTTGAGGTGTGTAAAATACTATTTGTTGCAATCTACATAGACGATGAGAGAGAACACAAGACCTCTGAGGAACTGTTTGAGGACAGTGAGGGGAGTGGTAATGAATTCCTAGGCTTTAATAATTCTGGCAGCTAAAGTAAATAAATAAATATTCTTATTTTTGTTTTGAAAAACAATATTTAAAGGAATGTTATCGAAATTCATTGAAATTACAATTTATTTGTAAAAACAAGTTCAATATTGAAATGCATTGACATGTAGGATTTATTGGTAAAAACATGTTCAAAAATATAAATTATTTCCATACTGAAAAAGTTGTATGCATTTATAACCATATATAATATGCACCAGTTTTTCTCCTCCTTGGTTTCTTTTCCCAAGTCCGTATTGACCGACAACATTTTCTCTTGTCCTTCACCAACTATGCTGTTCCAATCTCCCATTATTATGCAGTTTACCTTTCCTCTTCCCTCTTCTTCGTAAATCTCGTTAATTTGTTCATACATCTCCTCAATTTCTTCTTCTTCATGAGTGGACGTTGGCATATATACCTGCATTATCAACATGTCCACTGGGACTGCTTTTAGCTTTATTGCCATCAACCTATCGTTCGTTGCTGTTATTTTTGTCACGCTCTTCATCATATCTTTCCTAAGTACCAGAGCTACTCCCCTTGCCCCACTATTTCCTCCTGAGTAAACTACTGTGAATTCTTCCGAGTCGAACTGTCCTTCTCCTTCCCATCTAGCTTCGCTCAGCCCTATGATATCAATCCTGTTTCTTCTCATTTCTTCTTTCAGGTTCTCTAGCTTTCCTGCCTTCCTCATGGTTTTTACATTCCAAGTACCTACCTATGCGTAAGTTACCTTCGACAAATGCTTTCCTCAAGGAAAGATCCGATTGGGGGACTATTTTACCTCCGGAATATTTTACCCCGAGAGAACTCATATTGTCCAACCATATAATCATTACTAGGGAATTTTAATGTGGTAGTTTCCCTCTTGCTTTCCACATCGCAGTACTGTAGCCATTCAAATCGTCACGATCAAGCCTACAGCTCTATTGGATATAGACCCAGCCAACATAATTTGTTTTCGGCTCTATACCATACTGACAGTACTGCTGCCTACTGTCAGGCACCTATGATAGACTGGTAGAATTCTGCATTAATAACGACTTAGTAGTGACTAATACATGGTTCAGAAACCATAAACAAAGGCTGTACACATGGAAAAGTCCAGGAGATAGAATGAGATGCCAAATAGATTACATCCTAGTAAAACAAAGATTCAGGAACAGCATAAAAAATGCTAAGACATTACCAGGAGCAGACATTGATTCAGATCACATCCTTCTAATAGTCAATGTAACTACAAAGCTGAAACAAATAAGGAAAACGAGAAGAGATAGACAGACTTGGGACCTAGAAAAACTGAAAGAAAGGAAAGATGCCTTCAGCACGAAGTTGGAAGATCGCCTTAGAAATTTGGAAAACAAACCAAAGACCGTGGATACAGAATGGGAGGAAGTGAAAGCCAGCATCAAAGATACCTTGAATAAAGAGATTGGGAAACAAGAGAAGAAAATCAGAAAACCATGGATCACTAAGGAAATGCTGGAGAAAATGGATGAGAGAAGAAAATGGAAAAACGTTAACAGTGAAGAAGGTAGAGTCAACTATAGACGCATAAACAATGAGATGAGAAGGGTAACAGATGCAGCTAGGGAAAATTGGATAAAAGAAAAATGTGAGGAAATACAACAGATGAAGAAGTTAGGACGATACGATATGATGTACGCTAGGGCACTGGAGTTAGAAGATAAGAAGTCTTATGGGATTCGTGGTAAAGGAATTATTAATACAGATGGGAAAATAGTCGCAGAACCAAAGGATGTAGCACAGGTATGGGAAGAATACATTAAGGAACTATACAAAAAGCAGGCAGGATCGGTACAAATGGAACTGGAAGAAGAGAATTGCATTGAAAAAGACAACTTGGAACCAAGTATTATGAAAAGCGAAGTAGAAAAGTTGATAAAGGAACTAAAGAAAGGAAAAGCTACAGGCAGCGATGGAATACCGGTAGAGGTACTTAAAGTCATGGGATCGGAAGGACTAAAAGTGATTACGAAACTAATTAACAAGATTTACGAGATCAGGATTTCTTAAATGTAACAATGATACCTCTAAAGAAGAAGCCAAAGGCAATGCAGTGTAAGGACTACAGAATGTTATCCCTACTGTCACACACTTCGAAGATATTCACGAGGATTCTTAATAAAAGACTAGAGAAAAAGGCCAAAGAAATGCTAGGGGAAGATCAATTCGGCTTCAGAAAAGGACGTGGAACCAGAGATGCTATCGGTGTAGTGAGAATCATATCAGAAAGGGCAATAGAGTACAGTCAAGATTGCTGCATATGTTTCGTCGACTGGCAGAAGGCCTTTGATAGAGTAAATTGGGTACTGCTGATGAGGATATTAAAGGATATAGGTGTAGACTGGAAAGACAGGAGACTGATCAGGAATCTATATGTGAATCAAGTTGTAAAGGTCAGGTTGGAGAATACAGACACCAGCGGAGTACATATCGGTAGAGGAGTAAGACAGAGATGCTGTCTATCGCCGATTCTATTCAATATATATGGAGAGAGACTAATGCAGGAAGCGTTAGAAGGCACGGGAGATTTCAAAACCGGAGGAAGGATTATAAGAACAGTGAAATACGCGGATGATCAAGTACTTCTAGCAAGAAAGGAAAAGGAACTCCAGAAAATGATAAATAGACTAGTGATAACAGGTAGAAAATACGGTATGGAAATTAATACAGAAAAATCCAAGGTTATGCGAATATCAAGTAAAGAAGAAGAAAATTTGAACATAAGTATTGGAGGAAAGCCATTAGAACAAGTTTCAGATTATAAATACCTTGGAAGCATCATAACGAGAGAAGCAAAATGTACAGATGAAATCAGGACTAGAATAACAAAAGCAAAAGCCACTTTCAGAAGAAAGAAACTCCTGCTAACGGGAAATATAAAGCAGGAAATCTGCAAGAGGTTGATAAAATGCTATATATGGAGTATAGCTTTGTACGGAGCAGAAACATGGACACTAAGGAAAAATGATATTAAATACTTGGAAAGCTTCGAAATGTGGACATGGAGAAGAATGCTGAAGATAAAATGGACAGATAGGGTGAAAAATGAGGAAGTACTATGCAGAATAGGAGAGAAGCGAACGATTATACAGACTATCAGAAAGAGAAAGGCGAACGGGATTGGGCATTACCTGAGGAGAGAGTGCATGATTAAAGAAGTGCTAGAAGGAAAACTGGATGGAAAAAGAGAAAGAGGTACGAAAAGGTTACAGCTAGTAGACGACTTGAAAGGGAAAGAGAGCTATCAAGACATGAAGAAAACTGCAGAAAATAGGAGTATATGGAGAACCAAGTTTAACCTAGAATAATCACAGACCTGTCAACTGACAGACTACCTATGATGATGATAATATGCACCCTAACTTTTTGTCAACTATTTCGAGAAAAAAATGCATATTATAATTGGAAAATTACGTTATTCAATTCTACATACCTTGCAGGAGGAGCTGCAGTAGTTGTTGTTGACGTTGTTGGAGCAGCAGTTGTTGTTGTTGTTGTGGTTGTTGGCCGTGGTCTCATAGATGTAGTAGTTGGAGGTGGAGGTCTAGGGGTTGTGGTAGTTGTGGTTGCCCACCATGGTTTACTGGTGGTGGTTGTCGTGGTCGGAGCTGCTGGCCACCAAGTCACTTGAGTTGTAGTTGTTGTTGGTGGCGTTGTTGGTGGCTTTGTTGGTGGCATTGTATGATCATGAGGCGTTGTGGTCTCAGGAGTAGATATTGCACCTTTGAGAAAATAAACAGTTCGTTATAAATGCACTTCTGTTTTTACTGAGGATGAATCCATTATTATGAGATTGTTATAAAAGTCAGAAATAATTGGTAAATTATCATAAAATGTACCAGTGTCTACTCCAGTAGTAAGAGTGGGTGGTGTGGGAGTAATAGGTGCAGGTGGTTTGGTGCAATCATTTCCTTGACTAGCGATTGTATTTCTCTGCTCCCAATCCTCTCCCAGCCGTCCAAGCACACCATTGATAGTTGTCAAGAGAGGGTACGTTCCACCACAACATCTGTTTTGGAAGTCATCCAGATCAACGGTCCAAACCATTGCTCCACCATAACCTCTGTTCTTGATGAATCTAGCCTATGGTAAAAAATAAATCAAAACAATATTTTTTAACACTCAAGTTGATATATATATAATGAAATTTGTAGAATAAAAACAGTAATCTAAAGTTGCTGCAATTGGAGGAGGCTACTAGAGAAAACATTATATATAAAATTCCACAGAAAAAAACCATTGACATTGCTGATATGAAATTGCATTATAAATTATATTTACATTTATATGTATTACCATGGGTGTGTCAGTACACTGCATGTACCTCCTAGTGGTAGGATGCGGGAAACAGATTGCTGGCTTGCAAGGTAGTCTCTAATAGGGATCCTAGCTTGTACAGAGTACTGGAGGAAGAGTAAGGGTGTGAAACAGACTAGAGTGAAAGTAGAGAGATTGCAAGAGTGTGAGGAATGGAAGACAATGTATGAAATGATGCATGGATGTGTTAGAAGCGAAAAAAGTATGCAAGGATAGGAAGGTGTGGAGAAATATTGTGAATGGTAGAGGCATTTAGATTGCTTACCCCGTAAGGGAACAGCGTGATAGGTATGTATGTATGTACCATGAAAATTTTATGTATTCATGTACAAAACTGATAGTCATTTATATTTTTTATAATTCACCTTATAACATCAAACAATGAGATTGAAAATTTAAACACCCCATAATTAATGCATAAATAATGATGAACCAAACTTCAAAAAATCTTACAGGTTAATTGAGAAAAGGATATTTTAAAATAATTGAAAAACTAACCTTTTCTTTAACAGAATTTCGGTCTTCAAATCCGACCCATTGATCTCCTGAATACGCATGTGGTCCTGTAGCTCCAGATGCATCTGTTTCTAGTCTCCATCTCTGGCTTCGAACTGTTAATGTTAAGAGAATGAAACATTCAACACTAATTGATGTATTCACTCGACAGAAATTTTACATTAACAATAGATCATTAAAGATAGCACTGCTTGCTAATTTCATTAGCAGTTATTCCTGTTCTTTATAGACACTGTTCTAATTCTTTTCAACATAAAAACTTCTTGTTACAAAGTACAGTATGGTATAATATAGAGAAACCATTTGTAGATTAACTAACTTTCAGATTATTAAAAAGGGTTGGAGACTACAGTGAGATGAATGTTTCAAAATCAAGAAGAACTCCTTAACCGTACAAAGAACAATATTTAAAGACAATACAAATTGTAAAAGTTAGAAAGGGTAATGAAAGAAAAAAGAGACAAAAAAATGTTACACTTACAGGTTTACAGGGATAACTCCTCACTAGTGACCTGATGTCAATCGTTCATATACTTATTCACTCCCAAAAGAACTAATCCTGTCAGAAGAACACTCACTCACACACACACAAACGGGAATCTCTAAGTATTCAGTGAGACACTAGATACATATTTCAAGAACAAAGCTTTCATCATCATCAGCTGATGTGGAATGAAGGTGTGGCATGTGGTTTGGAGTATTTAAATGGTGGAGTGTTTGTGTGAATGTGAAAGGAGGGGGAGGGTTGACCGTTACACTGTAGAGAGTGGAATGGAGGAGAGGGCCATGGTCATTATTCATAACAATGTGTTTATGTTTTTCAATAAGCATGCCTTTGTAGGCATCTAGTTTGTTTTTGTTATGTACCAATTTTAAAAGTGTTAAATTTTCAATGGTGATAGGATGATTGTATTCTTGTATGTGTGTTGGTACATTTGAATTGTTAAACCTATTGTGTTTAAAATGTGCAATGTGTTCTTTGAATCGAGTTTTCAATTTACGTTTTGTCTGTCCTATGTATACTTTGTCACATTTTCTGCAAGATATTTTATATATGCCTGATTTCTGTAAGAATGGTATGGTGTTTTTTGGATTGTGGAGGAGGTTGGCGAGTTTATTGTGGTTGACTTGTACAGTTTTAAAATCGTGTTTGGAGAATATGTTGCGAAGTTTGTTTGTGGTCCTTGGGGCGAAAGAAATTTTAATGTATTTTGATTTAGCGGAAGATGTGTTTGTGAGGGTAGTGTGTATTTTGAGATGGAGTCTGTGCTTGTGTTTTCATAGTATGTTTTGAATTATGTTTGTGTCGTAGCCATTCAGTGTTGCAACGTTTTTTATATAAGTTCTTTTTGAAAATCTGTTTTGGAAAGTATTTTTCTAAATGAAACATTCCCTAAAAACACTGGCAAGCTAAGTAACAAGTAAAAGATAAGTGCTATTTCTCAAAAAATACCATAATAAGATTTGCTAGATATTAAGTAGTATGTACCAGTATTTTTACTCTTAAATTTAGTAAATAAAGTGTTAAACTTTAGATTTATGTTTTTAAATAGGTATCTGTTCTACCTTTCCACTTTATTAGCTACCGATAGTATGCTTTGGCAACAAATGAATACAAATATTTTCATTGTACGGACTTAAAATTATTGCAGATCATAGTTATTGATGAAATTTTAAGAATATTTACGGTGCTACCTTATAATATTATCAAAGTATAATTAATGTTCATTGTGTCGAGTAGATAAATGCACTCACTTTGATCACAGATCTCATAGTATGCCAACATTCCTGGTTGTTGGGTGTACTCTCCAGGATTTCCATTTCCAATTGCTGCAGCTCCAGCACCATGTTGGCTAGGATCTGCTAAAGTGAATGTCTGACCATAAAATGGTATTCCCATGATCAGTTTTTCTCTAGCAGCACCCCTGGCAACAAGATGCTCCAAGGTATAATTCTGTAAGAAAATACAATAAAAATAAATGAGAAACATTATTTATGTTTCTATACATAATGTAACAATTCTACAAGCACCAAATACAAAGTAATTATGGAAACAATACATGCTAATATAAAGATAAAAACTTGGATTTGTGTGCGTTTTTACTGTTTTTAAGCACATAAAATCACTCCAATGAATAAAACTTAAATGTTTAAGTCTCAAAGAGGAAATCACATTTTGTTTTCTACTTATTTAAAGATAATGGACTTTCTAAATTATATTTTATTTTTATGTCTTACACTATGTAATAAAGGGAAAATCATTAGCGATTATCAGAAAAATGATGTGAACTATGATTTATCCCTTATTTGCTGCTCCTCATTATTATTTATTCCTTCATTAAAATACTCACTGTATTGTAACGAGGTTGCGTATCACCTTGTCGATAGTATAGAGGGCTCACATGACCAGTCTGTCCATCCCAGCTACCATGATAGTCATAACTCATTACAGTAAGGAAATCCAGGTGCTTAGAAAGTGGTGCAATCTGATAAGCACTATCTATTACATCATTATAGCCTGATATCGCAGCAGCAAGTATCAATGGTGGGTTCTGCCTTTGGAATTCTTCAGCTAGCTCCTAAAGTGTAAAATAATGCAAATTTACATCAATAACACAACATATTTTAAATGAAAAATATATTGAGAAAAAATAAAAATTACTTATAAATACTTGTTCAATATTAAACTTATAACATTAGTTAATAGTGAATATGTAATATTAATAATTATATTAATTTTGATAAGAGAGGAAGAAGCATATGAATATTTGCATATACAATCAAATTGGTGTTTGAAAGTTTGCTTGCCATTTATATGAAAATCATCATTATGCATATAAGAAGTGTATTCATCTGAACAAATATGTTATATCTTTGTATAATTTTCCAAAATTAATGATATTTTTGTCAGTTAACCTACCTTTATCAACTTGGTAAAGTTTGGTGGATCTGTTGCAGGACCACGGGTACAATCAGATTGCCAGCAACGTGGATAGTGCCAATCAAGATGTAGTCCAGAGAAACCATGACGTTGTAAGAAAGCAATAGTTGAGCCTATAAAACGACGCCTAGCACCACTGTCACTGACAAGGCGTGAGTACTTGTCACCAGCTGAATCTGTCCAGCCACCCAGAGAAAGAAGAACTGATAGTCTCCTCCCATTGCTGCCTCCACCTGGTCTCTGTTTAGTTGAACGTGGTTCAGGCAGAGAGGTCACCCTCTGATAAAAATCTGTAAACAAAAATCAAGATTCATTAAGTATATCAAAATAAAATATCTTTCATGCGCTTTGTTCTTTTACTTTAAGCAAAAAAAAATGACTATAAAATGAATGAAAAATTAAAAATGTGAAACATTTAAAATGTTCCTTAACATTAGTTTTTCATTTTAACTTAAAAATTGACCCAACAATTTTAGCCAAATTAAGTGATAATTCGATAAATTTATACACTATTTTTAAAACTAATGTTTCCACAGCACTTGGAAATATCTTTTATCAGTGGAATAAACATACACAAATGAACTGAAATTAGGTAATGCGCAAACAAAATTTAATGTGTATTTTTCATAAAATTTACTTCATTTGCAATAATCCCAAGCTTAAAACTATTCAATAATACATTTCAATTTATAATATCAATAAAGAAAAATAATTTTTTCACTTAGGATTTAAAGAATATTATTTTTTCTCAATTTTTTTATATTGTAATGCAAATTATCTATCTTACTATTGTCTAGGTCAGCCCAAGGATCAAATGGGACTATCTCCAGCCTATGTGGATCCAGGGATGCAAAGGCATATACAAGATGTGTACAAAGGCGAGAATCCACATGCTCAGGTACGAATTTACTCTCTCCTTTGCGGTACCAAGCCCAGTTAGTAAAATAACAAATTATTTTGAAATTTTCCTCTGAAAAAAGAATGAAAAACATTTAACTTTGCTTAAATGGTTTAAAACTGCTTAAGTAGTAATCGGATCTATTGACTACTTGATATAAGTAATTAATCATTTCTATAAGATTTGATTTTCTACAGAATCCTAAATGTCATGACTAATGAAAAGAAATCTGGGCATAAGAATTACACTCAGATGTAATTTAAGTAGAGTTATTTATTTGTGTGATAGCTTTGAATTCTGTAACCAAGATATTACTTGAAGTTGGCTATTTTCTGAATTTGAAATTAATTTGAGATGCAGAAAAATCTGCTGTAAAATAAAACTAAAGTTAAAATATTCAAATTATGGAATTTATATTTTTTTGTATAACATTGTTAAGAATATCATCATATTGTAGTATGATTCATAAATTTATGCTTATTACAAATAAAGATGTATTTTACAAACAAATGATATGGCAATATAATAAACGGAAATAAATTATTATTACGGTATTTCCAATTCTGATTTATATTGATTAATTTCCTACCTCCTACAAGTTGTTGCTTCTGGTTAGGAATAAATTGCACACTGTTTTTGTGAGGAAGTGACTCTGGATCTCTGTAGATATATGTATGAGGCAGGTAATTTGAGGCAAACAATCTCTGGCGAACTGAAGATGCTGAAGGTGGCATTGGAGTGACAGGCATTGCATGGCAACGTGCGACACTGCTGTGAGTACATCGACTGCTAGGAACATCAAAATTATACCCAACTGGGCAATGAAAGTGTATTCCTTTGCCTTCTATGCACCAAATGTATCTTCTACAGTCTGATGAGCGGGCATCGCTTATCAGCAAGTTTTCATTCTCTACACCATCACATAGCTCTCCGGCTCCAGCTCCAGCTGATGCTCTGACTATCAATACCAAAACAAATATTTCTGTAAAGGTTTGTTCCATTCATACACTGTTAATTATTTACATCTATCTCACTAGCTGAAAAATTTATCAAGCAATTATCTGAATGATATAATTCACAGAACTGCAGATTTTGTCAGTTCTTTCATCACATCTTGTTTTTCCTCATACAGTTATGCCACATCTAAAATTTCAAAATAAAATTTGGTTGGGCCACTAAATGAAAATTTTATAACTGATAAATAATGGCAAAAATTTGGATATGGATATCAACAGATATCATGTCATTTAAACTCATTCTAAATGAATAATTATTAAATTAAAAACTTTGTATGAAATCATTCAGCAAATACAGTAAATATTTTCCTAGCACTTTAAAAATTATATTAAAGCCAGTTCTATCTTTACATATTTCTACGCATATAAATTCCAATTTTATTATTTAAATATTAAATTAATAAGACCATAAAAACAACAGAAAATAGTTGTGGAACATACCAACGCTCGGACATCCTGCAACATTTGGCCAATTGCAGAGTTTGAGGTTAAGGTCAAAATGAAGTCCTTCTGGACATATGTAAGTATGCTTGGTACCCCATTCACATCGGTAGTAGATGCCACAGTCATTTGGGTGCCGTACATAACCCTTGCCTTTGCAAGTTGGACCCGATCCCACCGTCACAATAGGTTCTCCAGGGAGAGGTATTTCCATTAGGTTTTCTTCTCCTCCTGGTCCCTCTACCTCACCACCAGCACCACCAGTCCCACCTTCTTGCATTTCGTTCTCCTCCATTGGCATCTGTTCTCCTTGACCCATTTCATCGCCTTCCATCTCCACCTCTTGAGCCTGCACATTTTCAACTGCGAGGGATTAAATGAGATAATCTCAGAAAATGGCAAAGGTTTTTTATGGTGAATAATGCGGAATTCAAAGTCTCAAGTAATTATCATGCGAATAGTACAATAAAGAAGGTAATACCATGTTTAAATTCTTTTACATTACATATCATAAGTTCAGTTATCTCGGTGAGTTGAGATTAAGCAAGGAAATTGTTTGCTGCACCTCTGAGAGGATATTTACTTTACTAGGGTTAAGGTATTCCCCAATTTCGGTTATTATCTTTCACTGTTGTTTTTTCAATTTTTATAAATTAAAAAATAAGACATGGATCAAGTAAATTTGCTTTTTTAATTACTGTAATAACTGTACATATGTATATCTACCATACTAGCTTATAATGTATTCTTTTAATATGTTTTTCATCATACATTGATTGTATACTTTTGTATTCTAGACATAGGAAAATTTAAAAATTACCTGGATTAAGGTGTTTTTTCACTGTAGTAAGAAGTGGATATTTTCCTTTGCCACAAAGTCCTTGGAAGTCATCCAAGTCCACAGACCAAACCATAGCACCACCAAGTTGGTGGCTTTTTACATAAGACATCTGCAAAAAGAAAATGGAAAAATCTTTTAAATCAATTGTAATAATTTTAATAATAATTCTCCTTGCTCCAATAGTAGCCTTTGTTTAATGATATAAAAATTCATTTTTGGTCCATGATAAGTTTTTCTACAACTTGATTACACACAACTACAATCATCACTTTACATTTATTCAAACTGCCCATTAACGATGATTTTGGAATTGTTCAGGCTTAAACAGTAATTCTTTTCTATAAAACAATTTAACAATCCATTTTAAAATGTCATATTTCTCATTATTATAAATTTATATTATTATTTCCATAATTATTAATAATAATTAGAAATTTACAGCATCTATATTATATAATTGAGGAAACTACAGAAAACATAACAAATTAACTTATGTAGATTCTGATATGAAACACAACAGATGGTCTTAGATGTTACCAGAATAGCAATTTATGTGATAGTCTAACCTTGGCAGCAATGCTCTGTTGGTTATCATATCCAATCCATTGATCTCCTTTCACTAAATATGGGGATCCTTCATCATCCATACCTTGTTTCCAACCCCCGCCTTCTTCTGCCTTTTCACAAATTTCAAAGAATGCCATGTAACCTTCCTCCTAAAATAAACCAAATAAAAAGGTTACAATAAAAAAAACAATGAATATGGTCACTGAGAATGCGATGAAAAAAAATACTCTACCTGCGTATAAAATCCAGATTGTCCTAATCCCTTAATGGGAGAACCCGGTGATGTACTTGATGTGCTGGCAAGCGTGAATGATCGTCCATAAAATGGGATGCCAAGCACAATTTTCTCTGCTGGTGCTCCTCTCTTCAACAAATATTTGACAGCATAGTCCTAAAATTTAAAATAATTCTTTTTAATAATAAAGTATTTACACAGTATTGAATGTTATTTGGCTTCAACGCCTATTTTCAGACTTCTAGTTCATTTCACTTAAATTTCAGTTGATTGGAGTAAACATACATATTGCTCCTGAACTATCTACATTTTTATCATATCATAATCGTTAAAATAAGTCATAGGTAACATGGGTTATTCGTTAGAAAACGAGATGACGTGGGAAAGAATCTGCATTAGCTGGAAGCGGTCACAAGCGGGACAGTTGAACTGATAGACGAGGTAACAGTCGCAACTCACCACGTTGTAGAAGTGTCCCAAGCCCGTGTCCGTCTTCGCCGGCTTGAGAGGCGCGTGGTGATTGGCTGCTGGATCCCTTTCGGCGTGCATGTCGAACGTGGTGAGCGAGAGGAACGAGAGATGCTTTGAGAGGCGAGGGACGTCGTAGCCGTCGTCGATACGGAACTTGGAAGCAGAGACGGCGGCAGATACGATGGTATCTGGTCCTAACGCCTCGGTGAGTTCTTCGACCAGAAAAGAAAGGCGATCCTTGTCTTCAGCCACACCTCCCGTCTCAACAGCACCTAGTTGCGACGAGGAAAGATGGTAAGTAAGAGTCGAACGCTTACGTTATTTAAAACACCAAACAAGTCGTTCAAACAGCAATTATTAAACTTGCCTCACGGCTGAAATTAAGTTGGTCACTTAGGTAGCTCCAACTGCCAGGAAAATTTTGGAAAAATCATAGGCACATTCAGCTAAAAACCAACTGTAGGTGAATCGCTAATACTCTTAAGCTGAAATGCGGGTTATATTTTACATAACTATTTATGGCTATCGAACAAACCTAATTTATCAACTAGACGAGTCGAGCAGATTATACTGCAATAGAGAATCGGGGTGCCATTCTGTTTACTGTTATGGGTCAAAGATAAACGTATATAAATATATAATGTATAAAATATATTAATCGTAAATGAAGATAGAAGTTTTTTGAGTTGTAAGTGAGACAAAGTGGAACTCTTAGGTATATTGTTAAAGTTAGCTTCGCAAAAAAATGAGTAAGAGTCCGACATGACTGTCATTTCTTATTTATTTGCTTGAGTTTCTTCCAGAATAAATTTCGCTGCCACCCATTTTTCCCACGATTGGAGTACTCAAGCAGCTCAAGCGAGTATCATCCAAATATCTTACGTTAATTTTAGAAAAGTTTTTACCCTACTTCCTAAGAATAATCGGTTTCGAGCTCCATAAGATCTTGGAGTTATAACATTTCATTAATAAAGAAAAAATAAATGGCACATAAATGTCGTCGAAGCTTTAACATTTTAGTTGTTAGACGAGAGAGAACGAGATTATTTAAAAATAAAACTGCGATTAAAAAGTTTTATTTCCAAAATATCGCGGGGAATGTAATTGAAAATATTTTGGTAAAATGCGTAAAATGTCAATTGGAATGCAGATTTATGACACCAACTTGTAAATATGTAGTGAAGCGTTTTAATTCAGAAGTCAAAGAGAAGCTCTTACCTGGGTATTCCCAGTGGAGATCCACTCCATCAAAGTTATGCTCCTTCAGAAAGTGGATGACCGATCTGATGAACTCACGACGCCTTGCGGCGGTGGACACCATCTGAGAGAACTTGCGACCTCCTTCGCCAGCCCATCCTCCCACGGATATGAGAACTTTGAGGTTTGGGTTCACCCTCTTCAGTCCCAACGCAGCCCTGTAACCGCCTGGACATAGGTACGCGATAAGACGAGAGCCCCCGACAGGTAGGCAACCCGACGCGCGTGTAGAAGAGGCGGGAAGAAAAAATGCAAGGGGCGAAGGAAAGAACCGTTAAATTAGTATTTACATTTGATGTAAATAGATACGTTTAGAGAACGGAGATTAATGTATCATTATCAACAATATATAATGAAAAGCGTAAGAAAAAAAGAAAACACGGGAATGAAGTATTTTCCAACTAGAAAAAGTTTTATTAGGATGTTTTTATTTACCAAAGCAAATTATATACTTTATTTTACAATCATTTAAAATGTGCAGAAGCTAATCTCCAGTTCTATTTGCGAATTTTTTTACAAAAATCAATGTCTGATAGAATTTCAACTTTATTCGGAGATTGAAAAATTCGATTAAGAGGCAGGAAATTACATTAATTCAATAACTGATCTTAGATAAAATTCAATAATTCTTAATATAAAATAATTTGAATAAAGAATATAAAATTATGTACTTCATTCGAAATTATGCAGGTACATTAGGTGCCGCTTAATGATACCACATTTGGTTAAATTTTAATGATTACATTAAAGTGGCCGATAGCAATAAATGGCCGATTTTCTTTAATTAGATTTGGTTTTAGAATAACGCGTTGCAAGCGTTTGAAAATAATAAGGGGCAGATAACAATAATCAGTTATATAGACACCTGGTGTATTTCGTTTACTGGCAGTGATTCCGAACAAAAATATAATAATATTCATTCCAATTAATAATACCTATTTGCGTTTACATTCTTAAGAAAAACTCGAAAACGAATATTATTAGCCATAGTTGAATTCTGGCCCATCTTTTAGGATAGTTTAACTTATATATCAACAGTTCGAATCACCGAAAAAAATCTCTATACTTCAGACTGAGATAATCGATAGCAAAAAACAACCCTCTGGCAAAAATGCTTCAGTTCTCTCACCCTTGACGATGTCGAAGTCTTCGTTGTGCGGTGTGATCGCGTATGAGTGCGGGTCGATGGCGGCGAAGGCGTAAATGAGATGAGTGCAGGTGAAAGGATCCAAGGAAGTCGTCGAGAAGTCCATGGGTTCCCTTCTGTAAGCGGACCAGCTCTCCACGTAACAAACCACCTTGAAGCCATCTCGCGTTCCGTACGTCACACGTCGTTGTCCGTCAAAAAATTCGTCAGAATCACCCATACGCCTTCCATTGCGAACTGTGATAAAATAGGGAATATCGGGAGATTGTAAAATACCAATTTATTTAGCGAGAACCTAATATCAAAATGCGCAGATTCAATATATCGTGCGAAAATAATTTTATGCCCATTATTCTACGATAATTGACATTAAAGAATCTGATGTAGCCAACACATGACTTTCTCCATATTTGGGGTATAAATATTTAAATTATTATGAATAGCATTATAAGGCAAAATTATTTCGTATCGTAAAAGAATACAGCCGTCGTTATTGCCGTAAACTAGGTATATTTTGAATATGATTACAGAATTCACCGCTATATGGTGGTGGCGCTGTATACTGAAAATTTACGAATAAGCAAAATATCTCCGAAATGGATGGTTCTACGAAAATATGTTTCAAACAAAACTTGGAAGAAATATTATTCCCTACAACTTTGGTCCTCACGAAGATGACCAATTACGACGTTTTTAAGGAGATATTTGACGGAAACCGAAAAAACCGATTATTTATAATTCCTAAACAATAACTGCTATGGAAAATTGTTTCAAATGAAAGTTGTAGGAAATTACATTCTCTATAACCTTTGCATAGAATTGTATATACAATAATGATGTTTTAACGGAGAAATACTGCAAAAACCGAATCGGGTTCCGAATAAACCTCGACTTCCGTTTAACCGGTATTGTCCAAAAACTAATCAGTTCTTTGTGCTCTGGCTCAAGTGTTATATATGAAATTTGGTAACGATATGGCAAGTACTTTTCGAGTTACAGCGCCCACAATCACATACACACAAACACACACATACACACAGACATCATTCCGAAAATAGTCTAAACATGTTTTAGGGACCTCAAAACATGTATTTCCGTTGAAATCTCGAAGTCGATTTTTTTCTTGACAACTATACTTTATACTACGTATATGGAGAAATGAGAAATGAATACGCATTCGATATTTGCTCATAAATAATAAAAATAAATTCATAAACTGTTTCAATTAGTTTTACGTAATTCAATGCAGAATTAGCTCCTTAAGTGAGACATGAATATAAAATTTTCCATGAAATATTCAATATGGGTGTCAATATCTTGAAGTTCCAAGATATTTTGTCATGCCAGTTTGGTGAAAATGCTATCAACTCAAATGATGAAATTTTTAGAAATTATAAACGAAATATTTAACAGTCTAAAATACATTATATAATTTTTTGGTAGGTTACAAAGATAAAATTAAAAAAAATAAAACGACAAACGTTAAATAGATTATTTGTTCTAAAGCAGGTCACTTGTCTCTGCTATTAAATAACTAATGATAATAGGCTCAAGACTTTCTTAAGTAAAATAAACATTAAATGAAAAATACTTGTGAAATAAATGAAAAAATTCACCTAAACGTTTATTTTACTACCGATGATGCCATAATAATTCACAGTCAACTCGTTTAAATATTCCTTATGCCGGTCGGAATGGGACTAATAAGGAAAAATTTAGATTGAATCGCGAACAAAAATTTAAAAGTTGTATGTGGTACTATTAGTGAAGGTACGAAACGGTTTTCGAAGATGCTAATAACACCACTGATTCCTCTCACTCACCTCTCACTCTCTTTTTCTTCACACGTGTCTGCTTGCCGCTTCCGCTCCCTGACAACTGGGGGATTCCAATAGGTTGGGCGTTCACCCTGGTCACTCTGTACCAGCCGAAAGAGCTGGGAAGCATCCACCAGGACTGGGGAAATGCGAAGGGATGGAGCCCAAAGGACTGAGTGTCGTAAGTCGGAGGGGATGGAAGGCTCTCAACGGCTGCTCTGTAAGGGATTGTCTCACGCGCCCTGAAATGAAATCAACCAAAATTACAACGAGAAAAATGATTGATTCCCCACGCCATCTTGTATATATCGAAGTACAACATAACTAGAAAATTTTCGTTCCCATAAAAGGCCTTTCACAGAAGATTAAAGAAAACTAAGTTAAATTCGGGATCAATGCATTAATTTATAATATTTTGCCGGCCATCAGCAGAGATAATAACTTTATATATAATTCATCTTTAACATATACTATAAATATTATATATTATCAGAATGTAGATGAACCAACTCTGCATTAGATCTAATATAAACATTATGTCTCAAAAATCATTACTGAAATGTATATATTTTGATGTATAAAACAAGTTAGTTGATGAATTCGCATAGATGAAATGAGAAGTGATCAAGATATTACATTTAAAACGAACATCACGGAGTCGATATTTTATTTCGTTCTAAGTTTAAATAGATGCTGGAGGTACGTATTAGATAGTATTAGATTAATGAAATAAAGCTTCTTTTCTGGATGTTACTCATAACTGATTTGAGTTTATAAGTTGTAAATATGATGGCAAAAAAGTATATAATAAGTATATAATAAGTATGAATAGGTAAATAAACTTTGAAGATGAAGGTCCTTACCTCTCTCTTGTAGTTGGAACATGCTCCACAGCCTCTCTCAGTGGCAGAAAACGTGTTCCGAAAACGTGTTGCGATAGCCAAGATCTGTGGAAGAAAAGTCGACGATAATAACATAACGTGTATGTAAAATGCACGGCATTTATATAACGCAATTAACCGACGTGCTTGATGTGACAAGAATGCATAAGATAAAGGATACATATAGAAAATACATTAAGTAGTCACGATAAGCTAGAATTACATACGAGGACAAATAATTAAATATTATAGCTTCAAAAACTGTAAAATCTGCGATTTTTTTGTTGGCGTTATATATTTTAATAATGTCATTCTTAAATTAATGATAAAGAAATTGAGTTTGAAGAGAGGGAGAGACAAAAATATACGTTGGCAATCAGGGAAAAAAAAGAGCAAAGGGAAGATTTTTAATCCATTAAATATATAAATACAAAAATAAATATAAATCCATAGATATCGAAAACAGCGCAAATTTCAAAGCCAATGGTAAAAATGTCGCCGTGATCACTGTGAGAACGAATGAAAACTTTACGAGTCGGATTCTATAGATCGCGGTGAAGTTATTTTGCCATTTTCGAGGCCAAGGACTCACTTGTATGCCGCAGAGGTTCGAGCAGGAGGGCTTGGATGTACCGGAACCCGCTCTACGGCGTCACGTTGGAATAGGGGCGGATCATCTGTCAGCGCAGACCAAAGAGGTGCAACGACGCCCAGCGCCGCCACGGCGAGAAGCGAACGCCACGGGAACATTATCTGTTGGGAGAAAATGGAGGATGTGATACAACCTGGTAGAAATAAAAGGACAAAGCGAAGAACCCTATTATATAACTAGGCGTTCATTTATGAGCAAGTGAGAAAAAAATATCATTAAAAAGTTATTGCAATAGGTTCCCAACGAAAGATTCATTTTTAAACCCAACCAAAATTGCACGGTAAGAAAGATGGAAATAAAAATATTTAAGTTAAACTTTTATTATAAATTCATCCTGTCGGTTCTTTAATTTGCGGCTTTTCGTCCAATTCGTATGAATGAATGCGCGTGTTCGTGTTACTGCCCGCGTGGGGTGCGTGCTTGTATTTGATTTATGATGTAACCAAATGACTTACACAAACTTTTACTTGCAGTAATAAATAAACAAATCTTACATTGAAATTTTGTTTTTGGGCAAATGTTACGCGAGTTTTATTTATTGTTCATTTATATTAGCTATTGAAATTAATTTTCAATTACTTAAGCTTCTGATGTAATATGCTTAATTTACTTCCAAATCTTATTAAATGAGAATGTGAATTTTAGCGAGATTTTTGTATGTATAAAAATTATTAAATGATTTCCAGAATCGACAACAGTCAAAAAAATTTCTCTTCTATTGCATTCCAAATAACCGCCATCAGTAACCTAAAAATGAAGTCTATATGAAGAAAAGTCACGTAATTTTCTACTTATCGATAACAAGGTCGTTTTTCAGTTTTCTTTTGCTATCTCTTTTTGTCAATTTTTGCATTTTGATATTAATGTTTGTGCAGCGATAAAAAAAAAGAGAACGCGAATTATTATCATTCCCGAGAGTGGCAAATTATGTTTCGATTACTTCTGCTCGAATAAATTTCGTCTGCAGCCAAGAGGTTTATAAGCATCCTAATCTTCAAATGTCGAAATTCGACTTAAGAGAAAAAATACCTTTTCCTGGTTCCATTTCCATCACTCTGAATCTTTTAAAGTGACAGTAAAGGTCTAGAAGAACATTAATGGCAAGATGGACGAAAAGCAAAAAAACAAAATCACGCTATTTCTCGCACACTGCATCACGGCTTAATACACGCCGTAACAGCTGTCTCGTTTTTTCTTATAAGTTTATCTTTAGTCTCTCTCTCGCTCGCTCACGAACTGACCTCTGCTAACTGGGCGGCCGCGCAATACTATTTGCTTTTACCGAAATCGAAACCATCCTTCTTCGTCTTCTTTGAGTGCTTCTGTCGACCGTTATCTAAATGCGAGTCTAAAAGTGGCGATCGTTTTACAAGCCGCCTTTCGAGAAAGGAAAAGTGTTGACCTTGGAGACACCATTATATAGGATTACCTCGTCTCCATCCGCTGGAAGTGTCATTGAGCAGATCGTGACAAACGAATGCTTTAAAAGTTAAGAGAGGTCTTCAAGCGACTCCTACGCGAAGTTTTTTTTGGGGGGGGGGGGGGGGGGAAGAGATCAGTTTGCCGTTTCCCCTCTTAAAAGGACGATCAATATCGATCCGTTACGTTTCATTTTTCAAAACTCGTCGCGATGAACGCATTCGTTAAAAGAAAAAGGTTATCCTTCTCGGCCGTAGAATTTTTAGTCTGGCGATTTAAATTAAACCGATTTTTCTTGTCGCCGAAATTATCTACGTTAGACATTCTATTGTTTCGAAGAATAGCTTTTAGTTAAAATCTTATTTTAATAAATGCATGTGTTTGGATTGTCGTTGTTTGTAAAAAAAGTAATCAGAAATGTACTTTTCTCATTTATTTATTCCAGTTATTCGCATAATATTGTTTTGTAGCAAAAATATCAAATAGAAAAACAGTGTAATATGACGTGTTCCAGGGCCGGCGTGAGGCATGTGCAGTCGGTTCCCCCGAACAGGGCCCCGCGCTTTATTAGGGGCCCCGCACACGGCTCAATTCTCATGTATTGAGATTAAGACAATTTTTTAAAACATATTAATACATTCCGGACGGAGGGGCCGACCGGAGGGCTATCTTCAACAAAAATTTCACAACAAAAAAAGTCCATCACCAGAGGGGAGGGAGGGAGGCACTACAAGCGTCATTTTTTGCGCCACCTGGTATGTATACATACATAAATAAATAGTCCCCGCTCCCGCTCACTATCGAACTAGGCCCTGCAAATAATCACGCCGGCCCTGACGTGTTCCATAAGTATGACTAATCCAATGAATTAAACATATTCTATTCCAAAAATTCTAATCTATAAGCTGATGTTTATACTAGACTGAAATACAATTAATAAATCTTTTCTAATTTTTCTAATAAATTGCTTCTATATTCAATTGGTTTTAAATGGTTCTTATTCTGACCCATGCAAAATAAATGAGATGATGGATTATGCGTTGAGATTTCCGCCATAAATAATTAAGTACCTCAAATGATTCACACAAATTCCACCTCGTTTTTCTTCTTAAGCATGTTATTTTACGAGTAGCAAACCACAACGATTATTTATAAAGCCACTTCGAGTAACTGCCAAGCTTAGGATTCTCGCTGTGATAAAGAGCCATAAGAACTTTCGTAATAGGATTATGCCTTCCTCTTTCTTGTCGCATAAACACCTTGACACTTTTTATAGGCGGGTATCTCAGGCGGCGCATGGCGGAATGTGAGTGATAGACAAGGTCATCTCATGACCACGTGAACTCAAAACAAAATTCTTTTTTCTTAGGATAGGAAGAAAATATAAGGTTTAGAATATAAACAAACATGTGTGGCAATATAATTGAAAGCCGAATGCCACGCGGGAAATTTAACTTTATGTACATGTTTCGCCGAAATTAGAAGAAATCCATATTCTATATGGAAAAGACACGTTTGCTGATGCTTTCTGTTTTAAAAATTACAATAATGGTCCGGTATTTATGAATATGAGGACATACAGAATATAAATATCTACCTTAGATGAAAAATGAAGACAAAGTTCAACAATATAAAATATCTTAAAACATTTTTTAAAAGATAATTATCTAAAACTATTCGTGTCTAACATGTCGTCCGGGACTTGACACATGAACTTCTTCCAATTTATTTAATTCGCAGATGAACGCATGATAAAGTTTAAGTTGTAATAAAATAAATTTAAAGTGTCTCATTGCATAATTAGTCTATTCCTCTACAAGTCTCTCGTTCTCATAGAGCGTTTAGAAATTTCCTCACTTTTCAAATTTCCGAGAGTGTAATCCACGATTTGCGACGCAACATTATTTATTGATTGCTTTAAAGCTACCTGTGCAATCGAACAAGTATATAAACTGACATTGAGCGTCACAATTTTATGAACTCGAATCAGCGAGGTTAATACATTGCACAAGAACGAGCATATTTGTAATTCCTGTGTTATTTCTAGCACTGTATTTAATAATTTTACTATAGTACTTTTAATTCAATAAAATTCCAATTACATGGATAAGTTTTTGATATGGTTAGTCAAATGAAGATTTTATGATTAAGTAAAACTTCATGAATGGCACACGCACATTGCAATGCTAATGTACCTAAAAGTTTACTGATTTAATTGCTTGGAATTAATCTATATTTGTCTAGGATGATTATTTTTCGAGTCCTTAAACAAACAAATCTACCTGAATTTTAGTGCCTTATTTTGAAAAGTTTATATTCCCATTATAAATATTATGATTGAAGTGAATTTAACGTAGCTCGCAACTCCATGGCAACCAAGTGGCATATGCGCAGTTTCGTGGCACATAATGCGTATGTTGAGATATAATTATAATATTATGATCTAATAAGATTATGTCATCGAATGAATAATTATAAATTTGAGGATCGGCACGTGATTCTCATTTCTTAAACCATCTCAAGGACGAGGGAGGAAAATGTCTTCCAAAAGCTTCCAGACCCAAGTCTTCGTTAAATACCCCCTCTTTAGATCCGCACGACGAAAATGCTGATTTCGACTTATCCAGGCCACCAACGCGCTGAAAAACAAGACGCGGTTTAGCATTCAGCGATAAAAACAAAAGCGAAACCTATTTATGCAACATGCGCGGCTAGCTACTAATTCGTCCCCTAAGGCTCGAACACTCCTGACTCACGGATTGTCCTTGAAGACGGAACAAAAGATGACCAGCCTTTTAAAATCGAACGGACGGATCGGGAGTTGTATGTCTCTGGGACGAGTCTCATGGGTCTCTCTCGGACGCTCACCTGAATGCATAAACGGACGGATCGCTCCCTCCCTCCTTCCCGGCCACCCTTTCCCCTCTCAACCTCCACCCCCGCCTTATCGAACCCTTTCATCTCCGACAGACTCCTCGGGTTCCGTCGTCGGTACCCAATAAACCAGCCGAAAAGGAGGCGAGGTTACGTCACGTCCTCCCAGACCGTGATATCACTGATCCTCGGCAAAAAAAAACTTGGGGATAGATGTTTATTATTATTTTTTGTTTCGGACCGGGATGCACCACGTCAATCCGATTAATCGGCCACACTTTTGAGAAGGCGACGGAATGCAGGAGACGCATTAGTCGGGCGGGAGTGAAGGCCTTCTGGGAAGAGTGGTAAAATATTCACATCTTTCGCTTCCCTTAATGGAACTCTCGTTCTTAAAAAGAGGGAACGCCCATATCTATGAAAAAGGATTGATCGCTTAAATGGCGCGACTGCGTTTAAATCCACCGTGCCGCGCCGATACCGAGAGGGTAATTCCGCGAATTGGAAAAAAATGCCGGTCACGGTTCGTCGACGGAGCGTGGCCGATGGGATCAGTATACACAGGCGCGGTAGTTTGGTTTAATTGAGGCTACTTGGTCAACGTATGATGAGAAATTCCTTCGAAGTGTCCTCTGAACGAATGCGCTTGTTTATAAGCTGCAATCGAGAAAGGTGGGAGGGATGGATTCAAAGGCAGAGAGGTAAAATAAGAGGAAAAGAAGCCAATTTATGTCCGTTTAAATATACGTGGCATTGGCTGGATATAATCCCAATCGAATTTTACGCTCGTTGGAAAACTGCCTTCAGTTAGTCTCGGTCACCTAACTATGAATCAAGGTGATGACACGTTGGCATGCCGTCACGCAAACAAATCTCTCGACTAACTATCGGAAATGACTTAACGCTTAAAACGCAATAAGAACATCTCTTGAGACGAGATTACATTTAAAATCCTATTTTTGGATGCAGCGACATTTACAAGTGTTCGTTCACAAAAAGGACGTTAGAACAGGAAAGTTTAAATCACTTTCACGGTCTTACAAACAAATATTACATCAAAAAAGGAAACTGAAAAACGTTTCTCTAACAGCCAAAAATAGTTTGGGAGAACAAAATTGTAAGTTATAGTGCTAAATTACACTGCTATTATACCTAACTTTTGGCTAGTTTGAATTTCACAAAGAAATAAAATGAAAAAAATAAGTTTTTTTTTCTTATTTACCTCTTAACCTCCGAGAACGATTATTAAATTACGAAAAATCCCATTTTAGACATAGCTAGTGAATAAAGCGTAATAAAAACTATAGCGATCTTGGATACCGCATCCCAATTACAATGTCATCATAATTTCAGCACACTGGTTAATGGTTAACATGATCTCAATAATTCTGTTTGGAATAAAATAATTAATTTATAATCACAATTCCAATTTGCGTTAATGTAAACTTGTCGTTATTACATCAATTATGCCGGCTACGAGCCAATATCAGTTTCTGTCATTTCTTTTATGCAAACATTCGTTCTTTGCGAAAAGGAAAGGAACACATCACCGAAGCAACCAAGGGCCGTTAGCCTTTCGAACTAACGGTAAAACTGAACGCAATGAATTACCTAAGCCGTCAGCATTTCTTTTAGGCAAACGTATTCGTTCTTTGCGAAAAGGAAAGGAACACATCACCTAACTAACCAAGGGCCGTTCGCCTTTCGAGCTAACGGTAAAACTGAACGTAATGAATTACCTAAGCGGTCAGTAGGGTAAAAAAAAGGATTCGTCTGGCTTCCCAGCGAAATGGGTAAAATTGGAACTGGAACCGATTCGATTATAGTTCTTTCTCTCTCTCCGTCTTGTTCCCCGTGTCGTCGTGACTGTGTCCACCCTCGAGCGTGATCTGCGGAAGCGACTCGAGCAAAAGAACACGTAGACGGAGTCACGGCTCGACACGATATCTCACTTTTCGAGAGGAGACAGAAAAAAAAAGAAGTTCGCCACGGACGCCAGAGGCGTGGCAAACGAGAGTGTCACGAAGCGATCTGACGGAGAGTTATCTTCTCGTATAAGAATGACAGTTGGTCAGGAAGATTTCACGTGCTGGAAAGCGATGAAAAACAATTTAGATATAAAGAAATGGACTCTCTTACCGGAAAAATCGCCGTTTTTTTGGATGGCGACGTGCAATCACCTTGATAAAAACCAATAACGGCATGGTTAGAAACGATAGAAATGCCAAGTTTACGTAGGTTAAACTGAATATGCGTATTGCATGCTTTAGCTAGAGTATTATATAAGTCTCAAATGGTTATGATGAAGCAAAAATGAAAAAAATAATAATAGTGGTAGAATTTTAAAAAAGTTTAGAAATATTTATTGAGGTGGTTGTATTTTGTGCTTTGAATAATCAGTTAATATTTCAAAAATAATTTCTTAAAATTTACTTTGGTTTTTTAAATTTATCTTTTCATGATAACCAATTGGTACATGGCTGTATCGCTAGTTTATCGAGAAGAATGATCGTTAAGGAAAATATTTAATTTCTATAAATAAAAATTGAAATCGAAAATTAAAGCGCTGCCGGATTTATATATTTATAATCGTAATATTATATAAATATTTATTTTAACTTTAAACTTTGGATGGTCTATGTATTTATATCTTAGAGAATTCTGGTAAACCTGAATACCATATGACTATAAAGAATACTCGCTGGATTAAAATATAATTCATTTTAGAATTTGGCTGAGGAATTCTCTCAATTGGACTTTATTTTTTTACTTTTGACTACCTCATAAATTGCATACGTAGACCTTTTTAAAACGTGTATGAACACATGTGACCGTATCCTCGGTAGGATTTGAACCAACATTGAGAGACAGACATCACCCGTCTGCAATATTTATTAATAAATTAGCCCAAAAAATTTGTCATCTACACAGCTGTAAATTGAAAAAATGATGATATTAAGATTCAATGATTTACACTTATTGTGAAAACTGTTCAAATTTTAATGTCAAGTTTTCTTCGATAATATTAATGAGAAATAGCGTGGTTTTTCTAATTCGACATCGAAAAACATGTACGCGATCTGAGTTCGCTGTTTTCCTGGGTCGTCACATACTTTTTTTGTAGTTATTCTTCAAAAGGTACCGTTAAATACTTTGCCAATTAATTTTTTTAAACGGCAACTTTCGGATGTTTCGACAATGTTAAGTTCCATACTCACGGGAAAAACCTTGAGAAAAATTATGAAGAGAGAGAGAGGGAGGTAAGGTAGAAAAAGGAACGAGGAAATGTTTGCTCAGAAAGAAATACAGCAAAGAGATAAAGTTTTTACCGTTACAAAGAGAGTCGCAAAGTGATTCGAGATACGCATAACAAGTATTCCGTGGTTCCTAGGAGGATCAAGCTACAGAGACAGAGAGAGAGAGAGAGACAGAGGGACAGAGACAGAGAGAGAGACAGACAGAGAGAGAGAGACAGACAGAGAGAGAGAGACAGACAGAGAGAGAGACAGACAGAGAGAGAGAGACAGAAGAGAGATAGAGAAAGATAGAGAGACAGAGAGAGATAGAGAGACAGAGAGAGAGAGAGAGATAGAGAGACAGAGACAGCGTTGTTTTTTGCAATTATTCCTAACCCTTGGAAAAACCTCTTACCGCCGGTTTCCGACATTCTTCGTTATATTTGTCAATAATATTATATACAATAACTTAATAAACATAAAGATGTTTTAAAAAATCATACGGGATTTAACGACTTTAGATGTTTGCGCTTTAATTTATAAGATAAAGGACATCGATTGAAATAATGTTTAAGGAAATTAGCACGCGAATTTCGAGATTTAATTTTTTACATAAATTGTTATCCTAATGATACAAATCAAACATGTTTTCATTCTTAAAACGTGTTCGCCACGAAAATCGCAGTTTGAATATATTGAGGAAATGTAAAATTTTCCCATTTTTTCGTGAATATTAATAAAATATTTACTTTTGATTTATATTTTTAGTGCGTGAAAAAAGTTACCTGCGTCGGCCGGGAATCGAACCCGGATCAACTGCTTGGAAGGCAACTATGCTGACCATTACACCACCGACGCCTCAGCTTCTAAATCATTTTTATTCCAATTATTTCTATATAACGGCATTTTTTTACGGCATGATATTACAGCTGATACTTCTGATGAATTATCAAAGCGCGTGCTGCATCATAATCTATTGTATTTTAAACTTACAGAGCCACCCCTTCTTCATCTGGATTGTGAAGCAAACGTCCTGGCGTTAGTAACAAACACAAGATAATTTTTTACGGCAGAACTTCTTTGCAAACAATACTCGTTGTCGTCCAGTTCACACGGTAGACAGCAGATATAACCGGTCCATGTAATTGCCTAAATAGCCTTCGGTTATTTTACATTTTATACTACGCTCCTGCATCCAAAATAAACCATAATAATTATGTAAAATAACAGAAAATTAAGCAATATTAAACGAAAATATTATTTTCGACGCTTAAAAATATCATGTGGGTGTAATATGAATAAAAAACAACAGAATAAAGAATAGATTTACACGACAGACGGATGGTCAGACGTACGTGCATGAACAATGAGTTTTGTTTAATAGGGGTTAAAAACGGACAAAACACTCTTCGTCCGCATCCAAATATAACCTCATTCCATCATTACTGCCCGTTAATATATGTGGCCGAAGGATTCTTTTCTCTCGCCCACCTAGTCATTGTTCTTCCAGAAGGGGTTCTCTCTCTCTCTTCTCTCTCCCCCTTAGCCCTTACGACGCGCCGTCACGGTAACAACTCATCGGATGCTCCACAAGGAGAACGAAGCATGCGTGACAGGTCCAACTCGTGACTCACGGACGGGATAGTCACTTTGCGGGGCGTGGATGGGAACGGACGGACTGAAGAATATTCCTCCATCTCAATTCCATACTTCCTTCCTAGTTCCACGATCCTTTGTTTGTTTCTCCTCTACCACTCCGAGTAACACCTTCTCCCTCCCCCACAAACATTCGATCTTTCCTCCTTGCGTTCCTTACCCTTTCGCAAAGTTATTTATCATTTTATTCACGGGAAACAAAGCAATTACCTTTGCAATTTATAAGCTTAAGGCTTACGATTCGGTGCAATGGTATAACTTAGTTTATATTTTTGTTTTTACAAAATGTTGGTAGGCTAGAATAGTAAATTTACAATTGCTGATAAAGAAATGGAACTATGCCATCGATTATATCCTTGTTCAGCAAAGAAAGGTTTGCATTGCAAGTTTCATAAGCAGGACCGGATGAATATAATTCTATCGAATAAAATCAAATTCTGTACCCTCGGTAATTACCAAGTTTGGTGAGGGTGATAAACAGTCCTAGGTACATATAAGGATAATTTTGGCCGCTCTGATTTAGATAGTTCATTACTGCCGTATATTAAGACTAATAAACAGAAAAAAACAGTTTAAACTAGCGCGTTAACTACATAATGTAAATCGATGAATATGGAAGTTGAAACCGCGTATGTTCTTATAGATGTCCAAATGTTTTTTCTCCTATGAAATATTAGTAAAATTTGCTTTTTATTGAGTATTAACAACATCTCCTTTAAATCGACGATTTAATATTTATTCGATGTAAAAATACAAAAGATCCATTTAAAGTTGTTATGTAAAGATAATACGCTTGGTGCACGATCAGTTGTACCAGTTGCGTCATTTTCTATAAGCCAATGCACTGTGATCTAGAAATCGAAAAAAACCGGCAAAAATCTCATACTCGGTATAATACCTCAAATCTTTGTCAGGAACTCGTATTTAACAATTTTAAGGACATTGCTAACACGGAATCTTGTATAACCAGTACGGCATGTAGTATGGTCCAATAAACCCTGTAACTGTACCTCGGCAGAGGTTTCTGTGAAGTGCATTAAGTCCTTTGTAGGATAACAGCGCTCTTTAGCCTTAAGTAACCGTTCATAAGATGGATATATATTGGCATGTCTTTCTTTGGCCTGCACTCGAATTAATTTATATTGCCCTTGGCTTAAATTTGCCTCCAGAATCAAAGAAATAGACTCGTCCTCAGAATACGGTTTAATTTCAATGCGTGACTTGGAAGACTTCCATGCTCGGACCATTTTCTCAGCTCTTGTTGGAGTAGTGAATATAACTTCATTCACTAATTTAGAAGGTTTATCCTCTCATTCATCCCTAAGGTTCATTTTTGCAGCGAAGGCCAATTGAGAGGAAGTATTTTCGCGGCGAAGTTCTTCGGTTTTTCAGATCTTGCTTCTTTGGCTACTCTCTTCAAAACTCACACTAGGTCGTCCCCTATTCACTTGAGGATCTGATTTTTCCGGAGGTGCACCACCAACTGAATAACTTTCTCCTCAAGTCAACTAGCATTATTTTTAAAAATACAGTTTCTTTTCTGTGGCACTTTTCTAGATTTTTAAACACTTTGCTACAAAATCTTGACACTTCATCGCATCTTCTTCTCGTCATCTTTGGAGAGTTGATCGTTATTGAAGGAAATGATGATGTGATTTAGCAAATGATTTTTTTGCTGATCCCTTCCTTGCCCAGACTTTTGGTGGAGGACTTCATATAATTCTCTTCGTGTTTTGCAGATTTCCATACCGCAGCGTCGGTAATTACTTGCACATGGAATGCTTTCCTCACGTTAATATTATAACTATATTTATAAAATAAATGAATATAATACCACTTGAATATTACAACTATAATAATACACGAAAACGGTGACAAACTAGTATGAAACACACGAATATAGGTCAAACACGTCAGAGTGCTACACTGCTAATAAAGGGAAGGTTCAAATACTGATCGTGAACAGTTATCTTACAATTAGTCATACGAGTCATACTAGTCGCCCGCCTGCATGTATGCTTGAAGTGCATTTGCGTTGGCTGCCGCCCAGGCGCGCCCGCTAGGCGACAGGGTTCACAAGATACCGACTTTTTGCCTACATCTGCAATCTTCCGCAAAACATTGTAATTGTGTTATTTTAACAACACTTCTATCTATGTACTCCTCCAAAAAACTTCGCAGGGGGAGGCGGGGAAAGGTTTGTAGCTCAAGTTATATATGGAAGTTGACCTGTCCAACTAATACCGTATTTTTATAGCCATATTTAATCTGTACATGTGTTTAATTATATTTGCTGGATACTAGATAGTATATATTTCCCTACGTCAGTGATTACTTTTTGAAAATACTGTAATAATTATTCCGAAAAAATTAGTCAAATTTTACCGTAAAAAGTAAGTTGGAACATAAGTTCCACTTTCCGGTCCCAAAAAAGGTATTAAGAAAGCACTTAGAAAGCCACCTATATGACAGTTTGGTGATCCAATTAGTTGTACTCATGATCATGTACGTTTTTTTCCGGCCTTTAAAAGTTGAAAATTTGATTTTTGGCGGCATTTTTCAGATTCTAGATCACTGTGCAATGGCTCAAAGTACAGAAAAATTTGCACTTTAACGCGAACGCGTGACTACTGCGTCTGAAGCACATGAGAGTTTCAGCTGTTGTGTCAGACATGCCCCACCGTAACGCTAATTTTAATGTGACGCCTTAAACCGTTACTTTTTTTTGCTGGTGACGCGTCATTTGCTAGCGTTTTGTTGCTGTGCGAACCAATCAACAAGACCTGTTGTTGATACTTTTCAGGAAATACGAGTAACCATAATCTACTAAGGCAAATCCAACCTGCGAAAAGAATGTCGACTTTTTAGATTTTCTCCACGTTCGAATAAAAAAATACAATGGCCGTGTGTTAGAGTTAAGTTTACTCTTTTATATCGGGTTTTAAGAGGGCATCAAAACAGCGACATTTCCAGAAAGAATTTTTCAGCCATCGCGAGTGATTTATCTTCAGATCTTAATTCCACTACGCGGTTATAAAAAAACTTCCCAACACAAATTTCCAATGTGTCCAGAAATCAACGACCTCAAGTTTACACAGAGAAAATTAAAAAAAACAGACGTCAGCTCGCAGTAAATTTACGAGGAAACATCGACAGGGCGAAAATAAAACGTGTTTTAAGAGAAAAACTCGGGGTGAACGCTCCTTTCAGGCAAACCATCTTGAGGCTTCCACTTTCAGGGCCAATCCGGAAACCTCTTCGACCGTAACCACGGTTCCCAACTGACCACGGCTCCAACGACAAAAAAAAAAGATTCGCACGGCCACCCAAAGAGAGAGGGAGTGAGGGAGAGTGAGTGAGAGAGGGAGAGTGAGAGAGAGAGGGAGAGTGAGAGAGAGAGGGAGAGTGAGAGAGAGAGGGAGAGTGAGAGAGGGAGAGTGAAAGAGGGAGAGTGAAAGAGAGAAATATTTGGGGAGGGAGAGAGAGAGAACCACGACATTCCAATCTCATGTTCCTGTCGGAAGGTTCGCGAAGATCCTTAAAATCTTTCCAAAAAAAAATTGATTAGTAGAAATCTGCAGGTCAGAAATGCTACGAAAGAAATTTGATCTCTCCCTATGCCACACATTCGGTCTTCGGTTTTCAGTTCTACAATGAACACCCTTCGGAATCTATCTAAATTTTGTTTTCTGGATTCACTTCCATTATTAATTAAGAATAATAAAAAAGTCTCGCCCACTTCGCAGCCAATAATGTCGTTAGAGCCGTTCGCACGGTAAAGTTGCGCGTTTTATTCTTTTTTAGCACTATTTAATAATTAATAATCTTTAAATTCTTTTAATTAAATATCAATGCAACATCTCGCTTATTAAATATTATTGGATCGTTAAATTATCTGGTAAATTCAGATAATGGTCGCCGATAAATGCACTATCATTGCAGTTACACCCAAAATTTATAATTTCTCAGAAGGACGAAAGGTGGCACTCACTGGAAATGTTTTCTTGTTCAATGCGATTGAGAGAACATCGGGTTTACCATTTTCTAATCAATGCAAGAAGCTTGCGTAGACATCGCTAAATTATATACTTTCCCGTAGTATTTATTGCGTAGCTCAATTAATCGCAATTAAAGATTCAAATTTTCTACGCCAAGCTCCTAAATTAACTGAGGCTTTTTTTGTAATATCAAACTATTTAATATTATGTTCACTTATAGAAGTGAACTCAAATTTAATGATGTCGGATGACGATAGCTATTAGGGAAAACAGACATACCAACCTGTTTGTGTAATAGAATCGGGATTAAACATAAAATTTCCCATTTAGCATGTGTGAATCACAAGAAAAATGTCCGGTTGTGTTGAGAACAATAGACCAGAAATCCCCTCATATAAATTCCATTATGCCGGAGGTAAAGTAAGTAATGTTCAGAATTTATCAGGAAAGTGTACTACAAATATAATTCTTTTCCGTTCTCATACGATAAGTATGTGAATTTTATTCATTTGTATGTTGCATGTTTATTGTGTCCCCTACCTAACATAAATATTGATACTCTCTCGGTGTTCTGAAATAAGGTAACTGAGTCATTTTCCTTTAACGCTGATGGGATTTCTTTGCTCCACAGGATTTGCTTTCGAACTTTATCTCAAGCAGCTTTCTGTGCGAAACTATCAGGTAAAAAAATTATGGTTTGCGTAGAACTGAAAAGATTCAGAAGATATTTCATTGCATCCATCGAATATTTACCGCCTAAAGTCATATCCTTATTATTCGACAGTATTTGCTACAGAAATATTACGTAAATGTAGACATTCTGCGATGTTACTCGGTACAGTATATAATAAGATAGTTTGCCTTCGCCTAACAGTCCACGGCATAATATAATAGGAAAACATACGATCGGTTGTAAAAAAAATATTTTTCTACGTCGTGGACTTTCAATATAGCTTGTATGTACCAAGTTATTTTCTAGTATATCAAGCGACCACCGCTGTATCTTGGCAAAAATTAAGAATAATCATAAAGATTAACAAAACAGGATCTAAGCAATTGCTGATGGGATTTAATTTATCTATAAATAAAAAACAAATTAAATTCGAGTGGTTGAGAACGCAGTTTTTCGCATCGTCAGATAGACCAGCATCCAAAGCCGGCCAATGAGGAGGGGGGAGAGACGGAAAATGCGAGACATCCGGAGCTCCGAAGTTTGGAGATGTCAATAATTACACATTTTTTTGAAAGTTTACAGTTTAACAATTTATTTTTTTCAACCAATGCTTATATTGGAACTTTTATATAGTAATTTTTTGATTGTGGTTGTTATAAATTATAAGTACCAGCATTTAAAAGTTATATTAAAATTAATACTTCGTTCGCTATGACTATTCACCTAGTGGGCCACCCATGAATATTCGCATCCGGGCCCCTTTCAGTGCTTGGCTTGCCCTGCCAAATATCCTGCGAACAACAGGTTGATAAACCCTGCTCCAGATGTTCAGAAAATTTTCCCAAAAAAAAACAAAACAACTATCTTATTCTAAATCGAAACATTTCGTGTCTTTATTTCAGAGCTGCAAATCGAACCGAACCAAACCGCTGAACCGAACCGCAGCCATTTTGCTGAACCGCGAACCGAACCGAAACCACTGATTAATTTTTCAATGAACCGAAAACCGAACCGTAATTTTTTCCAAAAGTGGTTCGGTTTCGGTTCGGTCTCAATCCACAAAGTACGGACCAACGAAAAGACCAGGAATTTCCATTGGAAAAACCAGCGGGTTTGCTTCAAAGGATAGAGTGCGTAACTCTTTCCTCTCTGGTACTATTGTTATCCACATAAAAATCATGTTAGGATCAAAAATACCATTTCTTAAAATATAAATAAATGAAGATGATGATGGGATTGTAATATATTTAAAATATAAATTTTTCCTTTCTTTAAATAAATTCTTCTTTCATTTAAAATAATAATGACTGCTGATTGATTTACTTGCAGATTGATACTGAATGTGTAATGCTTATATTGGATAAATTATTTCTGAATAGTATTTCAAATGATTAATTTAGTTGAACCGAACTGAACCGCAAACCGAACCGAACCACTTCCAAAAATTTAGAACCGAACCGCGAACCGAACCACTTCCAAATTTTGAAGTGGTTTGCAGCTCTGCTTTATTTATAACAATTCGTCACCGAGGAAGCGCAGGTATCGATTTACATAACACATCGACCGGAATCGAATTTTTCCGCATTCTCGCGACATCCAGAAAACGGAGAAAAGGCAAACGCGCCATGTCCTGCATAACCTTTCCAGTCTTCCCCCCATATCCACCTCTCCCAATCCCCTCCTCCCTCCACCAATGTACCGATAAAAATATACACGATCGCTTGTGACGGGAACCGGCGACGCCGCCTACATTATTTACGACCATCCCTCGGGACCTCAAGTTGCCGATCGGGACGCCTCGCGCGTGGAAATTGCCACAATAGTCGACGGAGCGTGACCGCAATCCACCTCGAAAGCACCTGACCCCAACCTTGAGAAAGACACGCAGACAGACACGGGGAATCCAAAGGGGAGGAAGACGAGGCGCGTCCGGATGAATCTTGGGACAGGACGGGCGATGGACGATGCCGCGGTCTTTCGTAGGAATTCTCGACTTGGAAACTTT
This sequence comes from Uropetala carovei, assembly GCA_036926305.1. Taxonomy (NCBI): domain Eukaryota; kingdom Metazoa; phylum Arthropoda; class Insecta; order Odonata; family Petaluridae; genus Uropetala; species Uropetala carovei. The sequence continues at coordinate 2,256,612 of JAXCHB010000101.1, read as the reverse complement.
CCCTTGCGGCGGACGCGAGGCGGCGAGAATGATATTCAGAGTCACGGACGGCTCTGCGTTTGTACAAGACACTCTCGCTCATTCTCTCTCTCTTTTTCTCTTCTCTTTTGGCTCCTCTCTCTGTTTTATTTTTCTCCCTATTTCGCTTTCCCTCGTATGCGTCCAAGAATGACGATTAGATAATCGAAAAGATACGTCGATTCTACCGAAAAATGATTCGTGCCAATTTTCGATCAAGTTCACACGACCGCCCCTGGCGAACGATGGAGAAGTCTCGTTTTATTTGGGCGTGGGCGTGTGGGACGCTTTTCGTACACTCTTTAATAAATGCGCGTAATATTTCGATCGAATGTTCTTGTAAATGCGATATATAACGGGCGATAAATTTCACGAAGAGGACGGGTTAGATAAGCGTTACTTTTCGATCACGGGAACATTGTACGCCGAAATCCACCATATAAATCAAATTGAGTGGTTTCAAAATCGCCATGCGTAAAATTATAAAAAGTCAGATCAATTCGATCTGGAGCAAAATTTAAGATCATAAAATGAAAAATTAAGTCCCAACTCAATATCCAAGTAAAGAAAACTTGTCCCTGTGGGTCAAAAACGGATTCTGGTAGTAGAAATAAAATTCCTGCCTCTTTCCACAGGTAATGAGTTAAATTATAAAATCAATCCCTTTTTTACCCTTTTTAATAATACACTCTCAGCATTTAAAATACAACTTAATGAAATGAGGTACCCCAACGGTAAGTAACTTAAGGAGAAAAACGCAGCAAAGGATTAATTAATATTACGTTAATGGAATTGGCAGGATTGCCAATTATTAGGAATCAAAATATACTATACGGAATGTTCGAAAAAATGAATTTAACACTACTTTAGTCACGATAAATTAACAGAAGAGTTTCAGGGTCACCTAAAAATAGATATGTTGTGCAGTTTACAGTCGTTTAAAGGATGAATACGAAAACATCAAATATACGGTGCCTATTTACTACTGTAGGAATTCAGATAATATTCGTAGATAACTGATGTTGACGTAACAGAATAGACTTTTCATCAGTCCACCGAAGTTACATTCTCAAGACAGTGTTTTAATATATGTAGCATAAATTTTAAATTCAATTAACTGCAAAGATTTTCCGCGAAATATCTTGTTTCTTTGCATGAAAGGCACCTTTGTTGTGTGTTCGTAAGTCCTCTCGTCCCTCGTTATCACGGACATCTCTCTCTTTCCGATTTCTCTCGGTAGCTGTTGCACTCGCTTTCGTGTCACAGAAGGAACGGAGGCTGTCTCTTCAAATAGGCCAGAGGCTACTGAACAAGATGCGATTTAAATAACGACACCGCGAGTCACTAGACAAACGGGAACGGAGCCAAAATAATCCACTCACAGTCACATCTTGCTCTCGAGTTGAGTTCAATTCTCGTTCGATGCCATTTTGTTACTAAAACGAAGGTGGGTGTGTCCAGTTAGCGAAAAAATCTATTGCCATCGAGATTTTTTAAGACTGCAAATTCAAGTTGGATTTTTGTTGCATTCGCTTTCGTTTTTTCTCGTTTTTCGTATCCTTGGTTACACGAAAAATGGCTTTTCAACTTACGAGCGTTATAGTAGTACGTCAGGTGTAACCACACCCTTATTGGAATCCAGAGCATTACACTTTAGTGTAGCGCAAAACTACTTGCACCAAGTCCAGTTATCCTGTATAACGAACCATAAGTGTTCATAAATAATTCATCCGAACATTTCCCCATACGTACATATTCACGCTATTTCTATAATAAACAGTTAAAATTATACTTTTGCCATGCATTTACTGTCTTGATAGAGATCGTTAAGTCTCGAGACAGAAGAGAAGGGCAAATTTAAAAAAAAACGAGATCACCGAGGATTTTTTTTCAAGTCGTAACATATTTATAGCCGGTCTACAACGGTCTTCAAAGAGAGAAAAACGTCAAATGACTGGCAGACTTCGTCGAGAGGGACAGAGAAAGAGAGGAAGGGATTGAGAGGATGGGAGAGGGAAGAGACAAGAGAGGGTTGGAAACGGGACGCGCGTGAAATCCAAGTGAGATGGGCACCTGCGGACGGAGTGTGGGATGATCGGGAGTGGGTTCTGGAGAGAATGCTTGTTGGAGATGGGGTGGTAAGGAGAGGGAGTGTTATTTGCTCCGCATACCTCGTGGGGACTTTTCCACCCCTTTTCCCCTCCCCTCATTCTTTTCCTTCCCTCTTTCCTCTCCCCCTTCGACAACCTCCCCTTTTACCACCCTCTCTACCCGTTCAACAAGGGGACCGGTTCTATCTGTTCTTCTTGAGGGCGTCGTCACGTGGGATACACGAAGGATGAAGGGGGGGAGTGATGATATGGCGGTGGAGGGTGAGATCTAAGAGTATAATGGGGAAGAGGATGAGAGAGAGTTTTATCGCAAATGGAAGGCGAGAGAGAGAGAGAGGAGGGAGAGAGAGGGGGGAGGGAGAGAGAGGGAGGAGAGGGAGGAGAGGGGGGGAGGGGGGAGAGGGAGAGGGAGGGGAGAGGGAGGGGGAGAGGGAGGGGGAGAGGGAGGGGGAGAGGGAGGGGGAGAGGGAGGGAGGGGGAGAGGGAGGGGGAGAGGGAGAGAGATAGGGAGGGAGAAATTGGGAGCTATAGGGAGGGAGGGAGGGAGAGAGAGGGAGAGAAAGAGGGAGAGAGAGAGGAAGAGAGAGAGGGAGAGAGAGAGGGACACAGAGGGAGGGAGACCGAGAGGGAGGGAGACCGAGAGGGAGGGAGAGGGGGGAAGGGAGGGAGGGAGGGGGAGGAAGGGAGAGATAGGGAGAAATTGGGAGCTATAGGGAGGGAGAGGGAGAAGGAAAGAGTGAGGGTGAGAGAGGAAGAATGTGAGAGAGAGAGTGAGAGAGGGAGAGTGAGAGAGGGAGAGTGAGAGAGAAGGAAAAATAGAGGAAGTGAGAGAGGAGAGAAAGAAAGGTAGTAAGAGGGAGAAAGAAAGGTAGTAAGAGGGAGAAAGAGGGAAAAGAGAGGTAGTGTGAGAGAGAGCGCGCATGGGGGTAGTTGAATTACGACCAAGATATAGATAAAGGTAAAGAGAAAGGAGGGATTGGGAGAGGCAGGAAGACGGAGAAAGAGAGGGAAAGTGCGAGAAAGGGAGAGAAAGAGAGAGAGCGCGCGCAATGGAGCAGCTGAATAACGACCGAGATACAGATAACGGGGGAGTGTCGTCGGTAAAGATTGGACGGACTTAACCGACAACCTCAAAGAGATGCGCACTAATGTTCATGGGGAATAAATAAAAAATAAAAACGGGGCTATATTCCTCCCTACGGTAATTAATACGCCCATAGATATTCGTATGCATATGGTGGAAATGGACGGTAAAAGGAATGAGAGTGAGATGGAGAAAGAGGAGTGAAATAAGTTTTGTATGGAGTGGAGCATCCATCCTCGCGAGTGAGGGAGGGAGAGAGAGAGCATCGGATGAGTGACGTCGAAGCACGTATCCCCTAGAATGCCGACCGATAAGGGCAAGGGAAGAAGGCATGTTTACGGGAGCCGCTGGAGGGCATATGTCTCCTCGGTCACGAACCCCAGACACTAGATAGAATTCCGTTGAATTTATTCTTAAAACTATGGTCGCATGAACTGTTATACTTTTTAAAACTTGTGAATCTGATTAATTGAGAAGTTATCGCGTCGAAAGTTATACTATACAACGAATCACTGCCTGATTGGTTTTTCTAAATTATCGTAGTTTTTAGTAGCTGACGTAAAATTGCCACCAATACTACTGCATTATTAAACGTTAATAAATACAGTGTAGTGTGGGTAAATTATGGTACATTTTAAAAATTATAGACAGACTATCATGCTGTAATTTATAGATTACAAAACTTTCTGTAATTTTTTATTCTATTGTGATATAAATATTGGAACAAATATTTCAATGAAATACATTTCCTTTTTACAGCTATAAAACCCTGGTTCCTTTCCAAAGGTAAATCAAAATTAATGAAATAATTATGCTACAATACATATTGCAATCTCGTGCGGTCCATTCGTATTATTGTAAACATCAAAGGAACTCGATTTTCCCTACTGAGGTAATTACGACTTTTGACACAGTAATTGCCAATAAAATTGTAGGAAACACCTATTATATTAATGTTACCCGATTCTTAACTTCCCAATTACCTTCAAGGAGTTCAAGAAATTTTTATACCGACACATTGAAGCTTCCGACAGCCCATTTTACTGATGGACAGCAATTATCTGAGCACAACCAAACAATTACGGAATCACCTTGGTTTCGTGAATTCGTTCCACCGTCAAAGAGATACCAACCGTAACGACTACACGCCTCCACTGATACAAAACGGTCCCTCCTTTATCGCTTCACAATGATTCGAAAACAAATGCTTTACAGATTTGTTACCTCCTAAAAAGATGTTCCGACGCACTCAATGCTGTTACGCATAGAGACTAAAATCTAATTATTTTTACACGAAAATTCCCCATAAAAACAGGACATAAAGAGTTGGAGACTTCAACGCCCGAAGATGTCTCGAGCCAGTTTGCGTCACTCGAAACCAATCGCCGTCGCAACGACTCCATTTACTCCTAAAATTACGAGGAAGCCGAGCACTAAACAACACCTCGGAAGAACTACCAGGTGTTTTTAAACCGTCCATTGTTCCTCTTAGACCGGAATGTTCACGTCGCTTTACAAAAATATAAAAATCCCGCAGGAAAGAAAAGATACGATATCTTACCTCGAATTAAGGGTTTGACGCACTGCTTCTGCGTCTTCCCTTCCAAGGAAGACACTAAAAATCCGGGCCTTCCTCACGGAAAGCGATTCGTGGCCACCCACTCACTAATCAGTCATGGCAGTGGAGAAGAGGAAGGAAGGCTTGTGGCGGGAGAGGACGTCGCGTTTAACGGTTAAAAAGAGTCACTTCCCCCGCGCTCACACCCTCGGGAACGAAGCACGCACTCCACTGAGAACTCAAAGGCACGCGCTCTGTCTCTCGTCTTATTCTTCTTCTACTACTCTTCCCCACACGGAGGAAGGGACTGTGCAATTCGACTGAGCCCCTCCACGGTCCCTCTTCCCCCTTTTTATAAGGAGGAGGCGTCCAAGAGGGGTTGTGGCAGGGGCGGTGGTGGTGGGAGCGGATGGAGAGGGTAAAAAAAAAGGGGGGATGGGCGCGACAATTGACACTCGAAAATCTTTCCTTCCCTCCTCTTCGGTGGCGCTGCTGCCGACTGACCTTGAACTCTTACTTGGAGGCTGCTACCGACGGCACCGACCAGCCAATCAGAGCGCCCGCTCGAGAGACTCGGAGGCCTGGTTCGAAATCAGCGGTCAGCGGGTAGGGGAATCGCGGATGAAAAGAACGAGAGGAAGAAAGCGAAAGAGAGAAAAAGTTGAAAAAAAATGGAACCAGCTCTGATTCTGAAAGCGAACCTGCGTTGGCGTTCGCTCTAGTCGCCAAGGGGAAAACGGCAAATTGGGCGAAACCGAACGATTTATCCGCGTCAACCACCAACGGCTATTGGGCGAAAATAAAATCGAGGTGGTAAAATCGCGACGGATTTAAATTGAATTTTCATTCATTCGATTTCAGTAAAGGAAAATTTCCATTAGACCATAATATAATTGTGGCTTCTCAGGTATGTTTTTCTGCAAATCCTTTGAAGCCAAATTTTACAATTTCAAAGATTTCTTTCAGCCAGGGGTGCCCATTACGTCGCCCATGGGCGACCGGTCGCCCTTTAGGAGGGTCTGTGTCGCCCACGCATCCATCAAGACATTAAGCTTATATGCCTGAGTAAGGAGTTCTATTTTCTAATATTATCTTAATTAAATCAAAAACCAGAAATGCTCTCACTAATGAACATCTCGAAGACTGTTTACTTCTCTCTGTTTCTAGTTGCATGCTCAATTACCATTCACTAGCTGAAGATATACAGTGTAAACGTGCCCATAATCGCGCAAATCAAGATTAAATTTAATTAAATTAATCAGTTGAATACTGTTGTTTGATGTATAATAAATGCATTTTGCGGTATATTTGTAGTCCAATTCATTCTTAAAATACCTTTTTATATATTGAAAAAATAAGTAGCCCGTAGGACTATTACCAGGATGAAAGTAGCCCATGATATGAAAAAGTTTGGGCACTCCTGCTTTAAACTAAAAAGTTATCAGCGGATTTTCTTGAAATTAGCGAATTAACAATCGCTTCATACGAAAAATGAAGAAAGTAGTTAATTTGTTATGCATTTCAGAGTATTTGCTAATTTTAATCTGAGATATTGCAGGTTATTTTGTTATGTCGATTTTTGGGGGAAATATTCTTCCTACGCATCAATTGGGTCTTGTCTACTTATAAATCCAAATCCTGTAATTTACAGCTATTTCTTTTTAAATGTCATTTCAAACTTGCCTTTTTGGCTTAAAATATTAATTATTATTTTAAAAGTCTTAAAATTCTATTGCACAAGAACATTTTATTAAATAAAAATGTTGGACGTTTTGAAAATAATTAAATATATGTTAATTTAGTGATCATCGCACGTATATTGACAGCGTAATCGTATTTCAATAAATTTAAAATTGTAGTCACATTTATATTTTGATTGTTCGGATACGAAAACTGGACAGAAGCTTCAATCAAGATGTATGTATGATCTCCCTGAGAGTTCTTCAAAATAAAACTGGAACTTTTCATTAATCAAATGATGATATAAATACATTTTTATTGTCTTTCCCGCGACTTAGTGAACTATACTTTTTTTAATTAATCGCTAACTGTACTCATACAACGAATCTCTTCAAATAAAGTGAAACATATTTGAGTACCTACCTAATTACTTTCAACAAAGGTTCATATTAATAGTGTAATAAAGCAAGCATGACATCAATTTTCTTGAATAATAAGGGAACGTAATAGAATATAATATTGTTATAATAAAATCAAACCATCTTACGATATATGTTTAATTAACTTGAAATGATTTTTGCGGAAAAATAATCATCATATTTCTAATTCTAGTGTAATTTATTTTATTTCTATAAAATTTAAATTTGAAATTAAAATTTTCATAAATATTTCCTTTTTCTATAAACATATGAAAACAAAAACAAATTATTTTTTAAAGTAGCATTACAAATAAATCATGAACTATTCATACAAACTACAGAAATCCGTTATTTTTTCCTGATTATTTTTCACTTTCTTATATTCTAGCAACTGTAATTTGCCTAAAAACTCGGCTCCAGTTTTTTCGATACTTTAATGTTATCAAATTAATATGGTGGTACTAAAACATCTTATCAAGCATCGTATCTTATGACACTGAAACTCGAGATACACTCTCTGCCATAAAACTATTTCGTTCATTTGAGCAATATTCTTCATTTTTTTAATGTTATACATGTTCCATTGTACGCTCGATCTTTCGCTTTCCATAGCGGTTCTAATTTTCTACCAGATTAAAGATTTTTGCTATCGATTTATCTGCCAATCTAAACGGAAAACAACACTCCGTCAATTTAAGAGGACAGAAACAAAGTTTACTATCAGTCTCGACGCGGTCCTGGGTCAACGACACCTTTCAAAATTTGAAGTCTATGGCCTCTTGCTTATAATGCCTAATCCAATTCCTCATCTGCCCTTTGTTCGATTCACCACCTCTTCTTCCTCCCCCTGAAGCTTCCCCGGGAACCTCTCCTTCCCCACTCTCCTCTCCTCCTGCTCCTCTTTGCCATCCCCACCACCTCCGAGGAGGGACATGGCCAAAAAGACGACTTTTACCGCGCGACCTTGAGCCTGGATGCAACCACGCCCAGCCGCTCCCTCTCGCGCCCGCCAACTTCCCATCCTTTTTTTTTTGCCTCCACCTCCTCTTCCTCCTCCGGATAACCTCACCATCCTCCCATCTCTCTCTCTCTCTCTCTCTCTCTCTCTCTCTCTCTCTCTCTCTCTCTCTCTCTCTCTCTCTCTCTCTCTCTCTCTCTCTCTCCTTCCCTCCCTTCCTCCTCCTTTACTCTTAAAACCAATCTCAGAACTTTAAGCCATCTTCCTCTCGAACCACTCTGTACTCCTACCCAAATTTCCCTTCTCATCTTCGCCACTCCTAATAATCATACGCATACCAAAAGGACGGGTGTGAAACACTTCATTTCAATTTCCTTCTCCCATTGTTTTCGGAAGAAGAGGAAAAAAAAGTTGGGTCGCGTTCTGAAGCAGAGGTGCGAAGAGGCGGTGAAAGGTTGAGGTCCTTTATCCACGCCGTTTATCGCTAATCCGCGAAATCTTCATTCTCGCACTTTTATACTTCTATAACTACTCTTCTCCGCCCATTCGTCTCTCTCTCTCTCTTTCTTTCTCTCATTCCGTCTAGAAACCGGCAACAATTTCACGCTCTCACGCAACCGGTAACTGTAGTAACTCATCAATGGTAATTGCCGAGGCGTAAATCCTCAGCGCATGGGCGTATGCAGCAACGGCAGGGTCGTCTAGAAAACGCTACACCTATTTTTTCGATATATCGGGAGATAAAAGGTATCGATGGGGAAAAGAAAAAATTGTCCTCCCGAAGTTCCAACCCCGCCTCCGACGGCTTCGGTGGGCGGGACACCAAAAAGAATTCAAAGCGATGGGCGTAGCAGTTCCTCCCACTCGGAGGTATTATAAAGCGAATGGATTCGGTAGAAGAGAGCGAAAAGAGTAGGTAAAAATGCGCGGTAAATCGCAATCTTTGAGCAGTAAATTTAAAAGTTTTGTCGCATTCAACTGCCGGGTAAATAATTCATTACGGCGACTTCTCGCCGTCGCTTTTTATTTTCGTGTGGACATTCGGGTTTCCGTGCGGGAAAGTGGATTTTTTCACGTAAGAGTAAAAAAAGAACGTCCTCCAAAAATAAATGAAATAAATCTTTTTAGAGTCCATTCTGAAATTTAAGCATGTTCCATCGGGCATGTAATGCGATGATGTCAATGGTAAATACAAGAAATACTCCGAACCACGGATCTCTATCATCTTTTTTAACGCAATCAAAAGACAAAACAAAAACTTAAATGTTACGGCATTTTTATCTTTACTTTTCCTTTTATTTTTCTGTTAAAATACCGGATAATTAAGGGATTGCTTGGTAGGGCGAGACTTCGTTGGTCCCGGGACCGCTTCTATAGCCGTAAAGGTCGACCATGAAATCTTAAAATCCAACACTGGACATTTTTTTCGTTATGTCCCTATTTTTCTATATCCATGTATTTATTTATGTTTTATGAAATTACGAAATATTTTATGCAACATAAATGTAATTTTTAATAATTTCTAAATAGCTTATTGAGGTAGTCATATACAGGACCGCGCCGGGCATATTCGCCGCCCGGGTGCAAGCAGTTTATGCCGCCCCTTACGGACTTATAAAAGCACACAGATAGTTTTCGATTTTTAGATTAAAAGTTGTATTTAATTTAAGAAATAAATTGTGCAAAACACATTGCGCAAACTTTCTCGTATACGAATCGTCTCGATATATTACGTAAAAGTACTTTGTCTTATAAGGCGGTCTATCACATGAGTTTACAAACACAGCGGAATGTAAAGGACGTTTGTATGTTTGTACAAGCACAAAATTAAGATAGGTTATTGCCTCCGTCCGTGAATTTCCGCCCCTAATATGTTGCTGCCCGGATGCGATGCACCCCTTGCACCCTGGTCATATAGTCAAATTATTATGTATTTAGCTTAATAATAATAATAAATCTAGCGATTGAGGCTGTCGCTTCGTACACTTGACATAATTAGTATAAAAGATTCCATGACTGCCGGCCATCTACTCTATAAGCTTTGAACATCCTCTGATTTGGTGAATTACTTAGACGGTTAATTTAATAAAAACCACACTATCAAACACCAGTCTAAAGATCTAGATATGATGTTCGTATATACCAAATTTCACGTAAATTTTAATGTAGTGATGGAAATATATTGTCTTTGTATTTGATTTAAATCTTTGACATATCCCCCAGAATAAATTATTGATTTCGTTTACTGAAACATCCCTAAAATTTTATTATGCATAAATATCAATTTGAAGGCATAAATGATTTAATTTTAAGTTTATATCTAGAACGAATGCATATTCTGACTCGCCGAATGGAAATTACAGACCCTGTTAAGAAATATTTATTGACAATTACTAATGCGTATCTAAAAAGATAATCTGATAAAAATTGTATTTGTTAATTTTTAATTATATCATTAATTTAACTCATGAAACGCATTTATGAATCAAAGGATTATTATTTAAGTAAAAAATGAATAAATCGCGCACTGATCAATAAAATGAACTACCAAAACAATTTATAACAAATATATTTTTATCAAAATTATTCTCAAATCGAGTCAATTTTTATCGCATCTTACCTTCGCCGCACCAAAGCATTAAAAAAGGCTCCCTCATTCACACTGCAACTGCATACAACCCGGATTGCAACACCATGTTATAGCAGTATACATATATACTACAAATATTTCAGCTTGCTTTCAACATTTGGGTGAAAACAAGCCCTAAAAATTAGAATTTTAACGATGTCGATTTTTCCCATTGGTTGTTTTAAAAAAAAAAACCTACAACCGCACCAAATTTGAAGTCTCTAGCTCATCTGGAAGTACGTCATAATTTCTATCCTCGTTTGGGGCAATAATGGGACAAAACAGCCATTAAAAATTGCAATTTTATGAATGTTATATTTTCCCCAATGTTTGTCACAAATGACAAACATTTATGCTAAATTTTAATGATGTAGTAACTCTAGAAATGCATTTATATGGATTTAATTGTTGAAACTTTATGAATTTTTAACAGCCACAATAATAAACTTCATTGTAATTTTCAATGTTAATTGCCTCTGGAAGTGAAAATTTTCAGCTCCCTAGCTTGATCGAAAGTACATAAACATTTGTCTATTTGTTTAACATTTTTATGAATTTTTAACGGCCAAATAAATAAATATATTTAAATTTACATATTCCCGTTTTTTTTTATTTATCGAATTCTACTGTTAGAAAAAATTCAATATTGTAGCACATTTAGAAATAGCTAAATAATGAAATATTTGTTAAAATTTTAGGATTTTTTAACTGCCAAAAAAATAAACATTTTTTAAATTTTAGATTTTTACCGTCGGCTTTGTCACTAGAACTACCTATATACCAAGTTTTTATCTCGTATGAATGTACATACTTCATAATTTGTATCATCCTACTTCTCCTCCTCCTCATTCTTCTATATCCTATGTCAGAAGCGTCTATATATTAAAATAGATATAATCATCATTAGAGAATTATAGAGCTCGTCTTATGGCTTTAAAAAAACAAAAATAAGCGTAAGTATTAAAAAGTGATAACATTAAATAATTATCTCAAATAATTCCAATTATTATGTTTATTAGAGATGACTAAGTTATAATGTTTTTAAATTTCGATGTTTTTTAACAGCATGAATAGAATATTTTTCTTAGTTATCGATCAATGAAATCGTTACATTCCCATTCCGAGAAATTACAGAATAAATAATCCTCCAAAATGTAGACATTATTCAAAAGCAACACAATTTAAATGTATTTAAATATCGAATGCGCCTCTAGGGTTAGTCATAAGCGATAAATTAAGTGCCCCATTTACAACTATTCATTAGTTCGACCTCAAAAGAGAAGTCGCACACTCAAGTTCACCTCCTGTCGTGGCGTAACAATCTTTGTATTGTCGTCCCCTCTCATCGAGGACTTCATTTTTTATTCGCCTTTTTTTTCATTTAAGGCACGCGAATCGACGATGGGTTATTCAGTGCCAGGACGTCAAAGGCCCCTCGCCCACGGAGGCTGACAGCTCTCCGAGGAGAAATGTTTCCTAACATCTAAACGTACGAGTGGATTGACAATCGAAGAATGCGCGTATTGTGTCCGCCGAGAGTGAAAAGAGGATCCTTGGGCCTTAAACTCGAAACCTCTGGGTGAGCAATGAAAGAGGCCGACACTGCCGCGCGCCTACGTCTCTGACCCTTTACTTTCGTCCTCCTACCTCTTTCGGTTCGTTTTCTTCCTATCCCCCACCTTCCTCTTTCCCATAGTCCTCCCTTGCGACACCCCCCCCCCATGTCTCCTTCTTCCTTCCCCCACCATTCCATCGCCACGCGAGCATCACATCCTCTGTGACTTACGGTTAGGGCGTGCGCGTGTGTGGAATGTCGATGGAAACATAGCCGTTTGGGGCTTTACCTTCTTTTTCCAGCGTGACTCACGGATGCACGGAAAATTACGACGCCCGGTTTCTTAGTTAAGACTCTTGCTTCGGACTAAAGCTTCCGGAAATTTTTCTTCGTGGAGAGAGATAAAAGAATTCCCGAGATGAAAACAATTTGGAAATTTTCCCGTTCAAATAGGCTAAGGATTGTCGAATCGATTCCAAGAATATATTCGTCTATACCAGGGGTGCCCAAACTTTTTCATACCATGGGCTACTTTAATCCTGGTAATTGTCTTGCGGGCTACTTATTTTTTCAATATATAAAAAGGGATTTTAAGAATGAATTAAACTACAAATTTACCGCAAAATGCATTTATTACACCTTATAAATAAAACAACATTATATACCTGATTAATTTAATTCAATTTCATCTTGATTTGCGCGATTATGGGCATGTTTACACTATATATCTTCAGCTAGTGAATGGTAATTGGGCATGTAACTAGAAACAGAGAGAAGTAAACAGTCTTCGAGATGTTCATTAGTGAGAGCATTTCTGGTTTTTGATTTAATTAAGTTCATATTAGAAAATATAACTCCTTACTCAGGAGTTATATGCCTGGATGGATGCGTGGGCGACAAAGACCCTCCTAATTGGCGACCGGTAGCCCATGGGAGACGTGATGGGCACCCCTCGTCTATACGATTATTACACCGAGGAAAGTTAGTCGTGAAAACTTTCGATTGTCTGCTATATATTGCGCATATGAATTTCATTGTGCCAGTTGAAAATTACTGGCTCGAATATTTACACAAGTGCAATTAATCGTGACAGCGAAGAAAAATAGGAAGACGTATGCATTTATTTAATTCTTGCATGTATTATTTGGATACACGAGAGTTAAAAACTAGATTAAATATTATTGTATGAAAAATATTTATCAAAACCTAAAGAAATGTGACGATGCTTTTCGTCTGAACTAAAGGCATCAATGTGTAGATATTTTTCTAGTGGTAAAGGTAAACCATAGAAAATTCTTTCCAATTATTTTAAGCATGCATAGATTTCTCAAACAGAAAAACTGTGCTGCGTTTCACGTTTAAATCCCTATTGAAATAACCATTGAATGCAGGCAAATTTAGGCCAGTATCACTTGCTTAATATTAATTTATTATTACATATAACTTATGTTTCTTTTTTTACTTTAACGGCGACTTGGCAATTCTATCTTAATTTAATTTACCACTGAGTCTCTTATTTTTCATTGCACATCAGAGAAGTAATTCTTCTCCAAGTAAGTTGGCATACACATCCAAATAAAACAAACTTTTAGGTTATGATCTCTGCCAGGGTTGCATGATGTCATTTTTAGTTTATTGGGTAAGATGCGTGGCCATCCTCTTGCCATTTTATTGCCATTTTTTTATGTTCTTCGATATCGTGATTAGCATGTCTTATCTTACCGAAAAAGGATATACGTATAGGACGCAATGAATCCGTTAACGTTTGACTCAGTATTTATAGTACTAAGTACTCTTTATGCATATAAACCCAAGATTAGGAATATCACAGCGATTTGAAAATTTGTAACTAAGACAACTTAAAAGTTATTTGCATATACATCCGTGAGCTGCGTACGAAACAACACATGGATGGCAAGAGATTATAAATGGCTGGCAGAACCAATTTAAAAAAATATTTAACGATGAATTAAATCTCTACAATTAAAGCCTTTGAAGCTTATTCATCTGTATGTTAGTTAAGTTCGCTTCGCTTTACTTGTTTACTAGTAATCGCATGCACAAGCCGAAAACGAACAGTATATGAAAAAACATCATAGAAGATAAGCGTTAATAGACAATACAATGCAGACTTACATTTATCTGGTTATATGCATACCTATGAGTTATTTATATCCGAGCTATCACATGCTTTCGTAAAAGGTTACACGAATAATTTGTTACGAAAGAAAGGGGTAAGAATTTGGCGTTAATATCTATAATAAAGTTCTAATAAATTCATAAATTGAAGATAAAATGGACAGATAGGGTGAAAAATGAGGAAGAATAGGAGAGAAGCGAACGATTATACAGACTATCAGAAAGAGGAAGGCGAACTGGACTGGGCATTACCTGAGGAGAGAGTGCATGATTAAAGAAGTGCTAGAAGGAAAACTGGATGGAAAAAGAGAAAGAGGTAGGAAAAGGTTTCAGCTAGTAGACGACTTGAAAGGGAAAGAGAGCTATCAAGACATGAAGAAAACTGCGGAAAATAGGAGTATATGGAGAACCAAGTTTAACCTAGAATAATCACAGATCTGTCAACGGACAGACTACCTATGATGATGATGAAATTCATAAATATCGTGATGTAGGTATATCTATATACCGTACCCTTTTCAGAATATCATTTATCTTTATATCTACCACGAGCTAGCACAAAATCGAAGACCGACGTCGGAATGAATCACTGTTAATAAAAAAACTACAAAATATAGAAAATTAAAGTTAACACAAATAATTAAACGTAAAATTTTAATAATATTGATATATTGCTCTAGGACCTAAAATTTACGATGATGAATTTTTAATTAAATATTTCAGATAGGCAACCTAATGCACTCGAAGGTCGCCAAAGAACAGCGATTATGAAAAACTAAGTGGAAAGGAAATAAAATTTTTTTAAATCTGTCTCAAATACGATATACCCAAACGAAGTGTCCAGTAGATCGGTTAGTATACATATTACATTCCGTGATTTATGGTAAAAAGTACAAAAATATTTTTTGCTTTCAGAATTATAATACGCCAATATGGACCCGTACTGATTACAAAAATAATTGTTTCCGACTGCTGAACTATAATTGTCCTCTGACTTAACTTTTAAGGAGTTAGAGGTGTAGCAAAAAACCTTCAATATCCTTAAAGAAGCCGGAGAAAATGCGTCATATAATAACCAATTTGTAGCACGTACAACCATGTAAGATGAATGCTAGGACAAGAACTCATTACATTTTTAATTGCGTGACGTATCAAGGATAAAATGATTGGAAGAGTTTAAGCCTGCAATTTAATGTTATGTAATTTAAATTTTAAAAAACTGAGCAATGTGAGTCGATAAAGAAATAAATTTAATAGCTTGGCATCATTTTGAATAGATATTGAATGAATTAAGAATTTTTATTTACTATTTCAGATCATAAGAATTTTGTACATAATTATATTGCCTAACAGTTAATTTTTCCGGTTGCCAAAGCGAAAGAAAATGATTTTAACAATTAACCTGTTTTGCAATAGAGAATCTTAAAAAGAAATTTGCATGTACGATATGGCATAGCGCTTAAATTAAGCTCCAAGCTCCTTTTAGATTTTAATCTTTAAATGAATTTAAGCATTACAACTCCAATGACTAA
This sequence comes from Uropetala carovei, assembly GCA_036926305.1. Taxonomy (NCBI): domain Eukaryota; kingdom Metazoa; phylum Arthropoda; class Insecta; order Odonata; family Petaluridae; genus Uropetala; species Uropetala carovei. The sequence continues at coordinate 2,240,929 of JAXCHB010000101.1, read as the reverse complement.
TTCAAAGCAGAAGAGTGAAAAAGTTTTTATCAGCATTGGTTTTCGTTTTTTTATATTAGTGATAGTATTAACACTTATTACTTAAATAAACAGAATTTTCACGTAATATATCTTGCATCAGCTGCGAAATATGACCTTCCATCACAAACCTTAAATTTAATTTCCATATTAACCGTCACAATTGCAATGGCGTTCTATTTTAATTAAATAATTAAACAGTGTAAATTAATTCTTTCGTAACGAGCACTCAATGTATAAGAAGAAATATGGCTATATTTTTTGCAGCCAAAATACATATATATTTCCTCTAAACAGTCACTAGTGATGAAAAGGCTTTAATTGAAAACTTAAATGAAGTAATGACTTCAATAACTGAGTTTCATCGGAAGGGTTATTGAGCAGCTTTTGATTAATCCCGCAAATAAAACTCCTCGAGGAAATATTAATATCGTTTTTCAACATCACTCGTCATTTACTATTTAACTCATCGGGAGATTCCTTTGTAAAAAAAAACAAAAGCGAGAGCTAAGCTTATTAAAGCAGCTAGTAATTATCGGCAAGTGTGAAAAATACTCTACAATTTCATCAAATAGCATGAGTCAACTGGTGTCTGGTTGAGTTAAAACGTAATCTAATGAAAACCTAACTAGTATCCTACAATGAATTAGCCGCAGAGAGCTTTATGACTCGGCCACGTCACGATTCCTGTTATCCCATAACTCACGCGAACCGCTTCGAGAGATTCGTGATTACGCATCGACTTCGAGTACTCGCTAAAACCTTTCCGTAGGAAGCCAAATAGGCACGACATCTTCGATTCGTTTCCGTTCGATAGCATTTTAACGACCACTTCGCGTCGAATATATGGATGGCTTATTTCAATTTGACTTAGATGGTATATCGAACGACGATAACTCCTCTGCCGGAAGCTACGAATGTTTTTAAAAAGATTTAATTGAAGGAAAGCGGCTTTAGGAGCCAACTGCGATGTATTTCATTATTAAAAATTTTATCTAAGCAATAACTATTAGATGCTTGTTATAAACACATTAGTTATTTCACGGAATTTTAAAATGTTCGTGTCACTCATATAACTAAAAATAAGTCTGTAATTATTTTAGAACATTAAAAAAAAACAATACTGAATTTATTATTTTAAAAGTTCCACATAAAAGTTCCATAACTAAAAAATGTGTTATCTGGACATCTAAAATTTTCAAGGAAGAATTTTGGATTGTTAACAATAGTTTATTTTATAGCTTGAACTAGCATACCTACCTGAAATTTATTGAATTAGCAAAATGGTATTTTCGAAATATACGTAGTACTTGAAAAGGGTTCCAGGGTAATTTCGGCCCTAGTAATTTCAGTATCAGTAATTTCAGTACAGTAATTTAATTCCTGCTCAATTTCACTATTACGCCTATCATAAACTATTTTTAAATAACTGTTACATTTACTGATTATTTACAAAAAGAATGAAGTCCGTGGGACTGAAATTACTGGGAGTGAAATTGGGCGGGAATGAAATTACTGGACCCGAGATTGCCGTACTGAAATTACCGGTACTGAAATTACCGGGACCAAAATTACCGGCCACGCTTGAAAAGGGCCAAACGAAATGTCACGCGTTCGATATTATCATAACTGGAATTAATTTCACGTCTATACCAAAATATAATTGTATAGCATTAGCGGTTTTAAATTCGTAAATGTATTTGTTAACCTTAACTCAATATATGGAAAGTAATTGGATACCACCCCCTACTCACTATTATTTGCAGTTTTGTAAATGAAAATATTAATCCATTATTTTTATGGTTATTGTAATAAAAATTTTTCTTTCTACATATCCAATCTTCAGTTTCTGGTTTCCCTTTAGCGTGATTTATTCCAAGTTTGCGGCATATTAGTAAACAAATGTCCATGCACTCTCGCTAAGGCAGCAAGAAAATCAGCGTTGAGAGCGTTATGGAAATAAACCATAAGAAGAATGGCTTAAAGTATCCCCTAGTGGTCGACTAAAGATTCACCTGACTGATGGAAACCAAGTGGATGGGTAATGGCGGTCGAAGAGAAAAGGCGCAATTTTCTATCTGACGAGTGCTCCTTAGCATAATCAACGGAGGGATCATCCCTCGCGGCGAAAGTTCATTGACAAGATTCCATAACAACCTTGGAGAGGAGGGCGGTAACAGACATCTCACAGACCTCTCCAAACTCCTTCTCGTCTTTCCTCCCACCTAAAGCCTCTTATCCTTCAATCCGGTGCAGCTCGCCTTCTCCTGTACCAATGGAATAGTTTACAGAAAAGGAGATCTTCTGAAGCAAGGTTTAAAAAGTCACGTTCGGCAGTTTGACGGCGACGATGCCATATGCCATGAAAACATTCCGAAGGAAATGCGCTTGTTATAATTTAATATTTTTATCTAATTGATCGCCGTCCTCTTTCAGTGCAAACGAACAGTAACAATAAGTGCATACAAATTTTAGAATTGAAGTGAACAAAACTGAAACGTTATCACCTAAATGTATGCTAATAATTCTTCATGCATGGTGCAGTACCTACTCTTCATTTGCTATGATTCCAATCTATTTAAGAACAGTTTCAAAATTATGAAAGAAAAAATTTCATTAGAATGATACCACGCAGTAACTCATATCCACTGATTTATCAGTATTTTTCCCGTCGGAAAATGAAAACGGAGGTGATCTGAAGTATTCAGCATTAATGGTGGCTCTTATCAATTTTATCTCCTTCAATCGCTTAGGTTTTACTTGTTAGTGGAATCCTGTTATCGACGGAGATCTAGGTCAAGTCAGCGCTGGCGCCATAAATATATACACCGAATCATTTTTTATTATTAATTTTCTCGATCATTTAAGCAACACTAAAGTAAAAAGAAAGTTCTCATAAATTGAATAAGGCGATGCAAAAATACTTGCGCTAATTCTACCGAAAAATGTGCGGGCCAACAAAACGAAGTGTTGCAACGAAAATAAAAGGTCTCGTCACAGCGGGACCCTATTCGAAAGAGAATGACGTCATCGTCCAACGTTACCTTATCCTCGTCAATGATATTCCATGGTTTGTTCAACAGTGATGTAATTTTACCACCTACGGCACACCGCTTCCGGCAATGACTAATTATCCCGAATCCGAACATAAATAAGCCGCGATTGTGTTCACGGTGCTTGAACGCCGCTATGGTGACTTAACTGCCGCAGTTCGATTGATTGGGTCACTAAAGAACGCCGCTGCATAAGGAAAATATAAAGCCATTCGTCAATTTTGTAATAACAGCTCTCTGTAATACGAAATAACGGAGAGTATTTCCACGTTCGATAAGGAAAGGTAATCTCTGCCACGTAACCAAATGGAATTCTCCGTCAACTTTCTATTACCTATTGAATTAAACACCTTCATGATTATTTTATTTAAATTCGATAACCATAGAATTCTATAAATAATTTTCCATCTGCATAGATTAACACGTAATTAGTGATGAAAAGGGCGAAATAAAAGAGGAGAAAGAAGATATTAATGGAAAGCTATTATAGTGAAATGCTTATTTGAGAAAATATAGTGAAAATTATGTTGTCCATCGATGATTCTTAAGAGAAATTTATTATTTATAAAATTCATAGAAGTGTTTTTGAATAGTAGGAAAAATGACATTGGCTATGAGAAAATTTGGTGTTTTCAAAGTGGTGGTCGTCGAATAGGGGTGGTTGCTAAGAGAAATTTCGCTATACTTTTATTTTGTTTCCCTGAAACATATTATTTTCTCGATAAGAAAATATTAACGACTTAAGAAAAATAACTTTTCGTAATGTGGAGATTAAATTTTAATATAGGTATTAAGAATTTGGATCTTTTAACACCATAGAATCCATGGACTACGACGCAAAAGATAAATTAGTCGAAGTTAACCAGCGAATTGGGCAGTCTTGGTAGACGGCCAGCCATCCTCCCAATCCTAGAGTCGTGGGTTTGAACCCTGCCGAGAGCACGCTCGTATGTTTGCCATATTTGATGTTCCAATCGCAACAGATTTTAATAGCTGTTTACGAGTTCGTGAAAAATAAGCACCATTTAGTTCTCACTTCCGTCGAAAAATTCGTACATACTTGGCAGCGATTTTATTATCCTTCTCCAAATTGAACTCACGCTGCGCTTGACTCCAATTGACCTCATCGAGGACGGATGCAATTCCTCGGGCATCCGACCAATTCATCCCACGAGGATTCACCTCGCGTTCATCCGCGTAATAAAAAGAAATAAAAAAAAGAAAAGACTATCCCTACAGGGGACAGGGCGAGTTGATACGTCGAACGCCGCCGACCTCTGGACGCTCAATCAATTGCGTCCGCGCGCGCGCGCACACACGCACGCACGCACCACGCATTTGTTCGCGTAGCGCATCGAGGAGGGGAAGGATGGATAGAGAGGTCACGACGACGCGACGGGAATGCACCGCGAACGCAATCGTGAATCGCGAGGATTACACTCCATTAAATCCCATTTCCGATCGCCCACGCGCTTCCTCCTCGACCCCGTCTGGCGTTAGGGAAAACCCGCCGCGGCCAAAGTGGCGTTGATTGCGTCTCGGCTCTGACGGAGACGAAAGACCGTATTCCGTTCGTGCCGTCCACGTCCCGTCTCACGCCTCCCATCCTACTTCCCCAGTCTCGTAGAAAATTAGGGTGATTTTTCAAACGCGTCGAGGGAAAATAAAGGCGTGAAATCGCCGCTTCTCGCTCAGGGCAGTTTGCGTCACCTCGGAGGGATCGGTCGCGTCTAGAATCTCTCGATCCCGCTCATTTTTCTAGTAGCAGCTCATACTGTTTAGCATATTTAAGCGGCCGAGTCGTATACCTACCTGACTCCCTATGATGCTTCAATCGGGCCAAGGATGTTTAATGAAGACGCGTGATTCCTTGACACGCTATAACGTGTCATTCCCTACCACGCGTCAACGATGAATTCAAGTCTGCGGTTGCATTTCAACGGGTTATTCGATAGATGGCGTCGTAACAAATGGTTTAAATTACGTCCGCTGTTTTTGTAATAAGGTTAGATAACGTGTTCGTATGCGAGCTTGCGTCAAAATCCTAAGATTCCTAAGATACGTTATGGAAGGTCGGAAATCTCAATGAAAATGTCAATATTTCACGCATCTTTTTTAACGTTCATCAGCTATAATTGGGAATACTACGACATTGAAAATAAATGACTTGTTATTTATTCTTCGTGACTTATGAACGAAAGCACGCCAACTTTTTATTTTTAGCCTCATGCGTATATCTCTCTTTAAAAAAATGCTTCAAAAACCACACAAGCTTTACCACATCAGAGGTTTGTTATACGCCGATAACATGAACTTAAAATAACGGCGTTTGGTCTCAATCATGTAGCTTATCTGGTTTTATTCTTGTGGCTCTCGTAATAACTCCCTAAGATTTATGAGCTAAAAAAAACGGGTTATTAAGATAATTTGTCCCTTACGCATGAATTTATCTCTTAAAAAAACCCGTTTCGACAAAAAGTACAAATAAATCTATTTTTTTAAAAAGGTACATCGTGAATAATCAGGACTTACAGATCATGGCGATTCCTTGAACCTTGAACATAAAATCGATTACATTTACATTATCTTCGTGGGAAGTCTCTCAGAATTACTTACATTATTCGAGCGGTTCCATTAAAATTCCCCCAAACGAACGACAATATATATGTAGACAGTGCTGAACACAAATTTACGAAACTTGCTAAAAAAAACCCGCCTTCCTGCACTCCCATTAGACAACAATAGTTAATCGTGATTTTTGGGATAATAAAATGATGTTATTTGTTACATATCAGCACTTCCGTTAGACAACAATAGTCAATCGTGATTTGGGATAGTAATCAACCGGTGTTGTTTGTCACATATCAGCCCATGGGAATATTCTTATCTAGATTTTTTCCCCCGACCTTGGAACGGAGCGGTCCACCAATTCGCGCTCTGAAGGGCAAGAAAAAAAGAGGAAAATAACATCGATAAACGACACGAAAAACTCCATCGATTTCCCATCCGTTGACATCGGCAGAGATTTAGTCATCCGTACCATCGTCTGAGAGAGGGAAACGGAAACATGGGAGTTACGCGATGCATAAACGAGTCATGCGGACGAACCGGTGCTATAGAACCCGACACCGCGGGCAACTTATCTTTTCCCGTAGGGTGCTTGTACTTTAATTTTCCCATGAGAACGCTTGACTCCTCCGAGTATCCTTCGTCTTTAACGTGGCACGGACCGTCGCTCCGTTCCTTACTCTCTCGTCACGGTATAGGCGATTACCTCCGTGGACGCAGGAAGGATGCTCACGCACGCGCAGAGAGTGGGATGTAAAGACGACGGTTGAGGATTTCTTTTTTTTTTGTGAAGGAGAGGGATAGCGGAGGTGGCGGCGAGGAGGCAACGCGTGCAACCACTCCTCCTCCCACGCCACCCCTTCCGCCCACTTCCCCACATCCGCCACGCCACCACCACCCCTTTATTACCTCCATCTCCTCCGAGGCCGCGAAGTTTCCACTCCTCGCCTTCGTCCCAAACCTTTCGTGCAGACGGGACAAATGGACGCATCCCTACAAGCTCTAAGTCTTCAATCTCTTTCCTTCGGGACATAAAAATACCCGTGACATTGCCCTTCCAGGAAGATATACGAGTGCATATATATATATCGTTTGAGAAATTGCGGAACATAGCTCTCTTTATTTATTGCTCTTTTCCTTTCCCAACCTTGTACAGATCGATCAAAAAATTGTAAAATGTGATTTTTACGAGATAAATATTCATAAAACCGTAATTTCTCTAGCGCTTCTCATTTTTTCCCCGAAGGATTTGATATATGTAAATATTTCAGAAAAAATTGTCAAAACTGCAGTAACTTTATCAAAAATGAACGCCCGAACCGCCCTTGAAAAAGGTCGTTTCCCCTTGATAATATAAAAATTGCGCCGGTGGTGCTTTTAAATAAATGATGCTTCCTTTAAGCAAATTTTGAGGACCTGATTTTGACATTGTATACTTTGGTCTGGTGATAAAGCGTTATTTTTGCATGATTTATAAAAAAAACATGTAATTGAAAATACTTTTCAATTTCGCATATTTTAGAAAGAGGAAATACTTCGAGATTATATTCATCCTCATCACCAGGGCCGTTTTAAGACCTTCGTAGGCCCTAGGCACTCTTGCATTCAAAGGCTCAACTCTACGTCATATCAAATTATATTAAAATGCACCCACGTTAAATCTAATTTTTTGCTATTAAAGATATTCGAAAGCATTTTTATAATTTTGCTTTTGAAATTATTTCAACAATACTTCAACACTTATTCAAGAATCAAACATTTTCGTAGGCCCTTGAAAGGCTCGTAGGCCCTAGGGACTGTGCCTATTGCGCCTAATGGATAAAACGGCCCTGCTCATCACATTTTCTCAGCAATCAGCACTCATTGTATTTTAAGGATAGGAAAAATGATGCATCCCTACGAAAAGGCGGCGTTTTTTTTGTAGTGATCTGAGATAAAGTGACAGACGAACAACAAGAATTAAATATGTTTTTGAAGTTCTGGACATTTATTCGTTTGACACCTCGATAAAGCCGTTACTTTCAATTGGATTTATGGCCGACATGAACTAAACCCAACTGAAAATTATTCGTAAGTAACATTTCTCTGATCAAACACCCGTTTCAAGGACAGCAATCGATATTTACACTTTAATACAACCATATCGATAATTTAATATATTACTCATCCTGGAAGAAACTCCAACTCGCATGCATCACATGACGAAATTCAAGGCTTTTTCGAGTGAGTGATGTAAGCAGCCGAAAACCAGATCTATTTCTAAAAACACAAATGGAACTCGCTCAGATGCGAAGAGAAAACGGTATCGGTACAACTGCTCCAAGAAGAGAAGAAAACTAACCGACCGCCGCCCGTTGAAATAACCGAAACGTGACAGTCACAGCCACAGAAGTAAAAAAAAAGTAAAACTCTTACTATCATTAGACCTGATTCCATCCCCAGTTACCTCTATACTTTTGCTTTCGGTTTCCAGTTCCTACCTTTCCTTTTTTCCTGTTCTACTGGGCCCCATAATTCCTTCCAGAACTGGTTCACGCAACTGGTCCGCTTCCCCACTTTGCCCTGCAGCCAAAGAAAAAACTCAGAGAGGGACTAGAAAGATGTTCTCCGAAGCCTCGCTCGGCTGCCTTTACCCGTTCAGAGGAAAAGAGAGATAGAGAGAGAGAGCCAAAGGCAAGCGGCGACATGGTGAACTGCTTCGGACTCATTTGCATCCCAGAAACGGAATTATTAATCTAAAACTGTAGTACATGTTTGAAAATACGTAAAAAAACATTTACCCTAGTTTCATTGTTTGGGAGTAGTAAAATGGAAGTTTTTTTCTGATGCTTTTTCTGACCTGATTGCTTGAATTAAAAAGCGGTGGATATTTTTTCCTTTGGGAAATATGGATAGCGGCAAATTTCAGAGGCTAGATTCGTTAACATATCAGGGATTTCCACATCATTTCGGTGCCTTTATTGTTTCAATATCATTGATTTTCAGAACTCAAAAACGTCTTACAGGCATATTCAAGCCAATAATTACTAATCTAACCATCATATCCGCTAAAATATTTTATATTCATTAAATTTCACCTTAATATTTTTGGGTAATTTATTTTGGCCATTAATGACAAGTTAACCTTGTGTCAAGATACCTGTTTGATAAAAATTAAAACTTGAAAAAGGCAGAGAATGATGTCCGACTCATAAGGATTATTAGTTTTAATCTATCAAATTTGTAAATATCAACAATAAACTAAAAATTAAGTAAAAAGTTGCTACATTAATTTTTTAAGGTAAATGATTTTCAAAAAAATAAAATTTATATGGATTAATTTAAATAGGAATGATCGCGCAAACAGTTCTTCCATATTATGTATATTTACATTTAAGTATAGATTTTTTATTATAGGAATCTTCTTAATATATATAATTTAGTGTGTTTGTATGTATGTCCGCTTATAACTTAAGAGCCAAAAGTTCCACAACTTTCAAACTTTGCACATGATTTTATATCATCCCTAAAAATATTTTAGGCAACTTTGTTTCCCCCCACCTCCCCCCTATAACGCCCACTCTCTTGGAAATTTTTTTAAATTTTCATATTTTTTCAATATTTTTACTTAAGTCGTACATTATCCCTTCTATAATGTGTAAACAAAATTTGGGGCAGCCTATGTCTCCCCGTTCCCCCATAATTTTGATTTAAATTTACCCAGTCCTTAGACAAATTGACCCGGGCAACGCCGGGTACTGCAGCTATTTAAAGACAAAAAGACACGATTACATTTTTAACTTCTATCCAAATTGCATTCTAGTTGCTAGATTTATGCATCAGTGAATAAAAGCATTGACCAAATAAATGAGAGATAAATATCCTTCGAATAAAATATAAGAACACACAACTTTATATTGGCAGTCTCGCCAAAAATAACGCGCCCGGGCCCTTTGTCGCCAAGCCTAAATTTCAATTCGTCCGACAGGATGGAAAACGAGTCCGTCCTCGAAGTGACATCTTTCATATGAAAAGGCAAAAAAAAAGGAAGAGTCATCATGTCATCCAGTTTTAGTTAGATGGAGGAACAGAGCGAAGGAGAGAGAGAGTACGATGGAGGGATGGGAGGAGGATAAGAAAAAAGGAGAGCATAGAAAGCTATACGAAAGATGGAGAGAAAAAGGGAGAAATGGAGAGAGAGAGGGATTAGGAGGAGAGTGAGACTCCCACGTGGTTCCATGGTTCGAGTCCGCCATTTGCAGTTTCGACTCCCGAATAGAGGAGATGGATCGAGAGAGAAGAGAGAGAAAGAGGGGCCCTCGACCTCTCTCTCTCTCTCTTTCTCTCTCGCTCTCTCACTAACCGACTCTGAGAGCACCGCATGCCACGCCCTTGACGACGCCCAGCGATTTCGCGCCTATGACGTAATGGGAGTAGTTCGAGAAGATTCATCTCAGAGGCTATTTGATTCGAAGCCAAATTGAAAACTATGATTAAACGGAAGACTGTACAGATAGAAAAACATCGCCCACGGAATATTCTGTTAGTCACTTGAGAAGTTGGCATTGGAGGTACCACGGCGTATTTATGAATTTCATTACAAATTTCCATTCCTAATTTTTAAGAACCGTTAAAATTTTTTTTATACACTACGTTCCCTACGGTTTTGACGCCTACACGAGTGACTCACAGGAAATGCATCACGTATCGCCATCTTATTTTACTTTCGCGCCCTAAAACTTCTTTAATTGTAATCGTTGAAACGAGAGAAATAAAATTATAATAACGTCTAATAGACCGTCCTTTTACGTGGCGGGGACGACTTCCTCATTCCTGGATTTCAGGCGAAACTTCTTCACCTCCCGAACAGTAAAAAAAAAAAAAAAACGCAACAAAAACTCCTCCCTGTGAACTACGCGTGCGGACGGTCTTTATTCTTCGCCAATGTCACGGTCACGGACAAGTAGTGCGTCCTTGGCGCGTGATAGAGATCGAGAAAGAAAGAAGAGAGAGGTTCGTTGAACTCGCTCCTTCTCCGTCCTCTCTCACATGCGGCCTCCCTCTATTCTCTCTCTCTCTCTTTCCCTCTCTCTTTCTTTTCCCCTCTCTCTCTCCTCTTTTTCAGTCCAACATGAAATAAACTCCTTCGTTTACTCGTCCTCGTACACGTGCCTACACTTGTACCCGTTTAGTGCAGGTAAACACGACGGGAAACAAGGAAAGTGTGGCTTTTGTTGAAAGATTCTCAACCGGCTCTAAAGTGACGCCGTCTCGTTTGCACGGACGTATGAGAATGAGAGAGAGAGTAGATAACACTTAAAGAGGAGGGAATGTTATTAAAGGAAGCCGGAGGACTTCAAATACCCACAACGAACGAACGAGTCTCATTTGTGAAAAGGGGAAAAAGGTGGCGTTGAAGGAGATTGCTTTTTGCTTGAACGCATCGGAGGGGGAGAGGTTAGGGAGGGAGGGAAAGAGGGCGAAAAACTATAACCAACAGCTTCATCGTTCCTCAATCAACTTCTCTTTTACTATTTCCCTCCCTTTAGGAATCCGTCTTTCCCGGCGTTTTTCGCCTCGTAATCTCTGGAGCTCCTTCGCAACGCCTCGCGCCCGAACTCCTGAGAGATGAATAGCTCGACAACTCGTTGTTGATCGGTGAAAAATATCGTGGCGCCTCTGAAGGACACGCATACACGTACGTGTCTAAGTGGTCGTTATAAATCCCGCGAGGAGATTTTTAAAAAATCGACGTGTTTTTAACGATTTTAAATAATGCAAAATGGTTCGTATCGTCGTGGAAATTAGCGGTCTGGGTGTTTTACTTTATAAAAATAGAATGCCTTAATTATAAAAACGGTGAATCGAAAGCGTTATTTTTTTATGTAGTCATAAAACTACGATGCATCTCATATTTCTAGTTGAGCACTAACAGCAAAACAATTTTCTTTAACCGTTGATGTAAGTGGTTAAGTAGAGGTTTCTCTATGTGGCATTGTAAAAAACTGCAGATCAGTTTTTAAAAACCTTCTGCAATGAATGGTAACAGACCGACAATTAAAAACCACACATTCGGGCGTTATTACAACTATACCATTCCTTGTGTCGCAGGTTTAAATTTAAACCGACAATGGATCCTATGTTTTATTGTCGTTAAAACTAGATCGGAATCGCGATTGGCATGGAAAACATTGACATCACGATTAATAATGACCTTGGCTGTTTTTTTCTGTCTGATATGACTCCCCATCTTCTTCATTGTTAACTCTCGGGGACGCCATCGCCCATGTCGCCAGCGTCGTTTCGCAAGGCAACTTTTCTATGCCACTTTTTTATGTTAAGACACTCTTTATGCCTTAAGGGCGGATTCCATTCTCACAAATTAATCTCCGTTCCAACGTACTCTTGTCTCGCTAAGTCATTCTGATTCGCGCCCATCCCATTTATTCCACATCCTCCCTTTCATCTTTTTACCATTCCGAGAATATCGAATAAAAAGAATAGAATTCATTACCTTTGCGTATCATAATTAAGTTGTTAAAGAAAAAATCTCCGTTAATTTAAAAAAACGAGTCAACGACATCTGCGCTATCCTCTCGATTAAAACTTGATATTCTGCGCAAAAATCTGGCTGTGAAAAGTGTAGATTTTTGACAATTCGCTTAGAAGAAATATGAACCACTAGCAATATGGTCTAAACCTAATCACCCTTTCACGCGTAATTTCAACATTTAAAAATCATCCATAACATCGTAGGTCCATAAATTTTTTAAATTAGTAATTATTACATTACATCCTACACTATTCACGATGTAATCGTATATAATATCATTATATATTGTACCATTGTATATAATAGCACTGTTAACGGAATTGTAGTAGCTGTCTAATATGGCCTACCAAAGAACGCAATATAATTTTTAATTTTTTGGTGCTTTCTATCAATACAGATATAAAGACGTTTTAATTTTATTTTTTTATTACTCTCTTTCCGGTATTTAGTTGAATAGATAAGAAACGTAAATTAATATGGTTTTTAGCATTTTCTACCAACATAACTCTCCTTAACAATTTTTGAGTACGTGACACCTTGGCGTTCAAATTAATTGCCACCGTAAAAGTAGGCACATGAAACATAAATAATCCCTCGATAATAAATATTAGTGATGAATAGTTCTTATATCTTACCGATAACAACTAACACTTTTCGTAGGGACTTAAAATAATAAACTGTAAAAGCGATGGGCGTAGAAAACGGACGCGTGCTTTATTAACCGTGTAAGTATTTGGAGAGACTCTTCAATAAATAACCCTTAAAGGGTACTTCTGATGATGTGTGGACAAGTAATGAACGACGCTGAAGTATCTCCGAGATGATACCTCGTGAAAAATATATCAATGAAATGAAAACTGTTTTTATTATAATTATAAATTTTTGTGCCATTTACATAGTTATAAATCAATTAAAATTGATAATTGAACATAATTATCACATCGTAGCTAACATAGTGCAGCTTTGTAATATTAATATACATTAAAACTCCTCGTTTATTCAATATTAAAACATAAAATTAACCTGTATTTCTTCTTTTGAGCTTTGTATTGTAAATATCATTTATTCATTTTTTTAGCCAGTATGATGCACTAACAGCTAAAATAAAATTTTAAAGTATAAAATACAATAGGTATAATTGATATAATACTCTCGATAATTAAATCTTAATAATCGATAAAAAATCCAGTGTCCGCCTTTAAAACACTTTTAAACGATATAAATAACTGCACATCGTCGTATTTTACAACTTATACGAGATATTCGCGAATTCGTATGCTCCGATTTCGGCTACAGCTTTTTCACTAGCAGTCCACCTCGAAAAAACCAGCGCTCCTTAACTTCTCTGCCCTCATGACCTTTGAGCGGAGTTTCTTCAGATCGGTTTTCAAGATTTTTGCCTAAAGAGGTCCTCGAAGCGTACATGTGGCCATCTGGTCGTTGAAATCGCTTGGCCTTAAATTCAACTCCTCAGCTGGCATACTCCAAATTTTAAGGGTTCTATGAATTTTATGGACTAGTTTTTTTTTAAGAAGAAAAATGAAATGAAAAATGAAACATCCGAAATATTAAAGTAAAAAATTTATTAGTTTAAATTACGGCATTATGATCTAGGTGAATTATTTCATCATTAGATGCTTGATTAGATAATATGGGAATTTTTTACACGTCTTTGTCCTTCCTAAACGTCTCTTGTTAGTGTAAAACACAGTATGTCACTGCGTTGAGTTCATTTGGCGAAGACGATCCTCCTGGTCTGTAAACCAATGACCCAAGTCGGACTAAAATTCTTTCTAAGGCCCTCTTCGCTAATATATCCACTCTTCCTTTCGAACCAGATTCGCTCGCGGCAGCCTCTCCCATTCTCGGCCTCCTCCCCACCCCACTTCACTCATCCCTCCCTCCACCCCACGAGCTAATAACCCTTCCGCCCCCATCCACCCCTCATCGGCCAGACTCTTCCTCTCCCCATCCACCCCTCTCAACCTTACCTAAAGCCTTCCTCCAAAACCAGTGTGCTCTGCATCACCGCAAGTGGAGTGGATTCTCTCCTCTGCACGCACGCACACACACGCACGCCCGTTCGACCTCGCCCCTTCCTTCCCTCCTCCTCCGCCACCCTCTTTGACTCCACTCCGCAGGAAGATCAAGGTCACGGAGAGAAGGAGGCAGTGACCGCGGAAAATCGCAATTCGGTCTCGAGAAAGGGGGAGAAAGGGATGGGAAGAGGGGGATTGTGGGTAGGGAGAGATGGTGGGAGGAGTGGAAGACAACTGTGAGGGATGGAGGTGTCGAAGAAAGGGAAGGGACTGAAAAAGATGGGGAGAAGCAGGTTGTCAGGGAAACAGGGAAGAGTTGGAGGGAGGAGCGTGGAAGACGAGAAGGGAAAAATATGTGGATTTCTTTAAAGAGAGGATTTGAGGCAACTACGCGCTATAATCTCCAGTCTTTGACTTCCCAATAATAAATCGGTGGTAAGCAGAGATCAAGATATCAAGAATGCGGTTTCGAATAAAAAAATAGCGTTGCGGGGACAAAAAAACCGAAATTTTCCTCGTCCTGAGCAGTCTACAAAAAAGAGCAAACTAAGGTGGCTTCTTGTTTTGGCGTTACTTCCTTGGGACTACTGTAAAAAAACAATAAAACCGCTCTTTTTGAGCGTTTCGGCAATAATTCAGCATTTTTTGACGACGGGGGTATTATTTTATCGTCATTTTAAAAATTCGCCATAAAGAAGATGAAATTATTGATGCCTCATAAATAAAGATCAACATTCAGCATACATTGTAATAATAAATAATTTTCACTAATGTTTCATCCCATAAGATTGTGAAATCCATTTCTTTTACACAGTAGGGAATAACAATATTAATTATTTAATTCTTTTAAAACCGCACAAATATGTATTCGAAGCGTTGATATTAAAATGTAATAGACATTTCACTTTTACGTGCTTTCGACGATTCTTTCAAATTGTAAAATAATAAAGACCGCCGGTAAAAGTCGAAGGAATAGATAAACAAACCATTTCATTCTTATTTAAATCACCTGGAGAAACACCCGACGCGATGATATTCAAATAAAAGACACTTCAGTTCGCACTCTCGCGTACCTTTTCAAGCAGCTGGACGGCACGGAAATCCCGACCACGTTGAAAATGTAGCTGTTAACTTCATTGTTTGAAAATTTAAAAGGTCTTTCGAGTATAATCGATGGATATCGCGGGCAAACATTTGTGAGACATAAGCGCTTTTTACTGCTGATGGGCGTTTCCTCCGCGCAGTGTATCATGGGAAAATGTGAGAGAAAACCGAGTGCACTTGTTCTCTCTCTCTCTCGAGAGAGAGACGCGCGTGTGGCGCTTATTGTTCGCCCGTTGAATGGCGTGATGGCAACCTGCCAGCCTTTATTTTCACCAGACCAACCTTGCGAAGGACTCGAAGATAAAGGACAGTACGCAAATCAACCTACCTACCCTCCGACTCCCAACACCATCACTTCCCTTATAAAGGCGATCTTGTTGGATTCTTTATTCGCGTCTTTTCCGTTTGAGCGATTCCATTGGTCGCTTCGACATATAACTGCGGGATTTTTTTTTATGCCCTAAAGGCAGTGGAATCCGCTTTAATTTTATCTAAGAAGGAAAAGGCGGCATACCGGTTTTTATATAGACTGCCAAACTCGATTCGTATAAAGGGGGACCCCGCGGATTTTTTTTCTTTGGTCCGAGAGATTCATTTTTTATCGCTCTTTTAATTTCCTCTGTAAAATTCGACGTTTTACAGACAATCGAATATAGTAGCTCTATTTTTACGGTAATAAATCAGGTGAATTGTATTTTAAATACAGATCGTTTCGAACAAATTATGATCTAGTGAATTTTTAAATGCGACAAAAGAAGGGATGAAAATAAACGTTTGTTTGAAAAGCCGCAGCATGAAAATTATACGCGTTAGCCCCTTTCGCAACGCGGAGGGTTTGGTCCCGGGGAAGAAAAGGTCGCGTTGGGCGAAACCGCGCTGCGCGAATTTTTGTTCCTCGTGGGGAAAAATCGCGTGTTCTATAGGCTACGAGTTTTCTCGCGTAGAATACATCCGTAAAACACGCTGCGCGTCAAAATTAAGTACCGAGGAATGATTGAAATTATGTGGTGTAAATAAGTTTCGAAACTATTTAACCTTGTATAATGAAAACCGCGTTGGAGAAATACACGTCGAGCAAGCATTTACTGTATATTCATGGTATTGTTAATTTATTAAATTCCTGAATGATGCATAAATATGTATATTCAGTACTTGTTTGTCCGGTAGATGGGGTATTAACCCTCTATTACATAGTCATTCCAAATGGGTAAACAACTTTCATTTTCTTTCACATTTCTATCACGGCCAATCTTGTCGAACATATTGTTCCCTTCTGGGAATATTGCACTAACACGAAGCTTACGGAGTTGCAAGAAGATTATTATTATGGAAACATTTTATTATTTTTGGAATAAAAAATTCATGTAATAAAGGGTTTGTTTTATTGACGAAAGAGTGAAAAAGATAGACAATAGAAACGGTTTTAATTTGATGTGGAATTAATGAAATCCATCACGCGATTATATTCCCTTACAAAATTATCCCATCGAAAATAACACCAAATTCAATCAATTTGAGAAGTAACTGACGTCGTTTAATTTGACTCGGGCGGAATAAAAAAGGGACTTCGGCTGGCAATGTAAGGGTTACACAAGGAGGAGTTGCAGCCCGAGACTGAAAACGGAAAAGCCCGAGGGTAAAGAGGTGTTGCCGACTCCGGTGTTGGCCGTTTCGACAGTTTCCCCGATAATGGGATAGTTGGCCGAGCACACGAAGACGTCGAGGTGTCTTTTACGCCTAGTAGGTCAATAGGTGAGGGAATCGGAACAGCGGGAGAGATATATTGCAGCTGCATTCCTGCAATATTCAATAAGAACTTTTGTCACAACACTAGACAACATTTTAAGTCTTCGACCAAGAATTAAAATATCGCATCGGATATTTAAAAAAAACATTATCTGTAAGTTTTTTAAGGGATGAATTAGTACATGCGTAATATAATTTAATTTGAATGAAACAATTTTATTAAATGCTTTTAACACGCCCGGATTTAAAACGGAAAAAAGTTAACGCGATATTAAAAATCTGATTAACTAAAAAGGATATCTTAATTCTACGTAACTCGTGTAGAATGTGAAATTGTCATAATATAGAAAATGATTTATAATTTAAGTATTATTTATTAAAAAACGACTGATAATTAAACTAAATTATTCGAATTAGCAATAAATTGGAAAATCACTATTTTGATAAAAAGCGCAATACTTTGTTCGAATGTCTTCCCGGAAATCAAATGGTATTATATTACGCTGTGGAATTCGTATGATTTTCAATCATTCATAAAACTCAAATTTGTGTATGCGCATTACTAAATATGAAAATGATTATAATGCAAAAACGGCTAAATTAAATGGTTATAAATACCGCTTTTTAGTTAAAAAGACATGCAAAGATTCAACTTGTGGCAATATACTTTTTGGCAAAACTGCATTTACAATGATGGCGGCCAAACAAGGATTGAACCGCTGTTTAAACATCGGCTCCACTGACGCAGTAAGAATTACCAGCCGCTTTTATCCTAAATTATTTATTTAGAGATTTTTAGCACGGACTCACAACGATACAAAAAACTTCAAAGCTTCTACGCAATAGGAAAAAGTATATTTTATGAGAATAATGTTTAAAAAAAGGAATTATCTCGAAAAATCAGAATCGACACAAATAAACTATCGTTACAATGCCATAAAATTAGAGGTGTGTCAGGCGGGCAAGGATATGAGGAAATGACTATTTCGGATATCATTAGTCAAACTCTGAGTTATTCGCGTTTTTTTAAGCATACAGAGCCACGAAAAGAAACAGGAACCGGGCAAATCACAGCCGTTACTGTAAATACCGGAGGGAAGAAAAAGGCGAAGAAAAATTCGATTGCTCCGTAAGCAACGTAGAAATTTACAGTTGGATTCGATCATTAACTTAAGTATCAGATGAATTACAAACATTCGGCCTTCCGTTAAAATCGAATGAAAAGCGAAATTCGCTAAAAGTTAGGTTCAAAGTTCCAACCGGTTGAAATAGAAAATCTGAATAATGCATCCAATGGAATAATTTACGGATTTATTTTTATTTTTTGCCCGATTAAGTTTTTGACAGTCCAGAGTTTAAAAAAATACTCGACGATCGGGCCTTTCCCCCTTCCATCATGGTATTTCTTCTCCTTCCTGTACCCTCCAAACACCCTACCTCGTTGGCAGAGGTGGATGACCAGTTGGTGTGGCATTAGCCCCAACCGCGCAATCCTGCTGGCCTCGAAAGTCTTTCCTCCCCCCCCCCCCCCCCCTTCCCATTAACCTACCCTGGTCCCACCTCTCCCACCCCCTCGCCTCCTTCTCCTCCCTTTCTCCCCCTCCCATCGCTCTTCATTCTACCCAACACCTCCTGATCTCATCGGTGACCCCTCCGGAACGTCTACCTGGCGATGAAGTCTCCGACTCTGGATTTTCTAATCGCTTTAGTACGAATGTTCGAATTATTATTTTTAGAGCGAATATTTTGCAAAAAGATAAGTTTATTTTACGCAGAATGAAAGATGGATGATTAAAAAAGGTTGTTATCGCGTAAGTGCGAGTTTTCGCTTTTCTTATTTTTGGAGCGGTTATTTTGCAAAAACAGTTTCTTAAACGCCGCATGCAAGGTGAACGATTTAAAAAAAAGGTGGATATTGGAAAATACTCAGGACTGTAAAGTAAGTAGCATACGGTTGGATTTTTTCTCTAAATTAATTTCATTTTAGTTTCATAATTCTTAGATAAAATAACAATAAAAATGAGATGTAATTAAATAAGCAAATAAGTAAACGAAAAATATAATCAATTAGCGCAGTTTTAACGATCTATTTCCCATACCATAAAAACTCTCAGATGAAATATCCATCGATCGTGAAATCATTTTCATTAACATAAGATCCCAGTTGATTGATGTAACATTAAAATGTCTACTAGCTCAACATAAAAACTCATCTTAAATGCAGCAGGCTGTAAGTTAGTCTGAAATCGCCAGTAAGAATGTTAATCGCTTACCACAAAGGAAATTTTAATATAGTTTTTTTTTAACGTAAAGACGTATTACAAGATGACTGGGATTTTCGAAGCATGAGTTTCACAATGCAAATTTAATTTGCCAATGGCTATGATAGCAACGAATGCGTTATTTTTCCTAGAACGACAATTACCCATCACGCGCTGTAATAAACTCATATATCGATTTATAAGCACAGAAAATATGTATATTGTCGGAATAAAAATATTTCGATAAAGTCGTGTTGAGTGGTGAATGGGGTTTCAAGTTTATGTCGAAATGGAAAATGTTTTTAGAATTTTTTTTACCAGAGTAAAAACTTGAGAAATAGTTATCTTTACTAGAAATGATATACACTAAAATGCAGAAGTAAAAACTTATCAACATTCAATAAAAGCTAATACCAACTCCCTAAGTCTGGGTACTAAGAGGAATCAATTTGACAATTGGTATAGATAACTGAAGTCACACACTATTATACCATACATAAGAAATGTAGCAGGTGATGAACACGAAAACATTAGTAGAAAAGCAATGCTGTGTAGATTTTTTACTAGTTAACAATAATTTTTATCGCTTAAAATAATAGCCCAAGTGTGTTTTTTCGCGAAGGAAGCTCGAAATACTAACGCGAATAATTCGATTATGAGCATTCTTTCCATGTCCCGTCGGCGTGACGCCTAAAAAGGAACTTGGAAAATACCTCGAGTCCGATTCAACAACCATTTAATTCCTCTATGCGAAAGACATGGGAATTGGTGCAGCCAGTTTTTCATTTGCATTTTAAAATTCCTTGTAGTCATCTAAAAAATGTGGATTTGAATCAAAGGTAAATCATATTCCTACCGTCGATTTTCAAATGCGGGTCGAAATGATCCAAAATATGTTTATAGGAAGAAATCTCTACCTTTTTTGAAGTGGAAATCTTTTGTTGCCAAGGGTAATCGCATGATTATGTAAATTAAATAGGATTAAATGGAAAACGAGATAATGAATTTTTATGCCAAAAATATTGTCTCCGAAGATTATTCACTTTTAAATTTACAGACTGGAAATGTAATTCAAATATTGATTATTATAAATATCTGCAGATAAAATTCATATCAATTGAGGCTCGAATTCTACGCAGATGTCTTAAAGTGTCTCAGTGTGCGATTTAACCGATAATTGTTGTATACTTTCAATCGAATAATGATGCAATTACATATAAATAATCAACCACAAAAATTCACTTTAAAACATGAAGAATAATATTATTAAATCAAAATAACTTACAGGTGTAGAAAAAACCCACAGCGGCCCACTGGCGCGTTCCAGTCAAATCAAAGTCTCGCAAGCAAATGTCCTTGAGTGCCTAATAACCTGAACATATGAGTACGACCTTTACTGCGATAACTTGTGGTCACCCATCCTCGGCCTTCCCTATTCCAAAATAATTCGTTCTTCCTAAGATGAAATCTTCACATCTGCTGACGCCTTAAAAATTCCATTGACGCGAATATAAACCAATCCGGTTCTTTGAAAATATGGTTTAAATCCCGTTGAGTCACGGGTACCTAAAACACACAAGCGCGTGTTTTGACCGAAAGAAGCGTCCGGAGCGTGACGCAGTGCTAAAACGTGATGCATTTCCGGTGACATACTTGGGAAGAGTAGGAGCTTAAGTGTAAAAGATTTAAGTCGGCGAAGGAGTCGGAAAACTGCCAAGGAAGAAAATTCGTGGGAAGAGAACGAAGTAGCGATTGAATGAAGTGATTGTAATGGCCGGAGGAATGAATAAGGGGGGAATTAAACAGAGCAGACAAAGATTGGGTGAAGAGATAAATGCGAAAAAAGGAGGAAAAGGGAGCAGGAAGGGACGGGCGACGAAATATTCTGCGAAAGAAAGGTTAGATCAATCGAACACATTTAAAGAGAGAAAAATCGCAGTTTTAATTTCACCCTCCGTGTAATTTCCGCAGAGTTAAATGATAAAGCAATAAGGTGATGTTAGAGTTCGATCATCTTCTATTCACCTATGACCCTATTTAGGGTGTTGGTTCGATTCCAGTAGCGTTTCTTTGCACCATTTTATCTACGAGAATTGATGTTTCTAATTCGTATTTTAAAATTAATTAAGAATCGAATTTTTAACTCGATGCTTGAGCGAGTCTCGGTACTAATGCAGTTCTTTGGCAATATAGCAGTTGAAACATTGATCTAGCTCTCCTTAAAAGTGTGGGAAAAAACTAAAATCAACATCATTATGAGAAGATTATCACCATTACCTAAAATTCATTCTTGAATCAATGTGATATACGTATTAATCGAATTTAAAGAATAAATGTGAAAGAAAATTTGAATTTACAATCAAATTTTAAGCTATGGTATGATGTTGATATGGAAGCGATGAGCGGTTGAATCATGAAATATAAAATAAATCTTGCTAGAAAAATAAATAAATAGAATATATATACATTGAATAATCGTATCTATACTGTCATTGTTTCCTAATATTTTACTGTTAAACTGATACTAAAATATCTTTTAAAAATAAATCAGTTTATTTATTCGAACGATTAATTCACGTTTTAAAATGTTAAAAAGATTTCCAGCTTAACTTGTGGGTTACCAAAAACAGTACGAGAGCGTAAATTGAATGTACTTGCATCACGAGGCGCGTGATTTTAATTCTCATGATTCACCCGTTTTAAAATTGCCCATGAACAATACCCCATATTTATCGTCCGTTAAGCATACCGGAATAATGAAATCAAGCGAAAGAACCGATAAAAACAAATTTCCCACCGTGAAAATCAATACTGCATGAGAAAATTTGCAACTAATTGGAGATCGTGGTTGAAATTCACACCTGGAACCGGTCGTGTTGAACGATGTCCAAGACGCAAGGGCAGTAGTTGATGGGCGCTTGTTAACTTTAACCCACGCCTCAAATAATTGCATGTCAACGGAAGGGTTTTCCATAATAACGCATCGTGTCTAAACGTAGGACGCAACTGAAACCAAAGATCCAATCTTGCGCGCTTTTCAAACGTCAGATCGATTTTACCGCGAGTCAGACGGATGGCGTGTCATCGCCAGCAATCCAAGTTAGAGCTAAATCCTATAATGATAAAAAGCAGTCGGGCAATAAAACATACAGTGTGTGGCAAAAGAAGTTATAAAGTTATCCTTTTATTTATTTATATCGCAAAATAAAATAAGATCAAACTGGTATAAGTTAATCTTTGAATATTTCTGGAATCGCTACCAGTTTGAACATCTATCAGTGTAATTTCTACATGTTTCTGAATGAATAAATAAAAAGCTCTGTAGTTAATTTTACGACATCCTGTATGTAAGTTTTGAAATACAAAATTCAACCATTCCGATTGAAATATCGGCGAATTTCCGTCTATTACGGCTACGTTGCAGTTGTGACGATTTAATGACGGAAAGAATTACTTCTTAGACGTAAACTGTGGTGCTTACGGCAAAGGAGAAAATATTTCTACAATAAATTCCATCGTATCCTTGATTTTAAATATTAACCGACTGTTTTATGGCTAGCGGAGAAACTTTGACTATCAGTTGATTTTAAACTATCAGGTGAGTTGTATAATTTCTTATTCATTAAGCCAGTAGTCAGTAGAATTAGTATATAACTATTTGTGGGTGCTATTACTATATATAGGCAGACAATAATTCACAGAGATATTTTGAGTTTAATAATGTAGATGGTTGAGAAAATGGACTCATTTGGTTAATACTAATACCTTTACGTATCACGATACATATATTTCCATAATAGACTAGAAGTTATCATTTATATCGAAATTATATATTTACGTCTGTTTTTCAATGTTCATCATACTTAGAAAATATTCGATTCGGTAGGTATTTTATAATTAAAGCAAGAAGTATTTTAATTAATGCCTTGAAGCACATTTACAAAGATGTTCGCTGCTAATGAATTCTCGGTTATTTTAAGATAACTGATACAAAATGGCACTAGTTTTTTTCAACAGTGACCTCTCGGCGAAAAATCTTTTAAATTTCATATGCATTTCTGCGGTCTCTAGCGTCGGTTTGAGTCACGTCTGTTGTGTTTTTGAATGCGAATACCGTGGAGGGGTCATTCGAAGAGTCATTACGGTTCTTCGCCGAAGCTACGCCTAAAATCTGTTGAATGCAGGAAGGAAGCGGTGAAATTAATACGACAGGAAATTCATCCCTTGTGTTAACTCACTTGAGGAAGCGTCTGTTTTGGAGAAATTACCACAACTTATTTCGCTGAAATTTACAAATGAAGGAAATAAAATCGTTATTTTGACAGGCTTACTTAGCGGTTTTATGCTGCTTAAAAAGTATCGTTATTTCAGATTCTACTATGGAATACTTTTTTCCTGATAATAAAAAAATGAAGTCACGCAAATTATTATAAGGAATTTATATTTAGCGGAAAGTCATAGAAAGGGGATAAAAAATTAAAACCCAACATAATATGGAGAAACAGTGTGAATTCGTCAAATTATGTCAATCCAATAGCTATAAAAAGGCAAAGCAGCCGTCGTTAGTGGTGATTCACCGAAAGTAGTCTAAAATCTAACTAAACCTAACTAAAATCTAACAAACGGTGAATCACTACTGATGACGGCTGTCTCGTATATGACATGCACATCTGTTTCCTCAACTTTTCATGGCTATTGGAGAAACAATCAAACAATCAATTTCTACGTAAGATGAGATCGACAATAATCCTTTCTTGAATATAAATTCTTATTAGGAATTTTTTTTACCGATATGTTTAGGAAGTACGACATCCTATGGAAGTCGCCTACTGCTATGATATTCCTGTAAATGTAAACCCTTATCCTGAATGGACTTTCAGTCCTTGAAAGTAAGAGATTCATTGCCATAGGCGATTCATAAACACAGTGGTCCTCTCCGAGAGATGTAAGCGGCTTGCGGAAAAATAAAAGAGCGAATAACGCGCGCTGCCATGACTCACCCTCTGATCTATCTCCAACGAAAGAGCAATTTTACACGCGAGAGAACTCCTCGGATAGTTGCATGCTTTGAGGCCTCTTATCGCTTACATCAGCGCTGGAAACTTGAATGCCGACATTACATTACCGCGAGAATTCACTTCAAAAACACAGAGGCGATGTTTTTCCTTTCTCATACGAAGTATCGAGAAAGTATTGGTTCGCGAAAAAATACGACCTCGAGATTTTTACGGAAATACACGTTTTAGGTGTCGCTGAATCCGAAAAAGTGGTTTTCTCAATGCCGTCTGTCTGTCTGTTACTGGCTCTGGAGCCTAGACGGTAGAGCGAAAATGAATGAAATCTCGTACTTAGGCATTTTATCACACTGAGCAGAGTATACATAGAAATGGTTGACATTGACAAATAATTAAGAGTAGTTTATTCTTCGCATTTTTAACAACAATCCGATTTTCTCGAAAACGGCTCTAACGATTTGGATCAAATTTCGTACAGTTACTTGAGTTTACGTCTTCAATAATACTGTATAGTTCATATTTCTCAAAAAATGAATATAAGACTAGTTTATTCTAGGCAACTTTAACAATAATTCGATTTTCTCAAAAACGGCTCAAACGATTTTGATCAAATTTCGTAGTTACTTGAGTTTACGTCTACAATAATATTACGTATTTCATTTTTCTCAATGAATGAATATAAGGCAAGTTTATTCTTGGGCAACTTCAACAAAAATTGGATTTTCTAAAAACAGGCTCATACGATTTTCATTTTCTAAAGATAACTAAACGACGCATTAGTACCTATATATGAGAAAGTTTGTACAATGTATGCTGTACCGATTTTTTATCTTTTCTTATATCTTGGTGCAAGTCTCAATGAGACTTTAATGTCACAAGTGAGGTAAAACTTAAAGTCAAAATTATAATCACTTATTAAACATGATTCATTGAATAAAATCATATACGAGAGAATTTTTCGTCCCCCCTAACTTGAAATTAGGTCGTATATTTTTTGCGTACCTATGGACAGTGGCTGATCTGCAATAAAGACACGGGTTGATTTTTTAGTTGCTACCAAATTTTGAAATGTTTACATTATGTTAAAAATTTTAGTAACACCCCTTTTATTTCAAATCTAAATTCAATATAACGGTAATGTAAATAAAATTCGTCTCAAGGAAACAAAATTCTCATGAATTTTGTATTTAAATAAGGGGTAGCAAAATTAAATTGCTTTGGGGTGGCAATTGTACAAACTGGGGGCATTAATTTTTTTGGAAATAGATCATCAAGTTATAATAGGAAATTCTCCTAATGACCTATCAGCATTTCCAAATCATTGATTTATTTATTTAGCAAAGGTTTTCGTGGCATCCTTAACAATCAGCTGTTGTACGCCAGCGCTCCGCGGCACCCAGTTTGGGAACCACTGATATATCCTATCTTGATTTTCAGGCGTCCAATAACGGTAAATAATTAGAACCAGCGAAAGTCGAGGACGACGCAGGTCCTATTCAGCTACAGATACCCGGTAATTCACATTAATATATTAATTTACGTAACCCAAATTACTATTGGATCTTAAAACAGGCAAGCAATGAGGCAGCAACTTTCAAAAACCCTTTTCTCTGGATTCGGATCACGCTTACTTCAAAGAGTGAATTTTTCAGAATCCCATATTATATTCTTCCTCGCCGGAAGCGTAATTTGACTAATGGGGACTGCCAACGAAAGATTTCAAAGAAGCTGACCTCATTCGGCAAATCGAGACACCTTTCCTCTGAAATTGCCGGTTTCGTAACTTGGCATCGAATTTAGGAGGGTGTGCCCGCCGATGGGATCCATTGTTGCGGGCGCCGCGAAATCGTCCGCAGCCGATTGGCGGAACTAATTTCAGCGGCCCCTTGAGAGATGAACTTCACGCAAGGGGTGGTTATTCTTTATTTTTTGCAAGCGGGTGTTACCCAAAAGGTCGAATCCTTCCCTCCGAGATTTATCCAGTAATAGTGGGCAGGATGTATATATTTTGCTGACCTTCAGAAGTCGTCATTGGTTGAAACCGCCAGCGCACGGACGCAATCGGAGATTGGCAAATCCCCCGATAGGGGGCATTGGAACTTGAATATTGATTCGAACCTCATGACAGTGCCGTCTATCGAAATGATATATGCTTATACACATTCCTTTCTCCGTCCTTTAGGGAAATATCATTTCTAGACAAATAAATGGAATTTTTTAATCTTTAAAATCGAGAAAAAAAAGTTTCATCCAAGTAAAATTTATGGATTTCCTAAATAAAAGTTTCCATGGACGTCGTAAATAAGATAATTCTTGTGATATAAACATATTAACTTCCAGTATTAATCTCTGCGGACAGCTTCCATTTCTGCAATAAAAAAAATTTATAAGGTAAAACTTTATAAAACTTTAAACAATTTTCTGAGATGAAATTCCAAATAATTTAAATGAAAATTAATAACAAATATTGATAAATACGATAATACTTTCAACCGTCTCAATAAAGACCTACATGAGATTATAACGTTTTTCGTTGTTAAAAATTGTACTACTTGAATACCTGTTTTTCAGTTATGTCATTAAGAAACTCTTTAATCAATCTCTCGCTCAATATTTTGCACCATTGGAAGGAATATAATAAACGTAAATTAGGCATAAGAATAATTATCTTAGATTTGGTAAGCTTTTATACATCCCGCATTGAGGCATTTAACCCCACGGTAAACCGCATAAATTTAGGTGGCGCCGCTTAAAAATATATGTAAATAGCCGGGAAACGTATACACTCAAGCGAGCCGTGTCGATAACGAGTCCTGCGTTGCTAGGATATTTACGAATCGCTTTGAAAATCCTTGCATGTGTGCCGCCTGTGTGTACGTTTGAGACGTCCCTGAGGAGAACCCGTTACGGAAAGGCCGTTTTGACAAAATTTATTCGGATGTATCCCTTTGAATTAAGCTTCGGCGCCAACTGTAGAAACGTACGCAAACATTTTCAGCCAACCAACACTGGCGTGATTTAAATTCGAGAAAATTCTTGTTTTACTTCGCATTCCCATACAATGAGGTGCTATCCATACTTAATCTTCTTTATGTTGTAGTAAGTCTTGGACGGTGACTTACAAGCTAATGGCGTTTAAAAGTAAAAGAAGATCAAATTTTACTCAACAAAGCGGTTAATTCCGATGAGTTAAAATCTAATATCACTGTTTGTTTAATTACGGAAAAGAATAAACAAATATAAAAAATACTCCGGGAAAATATAGATGCCATAATATGCTAACGGGCGTAGACATTCAGACATCACAAAAAATGGACAACGATAACATAAACAGCATGGTTGAGAGGACAAATTCCTTAGTTACCTCGCCAACAAACATTCTTCCTCTTTTTTTCTAGTGGAAACGTAAACAGACGCCCTTTTGATTACATATGACGTCATATAATCGTTAAAAAATTTTTAAAACAGGGAACAGCGAGGTCGCGGGTGGGAATAAACGAGGAGTCAAGCGTCCGCTCGTTTTCCGGATAGCTCGTGGAGAGGGGTCAAAGTTGCTTGCAATGGGCGGAGCGGAATGGCCCGGCGTTTATTAGCACCTACATTGCCTTCCCTCTCATCCTTCTCTATCTCATCTAACGCGCAGTCGCGGAATACCCGTCCAACATGTTAGGTAAAAAAGAGGATGATGATTTTTTTTAAGCGTGACCTTTTCAGTCAGCCATGGCAGATTGCCGTTTACGAGCGCGGAAATACTTTGCTCGTGCGTTAAAATCACGGTTCGGACGTTAAAACCCGCGAAAATATAATGGTGCCTCAGCTCAAATAGGTGCTTAGTTATTTATCGAGAAGGTGGTCGACGAAAGCGCCACATCCAGTTGGACAGATGATGAGGTTGATGAATACACGTTGTATTTAAGGAAGCTTAGACATTCTTAGGTGTCAGTGGTTACCTCTCCAGCTTTTTATGTAAATTATGATCTTTGGGATTCTGAATGATGAATTAAGTGGGAACAAACGCACACTGTTGTTTCTGCACGTCGTTTTGGCATCTAGCGAGGTGGATATTGTTTACTAATATCTATACAAACAGAGAATAAATAAATTAAAATTTCAGTCTAAGGTAAAAGTGAATCAACAAACACGATTGCTAACAAAATTATTCTATAAACTGAATTAAATAGTTATATATATTGAAAATTTGTGCTCGATTTAATTTTCAATGATATTCAGTATTTTCCTAAGATGTTACATAAAACGGATTTGGAAATTGAACCAAACGAATTACTAAAAATTGAATACATATAAGTATATTTAAAATAAAAATATACGCTTGTTATCGAGATCTTCTGTGAAAGGTGAAGGAATTTTTGTAAATTTAACGTTTAATTATATACTTTCTCTGATGTTTTAAAACCCACATACGTATTACGCAAAAACTACGCTAATGTTGTTATTTCTTTGTTTATTAAGCTTGTAGTAACATTAAAGGCGTCAACCTCTATATAAAAATGAAATTAGCGAAATATTATTAAATCGAAATAAAAAATCGTCTTACATCGTTTACATTTGGTTTGTCATTTCCTCCGGCTTAAAATGAAATAACGAGGACTGAGGAATTGTAATATCTTTTGGCCGCTTTTCGCGTTTTCCCTCAACATTCCATGAGTTAATTAACATCATTAGCACTATTAAATGTACCGTAAGGGAAATTAGGGAATCCAATACTTGTATTTTTCGCATAGTTGTTCCATAGAAATTTCGGCACGTCTTGGGTCTCAACATTTTGCAATTTTGAGACACTTTCTAAGGAAACATTTTGATTGACCGATTCTGTTTTTTGAGATTGTTCCATGCGTTTGAAGTTGTACGGCTTAATGTAGACGCGACTTCTGTTCAATATATCACTTTTTGACTTGTCTGTTTTTTTTGGTCGATGGCGGCATAGGGGCTCTACTTTTTGCAATTTTGAGACATTTTCTAAGGAAATATTTTCATTGTCTCTATTCCCTACCAGATTTTAGAACTGATAAAATGAGTGAAGGCAGGAGTCCAAAAAAAAAAACAGTCAACCCGAATGTCACTCTCTAGCTTCCAAATATCGTTTTCGGGGTATTAAAATATTGTCGGGGCAAATTAGGCAGGTTGTTTCAGGAGTGATATCATTAAATTGACGTATTGGAGGATAATTATTGAAGTTATATATATTTAACAAACCATTGATTGATATCCTTTGTGGTTAGCGTGCCTGGCTCCCAATTCTGAGGCCGAGGGTTCGAATCCAGCCAGCAATATAGTTATAACCAATATATTTGTTATTGGTGTAAAGATAATTGAAAAAGGCCATCAAGAGCTCTCAAAAGGCTAGTTAAAAGTAAATGCAAGCATATGTGTACTTACTTTCTTATATATTAATACATTTGGAACAATTTTTTTTAAACATGCAATATTCATAATAGATTTATAATTGATAAAGTTGCCAACTTACACAAGTTTATGTATCAACATATCATAAATTACTTTTAGAAGCAAGATAGGTAATTCGCAAACGTGTGAAAAGACATAATTCCTTATTATAAGGGATTTTATAGTCATTTGAATACTGCATAAAAAGTCGTAGCTTTTGAAAATTTTATTTGTATGTAAACATACGATGATCGTTACATATCATACCTAATAATGGATGCTATATAGGCTCATTTTGTAAAATAAACTTGCCTTAAAATGATGCAGTTTTACTCAAACACATTTACGTGACACATTTGAGCGAGGCTAGGGCGATAGAAAATATTGGTTTGATCTGCACTCTATCGTGGGATTATTGTATTATTATTCTTTGTATGAATGCTAACATTAGGAATGAATCCAGCGTAAATGATTGTTACTGTGATTGCAAATGACCGTATCTCCAATGCAAGCCGTGGGCATGCATAAGCAAGTTCGAGTTAGTTTCCTGTATCATAAGTTAGTCGCCTCGCTCCACTCTACGATAACGAGGAAATCCATGACTAATCTAAATGGTGCATTCTTCTTTGTATGCAGTCCGTTCCCTCAAGCATTCAAGAGGGCAATTACATTAGACACGCGTTGAAAGAAGGAAGTCGAAGACATGCTGTGTAATGACGTTCTTGCGAGAATTCTCTCCGTTGTTATAAGCCAATTGCCAATTCTTTATAGAGATGGATTTTACATTGCTGCTACTTAAAATATGCAGGGAACAATTCTAAAGCTGCGGGGTTACGTGCAATGTAATTAGTTAAATTTTATTTTTTAGATACGCGCTAGTGTAGCGTGTCTGCCTCTCAGTCATAAGGTCTCGGGTTCGATTCCTGCTTTGCGCATGGATGTATGTGATTGCTTTTGTTACTGCTATAAGCTCTATGTAAGGTTGTTTAAGAGCTAATGAAAATAAATTTAAAAATAAATAAGCACGGGTGTCCATAGCAACTTCTCAGAGGGAAAACCCTCGGTGGGATTGAGGTAGGTGCATTGCAAACAGCCAACTTGGATAATATTTATTAATTCAACTTTAATAACCTTTAATGATGATTACTGCTCTTTTATTCGTACTAATTTTATAATATTGCGAGCGATAGATTTTTTTATATCTTCAACTAAAAGCGGTGGGCAAGTACCATCTCCCTTGCGGAAGACCATGTGTGTACGCGTGTTTGATTATGCGTTACTGCGTGTAGGTGAATTTTCCTGCCTTCTTAGATAAAATTAATGTCACTCATAAGTGATCAATGGAAAAGTCACTTAATTCAATAATATGTGGCTTGCACGATGTCCTTCAGGCACAAGGACTTGATGTTTGTTTGAGAAGGTTTTATGAAGATTAAAACTGCCAACAAATGGTAAACATAAAATGCATGCAAGTAAATACTCATAAGAGAGAGAGAGAGAAGCAGATGGAAGACGAAAATGGAGCATGACACGTGGAGTTATATTTGTAAAAGAAAAAGACTTGAAAGCGGAGAAACTTCTTGGATAAAGAGAGTTAATAAAATCTAAGAGAAGAAGAAAAAATAAAGATCGGAGAGCATAGCTTGAGAAGATACACAAGACGGACGAAGACTAGTTTTGGAAATAAAAAGAGATAAATAAATGCCAATAAGAAAAGGAGCAAAAGTTAACGAGTTGGTTCGCGAAACGCGAAAACAGACGAAAATATTTCAAACAGAAAATAACGATAAAAAAACAACACGGAATCTCGCGGATCGATGGAGAGGCTGAGAGCGCCGCAAAAATAAAAAAAAGACATAAATTCGCATGCGAGCGATAGGAAAGCAATGCGATATAAAAGAAATTAAACCGAAAGAGCAACAGGAGGAAGATGATAGAAAGCGACAAGGAAAAGAGAAAAAAATAAAAATGCCAAAAGCCGCTGCTGCCATTGGAATGAAAAATGGCGTACATGCACGTGGAGGTAATTTAAGAGGAGAGAGAGAGATTGATCGAGCAAGTGAGAATAGACAGACGGGAGATTAAGACTTACTCTATTAGGCGTAAAAAATACTTTAAATGGAGGGAATAGTAAATAAGAAAATCGCCGAGGAAAAATTTGTCACTCGAGGATACGAATTAATTGGGTAAATTATTCTCATATCGAAATTTTTATCTCCTGAGATAAAATTCTGTCCGTTGTGATCCAAAAATAAATACTATGTAAGTAGATTGCACAGAAAAAAGAGGAAATTTTTTATTAATATAAATTCTTTATATTTTCTTCCCACGGAAAACCAAGGTTTATACGCCAATTTCATCCACTCAAGAAATTCATAGCCACGGCGAAACACTTTCGCTTCGCTGCAATCTTTCTTCCTGTCTAGAGAACGCAATCCTGAATACACCAAAGAGAATAACGAATGCCGACTTGATGACGAATGTGAAGTTTTCAGACGACTGCAAATGATCGATGAATCGTCGCTCATCGTAAGATATACATAAATTATAAAATAGGAAAATCATCGGAAAAAGAACATTAAAAAGCATTAATACATTTTTTTTAAATAAATCACCGAAGGTAAAGTTATTTCAAGCATTACGTTCAAAAGTTTAACGAAGAAGAAAATCTTATTCTGAACCTAATTTAGGATTTAAAATTAAATTAAATTTATGATTAATCGGTTTCGCGTATTTAATCCAATTGTTCTATTTTAAATGTGAAAATCTTGTCTGATTGGAACAAATTAATCGTGAAAAACATCAGGCGAATATCTCAAATGCGGTAATTAGTATTACCTATTTAATATCATATCCAAGCCGATAAAATTTACATTAAATTTCCTCTTTGCTCGAGGAATAAAATGTTCGACTTATCTCATGAAAAATAAATTTCTATTTTATTTACTGGTTAAAATATAAAAAATGGATTACTTCAAATACCTATCGTAAAACTAAACCTTCTTCGTATAATTTTGCAAAGTTATTATCAGTCTTTTAACTTATCAGCAAAACAATCATCATCAAAATATTACATTATAAAAAATTATTTTAGGATTCCACTTTTTAAATTGTCAGCTGAAAATCGAAAATGCCCAAGATTGACAATTTCATTCCCTAACCTAAAATGTTACGTGCCGTGGCACCACTTGTTTTGTTAATGGTTAGCAACAAATTCTGATAACAAACAAATTAAGATTGAAGTAATATCTGTCATCCGATAAATATTTTTGAAACGTAAACTAAGACAAGAATTATTTTGTCCTGTGCATAAAAATGCTTCTTCGTGTATTTATCTATTAGTAACTTTCCATAATATTCTATGTAAATTTTAAAAACAGCTAAAAGCAAAAAACTCCGGAAAAAACCTGTCACAACCTTATTTCAGCAAGAAAGGAGCTCCAGTGTCCACTTTACTTTTTTCTGAGATTTTGAAGAAAGGTTATTCCCCTCAAGGATGACTCTTTTATTTCCTGAATATTTTTTTAAGCCTCTCAGCGCATTCGTTTGTATGGAAATATTTTTCCTCCTCGGTCATTAAAACGTCAAATGACTTTCACGTAATTATGCATGTGCATGAAATTATGAAACTAAATGATCAGTCACGAAGGGTTAAGTAATTTATACGATCGAGTGCGAGTTTTTAAAAGCGAGACGTAATATTATCAGAAATGAAAAATTATATTTAAACACGTCCCTAGTTGATTTTGGATGTTAAATTATCAGTTTGAAAACCGACGATTTGTTAGAACAACGATTAATCGCAACGAGTTAAGTTCGCGATAATTTTAACGCGTATTTTGTTTTGCTCGATAGAAGGTATTTCCGATGTCAAATTACCTCGACGCCTCTCTTTGAAGTTATTCACCAACATTTATTCTCTGATTATACCGAAACTTGTTTTTATCCCAAAGGCTAACTCTAACGAAAATCGTAAATAAACACGCAAAAAATTAATTTCGAAAAATCGCCCACGCTTCGGAAAATAAACATTATCCGCCACTTGGACCAATATTTATATTACGAGTCATCACGTGGATAGGACTCCTTTTACTCCTATTCCTGAAACTGACGAAAGATACCGCTTACGAAAAGGAACCCCCCCCCCCTCCCCCACATCACCGTCCCACGCACCAACAAACAAACGAGCATCTCGAGAGACCTCGCTCGAGCGTCTTCCGCAAACGCGGCGGAGTTCCACAATCCTCGACAGGAGGAGGTCCCTAGGAGGAATAACACGTCATCGGCACTCCATTCTCTGGGACCCGGATCCACTCCCGTACCTTCCCCCGACCACCCTCGCATCCGACCGTGGTTGGGATGGCGTGTGGGCGTTCCCCTCCACTCTTCCATCAACCTCAAACCAACCCTCCCTTCTCTTCATCTCCTTCTCGGCGCTTTTTATTTTATTTTAGAGGACAGTTCGAGTCGCTTTAAGGGTTTCCACTCGGCGCATCCGTGAGAAGATGCGTCGACGTCTCCTGCAACCACCTGTCTTCGAACGAGAAGGAATAATTCACCGTGGAGATTATGATGCTCCCTCGAGCATCTGCTTTTTTTTATCCATGAGGAAGTAACCGACGGAATGGAATCGTACGGAAAACCTCTTTGAAAGAGCTTCGCGTGGATTTTTTTATTCGCTTCGTTCGTGCGATGACGGCTGTTTTTGAGGGTCGTTGGACGATAAATCGGTTCGAGCTGGATTAATGGAGTTATAATGATAATCTAAAAAGCTAGTTCGGTCATTAAATATGAATATATATTAAAAAGAAATTCTTATAAAATAGGAGAGGCTACATTTTGTTCGACGGAAAATAAAAAGGTGCTGTTTCCATTTATTCGAATTGTGTTTCTAAGAAAAACTATATGTTTCGTGAAATAGGTGCAATGAACATATCCAAAAAAACCAACCGGAAATGTTACGTGACAAGATGGCAATGTCAATTATTACATAATGCATTTTTATAAAATGCAAACGTTTTAATACATTCGATGGAAGACGTGACTATCTAGTCTCAATCTTGCCCTAACAAAGACGTATATCAATCTATCCAATAAATTTCTACTGCGATAAAGATAGAACATGACCACGGATGATGCAAAATATATTAAAACTGTATTATAATACGTTAACTACTGCAATCAGTTGACGCAACTTCGTAATTGCGATACAAAATGCAACAGGACGGAAACTTATTTTTCATTAAGTCTGTTTTACAGCAATCTAAATAAACAAGATTAAAACCTTTTCTTATCAAATTATTCGTACCATTGGTCCCTTTTCTTCTTGCGCTATTTTAATATTATTAATGCAAACTTATTAGGAATATTATTTAGTTATTCAAATCACCGTCAACTCATCACGCCGATCGCGTACTACATCAACTCATACGTAGTACGCACGCTACCACTATTCTTGGGAAAAAGCATTTTGTTCCCACCGAAACCTTTCTCATTGATTTGTAATTCCACGCCTCGTGTTGAGCATTAACGTTTGAACGCGTACGTGTATATGTTTATATTAACCTCTATAAACTCTTTAATGTCATTATATTCGCTCGACGTGAAAATAACAACAAAAAGGGCTCGAGCACCTGTTACGCGAACCGTTATCGATATTTAAGAACGTAATAACGAAGGTTTCATTTTTCCTCGATTCGATTTATAGGTTTAGCGTGAACACACGTCGTAAAACGTACCTTCCGCGGCGTGACTTTTCACGCCTGCTGGCGCCCATAAATCCCGCGCCGAGATGCAGCAGTCGTGGTGGCGCGGTGTGGTAGGCCGGCCGGGAGGGGGGGAGAGAGGGGGGGGCGGAGGCGGAGGCGGGAGAGGAGGGATGGAACTGCTGGATGGACCGTGGAATGGGTTGGTTCGGCGAGGTTCCCGCGAGGGCCAACGACATCCACGCCCATCGCCACATCATGAGGACACATTCCTCCTCCCACACAAAAATATCCCTCCCTACCAGCCATCTCTCTCGAAATGTTGCCAAACGACTAAGGAGACATTTTTGAAGTAGCCAACACCTGACCGCCTGGGAGACGTCGAATTTTAATCGATGGGATGAATCCGAGCGTCATTGCGGGCATCCGCCCGTTCCGGCGATAAATAAAAAAGGCACCTTTCGATAAGGTCCAAACGAAAGATCTTTTCGGTGTTAAGATGGCGAAGGATGGAACCGATGAAAACTTAAAATATCTCTCCCACGCGGACGGTCCCGTTCATTCTCCCATGGAAACCTGCGAAAAAATTGAATGAATTTAAACTAAAGTTACTTTTGAAAGCAACAAACTTACGATGATTTTTGGGTGTGTTAACATAAGGATACACAATAAACTAAAGAAAATTTTGTACATTAACGATTTTGTCTTTCAGTATTAAGATCGGTGAAATTTTTCGAGTGCATATACCTATAAACAAATTACCAACGCAATTGATGACCAAAAAATATTAAACTAACAACTAGCATTTGTTTTTTCTGCTGATATTTTAAATTTTACGAATTCTAAAGCTTATATTCGAATGAAGGTTTCAAATCAGAATTTGGCCGCTGGCAACAACATCGCAGTGAGCAAATAACAAAGAGTTTCCAAATTCTGAATTGTTTTCACTTTAAAGACAACATCGAAAAACAAAGTTTCTCTAATATCCATAAAAAGGCTGGGGAAACCAGATAGGCATTTCGACTGCAAAGCAGCCGTAATCAGTGATGATTCGCCGATAGTAAATTCCAAAAGAGAACTCGATAATTCTTTCTGGAATTGTTCATGCTGAATAAGTAGTCCATAAAAATTCAACAAGCGAAGCCTTAGCCATGTATTACGTAATGTCAATATAGATGCCAATCGAAACATTGATTCTAAAAAGTTCTTAATCAAATTTATTATTTCTAAAACATTTTTCAGTTTCAGAATTTTCACATTCACCAACTATCTATTCGAAATTTAACAAAAAAGTTTCACCTATGTATCACACTGAATATTTAACATAAACAAATAATCTATGTCGCTTTTTAGCGCATTTTATTTTATAAATGCGGTTGTTTCCGCTGTCTGATCTCGATCGACCTGCAAGCGATTAAGTTATAATAGCAAGTAAGCAGTAAGAGTTAGAAGACTGAAATTTTCATGGTGTATGTGATCTATGATTATAAGAATTATTTTGGAGAAATCGGTGGGCGGTATGGGGCGCCTTCAAAATTTACTAATTCTGAGCAAATGGCTTTAGATAGAAAGCAAAATTTCTAAATGAATCATAGAATAAATTACTTTGTCATCAAATTATATTAATAAACTTATAAAGAATTCAAATTTTAAATTCTAAATAAACCTCAAATCAATAAAACGCGCTTTTTCATATTGTGTCAGCAAATGAAGCTCCAATTTTATTTTAATCATCAAACCGTTGACTAAACACCAGCTTTCGACCATTTCTATATCTTCCTCTACTATGATCAAGGATTACCGGCATGCGGAAGGTCTACGTGGACCGGGCGAAGGATAGAAATATTGAGGCTCTTTAGGACTGAAGATGGGCTACGTAAGGTTTTTGACAAAAGGGGAACCGGAGGGGACCTCGGCCACTGGCCTCTGAGGTAGGAGGAGGTCATGGACCGCAAGATGCACCCGGTCCAAAGGAGAGAGGGAGGGCCAGATGAGGAGAGAGAGAGAGGGAGGAATGGATGGAGGAGAGAGATGAGACAGCATCTCAAGAAGGTGTTGACCTTGCTTAGAAACTCTTCTTTGCCCAACCTTTACAGAACTCCGACCTATTCGAGAAGCAGTTTGTTAATCGGTTTCCGGTCTTTAGAGGTTCTAATTCCCTTTATATGTGTTGCGAAACTTCCTTTTTTATGTGTCTATCAATCTGGCAAATTGTATGGGAACTGGGTATCTGTTTGGAGTGGTAATTCGAAATTGATGGGTTCCGTCTCACCGAGTAACAGATTGAAAGAATCGCGGTGGGAAATTTGGAATGTGTTTGGTGGAGTTTAATTTGGAGGCAAGGTCAGGCACGGTTCTCCAGTAAACATATGGCTAGTTTCGAATAAAATATTTTTGTGATTTATTTAAATACGAAACACGTCGCCGTTTAGTAATTTTCCCTTTTCTCTTTTTATATTTTATTTTAAAATTTATTAATCATTTCAGCATTTTCCCGAAAATTTTTCCTTAAATATTATTCACATTGTCTCATTTTTATTTACGGAGAAAACAAGACATAGAAAATATTAACTTTGTTAAATTCCACAATTTTTCTTCGTTAATACGAGTAGTTCAGCCAAATTCCTTAGATTTTAAGACAACCAGAATTATTAAGTACTTCAATTTTTACTGTTTTCTATATCGGAACGCAATTAAGGTTTGTTTCGGTAAACTTTGAATTAGTCCACATTTTTCAATATTTTGCGAAGTTATACTGAAAATGTCTCTATCGTAATACTGTTCATACGTAAGAAAAATTGGGTCAACGTTCTTCTATTACGTAATAGTAATAAAACAGTGACTCGGTGAAAGGAACGTAATACAAAACAGAATTTACTTTCACGATCGGAGTCTACGAAATTACTCAACAATAATAAGAGCAATTTGTTGAACACGATAAAAACCCCACCGAGTACATATGTCATGCGCAAAAAGTGCGCACTTGTATCCCAGCCATCCCAGCGACCTTAGAACACAAAGGCGGACAATAGATATGGAGCAAGGCGCTCGCAAATGGCGCTAGACGAACATTTATTCGAGGCGACGTCAAAGAAAAAGCGAAATGATGGACGGAACGTGAGATCATTCCCCTGGCGTTAATTCTCCCCGGCAGTCGCTGGATGTGCGCGGCGTCCGCGGCTCCACTGAAGAGCCGCCTTGGGCTGCGTTTACGCGACTCCAACTGCCTCTCTCACTCCCTCTCTCTTCTCTCTCCCTCTTTTCACTCCTCTCCGGTGGTGCGTTCTCTCTGCCACGGCTGCGCAGAGACCGTTGACCGTTCCAGCCGACGACCCTGAAGCCCCTGACCGCAAAAGCGCCCACCGCGGCGGCCCTGCGCACCAACCAACCCATCCGGTCCACCTCTTTAACCTTTGACATTTAAAGCGGTCATTGCCGGAGGAGGAGAGGCGAAAAAAAATCCTCGAATCATCATCCTATCGAGACTGAAAGCTGATCGCAAGAATGATGACCGAGAGATGGGAGGTGTATTCTCGCCTAGGTAATTAGTAGTCGAGTCTCCGGAGATGATAAAATAATGGCGCCCGTGTATACCTAATTTACCCCCGCGGCGCTCGTTGGCAGGAATGGGTGCTCGCGGAACTAATGAAGCGCAACGACGCAATTACGCGACGTTCGATAGATGGCAACAGAGTAGACGGTGCGTGACGTTTCCCTCTTTCTACGATGGTATAAATAAATAAATAAATGTAACTCATTCTATGAAGAATAACGTATTTTTTGGTAGGGCCAATTTTGTTTTAAAATAGCCTTTTAGACTTGTGTTAAGGAATGGATATCGCTTACAAAATTTCATCAAACCCATTGATTAAACAGCGCTGTGAAACTAAAACTAAATTGAAGTTTTGTGGAAAATGAGTCCAAATTGTGTAATGTATACGAAAATTGAATTTGATTCGTGTTTTTTTCTGAGGACCTGCATTATCATGCTTCATCGGGAAGGTAACTTAATGTAAGAACAGTCATTAGGATCGTTACATACGTTTACCACATTGCATTCATCTCATGTCGCCTTAGGCAATGAAATAATTACTATTTATTTTTATGGGGACAAATCTGTTTTTCCAACATATGTTAATAAAACCTAAGAATAAAAATCTTCAATATATTTCTAAATTGGAAAGTGTTTTGTTCATTTTACAGTTAAGACAGACGAGTATATGTAAATAAACAATGTTTAAGCATTACAATCGAAGGAGTGGGAACAGGAATTAACGGTAGAATATGTATCCTTCGCGTAAAAAATATCATTCCATTTTCTGTAAATCACGATTCTAAATTTTGTCACCGAATATTCAAATAAAATTTGGGAGCGTAGTTAATACTTAAAAACTTCGACGCGGTACACCTTTTTAGCGCTGACGTCAGAATTGTTTACCGAAACCAGACTAAATTGAAGCATCCCCATCCGATATCAAGCACTTAAAAATAGCCAAATAAACAAAATTTCGATTTATATTTCCCGTATGTGAGCAGGTATAAAAAAGAACACGTTTCCTTATGGAAAAAAAAGAAACCTAACCAATATCATATTCCATTAATGTCTCGTTTATGCCCTTAAATCTTAATAAGGAGAAAAATATGTGCAAAAGGATAAAACAACGCAATCGATTATCTGTCCAGAAAACGTGGAGGACCAAAATCACGAGGCGCACACCTTCGTCGGGAGTTCCGCCGTGGTCCCTACGTATTCCGTCCCAGACCTCCTCTCCCCCAAAACCCTTCTCTTACCCCCTCCCCTCTGTCAACATCCCCGCCTCTCAGGACGACGCCCACGCCAGGGTACTCCTTAGCCTGCTACTGAAAGGCTCCCACCACCCACAGGCGCCACCCTACAGATCTTCCCGATCTGCACCGAATCCCTTAAAAGCCAGCCTTCCCAGCAGAGAGGCATCATTCGACGTTCTCCAACTCCTAAGAGAGACACACATTCTTCTAGCACCACAGGTAAGACGGTCTACGGCTTCGGAGGACATCTTTCCCAACGGAAGAAGCCGAGGACGTCTTCGTTGCTCATCTCCACCTTCTTTTTTTTCAGGCGCAATCATCTCTCCAGCAACGATGAAGAACCTCGCCTCCGTCATCCTCATGGTGTACCTTCTCCGCCTTCCATTCGCCATGTGCATGGACTTGGACGAAGAGAAGTACCTCGACAAGGAGGTGAGTTATAACGGGAGAGGAGTGGAGAAATTTTCTTTTAACTTGAAATTACAAATAGCTACGTCGTTCATAAAATTCCTGCGTGTTGGAACTGGGCAAATTAAAACGTTAATTCTGCTATAATTTTGAGTCGCATTTTAAATAATTTCGTGCTTACCGGAAAATATCCTAGCTATTGATCAATTTCCTGAAAAGTCGCGGATTCTGTTAATATTTCGTTGTGACGCAAAGATGCTTTAAACATTTTTGAATCGTGGAAGCATCTGTGGTTTTAAAGTTTATTTGTTTCAAATGTTAGTTTTTTCTGTACTTAAAATTTTGTCAATGCATGATTCGGCTTCTGTCCCTGATTTTATACGTGATAACTGCTGAGCCAAAGACATTCAATCAATTATAACATTTGAAATGCTGAATCGTATTTTTTATCGATAAACAGTATCCATAATCCTATAATGTAAAAGAAATATTCTTGCAGAGAGTGAACTCTTTTCAAAATAACATTTTTGAAATTACCATTCAGCGACAGATCTTAAACAGAGACAATTTATATTTCACTCGAACAGACTAACTTCCGAGAAATTGCATATGATGTAAAACATCGATTTTTTAGAAGCACCCCGAAACGTTTCGTCATTAACTATTTTCTCACTCATTATATAAGATTAAATTTAGAGCCGTTGAGATTCCTATTTTCCAAACGGAAAATTTTCCCCATCTTTTCAAAGCAGCATTTGAAATACATTTAGCACTTTGTGGTACAACTCTTTCCCTCTCTCTCTCTGGCTAGTATGCACGTGAGATCGCAAGCTGGCTGACGCAATTGGCATCCAGGGGAGCCGAGCATCCTATTCCCGCCCACAAGAGGAACTCAGAGCTCATCAACTCCCTCCTTGGGCTTCCGAAGGTGATGAACGATGCGGGACGGAAGTAGCCTTCCCAGCACCGCATCACCACACCGTCCGACACCATCCACTGCTGACAACAGATGCTGTCGGTCACCTCCAGAAATGTGTTTCATCTGCTCTAGTATCGATTAAGCAACTAAAATTTCATTCGATGTCAGCAGTTAAATAAAGCAACTTATTTAATACATGGTTTTTCTATTGCCTTTACCCGATTCGAAATTCCTAGCATCGATGAAAAATTTCG
Source organism: Uropetala carovei (assembly GCA_036926305.1). NCBI lineage: Eukaryota > Metazoa > Arthropoda > Insecta > Odonata > Petaluridae > Uropetala > Uropetala carovei. Next base: position 2,199,116 of record JAXCHB010000101.1, on the reverse strand, counting down.
TGAGAATTTAATAACAAACTGCGTATCCCCCTGGTTAACTCTGCTCTGTAAACAATATAAGATTCCAAACTAGAACTACTTAATAAATTAAAAATTGCAAAATATATGTTTGAAAGAATATTAACCGTTCTACCATTTAGCATTCAGAGTCATTATAAACTAAATGCAGACGTCGTTTGGAATATAACGTTTAAATTACACTTTGATTGTGATAAGCTCGATATTTTTTTAAAAATACAGGGTGTACGAAATGTTTCTGTGCACTTGACAGCAAAAAATACACTTAATCGTAATAAAAAATTTAATAATATAGAGCATGGTGACTTTGTTGACACCCTGTATATTCAGAATCCGGATGTTCCTGCATCTACGTCATATCCGAAAATAACTCTCTTTCCTCAGCAGAAATAATAATTCCTCGAAACCACTTCAGAAACATAATTAATTTCTTTTTCGTTTAATTTGGAGGAAGCATAGGCAACTGCGACTAAACAATCGCCTGGAAAACGTTAACGGCACAAGAAACAGAATAATAAAAATCACTTCATAATGCATTTTGAAATAATAAAATAATCATTGATATTACACAAATTTCAGAGTAATATAAACATGAAGCCGGAATGTTTCGGCTTGTTGAAACGTAAGTTACTAATGCAGAAATGAGTAACATAATGTTTTTGTCATCCGAAGTTTATTTCGTCATTTTCGTTGTTTTTTTTAAAGGATCATACTTATCTGTATTCAATAGATAACTGATTCGGCACGCCAGAACATTATTAAATCCTTAAATAATTTCGTAGAAATTGAGGAAAAAGATTTCTCGTCTTCATTTTGGGAGAGGGTTACGAAAGGAAATCATGTTGGTCTTTAATAAGGAAGTTAAGAAACGCAAGATAAACCCAACGTTTTCGCAAGCAACCGCAAAGATAAGGCTTCATTAACTTACAAAATTGAACCGAATATTAGAGGCACAAAATTTATTAAGCTAAAAGCGTCGTGGATGACTGTAATGTTAACTTCAGCTCAATTGCATCGCATTCCGCGACTCCTTATACTCAGGCGTCGGAAATTTGATAATTTTGCCTCAGCGTACTTTGAACAGCGATCCTCGATTTTAAATTTGCAGGACACATTCAAATTCGTTTTTTGCTCTATTCGCATATAACAGAAAAATATAAATGGAAGTTACCGAGAGAAAAAGTAATCCACGAGTTACAATAACATTTGGATCCCGTAAAGTCGTTTCTTAAGTTGCTCCCTAACAGCGGCTTTTGTTAAGAGAAGACGCACTAAATCACCACGATTTACACGACAGCTCCGGAAAGATGCCGGGACAAAGATCGGAGATCGCTGTTTTAGATCTACAGAACGGTTCTTACCTTCCTACTTCTCTCTTGATGAGTGACAAAAGGGATCCGTACAAAGGGTCGGCTGTCGAACATCAATTTGCTTTTAGAACAATTATACATTTAAATTAATGATTTACTTTCGCCTTAAATAGTTTAATGAGTTAAAGTAACTTTGGTCGAAAAGCAGTATTTTATTTAGATAAAAATTTTGATTGACAATTAAAATTAATTTTATCTGGGTACATACAAACAGCAATGTGATATGGTTTTACTTTAAATAAGATTAATTTTAATGAAAAAACTCCACAAATGAATTCAAAATTATAATAAATATTTCAATTAAAAATCAAGATAGTTAATGTTTGCTAATTTAAAAGTCCACATAGAATTTATATAATGAAAATAACTTTTTATTATATATTTTTTATATTTCATATTATGTTTCATCGTACGATTGAAGGCTGCAGTTCGCATTCTCAATCTTATGAGGTCTTACTACAACGGATTACTCGACGAACTAGATATAAACATACTTTACAAGAAGTAAATATGATATTTCACAAACTTAAAATGACGTGTGGCGCTTAGAGAGACCGAAAACTGAGCAAACGACTCATTGCATGAGGCGAAATGAGTGGCATAGATTATTCCATCATAATACTAGAAATTATCATTTGCGTATTTAAAATAATAGTCTCTCAATGTCGATAAAAACGATAGGTGAAATACCATATGGCATTTTCTGGCGCTTTTCCGTAATCTGAGCTTAGATTGTTTACTGTGCGAAAGCTAGTCAAATTAAGTAACAATTTAGCATCCCTGTACCCAACGCTGATGTGTATTAAATAGTTGCACATGCTGGCGCCATTGGGTTCGACCATAAAGTTCAAGAATATGCGTAGAAATAATCGCTACAACCGACAGGTACTATCGCTCTATGTTTCGGATGCGATAATGTAGAATAATAGAGATCTTCGTTACAGCATATGAATGTTACAAAGACAGCCATGCCATACTCATTCGGCGGCACACCGACGTTTCAGAAAAAACATTCAGAGCAAATGAGTCATGAAACGTCGGCAAACCGCAAATTTGGGCTTCGTTTAGTTTAGAGGCATTAGTGGAAAAGGATCCTCCAGTTCATATAATTTCGGAAGGAACAAATCGAGGAGATTTCGTACGTAATTAGGACTCCTGATTACATAGGACGATAATTTCGTGAGTAAAACGTCCAAACAATCTTTCCTGGAGGTCATCGTCTTTCCTCCCAAAACAAATCTCCAGGCACAAGAGCAAGTTAGCGTGCTGTGAGAGAGGTCACTCGCCGTCGCACATCGATTCGTTCTTCTCGATAATTGTTGAGTGCGAGACAACTCCTTGGGTCTCCGTGGGAGGCCATTTCGTTTCTGCCACAAGGGTCTAAATTTAAACGGAGAAAACGACCAAGGAAGCAGAAGATCCGTGGCCTTGGGCATCTTACATAACCGCCAATTCGTTTTGAATTTTTCTCCCTCGAGAAGTTTGCTTTGGTTCGCAATGCACTACTTTATTTTAAGAAACTCAAGGGAGAAATAGACCAATTTAGCAGTCTAGGAAGTGGCGCTATGAAATAACATTACATAAAACATAGTAAAAAATGAATTATCGTATTATGCGACAAAGATGGAACAAAATGTTTGGATGAAAATGATATAGTGACTGATTACTGCAACATGCACCTAAATATAAATGGTGTCCTAGTCTTACAAGGGGAGGATCAGTTATTGGAATATCAGATTTTGATGAAACTTGGTAAATGGATAGTAGTCGAGACAAGTTTTACGAATCAACCCCCTTTTGGGCATAGACGGTTAATAGTTTAGCCAGAAAATGAACTTTTTACTTTGGGGTTTCTTTCAAGTTTATTATGAACACCCAGTAACTCACAGTAGATATAGCGTAGTGGTTATCGTCCCGGCTTGCCAGGTATTAGCCATAGGGTCTGAATACAGAGCTCGACATTTTCTTTTCACCTATCCGATTTTATTTTTTCTTGTCTTTACCATTATGAAAACTTCACACTGAATCCTTTTCTCTCGATATTTTGTTTGAAAAAACCTGCGAATTTGTTCTGATTACCACCAGCTTTACCTTCACTTCCTAAAAATTACTATATATTGTATTGTCGCTCATGTGTATAAATATCGATCGAAAACTTTTTAGTCATTACCGATGAAGATGGCGAAACTTTCTCTGGTGATGACACTTGTTCCAAAGAAACCTTTTCAACGGTTCATCCATGCAACACATGAGCGGCAATACAATATATAGTAATTTTTAGGAAGTGAAGACGTAGCTGGTGGTGATCGGAATAAATTCACAGATTTGTTCAAACAAAATATCGAGAGAAAAGGAGTCAGTGTTAAGTTTTCGTAAATGTAAAGACAAGAAGAAATAAAATCAGGTAGGTGAAAAGAAATGTCGAGCTCTGGCTTCGAACGCTTCACAAGCCGAGACGATAATCACTACACTGTCTACTGTGAGTTACGGGATGTTCATAATGAACTTTAAAGAATCCCAATGTAAAAAGTTCATTTTCTGGCTAAACTATTAACCATCTACACCCAAAAGGGGGGTGATTCATAAATCTTGTCTCGACTACTATCCATTTACCAAGTTTCATCAAAATCTGAGATTCCAATAAGTGACCCTCCCCTTGTTAGATAAAGCCACAACATTTAAGCAATTTTCCAGAGTATTATACATTATTTCAAAAATATTTCTTATTTTCTCATGAAGACCAAATCAAGTTCATCGGCACATGTAACTTCGATCTGAACAAGACATATTATGGCATGTATTTGTCTGACAACTTGCTATGCGAATACCTAGATACAAAGCAATGCTGATGACTCACCACAAATAGGGCGAGTAACACAAAATTGGCAGTAATATTTTTCTCTGCTTCTTACGATCAAATAGTAAATATAAAATATGCTACGTCACTTGTGAGAGGACCACAGGTGAGGGGTAAAAAAAAACAAATTCCAATTTATTCTTCACAGAAATATATTCATTAATGAAAAGTTATTTCCACATAATGTGAGGGACATTGATGACATGCTAGTGTTCACGCATATTCAGGTATTTTTTTTATTAACTAAAGTATTCCAAGCCATTTGAGTGACGACGGGCTCCAAAAAAAAAACAACCTCGGAAAAGATATACCTGAACGTGCAACTACTCCAGGCAATGAATTGCCAACCTGCAGTAAGCGGAACATTTCCTCTTCTTTTTACTGAGTCACTTTTTAAGATTCTGCCACATGGATGAAGGGGACGGTGGTGTCGAAGTTCGAAGATTCAACACCTTTTCTTTTTTTTTAATCACCACTTTTTAGCATCCAACTCTCGGGTTATGAACGGCAAAGAAGAAAAAAACACTTGCACACACATACACACAAAAAATTACTACCTTTTAAAATGTGATCCCTGATAAACTGCACCACTTTTTCACAATTATCCAATCATTAAGAGCAGGGACGCTTTTCGTACTCTGCTCCGACCCTGTATTTGCTCCTTAATATGACCTCATCATCCTTCATCGTAAATGTGTGAGCTCCTAGGCCAATGTACAGCAACACATGTTACTTGGGGTGTGCCCGCAAGCACAAACAGAACATCAACCCTCTTACAAACTACTAAACTTATCACAGGTAAAAAGTTTGTGCACTTTTCTAACATACCAATTAAGATGGAAAGCTAAATCTACACATTTGGAGCAAAGCAGAATAAACCTCTGGGTATGCAACACACACAATCAAAAAGGTGACATCTGGGTTCAAAAGCACCATTTCATAAATATGATAGGCAAGATTTTCATTTATCCCAATTTCAAAATGGCTTGGAATGCAGGATAAAATACAAATTGAGTGCAAGTAAAGGAGGATTTTACAGCAAACAACATGGAATGTAACACAAAACAAATAAAAAAACAAGTGATTACATCCACTGAAAGAGAAGCATTTTAAAAAAATGAGATGAAATTTTTCCAACAAATAAGATCGAATTCTACAAAAATGGAAAAAATCAATTTGTGCGACCATTTTTTGTGACAAGTTCCATAAATTCCTCGAGTGCATCAATTGGAAGTATTTTCAAAAAGAAAAGGCAATTATATAAAATACAACAAAATATAACAAACAAAAAATGTTGCAGCAGGAAACTATGCCACATGATTAATGAATTGCTTCTCAATCACTTTTCTCTTGAAATGACTTCTAAATATGCCACATCACAACAAATGGTGGTTCAACCATCTTTATTTTGAAATGACTTCTAAATGTTTTTTTTAAGTTCACATAGATATATATAAGAAAAAAGGATTCGCAATATTAATTTTCAGACCTGCGATTTACATATATAAAGACAAATCAACAATTGAGCTCTTTATATGATAATGCTCTTTGAAATGTCTTTGTTACTTAAAGAATATAATTATTCAATGTACTTAGTACACAAACTCATTCTATTACATTTTATATCATATATGAACGAAGATATATTATAAGAAGCTCTCACCCACTCACTGGAATGCAATAAATACAACTTTTTTATAAACCTTCTTGCACTCGCATTAATACACTCCTTTCTCAGCAAATAATATCCAAGATATCAGCAAGAAATTGAATAAGTTACAAATGGTAAATAAGTTCATTATAATCAATGCAGTAGAAAGAAAACGGCAGTGCTTTGATGCACTTTAAGAGTGTGGTTTTTTTGTAAAGCACCCTTATTAGGTTCTGATTTAACATAAAAAAAAGGTTCAATTCAAATGTAAATCATACCTGATGCATGACTCATTTCCACTTACAAAAAAAAGAACTTGAAAATGACAAAACAAAGACTTGAATCGCAATAAGCATGACTTTGTGCATGTAGAATTTCATGTGCAGCTGTCATTAATTTTGTACAGCAAATACAAAAAAGAGGAAATGTAGATGCTCTATCACAATTTTGATACAACACTTTCTCCTCTCTAACATCATTATTTATCTTCCTCTCTCCTAAACATTATATTCATCAATTTCCTCAACATTTGTTAGTAGTTAAGACAAAATATATTGCATAAAGGGTATGAATGTTGCATAATATTTTGATATTTTTTTAAATCTTATACTTTTTTAAATGATAAATGCTCATATCCAACAAACGGACTTCTTTTAAGATTCAATATATGACAAATATCTCCTATATTAAAATGGTTATTAGATTCAATTCCCTTGCCATTCCCCAAGAATCTTCTTTCAGGAAACAAATAAAGGATTAATTTCCATCACCTCTCCGTCTTTGGTATTAATTTCATTCTTAAAAAGATTGTTATCATTGCAAATTATGCATCTGCAATCATAAAGTTACATGTGGCCGGCACATGAACATCATTCATTTCCATTATATACATTGCATTAAGAATGCTTTGACTAAAAGATAATCATGGTTTTTAGTAAGTCCAAAGTCAGAGATTTCATTTTAAAAACCCAAAACCCATTACTTTCACATAATGCATATAAACCATTTAAGCCACAAAATCCACATCATGGCTGCATACTTCTTTTGAGAATCATTTTGGGTTCAGGTGACATCTGAAGAATATTTTTCAAGTTCTTTGGTAACATGATGTAATTGATAATATTTTTGCTGGCTGACTCACCAAGTTCAGGCAATGCCAACTTATGAAGATGATGTAGTAGCTCAGCTTAAATTTTACCAAATCACACAGGGTTCATCATCATTCTTTGTGATGTCAGTAGTATGTTTTTATAGATACTTTTCCCAAATATCTATGAGAGAATTGACTTCATCGGTCCACAGTCAGTCTAACAAACAAGTTTGTTTTTATGATAGGATAGAGCATAAACTTGCACCCATAAGTCAGAGGATTAAATGCATTTAGAAATACTACCTTTCTTATGGAGCAGCAACTGCCTGACTATTTTGATTTCCTCCAGTCACCACCTTCTTTTTGTGTAATTTCATGCGAATTAAAGGCTTTTTTTTTGTTTCAGTCTTGACAAACCTGGCAATATTCCTGACTATTCTTCTAAGATTGGAAGAGGAGAGTAAACAAACATTTGCAATATCCAAAAAACCTACCCATGGAAAACTAATTTCGTATCATGACGTGATAATGTAAAAATTTCATTACAAAATTTGCCTTTCACCTGGCAGCAATAAGTTTCCACAAGGCAGCCAATAGGAATGCAATCACTTCAATTCACCAATGTGAGAGCGAGGCCCATGCATTTCACAAAATATTTCTCAAAAAATGCAAAATTGAGTTTCCACTGTCACTACATATCGCTGAGGAGATATTTTTATATACTTGCTTCTGTCAGGTCGAAAAAGTTCTCAACTTCATCTAAAAAATATCTCCTTTACAGTGATCCAAGTGCCCATCACATTTGATTTCTTACTCACTCCTCTGTCGGTACTGTGGATTAGGTTAGATTACAAATATTTCATCCTGATGAGATAGCATGAAGTCCGTGAAGGCATTTATTGGCCCTATGGCTGAGAGCGAAAGTTGATCAGATTGGGACCAGACTAAGTTTGGCCCAAACACAACTGCCAGATTTGAAGAGGTCATCTTATTGAGGTCACTTCGGTCCATAACCTACAAATGAAAGTAAATTAGTTCATGTAACCGACATCCATCTGTCAAACCAGTTCACACAAGTGACAAATTTCAGCTATGAAAATTTTCTTAATATTTTTAAAGAAAATGACGCATTTCATCTTGACCAATCAAACACAGCAACTGAAAAATTATTACCACTGTCAGAAATTAGTAATGGCAATATTGATCTTACAATAAGGAGAATATCTAACAAACTACAGTAGTCACTAAGAATTACAACAACCACAATTATGCCGATGAGAATAAAAACCAATCATGTTTGTAAAGATTAAAAATAACAACTGTTGCAGATGTGGTTAAGATTTTGTAACTGATTATAAGAACTAGGAGAAGTTTTGGAATTAAAAAAAAATTCCACTTGGGAAAGCTGCACTTTGTGAAAAGAATCCATAATAGTAATAAAATAATTATTGTAATTTACAATGAATAAGATTTACATGACTGGTTTTGCCTTTTAAAGCATCATCACCTGATGATGTTAATAATTATTTTATTACTAATTTGGAAATCTTGGTAAAAAAGAAAAAAATCAGAACATATGCAACAACAAATTCAAAAAATGTATCACCTTTGAGAGGAACTGCATTATATACTTCAAAACAATGTAGTTGTCTTCTGGTAGTTTTTCGAGGATTATCACCTTAAGCATTTGAGATCTTTCCTCTTTGGACAAACCTGAAGAATCAAGAATAAGGAAAGATCAGATTTAGGCCATCATATGTCAAAAAATCTTAGCAAAGGAAACATTAAAATGTTAATCAACAATTATGAAACAAAATTTAAATTACCCTTGTTAGCAATGATACAAAAGCACCAAAACGGATACAAGAACCAGCAACGAATAACCACTTACTCTGAAACTGGGTGATTTCATCATACAAGTCAAAGGTCATGATTGGTTCCTCAAGCTCCCTAAGGAAGGTTTTGAGAAGCACGGCTGCTAGATGGACCACATCACCACCTCCATGAGGACTTGCAGCAATTCTAACGGACTCTGCTTCAAAGTTTAGCATCTCTCCCCTGTTCACTCGTCCTTGCACCTCTTTCACCAGGGAAACATTTGCAGAACGACGGAAGAGTCCTTCTGTCTCCAAAGCTGCACAAAGATTGTTCCATAAAACATCAACTTAACTTTTTCAGTATTTCCAACATTACATTACACACCCCGCATTTATAGTTCATTTTTTTTTAATTCAACAACTTTTTCTGCTTTCTTGTAAAAGTAACACTGAATATTTTTTAAATTACCCTCACTTTAGAATATTTCCTTTTATCGAATAAAAAATTTCCTTGAAGAAATAGGTTTCAACATTTATTTTGTATCTGTTAGCTAGGCCTATGAAAAAATATTGAAACCCTATAAAAAGTTTTGAAAGAGCAAAATCTAGGTCCCAATTATTTCAATGCTTAATACTGTTCTTAGATACAAGTTCTAGATATAGGGGCTAATGATAAATTACACATACCGTATATACTCGTGTATAGTACGAGTTTTTACGACCAAATTTTTATTGCAAATATTGGGGATCGTACTATACACGAGTAATGCATTTGAGGATTTAAAATTCATGTATCTTCACGGGTATTTTTGGTGAAGTTATGCCACCCGCACGCATTCTTATGGTGGGCTAACCTTAACAGTGAGGTCCTTTACCATTGTTATGTTGCTTTGTGAAGAGTAGAAGCTTTTTCATATATACAGCTTCAAATTCACAAATACTTGATATAAGTGACGATTTACGGGCACTTCCTTTCTTGAATTTTATGTATGTACATCTTTGTTTGCGTCTTTTTACAAGGGATGGATTGGAACGAGTTGGACTAAAAGTATCGTAAATGGCATAACTTTATGGAATTTCGACATCTTGGAAAAAAGAAATTACTTTGTAATATTCAACAGTCTTTATTGTTTCTTCAATCACACACTGATCGGTTTCCATTGCAATGTCATTCTAAAGGTTTTACGTCGTTTAGTAACACCATTAGAATGATTTTGTAGTGGAAACTGGTCGGTGTGTGATTGAAGAAACAATAAAGACTGTGGAATATTACAAAGTAATTTCTTTTTATCGGTTATCCCTACCTATTAAGTAGATGGATTACGTACGCGGAACGTAATCCAGACGTACTAGAATTGAAACGATTTTATTTCATCTTGTGCAATCATGATTCATATCACTTTTTATTAAATGTTTTAGGAGTAAGATACTTAACTTATCCGAATTTTAGTGTACTCGCAAGAAATGCTATTTACGACATTTACGGTCTATTCTATGGTGGTGTGGAAAATCAAGGTTGTTCGATATATCTCGCTCGTAACCATCGAGCCATCGAAACGAAATATACCGACCATGGTGGAAAGCTGGGGTCGTACTATAAACGAGATATATGAAAAAATCAGGTTTGTTCACCACAAAATCAGGGGTCGTACTATACATGGAGTCGGCATATACACGAGTATATACGGTATATGCATGAAACACCAAGTTAAAATGTTGGAATAATTTCTTAATGTCCTTTTAAGGCGCGTTTCGCTTACAGCATGAGCGCCTATTATCGTCGGTCCGTCCGTCCGTCTGTCTGTCCGTCCGCATGTTTGTTCTCGGCTTCTACCAAACGGATTTTCACGAAATTTGATATTAGGGACTTTCAATCAGATATAGTAAGAAAGTCGCAAAAATGAATCACGTATGCCAATCAGGGGTACCACTTTACTAGGGACAAAAAATTAAATTTTCGTCATATCTCATAAAGTATTGCTCATATCAAAATATTTTTCAAATAAAAGTTGTAGAACTGGTAAAGTAGAGTATTTCCTTTCCTAAACATTTTTATCGTAGGAGTAGACATTATTGAGAAAATCAAACAAGAATGTCTTAAATGGAGTTGAATTTCTTGCATGGTTACTTCATTGTTGCTAACATAAACAATCTCCCAAACAAACGTGTGCATGTCATATTATTAAATAGGAAGAAAATGGATTATTTATGATGAAGAAAACTTTAAAACGCTATTTCCCTTACGTACAGGTATGTAATTGCTTTATAATACTCCATTGCACAAAACGCGCCCATTGTGATACGTTGTACACTTTCCTAACTTGTTTATAATAAAAAGTCAAAAACTTCACTTTTCCTACAATAATTTATATAAAAAATATCATATATCTGGTGTGGATATCCATCAAAGTGATGGATAGGCATAAATGAAATATTAACATTAAAAGTTTTCAAGATCTAGATGTCAGTTAAGAGTAATTCCAAATAGTAAACAATAATAATCCATGGCTCATTGTCAGCATTTAACCTGGCGTACTTGTGCAGGGTGTTGTGGCCATGCTATCCTACATTTTATGGCAGGGTTCCTTTCCTATTGTGCTTTATGACCCCTCCTTTTCAGTAGCTGGAATGGCATGTGTTTTTAGCCTTTTCCAGTAAAAATTCTTAGTCGCTTGCTTATTTCTTGAGTTCAGACGTTTTTTCTGGTTGTGAATATCAGTGTTTTTTCCTTCATTTGGACGTTGCTCACATTTTATTGTGACCTTATTATTACTATTTACGGCACTGGTAATGCTTTACATAATTTTTTATTGCCTTTCAAATAATAAATATTTTGTTCATTTTTTATGTTGCGATTTTTATAAATGTATTTCTTTTTTTCAAGAAAATTATATTTACAAATATATTATCAGTAAAATTGAATGATCACTTATTATAACGAGAAAGAAATAAAAAACGATAATGAATGAAAATGGATAGAATAAAAAATATCTTTGAGGGGGACAAAAGCATTTAGTGCAAGTGCTGACATTCTAAAGCGTGCAAGCGTGTTGCAGAAAATAGCAATTTCTCATTTGTGCAAATGTTATTCTCACTCTTTTAGGCAATTCCAGGTGCTGACGTTATTACGAATATATTCTAAACATCTATCAACCATTCCTTCACCTATTGACATCTGAAAAGTTTCATAAAATTATTCTCAAACTCTTTTTCTTACAAAAATATATTCATAATCCTAAATCATCTTGTATTTTGCTACAGTTAACTTTTAAATAATCACAAACAAACATAACCTAATAAAAATTTATCAAATACTGATGATAAATCTCTTTTTTAATAAAAATAGTGCCTGTGGGGTGTCGGGAACATCCCGTGAGAGTACTGACATTTGAAAAATTCATGCGAGTACTGCAGGGTTAATGAACCATAAACAATAATGTTAATAAATGCCTGGCAGAAATGATGGGTCGAAATGAATGACGTCTTAGCAATTAAAAGATGCTCATCATCAGAATTTTATTTGTTATTACTGTATTTACTTGTGTACCCCATGCACCTTTTTTCCCAAAATGTCAGTAAAAAAAAGGGCATGTACATCACACATGAAGATTTATGAACAAGTTATATAAATTGCAAGTTTCGATAGCAAACTTACTGCAACATGCTTGCTCTACATTTATGCTCGCAGACGACAAAGAATTCTACAAAGTGTATGACCAAGCAAACGTTTAGTGTTTAAATGCATGGTTTATACTCCTGTTAGTGCATCTTTAAGATCACGAAGAACATTTTGATGATTGTAATGACATTATATTATTATAATATTAAAGCTGTACCTTTTAACACTTTCAATGCGGCATGACTGGAATTCCAGTCATGTCACGTTGAAAGTGTTAAATAAGTTTATTATTGTTACTCAAAATAAGCAGTTCAGTCATTAAAAATTTACTATCAATTTCTAACTACACTTTTGCTGGAATAAGGTAGCACCTGGTATCTGTCTTTGCAGAATTCATCGTGAGCCGCTGATGCTCCTTTAACATAAGAGTTGCAACTACCAAGGAGGAGACTTCTGCTAGCACTGACATAAAGAGATGTCTCAATAAATTGCGTTACACAGGTAAGAGGGTGAAGATGCTTAACTTGGACAGACCTTGTTCCAGGGAGGAGGAATCAATAAAGATACCGACCTTTTTTTAAAATTGTAGATGTCAACTCATTCCGGTACAAATTTATTTTTTCCCCTCCAAAATGGCACAAAAATAGGGGAGCTCATAGTATATGAGGGTGCAGGTTACACAAGTAAATACAGTATATTTCCAGTAATGATTCCCTTCATATTATAAACTTACATCTACAGTGATTTATCACAAGTTATTTTTCTAATATAAATCCTCTCCTCTTCTCTCCTCACCCAACAAATACACATTTCTCAATTAAAATTTAAACCCATTGTTGAACCTACCAAGTTACACTTATTAACCAATTATTAAGGACGCGCTAATTACTAAAATTTTACATGCAGAATGATAATGAGATTGACTTTTATTATAACAGGCATTTCATGGCAATCTACAAAGAAATTCTACAAAATTCAAGCGAAACCTCCAATCAAATGACACAGAAATGAATCCCAAAAATGGATAATATCAGGAATGAAAAAGTCAAACCATTTACCAAAATAAAAAAGTCATTGGAAAAGGCTATAAAGACAATAAATGAGTACCAAAATATTCTCACTAAAAATAAAATTTGACAACTTATTAGTAACATACAGGATATTTAAGAATCAAAAGCCAGAAAACTATGCTTTTCTGATAGCTGTCAATTCCTTTAGCATGATTATTTATACCGTAAAATTTGTAACCATTTGGAATGATCATTATTTTTAGCAAGAAAGAATTTTCATATTTCCTCTACAAACTGGGTTTGACACAAATACCACTGAGATGTTAATTAACTGCCTGGCATCATTAATTTTAGTGAAGAGTTTCAACTCAAATATGAGATAAACATAATTAAAATATGCACTTGCTATTAACTCACCATCTGGCTGACTGAGATATTCCACGCATTGGCGCACTATAGGAGGAATGACTTCTCCTTCATTGTGATCTTTGATAAACTGCAGAGAGACACCAAACTGCTGTGTTTCTAAAGGTGGTGTCTTTGGAGGGCCTTTAGTTACTAATGGGGACTCACAAGAAACAGCTCCTTTATTAGTATTTTGCTCACCAGCAAGGTTGGGAGCATTTCGTCCCATCTTTGCCAAAAGTAGCTCATCATGCCTGTAACAAAAAATGATTGTTTAAAATTATCTCACTCAAATACTTGCATACACAATGTAGGTATTTCAGTCATTTAAGATAAAAATTTTTAATAAAATTAAGTTTATGCCAACACAATCATAAATTCATTTCTTCATAAGTGGCTTCAACAAGAAGCTGAATCACTGATGTTTTGTAACTTTGTTAAAATTGTTGCATCTACATACACAACACAATGAAGTGTAGTTCAAAATTACCTTTCCTATTTAAGAAATTAATAAACAAAGATCTCACAGAGACAAACAAGCATCCTTCAAAATCTTGTAACACAACAAATATCATTAGACTATTAAACGTGCACCATTAGTGGCTCTCAGCAAGTTTAACTGATACAGTATTTACTTGTGTAACCCATGCCCTTGTGTACCATTCACATCCTTATTTTTGGGCCACTTTGGGAGGGAAAAAATAAACTAGTGCCAGAATAAGTTGACATCTGAGGTTAAAAAAAAGTTGGCCTCTTCATTGATTTTACCTCCCTGTAAAACAAGGTCTGCCCAAGTAAAGCATCTTCTCCTCTTGCATGTATGATGCAATTTATTTGGTGATCTCTTTATGCTAATACAAACAGATATCTCCTCGGTAGTCTCAATATCTCAAATATCCATTTTCTAAAGTGTGCAATTTTTAATCATTTTGATCAGTTAACTATTGATTACTCAGCAAATTTGATCATCAAACTTTCTTCTCAAAACCAATTAATTACCACGCATCACTTGCATCTCATACAGATAAACATGGGTCAATTATGGCATATTTACACGAGGAATTTAATACTTACTCAAGAACAGGTTGAGGAATACAAATCTGGTCTAGATGAAGGTGCTGTCTCAGCTCATGTAAGTAGTTGACATACATAACCTTACGTCCAAATTTAGCACTGTGGAGAAATTAAACAATGTTTACTATATAGTGGCTGAAACCCTTTCAAAGATGTTATACAGAAAAATAGCACAAAATACTCAATATGGTTGAATAAAATGTAAATTAATTAAATCAGAATAACACTATTCAAAACATAACACATTATAATAAATTCTGTTACCTAATAACAGCCCTAAATATCTGCCAAACTACACGAATGAAGTTGGTAGGATGCACAAGGTACAAAGCTTTCAAATTCTTTTTATATCTCCTATCAAAAGCACGATATGCTTGCCAGAGCCATGACAATGGAGGCTTGTTTCTACTGGTCAGGCCATAGTGGAAATAAACAAGACTGTAATCTTCTTCGACATACTTATCCAAAGTATACATCAGGTACCTGAAATGTGGCGAATAAATAAAAAAATCAGTAATAATTTTCATGCCATACTGCGTTTCTTTATTTTTCAAAACACTTCAAATGCTGAATATTTCAGCTTTTTCTTTATTCATAAAATACCAAAAGAGGATATTTTCCATATTTTCACTTTGTACGATGAGCTACTGTGGTAAGATTGTGTAAACTTCAATAAGAACCAACGAAAAAATGAAATATCCTTTTTCCAATTCATTCGCATGACTAATAAAGACAAAAAAATTAACATAAGATAGAATTTAGGTAAGACCAAACAATCTTTGATAAATATTTATGAAATCAACACAACAGAAAATAGCAAAAAGGAATTAAGAAGAGAATACTAAATATAAAAAATTGCTGAACATTAGTAAGAGTCACCTATTAAAAATCTGTAAACAACGCTCTAACCTTAAGAAACGAGCATGATCCATTTCCTTGTTGCTGGGAAGGCGACATGCCGACACCACTATCACCTTTCGTCCATAAGTATCATCCCCCACCACTTCAACCATTTCATGCTTGGCTAGGTCCTCAAAGTTTTCTTCTTCAACGGCTCCCCCCGTCACGGACCCTCCTCTCCCTATTCCGGCACCCATACCCTTCCCGCTACCTCCACCAATCACACCCCCACCGTCTGATGTAGAATTCAACCCTTTGGTCCCTCCACTTCCAGGTACCACAACTGGTGGTGCATTTCCAAGCTCTTCCTCAAAATTTTCCTCAATGGTGCCATCTGACACAGGAGACTCCAAATAATCCAGCGACTCTTCTTGGGGGACCAAATCTGATTTTTCAATGATAGATAGGAAGGTTATCTTCAGGCATAAGTATGTTTAAAAACGTAAGAGAGATGGAAACTTTTGCCCATTAAATGATGTGTTAGTTACTTGGCAAGCACTTGAAATATAAGCCATTGTTAATTGATTGAAATAGTGGGATATAAGTTAAATTATTCATCAGCATGTCTACAAGGGAGCTGGGACTAAGGCAAGGTAGAATTTTCAAAACTGTTTAAAAATAAATATGACAAGAACAAGCCAAAACATTTTAGAAGGTAACAAAGGAGGTACAGGCGCCCCTTGCTAACCATCATTTATTGGCTCCTGTAAAACACAAAATTAGTGAAATAACAATTAGCAAAACCCATTCTCCCGTAGACCCAATGCTATAATTAGGAGTTGTTCCTTCAGGACCAGACAACAACAAATAGAAAAACATATTACAGCCTAACAAACAATTTAAATATTTTAATGCAATACACATTATATCATTAATTTCAAATTATGCAAAATTATTTCTCACCGTGGACTCTGCCACCAATCGCACAGGGAAGGCAGTGGTCACGTGAAGGGTAATAATGTGGTAATAATGATTGAGTGAAAAAACAATTACTGACTGTGCTTGTATTTCAAAACTTCAACCTAATTTTAAAATGTTAGCTTTATAAGAAATAATTTTGTATCACTTCTACTGAAAGATTACTAAAATTATGAATGATCTTATATACCATTCCGTTTATTACGTAATGCATTCCTCATCTTGTGATAGTTTCAATTTTTTACAGAACTAACAATAAATCTGGGCTCTGATATTGAAACATCTAAGTCAACTACTTTTATACATATAAATTATTTTTCTTGTTACTCAAGAAAGAAAAAATATCACATTTGTACTAAGTAAATGCAATGATGTTACATACGTTAAAATAAGCTTACTTCTTCATGCAACTTTCTCTTCAAGCTCTTGATCTTTGGTTTCTTTTTTGCATTATAATATTAGTAATAACGAGTAACTTGGTAATACAACTCTTCAGTAAGCATATGCTCTTTCATTTGTTTTCTGCATCATTACCGAACTTTAAAACAATTAGCTTAAAAAAATCTCAAACTTTGTTTTCCCTCACTGGTGTACATAGGTTAATATTGGTTTAGAACCTAGGAGGTATGCTAAACATGATGGATGATGTCACCTTAAAATATGATTAAGATATCATTAAATATGCTTATTCTAACACTTTTCATTTAACTTGTAATTTTTAATTTGTCATTTAAACAAAAACTACATCTTGCCAATTTGCATCCATTTCACGTTTTTTTACTATATAGATGGATTTATACCTAAATGGCTATTTTATAAGCTAAAAATTCACAAATATAAGTTTATATAAGTGAGCATAAAAAACTTATTTTATTTAGGTTTAATTTCCTTTAAATGAAAAGTAATTACTATTTTAAGTAAAAATTACTATAATAATTGAATGATTTAAAATGTTATTCATAAGAAAGCATCATGAAAATATGCAGAAAATTGCACATTAACAGGGAAAAGGAAAAATGGTTGTTAATTAGACATTTTTCAAACATCAAATCAATGATTATGCCATTCAAATTTATTATAAATATATTTTAAATTATATATAACCTTATATGAACACTAAATTCAGCAGCCAATACCAGTTAACATTAAAACATCCATGCAGGAGGCCACAATGCCATCAACTTATAAACAAATTTCACCAAGATTTAAAAAATTAACTGCCACAACTTATTGAGTAAGATAAGTACTTTGGTTAGAATAAAATATTGCATAAACTTGTTATTTTTTACTTTTCAATGTCTATCTATTGCCATACTCAGAGTTGAATGCAGACCAAAACCTCTAAAAATATAGTGTAATATCAAAACTGATTTATAAAAGGATAAAAATAATTTATTACTCAAAAAAATAAAATTAGGAAAGATACCAAAATCAACTACCAAACATGCATTTTATTTAACAGAATAAATTTCTTCTTGTGTAATGCATAAAAAAGGTAGAGGATCACCAGTCATTTCTGGGAGAGCAGGATAACAGCTATCATCAGGCAGCTAAAAGGTCAAATTGGGAAATACAGATCTAATAATTTATGCAAGGCAAGGCTAAAGATAAATATGTACATGAATGGAACCAGGAATTAAGGCATCATGCTGTAAAATAAAGCAAGATTAATTTTCTGCTTATAATTAGCAGCTTCTATGCTTCAGAATTAGAAGAATGTAGATTTAGCTGACATGCAGTCCAAAGATATGGATAAGTTTCAGAATGAAACATGCTTCTTAAGGTGTATAAGTAAAAGCATATTTTCCCCAGTCACCCTGCCCAAAGCCAACAGTAAAAATACCTGTATAAAGAATAATTTTTGAAAAAATGATAATTTTTTTTTAATTATGCACTTTACTTTTGAGTATAGTGTTCTATGGCCTAAATTACTGGAATAGTCAATGTTTTTCATCAAAGGACACACAAAACATTAACATTCAGTTGAGATGTTTATAATTATCTTATAGTATGTGGAATTTCTACATTATATAAACATAAAACATTATAAAATGCATAATAATATAACAATTTCAGAAAATGCTTCACACACGATGCTAGAGTAGAAACAATTTATTCTCACTATGATAGTTAAAGAATTCTAATGAGTACACTGATCGCATTATTTCATTCAGTAAAACCTATGCCGAATTTACAGTTAAAAGTGTAAATAATATTTAGCATTAAAACAAAATGTTAATAGCAACAATACAAATTCATGCCCCTAATAATTTCAGACTGCTATAAGGAAATATTAGGTAAAAGCAACTGCAAAATGAGATAGGAAAATATCCAGTTCAATTAGCAGGCACCCTAAACCCAATGAAGGCGGGAGTGGAACTAGGCCACTCTTACCAGTATTTACTGTAGCATGTTGTAGCTCTGTATCATCGAATTCCAAATTAGGTTCATAATCATGGTAGTCGGATAGACTGGGGTATGGGTCCTCGTGATCAATTTGTGATGCTATGCGAGAAATATAGAAAAATAATTTAATAAGTTTCCTTATACCTGAAAAATAGTATCCAATGAGTTCCTCTGGTCATAAAGATAAAAATTAGAACTTTAGTAAAATTTTGTTAAAAATGCCATAACAACATACATCAGGACAGGAAGTTGACTTCAAAATTTACCAAATAGGGGTTACAATAATTAATTATTCAGGGCGCCAAAGTAACACCAATATGGTATGCTAACACAAACAGGAAAGAGATTGCTAATTAACATGTATTACATTCATTACAAAACAATGAGCCGCTCCCTAGGATTTCTCATGTCACTTATGATGCGCGTACATATCTTGAAAATGAATCATAAACGACGACACTATTAACAAACAATGAAAGACTATAATAAGCCATTACCTGTTAGTGTTCGATTGGGGCTAAATTTAGTTTGATAATCCGCTTCCATGATAGCTATTCACGTAGAAGATACGTCAAAAAGTCATTATCACGACAACATGCGAGTTTCATTTTCAACATATCACACGATTAGCGTAACACAACACGCCAGTTTTCTCATTTGACAGACTAGCAAAAATATAACTGACCCATATCTGACGAGGAAATGACGTATTATACGTTCAAACAAAAGAATGTCGCTATTATGTTAACTAGGCTATAGCGGTAGTTTAAATCTTCTTCGGGACAAAATAAGTGTATGATAACATTCATGCAATGAGAATAAAAGGAACGAATCTTTCCATGAGTCTTGGGCATGCAGAGCAGGGACGTATTGGCAAAACGGGGAGTTAATCGATGAAAAGTAGGTCTCGTAATCCTAATTAGGTTATATTGTTGCCCCTACAACATCAATTTTGCACTGATATTTTTCGCTAGCGCATACGTGAATTTAAAAAATGTCGCAGATCAAATTTTCAGAGAATAAGGAAATTTAAAAATTAATAGGACATAAGATCTTTTTGTTCTTCCTTAATGAAATTTGGTAACCGGTGTTTTCCGAGTATTTCTTTTTATAACAGTGGCAAGCTAGAGTTATTTTATTTGAAATGTAGACGCTGAACGATTGATTACAAATTTCATCGGCAGTCCTGATCATGACAGTATTTCGCTTTGTTAGTAGAAAACTAGTCACGAGACCTTTTGATTAAACATTACCTATCTTATCTTAATACTCATATGAAGGACATCTTGAGTAACTCTCCGTCAATTAAAACATTTTCATTGGTAATTTGAATGAAAACCATCAATTGTCTGATGCAGTAGCAAATTTACAAATCTTGCACCCTTAGAAATTTGGAGATTTAATTTCCCTCCCATTTTTTAGATAAAATGCAACACCTGTTTTTATTCAAATATATAATTAATTTTTATTCTAATTAAACATTACAATAACAGTTTTAATCACATTTTTTACTATATTAAAATAATAAATAGTATAAAATATTACGTAAAAATAAAAAAATGTGCACCCTATTCATTTGCACTCTTAGGCACTGCCTATTTGGCTGATGTAATGCAACTCATAAAATTTTAAAGACAGTCAACCTCATGAGGAGAGCCTAGACTTGCACCAGTCAATCTCACATGAGAAGTAATTTTTAGCACCACACATATAAAATATTCGCATATTGTACAGTTCTTTCCCAAGTCGCTAGGTCTCATGCCAATAGCTAGTCACATGGAAACAGTGTGTGCCCTCTCAGTAGCTCTCCAGACCTGACAAAGTGTACAAACATCAACATTTATGCTTCATCTAATGGTTAACCAATGTAAATAAACAGTTCCTGTAACTGTAAACAAAGGTTTGAAAAAAGTATGTTCGACTAACTTCCATGACAGTTTTGACACTTTCCGTTAAATTTTTTACCTATTCCAATAGTTTTCTGCTTTTAATTGACAGTCAACAGACAGTGTATGATTCAACAAGGATGGCAATTCAGTTTCAAGTAATACAAAATTTTGTCTTTCCAATTCTTCACAATATTAGCTCACAGATTACAGACACATTGATTACAAACTGCCATATACAGCTAATTATAACATTGCCTTACACTGCATCATTTTCTACTAGTAAGACTTTATAGCACAGTTGTTTTCTATTCTTTCAAGAGATGTATTTTATTTCACACTATGACTAAAAAAAACTTTTAATTCATTGCCATGATTCATTCTCATAACAGCAAATGGATATTATACATAAACATAAAATTCACTACATTGTGCTAATACTTTATACATCCAAATCCATCACTATAATGCCAGACTGACTGAAATTATGGTATATACCATCTGTAGCATATTCACATAAATACAAAACTAAAATAACTAAAGAAATCTGCTGCATAAAGCACATAAAATGCAGCATTCGTGTTTATTTTCTGAGTGTTGATTCCTGATATATATTTCTTAATAAAAATGAGTTCTGACAGTGCCATGTAAAATTAACTGTAACAATTTTCAATTGATAAATGGATTGATTTGTTCTACCCACAATAGAAAAGTAAAATATACTATTCAATTTCGTGATTATTTGGGTGGCAGAATGTGCCACCAATTCCTATATCCAACTCAATGTATGACTTTAACTGCCATAAAAAAGTTAAATAAAATATATGCAAATTTCAACATCTATGTCATGAACATACAGAAGATAATAATTAAGATAATTAGACCAAATGTTTGCATATCATTCTCTGTTTAGGGATTAAAAGACAGATTGAATTCTTCTGTAAAACAGTATAAAAGCTTTTAATTCACTTAGGCAAAGTGTACATCAAGTAGGTAAGACACCGTCTTAAGCATATGAATTATACACATTCTCTATTAGTGACCAAATTTCACAGTAAGAAGGCAGGGGCATCAGAAGGCATTTCTATTTTGTTAATGCTGCAAATCATGATCTCATATTTCCAAATATCAAAATGAATTTATGAACAGACAGTAAATTGCAATCATAATATTTTTAGCAATAAAAAAATCTGCCCCAAGACAAAAAGGAATTTACAAACACTCACAACACAACTATACAAAATATATTCACAACTTTTCAACAAATTCAAAACCTTTTATACCTATATTCAAGCATACTTATATTAAAAAATAAAAATGTTGCAATTAAAATTAAAACCTATCACTGCAAATTGATAATAAATAGAACCTGGAGCATTAAACAGATTCCACTCCAAGATGAATACAATATAACAAAATTTCATGATTACTTAGTGTGCCAAGTTTCTTTTATAGAACAGATAAGACAACATCAAGGCATCTGTTAAAATTAAAATGCAAACTGATTTTTCTTATGAAGTCAGTATTTAATAGACATCAAAAGTCATTTTTAAGTAATAATACAAATGTACAAATGAAGCACCCTTCTCGCATCACTCATTGAATCAATCTCTTCCAAGAAACTATGGCAGTTATTTTATTGTGTCCTAAAATAAATATTGTTTACAAACCAATACAGCATTTTTCATAAAAGTATTGCAAACATAGCAGCAAAATACTTTTATTCTCTCAGTGAAGGGATGATGAAGGAGAGCATTTAATGGGCAAATTCTTCTTTACTATAATAAGTGCCTGCATAATTTCTTATATGAAAACTAGTATTTTTTCATTCAGCAGACTTATTTGATTCCCATTGAAAGCAACTATGAAATAGTCTACATTAGTTTGAAATGGATGCATCCAAGGCACACTATTTGTAGCCCTTCTAATTTGATCAGTCAGAGCCATCACCTCGAATTGATTTTTCCATATTTCAAAATAATAAAACCTGCTTAGGTAATAGCAGTAAATGAAACTGAAAAATGGGTTTGCTTTTATCAATTTGTTTAAAGGATGTTACCCTGTTGAATTAATCAATATTTAAAATCTACATCATATTCGATAAATATTCTAAATAACCTTTCCAATAAAATGAGCCAGTAAAGTGGAAATTTCCACATTTTACCATAAGTTTCTTTATCTGACAGCATGAGTAATTACAGAGTTTATGAGGAAAAACTTAGTCAATTTTACTAAAAATTATAATTGCCTTCTTTCCTTAGAAGTCAGTGTTCTCCAAGTAGAACTGTCAACAAAAAGGAATCATTCAAACATAACATACCATTCTAAATGTAAGCCTAATGTAAGCTTAAGTTATGCACGAAATACATTTGGCTTCTCACTCACAGAAATAAAGAAAAAATCATTCAATGAATAGAAACAAATTTCTATATCTGGGTACATGAATTTAATTTTAATAGAAAATAAATTTATACCAGCAGATTATAGAAAATAAAATCCTCCCACAATCTTTCATTCACTAATGTGGAAGATGAGTAAGAATAATCATTTATACAATATATTTTCTTTGCGAGTAACATTACTCTGAAATAAAACAAAACTCCAACAAAACATTATTAAAATAACAACCAAATACTTTGACATTTCAATTCTTAATGTCCAATTCATGTTGTGATGAATTTTATTGAAATTCATTGAGAACAGAATGTTTTTTTCCAAACAGCAAACATTTACTACAGACAATTTCATTATCATTGTTTGCATTTCAAGTCATTTCCCACATATGTAAGAATATAAAACAACAAACTCTTCATACAAACATCCTATTAATGTCATTTCCTAAACTTCACCATTAAAATAAATATCCATGTAAAAAATCCTTTCCGCCCACCTTGACACAGCCAATCTAAAATAATTTTTTGCAGCAGGTAAACAGACTGCTCAAGGGCCTCCACAAAATTTCAAATATAATTAGTGGAAATAATTTAGACATTGGTTTATTGAGATATTCCTCAACTACATTCAATGGGATGTAATGATGAGGACTGTTTGGGAATCTGTTTGGTCCAACAGATGCCTTTAATATACTCTCAAACATGTGATTCCTTCCTAATTGGACTAAGATTTAAGCCTTTGGCTAGCATCTGAGATTCCAGGTCTTGATCTTCTTCACGGTACCTAAAACAGAACAGTAAAAAAAGTTGAGACATGAAACTAAATGAATGAAATGCACCATTATAAAGGTTATAATTAACTTTTAATAAATGATATACAAAAAGGTTAAAAAGATTATACATTGTAATTAGATGGAGGGATTATTTGTTCCTTAAGTCTTGGATCTGTTCTTCCTGAATGTAGTAGCCTTATCCCACATTCTCATCTACATTCTACACTTAGTCCAGAATTGGTGAAAGTTATCACAGAATTTTTCATTGGCACATAATGATAGCAATACCAACAATTTTATTGAAAGCTTCAAAATAGGTTATAAAATTCTAACAAAAATAACAAAAAGCAAGATGTTTTTATCAAGATATGAGCAACTACTCAAAAGTAATATATGGCTAATAAAAAATAACTCTGCACATATGGATTCACTGCATTACTTAGTTGATTAAAAAATTAGTCGATGAAAATTATATCACACATTGGAAGTTAATTATTTTCCATGGTTAGCTTTTTATTCAAGCATTAGCTATTAATAAAACCATATGCAAATGTTTGCTTATCTAAAAAAATTGATGAAAAAGTCATTACACCGAAAAAAATGAATCAAACATATGTAATATGAAAAGTTAAACAATGAAAATTTATCATGTATCATAAATGTTGATGTGTACCAAATTTCGGCAACCTATGGCACATTTTACTTGGCATGATAATTCATAACTTACAAAAATATATCTTTCAAGAAGAAATTTCTTTTAATTTCAATATAACTTTCTTGCATAACAATCAGAACTTCTTATGTATAAAAGTAACACTTTGTAAAATATAGAGATAAATTGAATTTAATGGTGATATGCGCAGAGGTCACAAATTTTGATTAATGTTAAAGAGAAAAAAATGATGCTGGCCCCTAGTCTATACTAGTCAAACCTTTTTTGGATTCTCTTGATTTGAGA
This sequence comes from Uropetala carovei, assembly GCA_036926305.1. NCBI lineage: Eukaryota > Metazoa > Arthropoda > Insecta > Odonata > Petaluridae > Uropetala > Uropetala carovei. The sequence continues at coordinate 2,173,971 of JAXCHB010000101.1, read as the reverse complement.
TAACTAGTTATCACATAATTTTGAAAACTGTGATAAAGGATAACAAATGATAAAAAATTCATGTGAAATAAATTTAGCAGGAAGAGTAACACATAAAGGATAATTCAACAGAGCCTTAATAAAAAAGGCATTTGGACATAAAAGTAAACTTTGGGCTGTTGAAAATAAAAATTCTCAATAGAACAGGCAGAATGAAACAGGCAGACAATAATCAAGAAGAGCTTCTTAACCAACGTTACCAACAATGCATAAATACATGAACTGAAAAAACATGTTTTCTTTCCAACTGAGCCAATTGCCTTCAGAGCTAAAAAATAGTTACCAGTTTGGTTAAAGTATCATTTAATTATGAATAAAATATCTGAAGTAACGGAATGACTAAATCAATACAGCACACAATAGCCAAAAAGCAACTGATAAGCCCCCTCTTACTCCAATGACTTTTTAATTTGGTCACAAAAGAAATTCTAACAACTACATTAAACTATCCAATAAAATAAGAAATGTGATCTAAAAAAAAGCACCCAATATCCCAAGCACACACCATGTAATCATAAACAGGAAATGTGATAAAAAACAAATTATCAAGGAAAATTTTTAATTTGCTTTAAGGCAAATCATACTGCAGATAAAAATAACAGTGCAACTAAATACTACAGCAACTAAAGGAATATGTGCTTACCTATTCTACCATGACAAAAATGCTTGCTTTCATCCAGGTAGCATGCAATATTTGTTGAGTAGTTTCAGAGGATAAGAGGTGACATGGGGCTAGGAATGGGCAAAGTATGAGCATCTGTCACCAAACAGGCAAGAAAAGCTGTCATGCATGTAAACAGTAGCACAATGAAATGAAAGGACAACATTATAAAGACAAATCCAACTTACAAATTGACAGGCTATTTTTGTATAATAGGCTGAGTAAGTACAGGTAAAATAAATACAAGCTGGAAATTAACCATCATTGGTTGTTTCTTGTGAATCAACAAGAAACCCAAGATACCAACAAAAAATAATTATCAAAAGAGCTTTTATACAAAAATAATGTTTTTAAACATACCATAAAGGAAATAAAAAGTAAAGAAAATTGAAACACAACGGAGACATCTCGTAATTGTTAAAATAGAACACATTTTATTTAAACGGAAAGATTAATGAAAAAAAATTTGTTAGTATTATATCTATGAAACAAAATAATGCTTCAAAAATATAATTCAAATTACTATATATGTTAGTTATTACTTTTTCTTTTATAATATAATCTTGAAAGCCTAACACAACAGCTTGTGGAATATTTATATTAAGAATAATGCTTTATAACTTCCACTCAACCATAGCAAGAGTTAAAACAAATGCATATCCTCCAAACAATGTTGCTTTCAATACCAAATATATTTGTAATACAACTTGTATTACTACACAAATATTAAACCAATGAAATTTTTGAATAAATTTCACTCAGGTATTTGTTAGATCAAGCTGTTTCTAATATTGTAATGTAATAATAAAACAAAATGTGAATGTTCTTTAATAACATTAATCCAATGCTTCATGTCATTCACGCAGCTTTAAAATATTTGTGTTAATCCCTCAAGCATGCATGGCAGCATATGGTATTTTAATTAACTCTTACTTGTACATCCTAATTTCCATTAACCATTATGTTACTACCAACAATAAAATATGACACAAATTAAGACAACTTCCATGTGTTTTAAAACACGTGAGGTATTATCAGTTTTTTTAAATCCCTTTACATTAGTGCAGCAAATTTTGTTTTATTTTGTGTTATTAAAGCAGACTCCTGATTCAATTTTATCAATCTGCAGTATATATTGAATTAAATGCATGTGGAAGTAACAGGAGCACCGAAAAAAGATTTTGATACTGCATCTACACTTTTGACAATATCATTAAAATGGGTTAACAGAAGGTAAGATATGAAAAAAATTAAGTTATGCAACATGAATAACTTTTAATAACTATGGAATGATTCTGCACATGATGTGCGCATTCAATTTAATCTAACAATAAGTTCCATCTACCACAAATATCAAATACCAGCATTTTCACAAAAATATATTAAAAAAATATAACTCTTCTTCAAAATAAATCAATAGATGAAAATTCAACAATATTAAACAAAGATTTCAACTGAAAAATTAAATACAATTATATATGCATATATACACATTAGTAGAAGCTACATATTCATCAAAAACTTGGTGGGTGAACACAATGATGTTATTCATAATTCTCTAAAAGTTAGATAACTTAATCACAGTTCACAATAAAATAAGTACCTATAAAAATATATTTTAATTCTGATATAGTTAAGTGAATAAACTATAAAAACCCAATGCAATTAATAAACTATCAACAAAATTATATAAAACAGACTGAATCACAAATAATTTTATCAGTCTGAACAACAAGCTTCATCAACAAAAACAATGAATCATGCAAACGGAAACAGATCTATTGGATTAGTAATCACAAATAGAAGGACCAAACTGCTAAATATGAGAGTAACCAAAGTATGATCAGGAGAGGAAAGAGGGTGGAGAGGGAGGAAGCGAGGGAAAGCTCAAAGGTGGTCACTGCCGTCCTCCCTACAGTCCAGCGTCTTCGATTAGAAAAGTCAAAGGTTTTCAGTCGACTCATTTCTTTGTCCTTCCTCAGTCCCAAAGTTGATAGGCAGCTTCTGTACTGCTTAAGGTCAGCGTCAATTGCTAATGACGCCTCTTCCCAGCGGTGTTCTCCACATGCTTCATAGATAGAAAACAACTGGAGGAGGAAGTGTGAGGGTAAAGGAAGAGGTTCAGTCTTTCCGTCCAATGTCATAGAATTTTCAGAGCATTTCCCTTCAAAACTCTCTTGTGATAAGGAAGACAAATGCACATGGTTGGGATTTGACGAAGCATCCAGGTAATTTTGCGTGATTTCAGCAGTGAAAGAGTTGCATCTGGATTGTAGGAGGTATAGTTTTATATTCAGCAGAGTCGTACAAAGTGAGGTGATGCCTGTGCTGTGATGTTCGAGGCATATCTCGACAGGTTTGGCAGTGTGTGTTGGGAGTGAAGTTTCAGTGTGGCACAGGGCAAGTAGCCGAGTGAGGGAGCTGTTAAGTGCTTCCTTATCAAGGAGGCTATGGGAGATGATGCTGTGATTTTGGAAGGATGGATGCAAAAGGAAGAGGAGGCGGAGGAGAGAGTGGGAGGTCTCAGGGGCATCGACGTCGCACCTTTGCCTGTCCTCTTCTAGGAGAGCAATAAGTGAATCTCTGCGTTCCACTATCTCCAACATTTCCCCCAATATCTCACCCTCCCGTGCAACATCAGACTTGGTCTTTGTTGAATCTATAAATAAATAAAAAAAGAAAAATCATGATGCATAAAATATGTTAAATCCATTTAAACAGCACCCCATATCGCTTGATAACTAGTAGTTGAAATCAGAATGCTTCCTCAAAATCTGAATCAATATTAACCTTGACATTTTGTTTTTAAATGCAAATTCCTCAGTAAAAAAAGAAAATTTATTCATACTTTTCAGGTTGGTTAAATAACTATGGTCACCTATGAAAACATGAGCTTCTTAGAAATGCAAACCATTATACAGCATTTACTCGTGTACCCCGTGCACCATTTTACCTGAAATGCTGGGGAAAAAAAAGGGGATGCGCGTCTTACATGAGTATTTCTGAACAGGTTATATAAATTGTGAGTATCGATAGTAAATTCCCCACAATATGCTTGCGTCTAGGTTTATATTCCTAAAAGACATCAAATTCTATGAAGTATACGCGTATTTATGCTACCAAGAAAACGTGTAAGTTACGCCCACGCTGCAGGCAGAAAGAATATGCCAACTAACTGATAACTATAGTTCAATGACTACTGAGGGTTTGCCGGCTTGAGAATAGGTAGGTTCAAGTGTGGTCCTTTTCCCTCATCCACTTCAAGGAATTCAGAGTGGTGAAATTTTGTTGCGAATGAAAGATTTCATTGTTCGAAAGGAAGACGGAAATCCACATCTCAAGCGTTTGGACTCGTTTGTTCCTAACCTTCCAATATTTACTCACGAGACGATACGCGAAAAAACTCCCCATCCGAGTAAGGAAGTTCCCGTTCATAGATGAACAAATAACAGCATAAAGAGATCACCCAATTAATTGCGTTATGCAGGAGGGAGAAGAACTTGTTTCAGGGAGTGGTAATCAGTGACTTAAAAAAAAATTATTCTGGCTCAAATTAATTTTTGTCACTCCTAACCAAGTGCGTGGGTTGCACGAGTAAATACGGTATTTAAAAAATTTTACAAATTTAAACAAAACAAAATAACGTTCTTGATCTACATAAAGCACCTTATGCTGCATTTCTAAACACCATTTCATCAGAAATTGTTAGAAAACACACAGTATAAAACAGCGGTTCTCAACTGGTGAGTCATGTCACAGTGATGTGCCATGAAGAGCCAGGAGGTATTGCCGAAATTTTTAATAATGACTTGTAAAAAATAAATTTTGCAAAGCAGAGTTTTTGTCTTTCTTTTGCATAATTTTTAACAACAATAAAAAAATCTTAGGCTTAAACTCTGCACTATCTTTTTTTAGTTTGGCTGATTGTATTACACAGCGTGTAATTCAAGTGACTATTGACTAGTGATGCACTGAAGCTTGGCTTCGGCCTCTGTATTCGGCCAAAATCTGCTATTCGGCTTCGACCTCAGCCTTTGGATGGCCGAATAGCCGAATACAACATATTCTTTTTGACAAAATGAAAAATGATAATGACATAATAGAAGAAAGCTGAAAACACTAAATAAAAGCAAAATACATTGAGTTGTTGCCAATGCAATTCACATATCTCGGATTCAGCCTGACAATTATGTGCTACTCGTTTTTATGGCCTACGATGTATAATATATTAGTGTGTTCCAATATGTGGACAATTCGTTTATTTAGAATACTCCTCCTCATTAGTTGGAATTTTTCATGTTTTACGGTACTGTATAAGTAGCAGACAACCTCTGACATCTGGTTCACGTTTTTGTATGATGTAATATGACGTATAAACAGTAGCGCCATCATGCCAAAACCAAAATGACAGTGTCGACTGAGTTTTTGTTTCATTTTTGAATTTCATGAGTGCAGACATTTTTATATAACAGAATATATAATAAACTTAACAAGGCTGCGATTCTTTGTATATATCTTCATATTAACAAAGAATTTAAATAGATTTCTATAGAAAACATTAGTGATCATTAGTTGATATTTCAGGTTGGTAGTGTTTTAAAAACGATTTTGGAAATTCCCCTGGAGGAATATTCTTGCGATTGTAACCAACTTTCACAGTCAACATTGGGGATGTGTGCAGATTTTTGGTAAACCCAGAACTTATTAGTAGTATCATTTTTAAATTTAATAGGCGAGGCTAAGGCTCCATCCCACGTACAAGCGACGTGGGCGGTGCGAGCGACTAAGCGGAAAAACAATACAATGTAATGTTATGGCGGTATCCCAAGTCCTGGCGTCAATGCGCGTACTTGTGTGAGTGGTGAGCAAGCATCTTCGAAGCGATCAACACACTTTGTTTTCGAAGCGAGCGACCAGAACCGCCGTTGTGGCAAATAATTTGTATTTCAGCGTTTTCTTTGTAGTTTTATCGCCGTTTTGTGTTCTTACGCTGTTATGGAAATGAACGAAAATTTAATTTCCGAGATCCAAAAGAGTTCCATCTCATAGAATTTAAAAGATAAAAATTATTTAAATCATTTTTGGCCGATTACCAAGGCCGAAACCGATATTCGGTGCATCACTAATTTATGCTAATGGAGATATTCGGCTTCGGCCTCGGCCGAATACTGATTTTAATATTCGGCCATTCGGCATTCGGCCAAAATGAGTATTCGGTGCATCTCTACTATTGACCTTCATGTTAAGAACCTCTGGTATAAAATACAGGTAAAACAAGAAATACTTTGGAAGCATAAAGCAAAGTGAATTTAAAGTGTGTTATTTTTTATGCTTACCATCTTGAGATAGTCGATCTCTGAGATCAGCTTGCAGTCGAGAGTGTCTGTCTTCTAGTGACAGTTCCTCCGCCCGAACTAGCAGCTCTCTTTCACATCGACGTAGCTCACTTCGCTCCCTCATGAGTTCAAACCATTCCTGCAGTAGTTTTGCTTCCTCTTCCCCATCATCATCATCATCGTCGTCGTCATCTTCTTCATCTTCTTCTTCAAGGCACTCCGATCCCATATGCAACTTGGCTCCTAAAAATATATTTTATATGTTTACCAAAAATGTGCTTAGCAAATACAACCATTTTTAGGCACGTTTCGCTTCCAGCGTGAGCACCTATTATTGTCAGTCTGTCCGTCTTCCATCCACATGTTCGTTCTCAGCATCTACCAAATGGATTTTCATGAAATTTGATGTTAAGGACTTACAGTCAAAGATAATACGAAAATCGCAAAAATTAATCACGTATGCCAATCAGGGGTACCACTTTACTGGTCACAAAAATGAACTTTCCGTCATATCTCCTAAAATATTGTTCATATCAAAATATTTTTCAAATAAAACTTGTAGAAATTAGAGTATTTCTTTTCCTATACATTTTTATCATAGGAGTAGCCATTATCAAGAAAACAAACAAGAATGTCTTAATTCGAGTTAAACATAGAAATTTTCTTGCATGGTTACTTCTTCATTGCTGCTAACATAAACAATCTCACAAACAAATGTTTAATTTCCTTACATGTGCATGCAATATTTTTAAATAGGAAGAAAATTGATTATTTATGACAAAGAAAAGAACTTTAAAACGCTATTTCCCTTACGTACAGGTATATCATTTCTTTCAAATACTCCATTGCACATTTGTGACATGTTGTACTTTCCTTACTTGTTATAAGTTTCATGGTATATTAAAAGATAAATTATAAAAACAATGTTTGAATGGTCTTCTTTGAATGGAGAAGATATAAATTATAACCAAGCTACAAGAAAACTATTGGGTGGACTTCTTTTCATCATTTGAAGACATTTCCTGTCATCAGGAAAAACCTCATTGTTGCTGACTTAACAAAGCAAATTCTGAATGTTTGAAAATGTAGGGACAAACAGGGTGAAGTTAATAATAAAAGTTTATAAAATAAGTATGTAATGTAAAATACAGTGTAAGTTTTATTAAGTCAATAAAAATAATGAATCAAATCCATGAAATGCTACTCGTTGAAATATTTTTATATCATGCAAACTTACCAAGTGAGCTTCCTTTTTCCTCGCCCCTCAAAGCTTTTTCCACACTAACACCTCTCTTCTCTAGGAGCCTTTGCTTCACTTCCAGCTCTTCTAATTGCCTCTGTATCTCCTGGGCCATTCGAAGCCTGTAATGAACAAAAATATACAATAACATCTTACTGAGTCACCTTTTCATTTCTATGAACTATCAACATCATTATCATGACACTACAGCCCAAGGTTAGGCCTTGGCATCCTCTAATAAGGTTCCTGGGCACTTCATGTTTTATACAGATAAGATGCCAGCCTACTACATAATCACTTTCCAAGTGGATAATGCCTCAAATTGGAGGAGAGAAACCTTGTGCTGGTATTGGCCTACGCTTTCTAAAAAATTGATCCTCGAGTCTAGTCACCAGGGAATTCCAATTTAATCACCAGTTATTTATAAATGCCATAAAAATATATCAATAAATCTACAGCAAAATTTTACTGTTAGGAACAGTGATCTATAATTTAGCAATCATATAAAAATTACAAAATTACTCAAAAGGACTCATGATTTAAAAACTTTAACCTGCCGTTGGTCGCGTGGTGAGCACAGCACTCACCAGACAAATGAAAACATTACTACTTTGTTTTCTGTATGAATTCTGACCTTGAGTTTCCATCTACCTTCTTATATGAGTTCTATGAAAATGGCAACTATGTTGTTGCAGGGATTTTTGAATTTACTGGTCGGTAATTTAGGCTCCATTTGAATAGTGAGCTTAGTGCTCGCTCACTTTCTTATTGACTTAGGTTTTCAGTTTATTACTGTGAAAATTTTTTTTACCATTATTATTGTAGCAACTGACCTGATAAAACCTTGTTTGATCAAAAGAGCTTCTGCTGAGAGTCTTTCAATTTTACTTGGCCTAAAAATCAAGAGGCTAGTCAGTATATTATAATGTTATCGAAAGGTGACATTGTGGTGCATCAAATGGTGAGCATCCCAAATGCTCTTTCATTTCTCAAAAGAATAACAGAAAAACAAGTGCCAAATGTCATGACTGTTTTGCCTCAATAAGTAGCACTTAACAGTGACATGTCCTAACTGCCATAGTCACTGACGTTAAAGAAACCGATATTGAATAGCTAATAAAGTGTATGTATTACTTATTGATTTAACAGATGTTAACAGAAGCAATATAAATGACAATAGCTATTATATAATTAAAGAAATTAAAAGGTGTAAGACTTTTTAACATATTTTTTCACACATTCCTCTTTGTTATTTGGTATGCATATTAACATTTGTGTTACTATTTATGAGTCTCCTCGAAAAAAAAAAGAACTTTCTTGTATGTAACCATTTCAACAAATAAAATCACTTTATTTAAACTGCAAAAAAATTAAATATATGGGTGCTCACCCACAACCAATGGTGTGACAATGCATAACGCAACCAACCGAGGGTTAAAAATCAATTGCAATTCTATTCCTTTTGTTATGATTTTTTTTCTTTAATTTAAAACCAAAAACAACATCGATATGGTAATAATTCCCAAAATAAAATTATTTCTAAAAATTAAGTACACATCAAAGGTTTAAAAAGTTTAAACTGTATGTAAAGGCAACAGCCAATTTCTATCAAATTCAAATTTACCTTTGCAATTGAGCCTGCCGTGCCATTCTCCTGGCTTGGCGAGATTGCTTCCCACCAAGAAGTGGCAAAGCTGAAGCACTGCTCTCCATCGAAGAGCCGCCAGAAGGAGTTTCATGACTTGGTGTAGACACAGCTGTTCCAGTCGAAGGTAAACGATCCCCTCCACCTACATCTCCTTCTGAAAAACTCTCTTCTACAAAGGATACATAAATACATTTGGTAACAAATTTTCATAGGAATGCCTTAGAATTTATGTGCACAAGAACAACCATAGTACAAGAATTAAAAAAATTGCAGAAATTACAGCAGTTCTGAGGAAAGTATATCTGTGGTTAAAGGAAACTGACTACAGACTTCAAATTATTCAGGATCACATATTAAAACTGATTGCATGAAATAACTTTCCCATTCTATGCAATTACTGGTATTAGAAAATAGGCTGTAACATGCTTCATTAAATATAAGAATATCAAACTAAACGACTATTTGTAAACATCCAGTATCTATTGCAATAACAATTTGCATATAACCACAAAAATTGAAAAATATTGCATCTCAGCAAATCACTTTATCACTGACAAGGGGAGTGTCAGGTTAACGGGAAAGGGATTTGTCTGAAAATTTGCGAGCTGGTAGAGCTAGACTTGGGAATCATGATTTACCCCTCTTTTGTGCGTAGACGGTCAATAGTTGAAACAATAAATGGATTTGTTTATTTAGACACCGTTTAAGTACCTTGTTAGTTTCGATTGTTCGCTAAGCACGTTTGGCCGTGAGGTTATAATTGGCATTACGAAATCAGAGGTCCCTGGTTAGAATCCAGGTGACTTCTTTTTTTTTGCATTTATGTTATATTTATTTTTAAATATTGTTTTCAATTTGTATTTTTTCATATATTGTTTTTTTTACTTTTAACGTTTGTTATTTTTTTCTATTTTTTTCCGTATATTCTTTATTAGAGTTACCATAATGTTTTAAAAGTTTTTCTCATTTTTTAAAATGCCTTTCTTGTCTTCTATTACTTTCTTAAAAGGGATTTCACAATGAACTCTCACAGTTTCCTGGATGATGCATATCGTAGAAGCAGCGGAAGCAATAATATTTTCGACACCGCACACATTTGGAGAAACATTGTTCGCCACAGTGACATATATTCGTTTTGACTTCATTAGGAAACACTATCTGATTGACACTGAGGAAGACTTTCCTTTGTTTTGTCAATCGTGATGCGAACCAGGCGTAAAGAACCATATCTTTAAATATGGAAGCAGACAGTTGATTGTGCACAAGAGCATGCATTTTTATCATGTCCGCTCGTCTAGTAATATCACGCTTTTCTTGCAGTAGAACTGCTGCATTTTGTAGTCGCGAAATAAATATCTTTACCTGACGGTAAAAATACACGTCGCAAGGTTGGCATATGGGGGTGCATTTTGGCGGAATTACCTTCACAGTGCATGTCGGCTGATTTTTGTCATCAATGAAGCACTCATCAATGTAATTTATCAATGCATTAACGAAACCGGCATCATATCATAAAATCAAAAAACAATCCTTAAATAATTTATCACTACTTACCACTGCGACAAATTAAATAACCGTGCTTTCTTTTACTTGAGAATACCTCTTTCGAAAGGTCAGAAACCAACTAGAAAGACCGGCGAGTGTGGAAGAAAATCTCACTGCAGATCTCCTACAACAAATTATCATTCACTGGAATGTGTAGTGTATGGCTTATGTAAACCGATTCACCTCGCACGTCACTCACAACATCCAACTCTCTCCCTACCTCGGCGGCTACTGCTCGCCCACACTTCTGCCTGCGACATTGTCTAGCTCGACCGCTTTACGCACCCACCCGAGAGAATGTCTTCCGACTCGCGACAATGCATAAAGCGAACGAGCTCTAGTAATAGCGTTGCCATTACATATTTTTGTATTTTATCTCTATCGGGATTTCAATGTATGACAATGAGCCGAGAAGCCGAATCCAAGAAGGTCACTTTGGCAAACAATGTTTCTCCAAATGTGCGCGGTGTCGAAAATATTATTGCTTCCGCTGCTTCTACGATATGTATCATCCAGGAAACTGTGAGGGTTCATTGTGAAATCCCTTTTAAGAAAGTAATAGAAGACAAGAAAGGCATTTTAAAAAATGAGAAAAACTTTAAAATCATTATAGTAACTCTAATAAAGAATATACGAAAAAAATAGAAAAAAATAACACAAACGTTAAAAGTAAAAAAAACAGAATATATGAAAAAATACAAATTGAAAACAATATTTAATAATAAATATAACATAAACGCAAAAAAAAAAGAAGTCAACTGGATTTGAACCAGGGACCTCTGACTTCGTAATGCCAATTATAACCTCATGGCCAAATGTGCTTAGCGAACAATCGAAACTAACAAGGTACTTAAACGGCGTCTAAATAAACAAATCCATTTATTGTTTCAACTATTGACCATCTATGCCCAAAAGGGGGGTAAATCATGATTCCCAAGTCTAGCTCTACCAGCTCGCAAATTTTCAGACAAATCCCTTTCCCATTAACCTGACACTCCCCTTGTGAGTGCACTTAGCATAAAAACTGTAAAAACTGCCCGTATTAAAAATTTTAATCATTGCATCTGTATAAGCAGAATTAAATAAATTTCTTTGTCAATTATAATTTTTCCAACATAAGTCTTTCGTACACCCACTGACATAAATCAAACTTTATGGAAAGAACAGCATAAAGGCATAAAATTATCAAAACAAATTTTTAACTATTATTAAAGCAAATCAAAATATAAAATGCAAGCTAAATGTGATATATAAACCAAAAGGAGCAAAAAAATAACAGAATCTCAACCAACCTGTTGCTTTTGGAGCAATTCTGTGGCTAACACTGTCTTTTATACTCAATGGAAGAAGAGGGGGGGGAAGAGAAAGAGGGGGTGGAGTGCATTCAGGGGAGGTTAACCTCTGAGAGACAGCCTTACTGGTGTCAGCTAAACTTCCATGGAATGTCAGGTCCTTTTCGCTGCCACTAATTAAACCTCTTTCACTCAGTGACACTTTCTTGTCTTTATCCTGAAAAATGTGATCCATGTAAAGTGACATAGAAATAACCCAAAACAATCAAAATGATCCTCAATTTCTGTGAGATTAACTTTTTAAATGAAAAAAATTATATTTTTGACAGTAATTGCTGCACAGAAATTATTCCAGTAAAGCGGTGCAATGATTTTTGCATGGGAAAATTAATAATCTAAACTACACTCATTCAAGGTTTCTTGGCAAAATATATATTCAATTAAAATGATACATGTATGCAAAGATATGGTTATTTTTACTTTATAATAAAATCTTTTAAGAGATTGTGCAAATATGTTAAGATGCAAATATAATCTCAACAGAAAATTATACCTTTTTTAAACATTAAATTAATGGAAAATTAGTGCATTTTCAGAAAAATTTAAAATCAATCACGTGTTTAGAGCTATTAATTTCACTGGCATCCAACTAGCCTACATTTCATAATAACAACCATTTCATTTCTAGCACACTACATGCTAAAAACACAAACTTATTCAAACATTCAACATACTTGTTAATTAAAAATAAAAGACCACTTACTTTAAAGTCTCAGAGTAAAGAAGAAGATACTGTTAAAAATTACAATTTTGTAACTTAAAATGAGTCAATGGCAAATTATGGTTATAGTTTGAAATTGAAAAGTTAGAAATATCAACACAAAATGCAGAATTATAATATATAAAAGTTTTATTGGGAAATTTTAAAGAAAATTAGTGTAGAATAACAGCAGAAATTATGTCTAAAACTAAATAAAAGATAAAGGGGGATTTCTAAACTTCTAATTTTAAGTGTTTCCATCTTTGTCCACATAAAATGTAATGAAAAAATTATCCTGGTCTTGGTCTGATACCAAAGACATCACATGGTACAGCATTCAAGAACATCACAATAACATAAAAACATTTTAAACAAGGTATAAATGATTATGGACAAAACCCAACAAATAGACATTTTTAAAACAACAATTTATAATCAGGCAACAAATAAAAACATTACTCTAGAAGTCATACCATGCTTTATGTTAAAAAATAGGAGGAAGGGTATTATGAGGAAAAATTGAAGTATGTACTTGGTTATTGATATTGTGCAAAAGTTAAATTACCTCAAACACATCATACTTTTATAAAAAAAATTATTTAACAGGATGGCACTACAGTGAAAGAAGAAACACACTGCCACTAAATTAATAAGGCACTTGGAGATCTGTTATAATCACTCACACAGCATTCACTTAACAGCATTCAAAACAAACTTTTTATTAGTTGAGTCAGACAGCGCTAAAAGGAGAATTTCATGTCAATTTTCTATAACTACAAGATGGGAAATGTTGTTTGTCGCAAGTAAATAGTGTAGGTGAAATGCTACAAAAATATTCCATACATTACAATATGGTGAGTTTTAATTATTTGAATGTGTATCTTACAAACCAAAAAGCAAGTTGCTAAGTACAGTATAATTGATAAAAATTGTTTCAATGCAGCAAATTCTGCTTCTAATCCCTCAGATTATAGGTTTTAATGTTAATATTACTAATATTTTATTTTGTTCTAGATTTTGAGGAAGATGCATCACTATAGCTATCATATTTCAAGCAAGGACAGCAATTAGACATTTTAATACTTAAGCATTTGAGCAAGTTGATCCATGAGAGCAGGTCTATATGCCCTTGATGAATGAATAATAGCATTTGTAATAAATTAATGAATATGATCTACTTTCAACTTGCAAAAAATCATATTACAAATAAAAGCAAATGTAAGATATGAACAAAAGTTGTAATAAGATCATAGTTCAATATTAATGATTTAAAAAATAATTATTGTAAGAGCAATACATTTTTAAAATAGTCAGTCAACAGATGAAATATGAGCCACATAAAATCCAAATAGACTAATCTGGAACTTTTGCAATAATTAATTACTTGCTTTAGACAATGTAAGAATGTGACAAATATTTCTTGAAATAATGGGATTTACTAATCAGAAAAATTCAAGCAAACATTAATGTAACTTGAATACATAGCTGACAACAAATTAGTTTTCAGAATTAATGTGGCAACATCAGCTAACTGGCAGGTGTTGAGGATTTGTTAAGTTGTATGATGCTTAAAAAGTATATAAATTAAAAATGTATTGCATCATACATCATGATTCTCTGATTGATTGTTTTTGGTTAAATTATAAGTTTCTGAAATACTGACGTGAAATAGACATTTAATCTTAATTTTAGTATCCAAATTGACCGATAACTTCCTTTTGGAAAAATAATTAATCACAAAAAGAGACCAATGTATTTCCAATTATGCATGCAGAGAAATGTTTACAAAGGTGAATTTAAAGTCTTAAAATTTTCCTTGCATTGAAAATTATTAAGTATTTCAAATGTTTCCACTTTAAGGGGCTACCGAGGGTGAATTTACTCTTAAAAATGAAAATGGAATGTTCAGGGGAGTCATACAAACCTCTATGAACAATGGCATTTGTTTTCATATTGAAATATCAATGGGAAGGAAACAAATTTATTGCAAATGACTGGTGACTAAGTGTGATATATATCATGCAGGGTCCTTCATATGAAACATAGGACCATTCTGATAATTTTAGAATACTATGTGACAAGTTCGATGATGAACTGGCAGGAAAAAGGCATGAAATACAACATTAACAATCGTCTAAGTTTTGAATTCCCATAGGTATGAAACAATATTATCAAGGTGGCAAGATATTAAGAGGTGAAATAATTAGGGTAGTATGATGCAAATAGCAACAGAACCAAAGAGTCTATGGATGGAATTAGTATAAACCAATGCAAAAATAAGGAAAATACTTGATAACAGCAATTCAGGTTTGAAAAGTATTAAAAAAAAATAAAGTATCAGTTGCTTACATCATAACCGTCACTGTCAGACTCGAACTCTGAGCTGGAGGAATTACCCAACTGGAATAAAAAATTTTGGCAACGGAGTTGAGGGATCGGCTTATAAATCAACCATTTGGTAAAATAACATAATTTGCTCCTTAAGTAAAAAAAATAGTAAGCCATCATGAAACAAACAAGATAATCAAGCTTGACAATTCTAGTTGAAAAGTGAGACAATTTCGTTTTTGTTACAGCAAAATGATAACTTGTGCAGTATAAGACCAAAAGTTTGATGATATGAGCCTGAATGACCAGATTGAGGCATTGTTATTTGAAGCAGTTATCAAAATGATATTTTTATAATGATAAATATTTTTATATTTTTTCATATACACTAGGGGACCTGCTGTATTGCAGCCCACTATATCACGAAAGGTTGTAAATCATGGATTTATCTTGGACCCAAAATTAGTTTTTAATCCTTTCATAACAAATTTTCAGTGGTTTTTGCAATGAGTCAAACATCATTAATGAATAAATGACAACATTCAACCATATAAAACATATGAATCACTATCAGCAGAATATTAATAATAATATCCTGAGGAGTACGAGACCATATCGCACTGCAGACTTCAACAACTCGCTACAATCATAATGTGTATAGAAACGTGTACATTAAAAAAATACATTGAAACAGTACCACTGCAACAGCCACATGTGTCAGAAGTCTCGAATTTCACTGCATAAATGATTTCAGAGTTCAAAATTTACACAGTTTGGCTCAGGAAAAATTGTTTTGAATTTATTTGAATTTTTTTCTTTTAACAGAAACATTTTTGTTTGCATCAGATATCTACTTATCTGTAGTTTATATTATTCTGGCTAATATCATGGCACTTTTGAAAGGTCTTTCCTATAACATGGTCAAGCAACAAAGACACCATGTAACACATTATAACAAGTCCCTAATGTACACAAATAATATGAAATATGTAGCAAAAAATAACCATTTGTTTAGTATTTTATACACATTAAATATATGTGTTTCAATAGCTTACACACTTTACTCTTGCATATCTGACTACAGAATAACCACTTCATGGATTACCCATGCATGATGAAGAATTAGATTTAGTTTTTACCTATTTCACAAAAAGTTTTGTTATACTTATTTAACATTGACGCATTAACTACAAGCAGTGGAACACAAATTAGTTAAGAAGCATATGCATCAAATTCATCCCAAATTTTACTGTTGAATACATAAAATATAAAAATACCATAATTTTCCGATTATAATACGCAACCTATATGATATGCACCCATGTTTTTACGAGTGAAATGCGAAAATTGTCTTATCACCATGTATAATATGCAACTCATTTTTTTTAAAAAGATCACTGTAATTTTTCACTTGGTTATTAGCAGTATCGAGACAGTTCTTACCTTGCTGCCAAGTGAGATATGTGCGTTTACAAAAACTTAATGCCTATATATTTTTACTCTCACTTTAAAGATCGATACAATGTATAAAAACATGTCTCCATGTCGCATTGTGTAATAATCTGATCAGTTGGAATGAGAGTTCTCGCCTTGCCGCCAAGCCAGATTTGTGCAAGAGTCTTCACGAAAACTTTGTCTATATAGTTTTGATGCTCACTTTAAAGATCAATACAATGTATAAAAACATGTCTCCATGTCGCAATGTGTAATAATCTGGTCAGTTGGAATAACAGTTCCGGCCTTACCGCCGAGCGAGATAGTTTACATGAACATCACGTCTAGTTCTGACGCTGTCTTCATACAAATGAATTTTCTTTTCAAAAAGCGTGGCTTTAAAAAGTGCTGCCTCATAAATGCCATGGATGGTTCTGAAGATGACTTTGTATGGGATGATGATTTTGCCGAAGTGGATAGTGAGGATGAAGATGACGTTCTCGGCGACGCCATTTAGGTAGACGATGAGAGAGAACACAAAATCACAGACGAACTATTTGAGAACAGCAATAATGAATTCAGAGGCTAAGATATGGACAGCTAAAAGTAAATAAATAATTATTCTTATTTTTGTTTTGAAAAACGATATTTAAAGGAATGTTATCAAAATGCATTGAAATGTATGATTTATTGGTAAAAATATCTCTGAAATTATAAATTATTTCCTTACTAAAAAAAGTTGTATGCGCTTGTTACCACATATACCCGAATATAAGACGACTCTGATTATAAGATGACCTCCCATTTTGAACTCCTAATAAAAGGAAAAAATTTATTATTCACACAATGACAGAGGTTTATTATACCATTGACTAATAAACATTGAACCAATTGAAATAAGTAATTTTGTAGTGTTAGTTGGCATATACAGTTGCTTTCCTTCAAGTATCTATCAATGACTGATTTTAACTTCTTACAGGACCTACTATAAAGGCGACGTCAATGCAAGCGTTTATTTAGATTATCAGTGAAGAGAAGATAACAATAACGCTTTTCTTTCGTCTATTTGAAGGTTTAATTGGCCTTAAATGAATCGGAGGCAACAATGAGAGCCTCCTTGGTAACGCCCGGAATGAGTACGAAAAATCCGCAAAATTTCGAAAAAGAATGCTTATTTCTGAAAAATTCGACCGTATAACGTGTAAACATTGCAAGAATAAGATAGTATAGAGCTTAAGCCATCGAATAAAGCAAAAAAGAAGAAAATCGGACCATATTTACGTATTTTAATGAATGAAGGAAAAAACCTTGCACTCTGAAAAATCGAAAACCCCGTGTAAACTTATGGGAAAATATAATTCTCCTGGATTCGAACCCGGGGACACTTTAGCAAACAAAAATATTTTTCCATAGCCAGTAGAAACAAAACGCCATTTACCGCATATCTTTTACAAGGAAGGGTTCTTGAGAAATACGCCGATATAATTACGCGAGACTTCATACTCACGAACACACGCAGCTTCACTATGCGCATAATATATAGGATAAAATTCAAAAGAGTATTTGTATTCGAATACATTTGAATCGATTCAATTTCTACTACTACTTTTAATAATCGATTGTTTCGATTGATTTTAAGAATCGAATATTTCGATTATACTCTGCATTCGGTTTATCTGTCAGTCAAAATATTACGCACCGTGCCATTATAAGACGACTAGCGATTTTTCGGTCATAAAAACTGGAACAAAACCTTGTCTTATATTCAGGTATATACGGTAATACGCACCCTAGCTTTTTGTCAATTTTTCGTGAAAAAAATGCATATTATAATTGGAAAATTACGGTATGTAAAAGAATTCTCTTTAGTTTAATGTCAAATAAAATGAACAATATAAAAAATTTCAACCAAGTTAGACATTTAACTTAGCAGCTTTTTCACAAAATGTGCATTGAAGAGAAGAAGAAGGAAAAGTTAGGTATTGTAATAAATTGTACAACTTTTTAAGACAGCTCAATAGTACACAAAAGAGTACCCAAAATTTTGAAAAGAAAAAGAAAAACACATGATGTGTAGTAATTGTTATTAAATATCTAAAACAGTGGAGTAAATAATAAAAAGATTAAGCAGTAACATTAGAGCTGAATAAGATCTTACATGAAAAGCTATTGGAAATAATGTAACACAATTTATCTATAAAATTGTTTAATTTATCGATTTTCACATTTAAATGTGATTAGGAAGACTTTATATTTCTAGGTAACGTATGTTTATAAAAAAGTTGATACTAAAGTCACTAAATCACTTTACAGGACAATACAACTGGATGGGTAGAATGTCCTTGCAAAAATAATATGGGATGCAAAAATTATGGATAATTCGACTGAAAAACTGGCTTAATGAGACAAGAGAATGATTAATTGCTGATGGTAATTTTAGGCTAACATTAGATTTGAAAACATTTTGAATTCTCTATATTATTTAGGGTAAACTTTCATTTGCATGGTTAATAAAGAGTTTGCTTTGCAAAAATAGAAAGTGAAATGAATACCTAGACCTTATTTTTGTGAGTTAAAATATTTACATAAATGATTAGAAGAAGAGTGCATTACATTATGTACATATTTAAGGAAAATCATTTAACTTTCCTATCAGTCACTGAAATTTAAAATAGTTTTTAGTCAGGTTATTTGATTTAAAATGAGCTACAGAGAGAAGTAAAAAAAAAAGAATGCTGCTTCAAAGAATCATTCACTGATTTAAAGAAGCATGAAACACAAACACAAAACTGTACATATCTATAACTCACCTTGTAGCCTTTCGAGCGAGGATGAAGGCGAGGAAACCGGGGAAATTTATCACAACCCTTATCCTTTCCATCTCGTTCTTTACCAACCGAGTGGGTAGGGCTGTTCACAGAGGACGTAGGAGAGGGAGACGTGAGGAGGGCAGCCGGAGGAGGGGAAGAAGGCGTCGACGAAGAAGCTGTGGTGGATGCAGAAGATGCTGATCCTTTCTTTCCACCGAAAAACTCAGACACCGCTTGAATAATACTTTTCCTTCTCTCTCTATCTTTGCTTCCTTTCTTTCCGTCTTTTCTCATCACAACTTTTTCCCCTTCTCTGCCATCAACGTCGAGCTTAGAGGACTCTGCTGTACCGGTAGCGTCTAACCTCGGAGGTGACAGTTCTTTCAGTGGGGACGCTCTTTGCCCTCCTGCAACAACTTCGGCCACTTCCCTTCTCAACATTGGCATTTCAACATCTACACCTCTTTCCTCCCCCTTTCCCAAACGTGATTTCGAAACTTTTCCTAAAGTAACACCCGTATTTACAAAATCTGACTTAGTTTCACTGGCTGTCGATTCTTTGCCATATCTTTCATTTATCACCTGTTCAAGGGCACTCAGCTTCTCTACACCTGTAGTATCCTTTCTTCTAACTGGCCGGATAGGAATACTGGCCATCTCTTCTTTCATTCCTGCTGGGGGGGCCGAGGGAGTTTTGAAAAGTGCTTTCCTGATGTCTGGCATTGAGAAGGCATCTGGATTTGTAAGAGGGGTATCTGGAAGTATGCCACCGAGACCGACAGATGACGATGAAAGACCATGGGACGTGCAATGGACCGAAAGTGGACGAATCTTTCCTCCACTCTGAGTCACCGGTGGACTTCCTGCAATAGTCATTGGAGTGCTAAACACTTCATCCATGCTGCTCTCAGTTTCAGCAGAAAGAGGTTCTTGCGAGTGGAGGCTATGGCGTCTTTGCATCACCCTCGCCCTAAAGCTAGACAAAGTTGGAGGAGTGAAGTGCGGGCTCATAGACATAGAGCGGGATGGAGTTAGGGTCGGAGTACGCTTCGTCTCTACCACTTCGGAGGTCTTCGTAGGTACAGGAGGAGGAGAAGGTGCTGATTCGATCGACTCTTTCACACACACGGCAGGAGGAGAACCAGACGACTCTGGACTGCCTATACTGGAGGAACTAGCACGAGGACTCCTTCCCCTACGCCTATCGACTCCGCCGGTACTAGAGCTCCGACGACTCCCTCCTTCGCTTCCTAAACGAGCTATAACCATTTCTCGTATGAGATCCTTTTGCTTGCTACGTTCTCTAGAAATTTCCTCGAGTTTCCTAGATGTGGATGGAGAATTTACATAGGGCCGAATTATAGTAGGATTGCAAACACCTAAACCTTTAACGGGAGGCGAAGAGCTAGTGGTGACAGAAGTAAGGGGTGAAGTTGGAGGGGAGGAGAGGAGTGAGGGTTCCTCAATGTTTTCTGTTGAAGTAAGGTGAGGAGATAACGAAACACTGGGAGAGGAAGACTCAGCTGAAGACACGTTCACCACAGACACTTTCTCTTCACAGCTGACATTCATATCTGAGGGTTCTGACCTTTCTTCAGGCACCAAAATATTTTCATTTTCCTTGTCCTTGGCAACAAAAGACTCCCCCTTTCCTGCCTCTCTACCTTTCTGCTGTTTACGTGACTTGCGAATGTCTATAGAATCTCGTGCGTTACTGAATGGAGAAACTCGTCCCTGAAGACGTCTGACGTGGCCTTCGTACTCTGCATCATGCTCTTCATCTTTCGAAGGTGACCTTACAGCAAGGCCTCCCAGCCGATCCTCTTCTTCTGCTTCCTCTCCATCAATCGAGACAGTAAGTTGACTCTCTATCACAGTGGTGACAGCATCGCTTGGAGTGGTGGTGTCATCCTGGGCAGGGCTGAAACCATCCTCCTCTTCCTCTGCCAAACCAATAGCAATACAGTTCACAGCCTCGACTGTTCTACTCCTCTTCACACCACTCACCGTATCACTACTACTATCGTCTTCGTCATCTTCATCTTCGGCCACTGGCGTCACCTCACCTTCATCGTCAACGTCTGCTGCCACTGGGTCACCTCCTTCCATTAGCTGGGTGTATCCTTTCCTACGACGACGTCTCTTTTGGCACTCTTCACGGTCATCTTCAGGGCTACTACCTTCGGTACCGACATCCATAAACTCTATATCTTCTGGGCAATAAGGAGTGGATGAAACTTGGCTGAGAGAAGGTGGTGGGACAGACGGGAGAGGAGGAGGGACTGCTGCAGAGGATTCTGTGGTGAAGTCTTCTTCCAATTCGGCCTTTCTAGCACCTGAAGTAGGGATCCACGACTCAGTCCCCGAGTTTCTCTTGTGTATTCGTCCACCTTTCTTACGCATTTTATCTCTCCTTCGACGGTCACATGTATTGATGTAAACTGGGTTCATGCAAAGTTCTAATTCAAGATCTTCTCCAACACTATTTGCAGCGTCCGTATCACGTGCCCAGTCTGAAGAAAGTTCCTCTGTTTCTGTTGGAGTCGGAACTTCATCCTCTATTGCCAAGGATACGTCCTCCTCCTTCTTTAATGGTAAAAGAGCAAATTCTCTCTTTGAGTCTGGTTTGACTTTATCTACTTTTATCAAGCTTTCCTCATTAGTTTCTTGCTCAGAAGGAACCACATTATTACCACTGCTAAAACTCTTACCATCACAAGCATTTAACTCATTTGCCTTTTCATCAAGCCTAAGGTCAGACTTATCCAAGACATTCTGTTCTAAAATCACTTCCTTTTCTGGCTCAGAAATTGGGCCTTCTTTAGGTTTTTCTACATTTTCTTTGTGGTTCTCCTCCAAATACTGAGAAATCTCAGCAACTTTTCTTTCTTCTACAAATGAACTTTTCACTGGGACAATGTCATCAACATTTATTTCAGCAGGGATGATTTCCAAGTCTATTGTATCAACTTCTTCTGGAGGAGTCTCTTCTACTACAACCACAGGAGGCACAGGCATAACTTTCTCTACAATTTCAGCTTCATCGATGTCCTTCTCTTCATCGTAATCATCTTGTAAGCTATCTTCTGATAAGCTCTCATCCTCATCATCAAGGTCATTTTCTTCATTGTCACCTCTCCGATGCACCTCATTCCAATCAACTTTTGGAACTTCAATTGATGTTTCATGAACAGGACTCCGTGGTCTACAGTCTATCCACTCGCCTTTGCTATCCAACTGTTCCTCTTCATTTACAGGTATACTAGCCACTTCTTTGTTACTTTCGGAATCAGTCTCTGCATCATACAATACCTTAACATTCAAAGGTACATTATCACCATGAGAAGTACATGGTATTTTATCTTCCTCTAGACTCTGCTTCACATCCTTATCTGAAACAGATGCTATCTTGATCTTAGTTTCTTCTATTTTGCTAATTATTTTTGATGGCTCAGCTGATTCAACTGATTCTTTCAGGATACCATTGCTTTTTAATTCTGTTGGGGATTTTACTTTTTCTTCTTTATCAGTCACCAAACCAGTATGCAATGAGAAATCAAGAATGCCTTTGTTACATATTCCATTAACAAGTTTTCCACTACGAGTAGAAACCACATTCACTTCACTTTTATTTACAATCACTATGTCCTCTGGTTTACGATCAGTAAGAATGGGAGGCTTCTTCTGCTCATCAATTCCTTGTTTAGCTATCACAGTTTCTTTAGACTCAAGTTTATTAAAACTAACGGCACTAATTGGTGGTGTCTTGGCAGCATAGTCAGACAGCAACCTCTTACGAATACTGTCTATGTCCTTCTGAAGAGACACCAGAGGAGTTTGAGTAAGAGGTTGCTGTTGAGCATCTGACGCGGAACTAGACTTTTGTAGGAAGGTCTGCATTGCAGGAGATGGCTCTGGAGCAGGATTGAGGAGTTTTTGATGTTCCGAGATGGCATCGGCTAGACAGCGTAATTTCGAGTCGAGGGCAGGTGCCGGAGGAACAGCCTGAGTGCCGAGGATAGTACGACGAGTGGTGGAGATCGCTGGAGGCGAAGGTCCTGTCCCTCCACCCAGAAGGTAGCGCTTCTTTAGCTCCAATGAAACCTTGGAGGCAATGCCTTCCGTTGAGTGGGTGCGACTTAGTGGGATAAGTCGTGGAGATGGCCTCGGTTGCTGAGGTGGAGCTGCAACTTCTTTTTTCGTATCCATGGCATCAATTTTGACATCCCCATTCACGCCGCTACAAAGCAGGCTCTCGTCGATCACTATTGTTGGGATCTCATGCTGATGGTAATTTGCTCTGTGGTCATCATCAAACTCAGAATCGGTAGAAATCTCAGTAGCAGAGTTTTCTTCCTCCTCTTCGTCATCATCATCATCGCTGTCAGAATCTGTTGTGGAGAAGTCTTCTGAATTGACCTGAAATCACCATTTTTGCACATTAGAATAAAATAAATTTTTTAAAGAGAATAAGTTTGCATTATGTTTACTGCATATATTCCAAAAATTGATGAATAAAAAATGGATGCATAATTAATTACTCAAAATAAATTACTTGGAAAATTTTCACAAATTGCTTAAAGAAGTATTTCCATATTTTAAACAAGAAGAATGTGGAGAAAGATAAAAATATCAACAATGCCATTTTTTATCATCGAAAGCATGCAAAATGATTATTGACCTCCTATATATGATTGCTTTACAGGAATACAAAATTCATGCACAGAAAGGCCACGTTCAAACTTTAAACTTACACATGTTTTAGAAGCCTCATTAAAAGACAAACAACAATATTAACAATTGATGAAGTTAATCACAAAATTAGTTATTAACATAATGTCAGCATTTTCACAATATACCAAACAATTTTCATCATAATATGCCTAAAGCTAATACACATTCTGTATTATTACAATTTTTGGTTAACAAAGGGTAGTAGCTATTTACTTCATGTTAGCTGGTGGTGTAGCATTAAATTTCAAAGAGCGGCTTTGCTATAATGGGAAAGAACTTGTACAATTTTCATTTTGACAGGAACAAAAAGAAACATTGGTTAACCGATTAAGGAGAATGAAGACACATGATGGTTGTTAATTTTGATAAAATTTCAGACACTTCAAGAATAATAATGCAGACTATTAATTCAGTTATAAATGGCACAAGTGATTCCACACAGAAAACTTAACTTTTTTACCTTGAAAAAAACTGGTAATTCAATCTGGTAGGTAAAACTTCAATGCTTCACTCTCCAGAAATCCATTCTTGAACTTACATACTCATGAGAATAAAATATATTGCATTTATATATGCATAACCCCCTAAATAGCTGTACCATTCATCAAAAACCTTTCAGCATAGCCACCAGAGAGCTAACAGGAAGTACTGAATCTCAGGAAGGTTATTAATCAGTAAGGATCAATTTCAGAAGTAAACTTAACTTAAGGATTGGAAAAAATTAGATTCATTTATTTTCTAAAACACGGGTATTAAAATTTTTACCATCTCCAAATATCTTAAACTAGTTTCTATAAACAATAGTTTAATCTAAAATAAAAGTTATTTATAGAATTTAAATTAAATATGGCTGATTAACATGAGAAAGCATGATAGAATAAAGTAAGACTAGGAACTCTGTCATATGAGTTATTCTGACCAATTACAAAATTCTGATTGCATATGTAATTAAAACTATGAGGTATAGTTTGTTTTGTTAAGATCCAAAGTTTAGCAACAGGTTATTTACTTTGGAGAGTCACTGCATTTGACTCTTCAGAAATGGACTAGAATGAATTATTCAATATATTGCCAATGGAAAAGATTAATTATAATTTCATGATTCTATACTCTGATTATTCCAAAAAGTAAAGATTCTTGAATATGAGCAGCTAATTAAAGGATTTTTGGTTAATTTCTTAAATCAACACTATCAGAATAAGTATAAATAGATGAAATCAAACATAATTCTGAAAACGATTACAAAGATGCTTTTCATCATACATAATATTATGATAATGAATTTTATGAGTTGTTCAAATTAATATACTTATGGATGTCTACTTTCTTTCTCGATAAAATCATTGCTGATAAAAGCCACACCCTTAAAAATAAAAATCTATTCAACTATTGCTGAATATTTCTAATTTTATATTTTTTATTGAAATTAAAGGTAGACAGTTACCTTAGCTACAACAGTTATATCCTATTTACAATATTTTGAGTTATCTAAACAATTTCAACAGTTTAAAAATAATGACAAAGCATTTTGTAAATTTAATGAGTGCAAATAATAAATTATCTTACAAAACAAAAATATATTGAAGATTCTTATTATGATGCCATTAGGATATCAATGTGCAGTAATTTTTGTGTTATCTTTCAACAAATGAAATCATTAAAATTTAACTTAATCTCAAATGGCTCATTATTAACATTTTCTGTGAAGGTAGGTACTTTGCTAAAGTAACCTCGTGTGTTATAAAAATTAAATTCTAACAAATAAAAAAGTTATGAGATTGTGCATCTTTCCTTTTGACTAGATTTAGATTGATAAGGAGAAATGCTACTAAGTCTAGATGTAAAAGAAGAGCTTCTAGAACTGGAAGGGATATACGAGCTCCTTGTGTGAGAAGTTGTTGGAACATAAGAGCTCCTGGTGGTTGATGGGACATAAGAGCTTCTTGTGGTTGTTGGAACATACGAGCTCCTAGATGATGTCACTGGGATATAACTACTTCTAGTGGTGGAAACTGAAGGCACGTAAGACGACTTCCTTTGCCTATCATAGGAATTTACAAGAGAGGTCCTTCTTGGAGGAGGGGAAGGATATTTTGAAATCTCATCAATGGAACATGGCTTTTCTGAAATATCAGACTTTTCTGCACTGTTAACAACTGATGATTCATCAGTTGCAACTTCATTCTCCTTAGGAGAAACAATACTTTTTGATTCCTGGCTTTTCTGTGATAAGTCAGCATCACTTTGGGAAGTTACATCGACTTGTTCTTTCGTATTTGGCACTATTTCAGATGAGTGACTCGAGTCTGGTGGTGTTGGGTTGCTTAAAAATTCACTCTTTAGGGCGGCAATAGTCTTTTTAGATTTACTGTCAGTATCACTTTTACCACCAGAAGAATGATGGTTTGCAGATAAAACCAAGTCTCCCTTAGACCCACTTGCATCACTCAAATCAACAGATGTTCCTTTACTAATTACATTAAAATTAGATTCGCTGCAGGAGGGAATGTCTAAATGGTTAACATTTGGCAACTTCACCTCGGTGTCTGATCCTTGATCACCACCACTGCCATGCGCGGTCTTAGGAGGGCGCTCAGGAACTTTAAGGTGAAACTCTTGCTTGCGCAATTCCCTTGCCTTAGCATCCTCCTCTCTTTCTTCTTCTTCTCCTTCAGTGGCAGTGTCACTATCTTCCTCGCTATCTTCTGTAAAAAATACAAAACATTTACATAAATAGCGAACAAATTACATAACTTCAATTAGAAGAAGTACAACTTGCAAAGAAGATGTCATCACAAAAATTTCTAAATTATATTCAATAACACCGACTGATATCTCACAACAGTTATACATAATGGAGAATCTTAAATTAAAATACCAGAATCAGGAAATCATTGCAAATAAATTATAAATTTATGTGGCTAAGAAGTAAAAGATAAGTCAGGTTTTTAATTTTAAATGAGCAGCAGAAGAGGAATAACCGTCTTTTAGTTAGTAGACAGAGTTCTTTCAATCAGTTCCTGTGGTAATTTAAAACTATAAAAATCTACTATAGTGATATAAAAACGAATTACCATATTTGCCAGAACATAAGATGCACCGACATTTTAAAGTAAAAATTTTGGGAAAAAATATTTTATTCACTTTTGAGCACAAAGTTACAAGATACTCAACTATACTGCGTTCACGTCCCTATGTCGCATGACCTCGAACAGTAGGTGAAAGTCACTTTATAGCAGTCAATCGTAGATGACTGTGTTGGCGACGGAGTGGGGAGAAAGTTAGTCTTCCTCCAGCTTTCGCTGTGTGCATGTCGGTGTGAGCTCAACAGTGGTGCAAAATCCACCTTCATTCTTTGCGGTTGCACTTAGCTGCATGCGAAAATTCGAAAGAGCTGGCAGCACTGCCTGATATTTGTCTTCCTGCGAAAAGGAGCGAGGGACGATGGAGGGGGAAAGCGCTTCCATTGGGCAAAGGTTAAGAGAAAGCCAAGCGCCATAAGGACGTGAACGCAGCCCCAACAGAACAATCAGCGCCATCTAGGTAGTTTCGCGCTTCAATTGTTTTTGTTATCAAGATAATGGTCTCGTTCAGATGAAGCGATCTTGGAATCAGACCGGCTCGAAAAGGGCAAAGTCGAAAGGTTAAAAATTGTTTGTCAATAAAGTAAGTGTCATACCTCCATGGACGCAAGGATAACCTTCCTACATGGCTATATACGCTTGGCCCTTGTATATCAAATCTAATTGTAAGCTGATAGTACTAATTTTACAGGAAAAAAAATGCATCTTATGGTCCGGCAAATACTTGACGCACCTTCGGGCCATAAGATGCAGGGGAAACCTATACTGTATTTTCCAGGAAAAAAAGTGCATCTTACGGTCCAGCAAATATGCTATATTTTAATGAAATCTAAAACTTTTCAGCAAAAAAACATATTCATCTACAACACATTTTTCTTCAAAGCTGACCTCTATTATACCCCTTAGAAAAATAGTTACCGTACAACTTCAAGTATAAGGCAATTTGAGTATAAGTTGAAGTGTACTTTTTAGCCTAAAAAAGTGTCTAAAATCCAAGACTCGAGTATAAGTTGAAGCAAAGAAAACGAAAACAAGATAATTTTGAAATTTACAAAAAAAGTTAATATATATACAGGTGAACCTCTACTTATGAACATTCAAGAAACGAACAATTTGTATTTACGAACATTCCACATACCAATGAATTGCGCCTCGCCCTTCATTTACGAACACACCCTCCCACACTTATGAACATCAGTCACAGTAAGAACATGTAAACTTGTCATTTGCCATTTGTATTCGAAACCATATAGGTGCGTGTTTATGTATGTATTGTATTTTATTACCCTTGAAATATGGAAAACAATCATAAATGTAGTGTTTGAGAAAGTGCTAAGAGCAGTAAAAAACGTCGAGTGCTTTCAATGGAAACTAAAATGGACATAATACACAGATCAGAAAAAGGGAAGTCGCTTGCTTCGATTGGTCGTGTTTATGATCTCAATCGTTCAACGACTGCAACCATTTTAAAAGAAAGAAGAAAAATTGGTGATCATATGTGCAATGCAGGCTCTGTTCAGTTCGTGTTTATAAGTAAAAAATGAAGTGCCGTCATTGAAGAAATGGAACGGTGTTTAACAATTTGAATTCAGGATCAAAATAAAAAAACCAACGCTTGAGTACTGAATTGGATTCTTCTCTTCAATTCACTCATTTGGGTAAGTTTTTTAAAGATAAAATGTAAATTTTAAGTTTTCCTTTCAAACTATGTAAGTACGGTGATGCTGTATTATTTTATCATTAGCCTTCACATTTTCTGCTAGTGAGCGTGAATTTTTCATTCTATTGCTCTTCAAGTCAGTGAAATGTTGTTTTTTGCCAGTCATGTTTAATTATTGACCCAGAAAAATGTCCAGCTAGTTTGCAACTCTAATATAAGTTGAAGGTAGGGTTTGATCGGCCTAAAAAAGGAAGAAATTTCTCAGCTCATACTGGAAGATATACGGTATGCTGATTCAAAAAATTAATCATCTAGCTCACATGCACTTCTATTGTCATTTTAATTATTCAAATAAGATAATTAATTTATTTCCTTCTTGATATATGCAATATAAATCACTGAATTAATTCTTATTTAACAAATTTTGGTGATTTTAAACAATTTTCGCAAAGTTAACTACATTTTGAAAAACTTTTGATACCATTCCTCATGAGCAGATCCACAAATAGGCTTAAATGGCCATTAGGATTACCCCAAAATAAAAATTAATTCAAGGGGTACTAATTTCACAAAAAATATTAAATATCACAAAAATAAAAACTTAAATTAACATTCAAATAAGCAATACACCCTTCCCTCTCCAACCGCGGGTTTATTAACCGCGGCCCTCGACTATACGCGGTATACATATTGAGTCCCACCCTTCCCAACCATGGAAATTTCCCTTGCGTATCCACGGTTTGGACCACGAAAACTTTTAAATACCGCGCATATTATGACACTGTTGTCATCTTAACTCACTCACAAAGACATTGTTGTCATTCTAACTTGCTCGCTATTACGTTGTTGCCGTACTGAAATGATTACGTATCCTTTTCGCGCGCCACAAGTCACTGCATTCAACACGATAATCCCGCGCATCGTGACCTTGTTGTCATCTGCACTCATTCACAAAGGCTATGTTGTTCTTCTAACTTGCTTGCTATTATTTTGTTGCCGTAATGTACAATTACGCTTTTCACCCACCACAAGTCTCTACATTCCACATGAAGCAATCAGTTGTGTATTATTCACATCAGCATACGCATGCTTTTCACGCACTGCAAGTCCACATGACGTGTTTAGTTATATATTATTCATATCAGCATACTAAATAAATTAAACGTTTAATATTTTTCTGAATTTGTGCGTAATAATATTTGTTTAAATGCAAAATAATGCAGGGTAAGACTAGAAGACCGTAGTAAATTGTATAAAATGATGTGATGTACGTCGTAGTACGCACGTAATTTCTCCATTACCTACGGGCCGTTTGTACTCCTTCAGCCAGTAATTGTTTTACTCAATAGTTTGACTTATGCACAGTGTGATACGTTTGAAGAAATTCTTAAGAAAAGAATTCATTCTGGGGTAGAATATGTAGTTCCGAACAGCGGAATGCAGCAGAAAGCTATTTCTCGCATTTAGTAGCACATAGATGGTGGTAATTGTTTTTGTCATACATTTTTCATCTACGGGAGTTCGGACTATGCCAAACCAGAGAACTCGTAAGGAAAGAACAGCATGTTATTGTATTCGTAATATTTATATAATGTATTTAAGTGAGAAATAAGCGAGTAATGTAAGTGATCAATAATATATGGAATAGTAATACAAACCGTGGAACCTAACCCCCAATTTCCAATATACTTAAGTATTTACCAACCGCGGTTTTACCAACCGCGGTACTTTTCAGGAACGTAACCCCCGCGGTTGGCGAGGGAAGGGTGTACTGATCATGTAAAAAAACCTAATTTTCATCAAAAATTTACCTTCTCATACTGTTTAATTTAGTTTACGTTAAGATATCTCAAATGATATTAGAACTGGGTTCTGAAAATTCGCAATCCACCAAGACTTCGCATATTACTAAAACAAACCGATGCATCTGGACAAGCTAACCTTCATCCTCGTAGTCCTCTGACTCTCCAGACTCGTAGCTCTCGCTGGACTCATCTTCATCTTCCTTGCCCTCCTTACCATTCTGAGCATCTTCTCCGGCAGTACCACTAGCATCTTCCACTACATCCTTGGAGTACCTTCGTTTCCACTTCTCAGCAAAGAGACGAGTCTGTTCTGCAGTCATTAAGGGTTCTTCCATTGCTTCTTCAAACACCTCGTCTTCATCTTCGTCCTTATCTTTCTCCCCAGCAGCCTTTCCTTTCCAGTTCTTGCCATGCCTTCTCCTCTCAACCACGTCTTCTCCAAGATCAGCAATGCCTCCGACCTCTACATTCACTTCAGCTTCATCATTACTGAATGTCAATGGGAGATGGAAATTTTAGAAAAATAATGGTACACAAATCATAATATTGTTGCAATAACATGATGAAAACAAAAGCTGCTTACTCTGAAGGTCTATCATGCTTTTCCTTTTAAATTATAGATAGGCCATTAGCAGGATATGTACATGCAATTTTCTGGAACCTCTTCAATTTTTTGTAATTATACATTAAAAAAATAATGCTTTTTACTTAGAAAAACCTTTAAAAAGTACTTTACAGTAGAGCACCAATTATCCGTGAGAGTGGATTATCCGTGGTTGTGTGCGAGGAGTCGAATTATTTCCATCTTTACATTGTTGGAGTCTGATATTTTATTTTCACTTCCATTACATTTTAAGTTTAGTTTGTCGTCGTTCTTTGGCAATGTATTTACACATTTACATTGTTTGAGTATTTTATTCTCTGACTGAAAGAACCCAGCATGTGAATAAAAGTGTGGATGAGTGAGTTAAAATTACATTTTAACTTTATTTTGTCTCCGTTCTTTGTGGAGGTGTTTAAAGGTTTACATTGTTGGAGTCTCACCTTATATTCACATTTTGTTTTAATTATTTACTCTATTAATGTAATAGTAATTCCAACAAATACATTCAATTTGGATTATCCATGTTTTTCGATTATCCGGGCCCTGGCTCCCCTCAATTACCATGGATAATTGGCACTCTACTGTACTTCAGAATTATTATCATCCAAAAATTTGAATTTGAGACACATACTACATCCTACTACCTCAGAAAACAGAGTTGTATGCTATCATTTATTTATTCACAAACAAATTTACGGAAAATAACTTCTATCACAACCTTCCTAATATCTCTCATTTTGTAATTCAAAATTAAATTTACTTTAAATGAACACTAGACTCTAACTAACAACCAACCTAAAGTCTGAAGAGTCATCGTCATCATTGGAAGCATCTTCAGCAGCTGAAGCTCCAAAGTTTCGGTTGATCCATTCTTCCTCGTCCATCTGGGGTAACTCCTCCATTGATGACACTTTCTTCGACAACTCTCCCTCTCCAATTACAGCCGTTCCAACTCGTTCAGGTCCTTCATTTTCCACATGGCGTGTTTCAGACACGGACACTGGAATGCTTGTGTTCTCAAACTCTATCCTCTCTGGAGTTGTGCCACGGTCACCCAAGTCTACCTCTTCCTCTGCTATGTAAGGAGGCGACAAGAAGGGCACAGGTTCCACAACAGCAGCAGGAGCAATCCTTGGAGTTCCATACTTGCTGCCGCTGCCTTTATTTCTCCTCTTGCCCTGATTTCCATATTATGCAAAAAATAATAAAATTAAATTACTTTTAATAGTGACACTCCATTTGTTCTTAATACAAAATTACTGTATTTATTCAAACATAAGATGCTCCAGATTAAGAAATGCACCCAATTTTTTGAGATAGTCAGTTGGGATTTTATTTATTAAATTGATTGCTTCATCTGTAATAGATTCCATTCTTAAAATTAACTTCTGGTAATATATATTCTCTTTGTTATTCTTGGTTGCATAGTTGATGACATATATGCCACACAACGGCAGTGGTTATATAAATAAAATGCATTAATTTGAAATCCTTATATATGGCATACCAAATTTTCGAAAAATATTTTTTAAAAGTGCATGTGGAATTTGATTAACACATTCGGTGCGGGTGCCGCCGAAAGGCGGCACTCAGGTATTTACTTAGGACTGGCCGCCGCCTTTCGGCGTCTTCCTTCCTATTCTGTGTAAATATTTAAAAAAATGTCGTTCTCGGGAAAAATCGTGTTCACCACCCCCGCAGCGAATGTGTTAACTAACGTATGCTCTATTTTCACAATATGTTAATACTTATGATAACTTAACAACATATGAGACTATTACAACATTTATAGAAATGTCTTTAAAACTCTGATAGATAATGTTTCAATATTAAAGCTGTGATCTATTGATTATGGAAACATGCCTCTCCAGTAGACTTCCGACCACCAGTTCCAGTTGCTGGAGACTTTCCTTTTGGTGCAGGATGGAGATGAATTGCATTCTCTTTCTCCTCATTGGCTTGAGCTTCATCTGCTGCAGCCTCATGAGTTACATCTCTACCAGATCTGCGGTTCCGAGAGTGGCGTTCCTTTGTCCCAGTTGCTGCACCTCCAGCACCTTTACCTCCAGCCTTTGTACCTATTCTTACGGCTCCATTTAGAAGGCCTTGTAATCCAAAGTGCTGCACACAGAAAAACCTACTTCCATACTTTCCATCTCTGTCAAATGCATAGTTACCTGGAAGGAAAATTTGATAAGCATAAATCTAACAAATGAAGATTTCAAAGAAAAATAAATTAAATACTTACACGATGACTAGGATAAAATTAATACGAGACGCGTCCAGAAAGTAAGTTCCGATCACGCATACCGGCTGCGCAGGTGGCAGGAGTGATCAAATTTTTGAATGCCAAAAATGTTCGCCCGGCTAAAATTTATCGGCAAGTTAGTGAAGTTTATGGAGAAAATGCGATGAGTGAGGGAATGGTGAGAAGATGGTATAGGATGTTCAATGAAGGGAGGACGAATGTGCACGATGATGATCAAAGTGGCCGCCTGTCATTAGTCACTGCCGATCTGCTGGACCAGGTGAATGAGAAGATTCAAGAAAACAGAAGATTCACCATGTCTGAGTTGAGTACACATTTCCCACACGTCTCATTCTTTATTGCACAAAATCGTCATGTAACACTTGCAGTATCACAAATTGCGTGCAAAATGGGTGCCGAAAATGCTGACAGATGATCGCAAAACAAAGCGCATGGGGGCAGCACTGACTTTTTTGGAACGGTATCACAATGAAGGTGACGAGTTTCTGAACCACATTGTGACAGGAGATGAAACTTGGATTTCCCATGTGACACCAGAGAGTTAGCAGCAGTCAATGCAATGGCGGCATAGTGGATCTCCAAGGGCAAAGAAATTCAAGCAGATGCTTTCTGCCAGGAAGATCATGTGTACCGCGTTTTGGGACAGATGTGGTGTTTTGCTCATTGACTTCATGACCCAAGGAACAACAATAAACGCAGATGTTTATTGTGAGACTCTAAAGAAGTTACGGCGGGCTATTCAAAACAAAAGATGAGGCCTACTCAGCTCTGGAGTTGTTTTGGTTCAGGACAATGCATGGCCGCACACTGCTGCTCGAACACACGAACTGCTCAAACAATTGAAATGGGAAGTCTTCGAACACCCCCCCAATAACCCCGACCTTGCACCCAGTGACTTCCATCTTTTTCTCCACTAAAAGAGATTTTTAGCGACAGAACGATTGGACAGCGATGATGAGGTAAAGACAGCCGTGCAGGATTGGGTCACAACATCAGAGGCAGACTTCTTCGACGAGGGGATAAAAAAACTTGTGCCCCGATATGACAAATGTCTCAATTCGGGGGGCGATTATGTCGAGAAGTAGCTAAACGCATGTGTAAACTTGTGACAATAAAGAAATATTTAAAATATTGTCTTTTGATTCATTAAGAGCCAATCGGAACTTACTTTCTGGACGTGCCTCGTAGATAAAATTACAATACATTATATAGTAATAAATATTGTTACTCTCAAATTTTTGAGTTATGGGGTCATAATATGGATTGGACTACACAAATTCTACAGTAATTCAGCAAAATTTCTTCCCATTTGAAATTAATATTATTTTTAACAAATTGGGAATACTGTGAATAAACTACATTGCCTGTAAAAGTAGAATGAAAGATTTTCACTCTCATTTTCCAGAGCGAAAAATCACAAACATCCATAAAGACTTTTCTGGATAAGAATTATGAGAAAAATAAGAGGCATTTATCATACCACAAAAACAGACTTCGTAAATATGCAATGAGAATCTGAATTTGTTCTTCATGATGCTAATCTTGCTAATAGTGTTTATCACACCTAATAAATAAATCCCAAGCTATTGTTTGTTGTTCCAGGAATAAAGGAGAATCCATACATTATTTACGCAGCTTAGCAGTAGAAGTGAATATTCAATGCAAAGTTTATAATTATTTATTATTGCTGCATGAAATTTAAAATTTATTTTTTATAACTGAGAATATCAAAGCATTTTTTACAATTTGATGTTGTAGAAATAAATAATATCCATCCTCAATGGCGAATAAAAAAAGACTGTGAGGAAGCCAACACAAATAACAATAACAATATCATTACTTTAAATACAAACCCAATATATTATTTTAGTAGACAAAATAAGTACCAAGAGTTACGAAAGCATTCGTACCAAGACGTAGCGTTGTAGAGCAGTATTCACAGCGGAAGCAACCTCTATGGAAAAAGCAACCCTCTGCACTTAACCTCTCCATTAAATAAACACGTTTCCCACAGAAGTGGCAAATTTCAGAGCCACCCTGTGGAACTATCACAAGGGCACCACGAGAATTCTGCCAAAAGAAAAAATAAATTGAAAGAAATTTTCATAAATATTTTTCACAATGAAAAACTTGACGTAAAAAAAAACAATGTTCAAGTAAACCTACATAGAACAAAGATATATGTAATTTTTTAAAAGAAATGCAAGATTAAAAATCATTGGATAAAAAATTAATATAATCAATATTGAGAAATTCACAAATTTTCCACCTAACATACTGATAGCAATAATATTTCAGGCAATATGTTGTTTTATGCATAACTTTGACTTTTCTTTACTATTATAAAGTTTATGAAGAATAAAACTCACAAGACTATCTCTTTTATACCAGGCAATCTCCTTAGACAGCAGTAAAAGAGCTTGGTTATTAACAGAGTGTACAGAAAGAAAATAAGATAGGCAGGCAAGCCTGTGTCCTACTCACAGATCTAGGAATGGATGATTCTGGTACTACATCTTCAGCCTTAGTATCAGCATCATCTTTTGGTTTAGATGAGAACTGTTCTGCCATAGCAGACACCTTGTTTGCACCACGAGGACCAGTAGGCTCTATCGCTAAACCTTCCTTTATTTTCCTATCAAAATGTTTGAGGTTGCGATCAATCTCAGCATACTTGTCTGCAGACTCATTATCTCTCCCACGAAGTTTACGTTCTACTGCCATAAACTGCCAAACAAATGTAAATTTATTAGAGTAGATGTAAATAATTCAAACTCTTAATAATTACACAGGTCATTTGAAAAGTCACAATTATACATGAAAATCACGTAGTTTTTTCTTTAATATAGCCTTAAGCAGACTTGCATCTAAGATTAGATATTATCATCTTTATATCAGATTCACAGATCAACGACCTATGACATGAGTGCAAAAGGTGGCATGCAAATAGATTTTACATGGCATGCCAACTTAAAGAAAAATTAGAAATGGCACATATTTTAAAAGAATATTACTTTTATTTTAAATGTATTCCATGATGTAATTATGCAACAGTATATTCAGGATATCATACATTATGTGGTTCACTTATTGTTGTGCCAACAAAATGAATTAAAATGAGGCAGGTATAGAATTTTTAATAATGATAAATGGCTGCAGGCTACATAAAAATGCTTCTGATCCCTGATCTAACTGAAGTATAACAGATTTCAAAAACAGATTAGGATGTGACTGAATTTCATATACAGCTTTCAAATACCATAATTTTCCGATTATAATACGCATTTTTTCACAAAAAATTGACAAAAAGTTAGGGTGTATATTATATATGGTAACAAGCACATACAACTTTTTTTAGTAAAGAAATAATTTATATTTTCGGGCATATTTTTACCAATAAATCGTACATTTCAATGCATTTCGATAACATTCCTTTAAATATCGTTTTTCAAAACAAAAATAAGAATAATTATTTATTTATTTTAACTGTCCAAATCTTAGCCTCTGAATTCATTATTGTTGTCCTCAAACATTTTGCCGGCGATTTTGCTCTCTCTCATCATCTACGTCAGGGGTGGGCAAACTTTTCTGCATGGTGGGCTGCATCGATGTTTGCAAATTCTTCAGCGGGCCACATTGAAAGATGCCAATGCTTAGGAAGACCAGATTGGAGTTTAAATCAGAAATTGCTTAGATTCTTAGGCATCATACATAAGTGAAAAACAAGCACAAACAAGTATTGTAGGGCTAAATTTTCAAAATTTACGGTTTTATTGTCATAATTTTAACAAAAGTAATATGAAATTGTGTTAAATTTTACAGACGGCTTTTTCACCAAAGCTTTGTGAGCCACGTTAAATGCTCTCGAGGGCCATGGTTTGCCCACCCCTGGTCTAAGTAAATGGCATCACCGAGAACGTCGTCTTCATCCTCACTATCCACTTCGATGAAATCATCATCTCATATAATGTCATCCTCAGAACCCACCATGGGATTTGTGAGGCAACACTTTGTAAAGCCATGCTTTTTAAGAAAAATAATATTTGTTGTGAGCAACAAATATTATTTTACATACCTTGACCGGCTTCTATGAAGACAGAGTCTGAACTAGACGTGACATTTACGTAAACTATCTAGCTTGGCGGTAATGCAAGAACTGTTATTCCAACCAATCAGATTATTACACATTGCAACATGGAGACATGTTTTTATT
Organism: Uropetala carovei; assembly: GCA_036926305.1. Classification (NCBI taxonomy): domain Eukaryota; kingdom Metazoa; phylum Arthropoda; class Insecta; order Odonata; family Petaluridae; genus Uropetala; species Uropetala carovei. The sequence continues at coordinate 2,136,510 of JAXCHB010000101.1, read as the reverse complement.
CATTGTATCGATCTTTAAAGTGAGAGTCAAAACGATATAGACGTAAAGTTTTTGTAAACACTGTCGCACATATCTTACTTGGCGGCAAGGCGAGAACTGTCTCGAGTACACGAGAGTGCGGTTTACACGAGTAAATACAGTATTTTCTTAAAATACATAATAAATTATCAAACTTCATTCATTAAATTTCTACCTCAATGAAGAATTACATATGCATGGTTAGAGGCATTAACAACCAAAGTTTAATAGAACCTTGAAAGTTTTTCTCCAAATGAATCCAAAATAAACTTCAACATAAAATATAATTTTTTTATGGTATATCAAAACAGAAGAGTTTACAATAAAAATAAAATTTGTACAATGGATCCTTGGCCACGACAACTGTAGCGACCAATTGTCCACCTCCTTCCCTCACCTTATCTTGGAACTTCTCCTGGTTCCACTTGGGCACCCTTTCTGCTCTATTATGTCTACTCTTTCCCATCTTATTCTCCTCCATCTTCTTCTCAATCTCCCGTACATTCCAGTCACTCTTTTCTATTTTTCCTGGAAAAGTAAGCCATACGTTCGCTCGAATTTGCTTAGAATATACACCCACATAATATACGTTTAAAAACCATCGGCCATTAAATTATCGTTATTTAATTAAAAGTGCTAAAAAAAATACACGCAAACTAGTTTTCATTACCGCATCGAATCACATTTAGGAAACGAAAAACTCACCAATAGCACGGAGTAGATCTTTCGGTCTCTTTTCAACTGGAGCGTTTCCCTTCAATTTATCCTCTATGTTCTTCACTCGACCACTGAAATCGCCGTCAGTCACGCCTGCCCCTCCTTTGCTAATCCTTCCTTTACGTATCTCTGCCTGAATTCGAGCCTCCCTGTCCTGCTCAAACAAATGATGCGTTACAAATAAAATTAACACCTCAAGTATAATTCCCCAGACACAATGAACCGAGAGATAAGTTCCACAAATACCCTTAGCAAAGCCATTTCTTCAAAAAAGGATAAAAGGTTCAATTCTCGTTAGCATTTTCACAATTAAATCAATCATTAACATAAAACAGAATCTAAACTTATTATGTGCAAAAAAAATAATGATGAGTTTAATTCCAGAATATGAACATTTTAAGAGGTAACTTACGCATGGTAAGGATGAAAGGAAAAACTAAACATATACTATTATAATATTTTATGGATAAATCTAAAGTTTCATTAATATTGTGAAAAAATTGTTAAAATAAACAGTGACAGACATTATGATTCATTGTATGTTGATTTTTATCACTCATCATCAGTATTTAATGAGCTTTATGATGAATGAATAAATAACTGACTCGAAATCAGAATCAGACTTCTTCAAACATCAATCCCATACAACTTATGCACAGACATACTATGTACTAATTTATCATTATTGTGACAATATAGTTACTTTTTACTCATTAAAGTGTTGCTATAGAAGAAATTCTGCTAAGAGGTGGAATAATAGCTCTCAAGATTCAATGTGCAAATACAATGAAAGACCTTTAAGCACAATTAAACAGACAAATACAAAAGCATGTGAGTCACTCATACTAAACAGAAACAATATATATACCAAACTGCCTGTAGGCGATGATTAGTAATGTTCAAAATATATTGCATGAAAAATGATCAACATAAATGTCCATGCAATAGAAAAAATACATCACAGTTACACAACTTGATCACACGGAATATTTTTCAACAATAAAAATTATAAATCTGCAATCCAGGAATAATGATGATCCTAGAGCAAAAAAAGCAGCAAAATACTTTATATTGTAATTGACAATTTCATAAAAACCTGTAAGTTATTTACAAATATTATTAGTAAAAAAATAACTTAACTGTACATTGAATCCAAAGGTCACAATTGAGATTTAGAAATCAAAAAATGGTGATAAATAAATGCTTAAAATAATAATAAAATAGATTACAAAGGGTAAAAATTAATGAAAAATTTGACAGCCTCGAATGCATAGGAATGATCGTCAACAGCGAATGAAACATGTGAAAATTGATAGCTATATAACATTACCTTTAGCAGTAATTTGCACAGCGGTAAAAATCCATATAAAAGATGATGAAAAAACCTAAGTATGAACTGGAAAGCAATACAATACAAAAAAGAAATTTCTTCTGAGAGAAAACAAGCTTACAAACAATAATATGAAAGAATTAATGCATGTACCTATAGTGAATATTTTCATTTGTTACCCTATATAGTGAAAAATGTAACTAATAAATGAAGAAGCAATGGATATGCGCTCTGATATACCATGAATATGTGTTCTGATTTTACCCTACAAAATTTCATTTTGTGCATATTATTTCTCTAAAGTCAAACACATTTACAAAGCACTTTTCTTTAATGCTGAAGGTATAAATTTAGAAGCAATAAAATCAGCCATCTAAAAAACATGAGAAAAGTTTCTTATAGTTCAATGGGAGAAAAAAACTAGCTACTAATATCAGATTATAAAAATAAGCTATATGAGTGCAAGACTTTCATTTTTCAGCTGATATAACTGTCACCATTATTTTTTATGAAACAATATGGTTCATTGCTATAACTAGTGAGGCAACCTCTTTTCTGAAAGTAAATGCCACTTGGAATAACAAACGCTATAATGAATTATTTTAATAAAACCTGTCGCAGGGGTTAAAACTTCTGCACCATTGCTAAAATATATTATAGCAAATAAATAAAAAGACATTTTTAGCGATTTGAAGACAGATGGAGTGAATCATTAATTAAGTTTCACTTGACAATAGGGTGACACGGTTAGTTTTCACTCAAAAATATCCATGCCAGCTATATATTATAAGCATTACGACAAATGGTCAGTATCTCACTTTTTCCACTGTTAGCCACTGTGTGTATTTAAACAAATAGGAGATCTGACACAGCCCATGCATTTTTCTGGGCTTCAGCCCTTCTTACGGGATACAAAATCTTGGTTTCTAAGTCCCGGACTCGATCCTCGAAACTGGGAGCGGTCATACGGTAGAATAAGATGGAATAGTCCTGAAAGGGGGCTGAATTTTCGTCGTCATCACTTCCTGCAGCACGGCGTGCATTCGCTTGTAACATTGCTAATGATTTGTGGAATCGCTGAGTGGCTAGGTGACGGTGGTACTGACGTCGGCGTTGACGTTCCAATCTATTTCGTGCTAATTCTTCCTGAAGCTCTCGCCGCTCAGCGCTCTTTCCAGTTAACAAGAAAAACCATTCAGAAGGATTTGAAGGGTTCTGTTCCCTTGATATACATACTTGTAAGCTTTAAATTAAGAATAATTATGTTGCTGAACAAATTCAATCACAGAATATTATAACATGCACCATAAATACAAACAATCCCTTTGTAAACTTGAATTATATAATCAACACTTTACCTTAGATATAAGATGAAAATATAAAAAACTGGGACAAATCAAATGAATAGACGAAATAAATAATGTATAAAAATAAGTAACCTAGGGTTAATATAAAACTACTGCAAAACAACTAATGCATTAAAAACTAGGTGCTGTTAAATAAAGCATGTTTATTCAAGCAAACAAAAATGTCATGTACATGGTCTATGCAACTTTTTAAAAAATGAGATAATAAAATAAAAGTATTAGACATACACAAATAACTACAAACTACATATAATAAATATGTGCTGAAAATATAATGTTTCTTTTGTAGTTTAAAATTTGAATATTAAACAGGTATTTGTGGTTAAAATTTTAGTCCATCAACTTGATTTTATGATTAAATATATCAACGTCATTATGATTCTAGAGAGACAGAAATGGTTAGTAACACCCTGTAGAAGTATCATGTTCCTATTTTGCATGCATGCAACTTTCTTCTTCAAGAGTTACTGGATAGTTTCCATAAAAACTGCAGCCATTCCAATTATAAACATGATCAGAAGCATACACAATCCCTTCCAATGGCAGACTGCCTGAAAATGAACGTGAACCAAATCGATATCCATGCACATGCACGCTAGTTTCTGGATGAGCTCTATTTTTAAAGGAGCTCATTGACATCATCTGATACCTTCATAGAAATTGATATAAAATTTAGTTATAAATAAAAAATTAATTTTTTAGAGAGTAAGCTTGACTGGATTTTCTAATGAAATCACACCTATCAATACGGAGAAGGTACAAGAAAAATGAGAACGTTACACTCAGTGACAAAAATATACTTTAATAAAATAATTTTTTCAATTAATTTTTTTGTAATTTAGGTATTATAAGTTATTTTTATAATTGAAGTTCTTGTACGCATCAACCACCCCTAACATTGCAGCTTTAAAAAAAAAACTAGAAGAAACATAAACTAATGTCATGTTTATTTAAAATTTTTATCACAAGAAGAATGGACATATCGAGCTACTTAAAATAAATGTATGACTCATATTGATCAATTTGCTATTTAACTGTTTTAAACATCATTATTTGTACTTTTCCATTACAACTTGATCAATTCGACAACGACTGAAGTAAAACCGTAAAGTTTCATGCCTAATCATTTTATGACCTCATTTTAGGCAAAATAAATTTAATTTCTACTGTGTACATTTACTGAAGCACCCATGCCATATTTCTAGCTCTTATTTATAGCAAAAATATCAAGACAAACAACCAAAATTAGCAAAAATCATAAACTAACACTATGATAATTTAAATACTCTTATATTTTTGTCCATCAATTTCATTTCATAGGTTAAAAACAAAAATTTCAACAGTAAAAGCACAAGTCACTGAAAAATCTATGGTAATTTATTGCAATGGCTGAATAGTTTTTCAAGTATAAAAATGAAAAAATAAGAAACAAAGCTGATAAACCTAAACAGATTTTCAAAAAGGTACGCCTAAATAAGCCTGAAAAGAAAATTATTAACGTAGACTTTATAATGCGAGACAGATTTTGAATCTTATCAAAACATTCCTGACTTACCAGAGTGCCAAATGTCTTGTCACTACTTCTTCGTTTTCGGTTTCGTCTCAACGAAGCAGACGAAGGTTCGCCAAGCGACGAACCACCAGTGGGAGCAGGAGAGATCACAGAGGAAGGAGTGGAAGAAGGGCCACTGCGTTTGGCAAAGGCAGTTAGTGAGTGGGGAATGGCCTTGCCAGTCGAAGTGGAGACTATACGTGTAATGAGTGATGCCTTCTGGGAGTGTGTGAGAGATCCCAATTTACGAAGGCGGGCCTGCTGAAGAGCTGCTGCTTCGGCTGCAGCAGCAGCCTCCTCGGCAAGGAAGTCAACATCCTCTTGCTAAAAATAACAGTGCAAATATGCCATTAAAACCTTTAAAATTTTACATTCAAATTAAATCAAACTTATTTGCTAAATTTCATTAAGTGATCTTAAATCCAAACATTTGTCAGAGTAATGCATGAAAATAAATGGTTAAGATCAATTTAAATGAAATCTTAACTGATTATTACATATCAATTTCGTGAACATATGACAATCACATGGGGTGTTGATAATAAGGGAAATTTAAAATATTAACTTAAACTCATATAAATGTCATTTTTCAAATCAAGCTGAAAATCTTCTTTTTTACGATTACAGGCAAAAAATTATCCAAAATATTTTCAGCACTAAATTTTATGAAAACTAATTACCAAAAACCAGCAGTATAATCTCTATATATATAAAAGGCTTAATGATAAATGAGTTTGAAAGTTTGCAACGCGAGATCTCCGAATCTACTGGGCTGATTTTCACGAAACTTTCACTAAAAGATTCAGCGGTATCTCGAATAGGTTTTAGGCTTAATTTTATTCTTCTAACATAAGCCGTTTCAAAGATATGGCGATTTTTCCACGAATACCCATTTTCTGTCAGCGAGAAAAGCAACTCCAGGCGATGTCAGCGTGTGCCACTTACTGTGTTATCTACTTCTTCCCAGTGGTGATCTTAGGAACTAGAATCTTCCTCCTATCCCCACCCTCCCCTCTTGTGCTCTCCTCTTGCGAGCTACAAATTTCATGCGTTTACGTATGAGTGAACACTTTTTAATACATTCTTCTTACTTGCCTGACTTTTATTCTGATATACCTACCATACATCGTTGACGTTACTAAAATTTCTATTGTTTAATTTAAATTATTGTTTTGACTAATAAAATTTTGTGCATATACCTTTAAGAAAATGCTCGGAATTGGGCGATTGTCCGGTTCAGTGAGGCGAAGTCGTCGTTTTAGAGAAAATGAATCTTCTACTTCATAACAAAATGAATGAGAGCGATCTTCTTTACGGCGAGAACAATTAGAAAGTCCTGATAGGTCCCTTATTAATGAGAGGCAGAGAGAGCGTTGAGCACGCGAAACGACAAACGCCTGGGAAGTTTGCCTTGAAAGCCAGCGCATACAATCATCTCAGTGGCGTGCTCAATTGTCTAGCCAAGAGAGTGCAGAAAGGCAAGCTAGAATTGAGAGCCAAGTAGAAAGATGGAGCTCGAAAGTTCATTCTGCTTTTCGCTATAGTCCCCGAATAGAATACAAAAATGATGCTGAATTGGTTTTAGGCAAAATGGACAAAGTTTGCCAATTTTGCACAGCTAAAAAGTAGAAAAACGAAAGTGTTGGCCTTTGTTGCTTTAATGGTAAAGTGAAGTTACCAATGATAATGGAACCCACTGAACCACTAAAAAGTCTATTACTTGGGACACATCCCCTTCCCAAACATTTCAGTCCGAAATGCACCCAGGCAAAGCCGGGTATGAAAAGCTAGTAAAATATAATCAGTTGATGCTTTCATGCTGATTTATCATGAAAAGTAATTGGATTTTGTTTTAATGGAATAATATTTGTTACAGTTACAAAATGTTGAAACGCCAACCTAAGTTGAACCAAAAAATCTAGTTTCACTCTTTTTAAATTATTCGATTAGCAAATCATATTCATCAGAAATAGCTTTGAAGTAATGGAAAAGATACTGAAATGGTATTTAACTTACCAATTTTGGGTGTTTGATATGAGGTATTTCACCTCTAAATGTGTCATACACTTGAGAGAGGTATGTGAGCATAGTGAGTTTATCAGGTACATCACACTGTTCCATTTCAAGTCCTGTCATAACCTAAAAAATGAAATGATTTTTTAATACACGATAAATTCAAGCAAATAATGCATAATAATGTAAAAATGACATTTATTCATTTTACGGAAAATTGAAAATTAATAAAGACTATTGAAACAAAAAAGAATTTGAAGTTTTAAAAGGAAAAGAAGTATTTATGGCAATGTTGCAAACAGTTTGTGATATTATTAATTATTAATAAATAATAATACAATTGAAAAAGGTATGAAATAGAAACTGATTTTCATTTTTTCATTGACTTTCGACACTCATTGGGAATCAATAAACAAAAGTCTGAGAAAACAAAGGTTTCAGTAACAAGTGCCATTATTTGAATAATGTCAAATAGATAATTCATCATTGCTACCTGTAAATGCTTGATCATTTATATCCCAAATTATACTTACAGGAGGTATACCAAGTTCTCTCTCTAATGTATCAAATGCCAACTGGTTATTGTGAGCAACTTCAGTAGGATTGAGAGAGTGAAAGTCAAGGAGATCAGGTCGATAGCGATGGATGACAGCACACAAGGCAAGACCATCTTTAAATGATCTTGTCATATCATCTACAGTAACTCCGTCATAAAGTGCCACTTGCCGTTTCAGCCATTGAAGCAGCATGTCGGGATGAACCTGAGTGTCTGCAATCAGAAAGAAAAGGTTTAAATTACTACATATATCATGACAAAACATGCATATACAATGTTAGGAAGCATTCAACTACTTGCATTTTACAAGACAGTGATACACAGATAATACATGCAATACACATTCTGCATCCATTCCATATAAAAAACATGATTTCACTTTTAGTAAATCAAGATGACTATGATGGTTTTTCCAAACCACCTCTGTGGAATAATCCATAACATGCTACAAGCAGAGATGAGTTTCTTTGCCAAACAATTCTGCATAACTATTACTAAAATGTTAGTTAACTGCCCATAAGTTTTTAAGGTTTTAATATGCATAAATATACTATAGCATTTTCAATCTAATAACAACACTTTTCAAGTCAATAACAACACTTTTCAAGTCAATAACAACATTTTTCAAATCAATAACAACACTTTTCAAATCAATAACAACACTTTTCAAATCAATAACAACACTTTTCAAATCAATAACAGCACTAATTAAAATAACCTTCAAGGCTCTTCAAACCATAACAGCATTTCTTACTTGCAATTGCGATTCTTATTTATATTATAAAATTAAAATTGAAGGTAATAATGCTTTAATTAAAGTCATTGTATTGTTTTAAAGGTTCTAACTTTAAATTATGGTTACAATTAAGATAAATGTCATCTCATGACTTTTTAAGACCTAATCTGCATTTATTGTTATTTTATATAATATAATATATTTATTTATCTTTAGCATTTTCAACATTATGTTTTTCTATTTTAATTTTTAATTTTTATTTTAGAAGTGAATAATACCCATGGACAGTAAATGAATACTAGGTTCCCAATGTGCAGAGTACTCTGCTTTAGAGTATGCGACATATCGAGAGGGAGAGAAATAAAACAGCCCTCGGAAGTTGTATGTGCACTCCCTAAATATGCGTTTGAGACCTGCAATGGAGTTGTTAGGTCGAACCTGTCGTTCTGAGAGGTAAAGAAAAAAAACTGCAGACGTAAATGATTCAAGTCAATAACAATACTTTTCAAATCAGTAACAACATTTATTAAAATCAATAACATTTTAAAAATCAATAAGAACATTTTTAAAATCAATAACATCATCTTAGTTATCTTGTAACTTAACTTCAAAAACATGGACAACATATTATTAAACATAATAAAAACAATCTGTATAGCCTGCACTTATTGTTAAATTAATGAGTGTATGGCATTCCTGTCGCCGCCGATGCCAAATTTATGAGCATTTTTAACACGTAATTATTGCAGTCCTGCTGTGTAATTGTTGCAAGACTCATTTATTACAGAAATAAGATTCTGTTCCCCTGTTGAAGTAACAAGGAGGCGCTTTGCAGAAGACTTTACTTTTGAGAAGAGGTTCTCAGTGGGGTTAAGCATGTATGAGTATGGAGACAAAAATTTAAGGTGATATATTCCCAAAAGCATAGCTTGCAATTTCTCCTGCTTATGAACCCTAGCATTATCCATTATTAGCTATGATCCCTAATATTCTTCGTTTTCTCTGAGCTTAACGACTAGTTCGCGAACAAACGCCGAAAACTTTTCTGCATTACACATTCCGTCCCTTACTACTTTAGAGTGCACAACACTTTGATTGTTCATGGCGACAATTAATGTAACACCTCCCTCTCACCGTTGGAACGACTACATTTGCTCGTGTCCCTTTTCTAGATCGAGCTTGGCTTCTGCACAAGTGCAAATTAAATCCGCTTTCATCGATAAAGATGCACTTCATTTTGTTTTCTGGCCCCTGTGATGTAAATTCAATGGCGTAAGCCTGCCGTTTTGCTATTGTAGCAGGAGCGTTTACGCGATCAAGTTCTCGGTGGCAGGTCTTTAATGTAATTGCCAACTTTTCAAGACCATTAAAAATACTATCCATACTTAAACTGATTCCCTTTGATTGTAGCTTTTCACCTATTTCCTTCAAAGTAGCACCCGGCGACTCCTCCACGACTTGTTCTATGCATTCAAGCACATTGTTAGTTAATTTTTTATGATTTTGTCCACCACGTGCTTTATGAACAATAGCGCCGTCACGCCTATAAGAAGTTATGATCCCTCGCGCAGTGCTCTCTTTGATGTCAGCTACTCCAGAGGCTTCTCGAATTGTCATGCCTTCATTCACTACAAGTTTTACTAAAATCTCTTTTTTGGAGACACTTATCTTTTGGCCTCTCTCCCTGTTTTCAGAATGATTGCTATTTGTATCTTCTCGACTGTCCATGGGTATTATTCACTTCTAAAATTAAAATTAAAAATAGAAAAACATACATGTTGAAAACGCTAAAGATAAATAAATATATTATATTATATATATAAAATAACAATAAATGCAGATTAGGTCTTAAAAAGTCATGAGATGACATTTATCTTAATTGTAACCATAATTTAAAGTTAGAACCTTTAAAACAATACAATGACTTTAATTAAAGCATTATTACCTTCAATTTTAATTTTATAATATAAATAAGAATCGCAATTGCAAGTAAGAAATGCCGTTATGGTTTGAAGAGCCTTGAAGGTTATTTTAATTAGTGTTGCTATTGATTTGAAAAGTGTTGTTATTGATTTGAAAAGTGTTGTTATTGATTTGAAAAGTGTTGTTATTGATTTGAAAAGTGTTATTATTGACTTGAAAAGTGTTGTTATTGACTTGAAAAGTGTTGTTATTGGATTGAAAATGGTATATAAATTTGCTTAACTCAACTGTCAAATATCACCTGATTGTTGAAATACTATTAATCATTCTTCCTTGATCTGCCTTTTTAATTCCATAGATTTAACATATCAGGTTGTCAGAATATAGTAACTGAAAAATAAAATTTCTCCAGTATACCTACTAAGGAAGGGAAAACTCGATGTTTCGTTTTAGCATATTTAACAGATTATCATAATTTTGATGAGTAAATTTGATGAAACTATTACAAACAAAGCAAAGATGAGGAAACAATCCCATACAACGATATCTATGAAAACGATAGCTCTTTTATCATGTTCTTAAGGGCATTTAAAATCAAACATATGGGTATGAATGAAAACTAATGATAGAGTGACAATCCAGCAGTTCCTGTGAGTTAAGAAAGGCAGTTAAATGTACAAATAAATAAAGAACCCATCTGCAATTGATACAATACATTTTTTTCAACAATCTATACCTGCATATGTGCACAAGGAATTAATATAAATGATTATATAAACAATAAACAATACTTTTTCCTGCTATTAATATAAGACAAATTTGTTATAAAGGACAAATAAACAACTTTCAAGACATACTTTTAGAAACAAAAAACTGCTATTATATGATGCACAATCATCAACTTTCATTTCCTTTACTACATTTATTCTTGATATCTTCAAATATTTTTCAAATAAAACAACCATATGAAGTGGACAGTATTTCATGAAAGCTTCATCTATACTTAAACTATGAAATAATCAAGTCCAACTACACATCACTATAACCACAGAATTATGTAAGTTACATTTTTCAAAATTGCCTTTCCCAAGCTACAAGCAAGAAACACAAAATATACTTATCTCAGCATTTGGTCTCTAAGTGTACCCTATCAAATATTAATCACCACTTTAAATATTATTTAAAATGTGAACCTCTTTATGCATCTATGTGGAATTAAGAGAAGGTTACATAAACTGAACAATATTTTGTTAATGCAGGAATTGTCTATTAGTTAAATAACTATTACTTCTTTAATAACCAGAAAAGTTATTATAATATTTTAATTAGAATAAGAGTGAAACTAATCGAGTCATTTTTTAATGGAATGAAATTTTAAATATTGAAGTTGAACAGATCATGAGATCATGCAACAGAAAGTAAAACAACAGCTATTAAAAACATTCAGAGACGCATATATATGGTAAATAACAATTTATTTAATTATTTTACTGTTTAAAAATTATTTAATATACCAGTTTTGACATATCATGCAATAATAAGTTACCTAAACTAAATAGCAACATTACCATAATTTACTGTCAAAATGCACAAATGATTACATTTTCTACAAATGGTTATAAAATGCTTTAGCATCAACTGACTAACCCTTGACTGCAATGAAAGGAATTCCTTTTTGTTATACAGATGCTTCATGACTGCTTTCCCGCAGCTCAAAGGCAACAAAAACAAAGAAAATGATGATAACAACGTTAATGATGAAAATAAGATAAAATGAATTTTAAAAATATTTTCCATATACAATAAAACTAATACTATTTTATTAAACTTAGAAATTACAATCACAGAATAATCATATAATTTAGTTAAATGGAAGACATTTATGACAGTGAATGTTTTCTGATGTAACAATAGCTGCAGCTGAAAAATGGTCAATTAATACTTCAACCCTAAGCATAAAACAAATATTACTTAATACTAATAAATTTTCTATTAAGAATCTTCTTTGGATATGTGAAGCTTCTTAGTGTATAAATATACTGCATCAAACAAAATCCTGTATTCTTTATATCCACACTAAAATAAATTGATTACTATTTTATTTAACATGTGTTGATTTCTTTCACTCTACCTGACTTTCAGATTAATAGCTATTAAAAACTATTGTGAAACATTTTTAGACAATAACTGTTTAGACTCAATAAAATTATGAGACAAATACATCAATGAAAAAGGATTAATGCTGATTTCTTTGAATAAGTTACTAAATCTAAATGAAAGAAAATATGATTTTCATATATATTCATTAATTATATAATTAATAGTTCACTATTTTTTGTTTAAAGACAACAGTACTTGCCTCTTTTCCTCCGCCTCTTAGGATGTTCAGACAAGCCTGGCACTGGACCAACGGGAGGATCAAAAGACAAGGCTGAACGATCATCTGAGTCATATAAAGGCCTAACCTGCATGGAAAAAATTAATCAGAAAATTTTAATGACATGAAAAAGTGATAAATAGTTCAGTCAAAATGATTTATATGATAACTACAATGAATGTCAAAGAGAAAACATTCTCTATTTTCCAAGAGAATAAGTCAAAATTCTTTACCAAAAAATTGCAATAATGGCTAATAAAAATGATATACTCAATGAATAATTATTATAAAAATGAAATTTCACATATTTATTACAGAAATGATTTCATTTTAATATATATCATCAGATGTTGGTTGAACACTCTTGCTTTAATCCTTCATAATATCTCAATAGTGATCCACTTGCAAAGAAAACAATTCTTACAAGTACATGTTAAATTAACTATGGCATTATATTACTCTTTAGACACCATGATGATACAGCACTTTATTTCAAACGGTGTATTTGAGAAATAGCCAAGCAGTTAGGAATCACATAAAACACAAAATACTAAGGCCAATTCACACAAGTAATAACAATTAACAGTATAAGAGACCTCATAATTATAGATGAAGCATGTCATTGTGAACATATGACATTAATTTAATTCTACAAAGTTATAATAATTGATATTGAAAAACATAGGTGGACTACTTCTCATACATGATTGGATGCATTTGTAGTTGTGCTTTGGTAAGCCACATTAGAAGTAAACAGTTCTTTGGTGGGTCAGTTATGGATAAGAAATTTCTTAAGAGATTCTGTGATATGGTATAAGTGAAAAAAGTCTAAACAATACTTAGTGTTAAAAATACAAGGTTTTAAGAGTATAATAATGAAATAGTGTGTGTAAAACTTCACAAATCACTTTTTCACAATGGTTTTTGGGACCATGAGTGGCCAACAGGTCATACCCCAGAAATAATGCAATACACACGTAGATGTACACAAGTGCCAAATAAAGATCAAAATATATATTGTACCAAAAGCCACTTTACTCCCAGTTGTTAAGATGCAGCAGTAAAATTTATATTTTTTAGTTATCACAATTTTTATAATGACCAAGAACATCAGTATGAGAGTCCTTTAAGTTCCATACACTTGGGTATAATGAGCAGCAGTTACAATTTGTTTTCTTTTAATAATTGCTTTTCCACGAGGAAGATGAGTGTATAAATATATTTTATTTGGTGTGAATACAAGTGAATATGAACAAACCACCATATAAACCAAAAAGTCAATTGACTAAATATAATGGATATTGGTCAGAAAACAATCACACAAAGACACTCTTACCAGGTTTATGAAAAATTAACTTTTTAATTTTAGTTACTCAATCTTAACAACTTGAGACTAAGGAATTTTTAGGATACACTGTACATGAATTCACCTTTTTAGTACAACACAGATGAAAGTCTCATTATCGTACCTGATACGGAAGGACTGATTGAGTGTTGAGGCTGAGATAGCGTGTGTGAGGGTCAAGAGTATAGCCATCAAAATCTCGAGACATGTTATCCGGTGCAACTTGTCCAAGCAGTCGATAAAGTGATTCCCTCTCAGCAATCACCTCCAGAATACCATACACTGACCTATTGGAAACAATTCATTCCTTTGATAAAAACAGCAAATAACTTCATGGTTAAAAATTACCACATTAACACCAATCTATGGCATTATTTTATCATAATTTATTTTCCAAACTTTTGTAAAGAATTTTGGTTTGTATGAAATTTCTGATTTAAATTACAGTACCAATGGAAGAATAAATTACATCAAGTTATTTTTTTTTAACAATTACACATCTAAAGTGAAAACTGAAAAGCATAGAGCTATGAATAGTAAGTCTTGGAATTAAAGGCTTGCAATTTACCTCTTGGGAGCTGGACTGTGGGGAGTTGTAGGAGTCCTTGGAGTGATAATTCCACTTTTTTGACCAAGAGAATCCTCATTTTCCTTGTTGCCATCTCCATTTGTGACACGCTCATCACCGATCTCGATAGTTAAGGAAGTTGGTGGGGTAGGAGTGGCTGGCAGTTGAATTGAGGCAGGGCCTAGCTGTCCCCAAGACCTTACGGCCCAGCATCCATTCATGGAGCTAAGAAACCCACGAGCACATCCTGATCCAGTGGGCCAAAATGGCTAATTGATAAAACAAAGAAATAACACTTTTTCAATCAATCAACAGTTCAACGAATTACCACATATATAGCATATATTAAGCAAAAGACATATGATAAAAAAGATTATATGCTATCACTATAGTTACTTTATACATGAAATCAACAGATTTGAAAAAAACAAAAAATCTGATGTGTCCAGCACATGACTTTCTCCATACAGACTAATGAATATGATTGCTCTCGATACCAAAATATCATGCACAATCAACGATTAGAAAATTTTATCATTGCAACAGAAACAATGGTATCACTTAGTACCATATTTAGCACGAACTTAGAAGAAAAATCAAAATATCTCTTAACTATCAGTTTTATGGAAAAATGTTTCAAACAAAACTTACCATGTTTACAGCTTCTATCATAACAAATATTTACGTAAATTGAGTTTTAAAGGAGGAATTCCGAAAAAAAGAAAAATGTTAAGAATATACCTCTACTTCCGGTTCAGCAGTTTCAGCCCAAACCTTTTCAGGTCTTCATTTGCTAGTAAAAATCTTAAGTATAAAGTTTTGTGCTAATCTGATTATTAACTTTAGAGATAGAGCACCCACAAAATTTGGTCACATACACACACACAGACCATCGCAAAAATAGTCTAAATGTACTCAGGGGACCTCAAAATGTGTACATATTTCTGTTGAAATCTCAAATTCAAATTTTTTCGTGAATACAATACTTTCTTCTATGCTATGTATGGAGAAAGTAAAAATTAAAACACCTAATTTTAAATAAAAAAATTTCTTAACATTTATAAACCTTCAGGTTTTTTGTATCAATTATGCTCAATTAATTCAAATCTAAATTTTATACCTCAGTCAAGGAGTCTCCAACAAGAAGCATAAGCAGACGATGCCCTCGCCTCTCTAAAACACGGCTAGCATTTTCTGCAGCATATAAAGAAGTGAAATCAAACATGGCTACATCGGGTTGGTTGTGATGATTTACAGCGGGCTCAAGGTGTGGGAGTTTCCCCTCTGTAGCAAAGTCTGCAGCTTCTCTGGCATAGCCCAAAAGTGCTTCACGGTCCACATTTTCAGGAGATAACAGCTTTGCTGTGTTGGCATAGTCCTGAGTATTAATGATATATAAAAATGATTTTGAATCAAACAGAATAAAATAAATTATAATAACAATTGAAGTTAAAAGAACATAGGCATGTGCATGACTCTACAAATGGAGAAATTCAGATATTTTTTCCACTCTGTATCATTTCTTTATAACGGTTGCACAATTTATGACTGTCTTTATAGGTGACTTTTAAACTACATTATTGATTAATTAATAATAATTTTGTAAATATAAAAATTTTTAAACCCAAAATAATCTTTAGATCCAAGAACAAAAACACCAAATTAAATATTATTTTGGCATACAATAGCATAAAATTGTAAAAAGAATTATCATTATTTTGGAGATCATCAATAACTTCTGCAATAGCAACTAGGTTTATGCAATATTGATCTTTGTATTTGTTAGAAATATACCATATATACTCGTGTATAACTCGCCCTCGTGTATAACGCACCCTTGTATATGATGTGCACACGTACTTTTTGCCAAAAAATCCTAACTTTTTCTTATATCCCGTGTATAACGCGCACCCTTGATTTTTGTGGGGTATAAGGACAAAATTTTAGAATTAAACTGTCATGTTAAGTATTAACTAGAGTGCCATAAATAAATATGTTAAAGCATTAAATTATCACCAGTTAACAATGTTAGAACGCTTGGACTTGCCCATAAGTATTATGTTCAATAAGCTCCACATTACGTCTTAGAGAGACAACATCAGTAATGAAAGCGAACGAGTTGAGATGGCAGCGAGTAAGTTGGCCAAACTGATGTCATGTAGAAAACACAGCACCACTGCTGCCAATCCTTTTAAATCAGACAAAAAAGGATCTATAAAATAGAAAGACTTTTGATTTATAGTGGATTTTGGTTCTCTCTTACCTATCTCATTCTAAAACTGTTTAATAGAAGGAATAACATGACAATTTAACAAACAAATCTGGAAACAGGAAACACAACAGTTAAGATTAAGCTCATACATGTAATTCTATGGGTTTTTAATTACTTACATTGTTAATTGTAGAGGCATCCCTCGCTATTCCTCCCTCCAATTATCGTCTTTTCGCTTATTCGTACCATAACCAATTATAATCAAACCCCCATTCACTCGTCTATTCCCTCGCTTATTCGTCCATCAAAATAGCTGGGACCTACGAAGAGGGACTCTCTGATGATTACTTATCAAACGATGAGATGCTACAGATTTATTGTTCTCAGCTGTATAAACTTATAACCTTACGATCAAGAAATGAAAACATCACGTAGGATGTCTGTCTTCCCCTTGTGACTGTGACTAACAGCAAATTAAAGCATACCACTGAGATGATTTCAACATCACGTTGAGTTTAGGAGGAGTTTTGGGTGATCTGTTTTAGTATTCGTTCAACCACTGACTCCACTGGTCTCAGCTACTCGGCCTCGCTCCGTGTTGTTGTTCGTTCTTCCATAGTTTGCATTTCGGTGCAATTTTATATTGTTGAGTGCGAATTTGAGTTCTGTGTTTGTGATTAAATCAATCAATTGCGTGGCAGCCGCATTTGTAGTTGCGTTTACATCGCAACTTCGTGGGCCGCATAAAATTCTCACGCAGGCCGTAGGTTCCTATGGAGTGTGTTTACGGTACCAATAGATCCATAAAATAAGGTAATATCAATATTTTGATCTGCTTTTTGGGTTTTCAGGAATGAATTATACATTTATAACATTGCGTCTAAGGGAAAATAGCCCTTGATATTCGTCTTTTCGCTTATCGTCCAGTTTCTGCAGAACCAATTAAGGACGAGTATTGAGAGACACCTGAACATACTAGAATCATTAACTAAATAAAATTATTTCAATTTACTTTTTCTATGTTTTTTGTTTTCAATGCGTGTTTTGCGGGAAGTCTATCTGGTGATTTTGCAAAAATTACAGCAATCAGCTGATGAGCTAGTGAAATGCGGAATATTTGGAGAGGATGGAATTATAACTGTATAGAAGTAATTACGTGTTCTATACATATAATTAATATATGTATAACCTGGATTATCGATAATTATTGTGGTTTTCCTCTTAATTCACCCAAAAAGCGAGAATCTGGTGTGAGGTAGGTTCACTTTAATTTCCGATTTTAAGTGCCCAAAAGTGTTACCCGTGTATAATGCGCACCCCTACTTTATGACATGAAATTTGGTCTTCATGCTGCACGTTATACATGAGTATATACGGTAAATGGAAATTGCTATGGTATTAATTGGAAGAATGGTTAAAAATAATTATTTTAGGAAAAATATAATGAGTTACACCATAAAAAATACTAATAGCAAAATATGTTACTCATGAAATGGATTTAAGCAGAAGTTAATATTTAAAAAAACATGAGATAATAGATAAACCACAATAATGTTAACTGAAGATATGTCATTTCCCATAGATTACATAGCAAGCAAAAAATATATTACCAGAGATTCTCAATTTTAGTTATGAGGGAAAAAAAATCTTCAAAAAGAATGAAAGGTCTATAGAAAAACGTTATGGGAAGAATAATGGTGACACATAACATACCTGCAGAATGACACCCTTGGCAAGTAAGCTATGTTTCTTAGCCGTCATTACAAAATAATGTGTCTCATCCTTATAGTAAACAATATTCTCAAGATCAATGCCAGTAGAAGCTCTCATGTCCTGGAAGAACTTCTGCCGAAATATAAATGCTATTCCTGAAATTTCTTGAACTCGGGCCTCAGCCTCTGTGTGTTTGTTGATGAAATTGACTGTTATGGCTATGGCCAGCTTACCACGGAATTCCTTTCTTTTGAAACCTGAATAACAAGAAATTATGATTTAAAATTGAAATCAGCAGACATAGCTATAGCTAGTCTCTTGATGCATAAAATCAAACTAATCCAGTCCTACTACAGTTTTATCATTTAGTAATGATAATTTATAAAGATTTGCATCTTTTACTAGTTAACTAATTGTAAGACACGGAGAGAGAACGTATTACTCACCTTCGAGAGTATTCCTCTTTCCATCTGCACCTACAAGCACATCAAACTCATATTGAGCGACTGGATGGTCTGAAGGGATAACTTGTGCTCTCCATCCAATTTCTATAAATGAAAATTTGATAAATAAACATACAAAACATTATAAACAATATGATCAATTTACAATGGATCTATATAAACCTCAGCGACTAAGTTATGAAAGTATATTGAATACAAAAATGAAAATTATCAAATGCAATAAAATCTCTCTACACTTAATAACTTAAAATTATATTTTAAATAATCAAACAAATAGTCAATGGATATTATTATATTAATACTGCAATATTCATACACCAATACATCAATTATACAACCTTTTAAACAACACTTTTACAAATTTTGTTTCAGTGAATAAAAGACTAATAAACCATTGTCCCTATCAATTTTAATCTAAGCTACGCTTTTGAAAATACTTGAAACTCACTCTCAGTCTGATCCTCTGGTGGAGGTAAAAGACCTTCAAAGCTAACACCTTCATGTATCTCAACACCCAAAATCAGAGCAACCTTCAGCAAAATGCACTGGAGTTGACGAATGCCTGAAAAATAAGTTGAAAGTCATAAAATACCAATTACATTGGCAATTTTAAGAATAAAAATAAATCCACAAAGAAAGTACTCTGCAAAAGGAATAAATGGAAATATATAGTAAGAGAAAACGAAATGGCATAGTTTCCCGAAAACTAATGACTAGTGGAATTTATTCTTTTTTAAATTATTTGAACAGAAATTAACCTTTGTCTATTAACATAAAGTAAATAAAAAAAAAAAAATATTATATTTTATATTTTACGAATTATCATGATAAAAAATCTATAAGTGTTCTGTATATAAATAAGCTCTAGAATTTCAAATATGATTCTAAAATTAACAATCAAGGAGAGACAAGTATCAATATAATTTTGACAACCAAAATATGTTTTTAAGAGATCCAATACAATATAAAATTTGACATATGTTCATTACTTACTTATGTGGTCAATAGAACCAGCACAGAATTTTCCAAAGAATTTCTTGGCTCCTAATGCACGGAGATCATGAATAACAAAGGGCCATAAGTGTAGCACATTGTTTCGGGAGATTCGGTCACGTTTCTCTACAACTACTACTTTGGCACCAAGTAATTGGGCCTCGATGGCTGTACGGAGTCCACAAGGCCCAGCACCTATTACAAACATTTTTGTGTTCGGACATGCTCTTCCACGTGAATAGCACTTGTGTGAAGCTCGTTTATCCAACTTTGCCCAAATGGCTTCTGCTTTCCAAGACCTTAGCCTCCCCTGAAAAAAACATGAATAAAAAATGCATTATTGCAGAGAAAGTAAGATCAAACTACCGATAATTAATTAATAAAATTAAAAACAGAATGCATATCTGTAACATTAATTTAACACGTTCAATGCAGCATGACTGGAAATCCAGTCGGGATAGCACCCACCATGACTGGAATTCCAGTCATGCCATGTTGAAAGTGTTAAATGAAAGCAACCAATGAAGAGGACTTTTCAATTAATACCCTTGAAAAAGGCAAAATTTGTAAAAGAAATCCATTAGTTTTTTTCTCAATTCAATGCCACTATATTTAAAAATTCATCAAATTAAAAAAGTGATTTTGAACCAAACTCCAATCAATTTAAAATGTTATAATATAGATAAAAGTATTCACTGGAGAAATGAACTTTCCCTTTTCGTATATTTATGCATTTAAAATAAAACTAGATTAAAAATAAATAAATATTGGTAATAAAATTTTAAATACAATTTTTCCATATCAAATGACCGTTACCCTTAAAAATCTGTTAAATAAAATCACAAGAGTTTACAAATAATTTTCAGAAACTCACCCGTATTTTTGGATAAAACTGTGGAAAGTTGGTGGGCTTTATTCGCAAGAGATCACAGAGATGTCGATGAAGGGAGAGAATTGACCTCAAGGTGTTTGCAGCACAAAATCGGTCAAAAACCTCATTGGCCAAGGCCAAAACCTCCTTTGACGGCCCTCCCCCTCCTCCATCTGTAGCCACAACCCTTGGGTCAGCCATGCTTCTCTCTCCAGAACTTCTTCAGGAAAGGAGGGCAGCCCTCCTTAGCCACACAAAAAAGCACTTCTGCAGTCCCTGAAAAGATATTTAAAAAAGCATGATTTAATTTCTCAAAAAATCGATATCATTAACACTTTGAGGTTGAAGCATCATCTGAGAGCCGACATTAAAATTTAAGGTAATACTAATCAAGAAATACCTAGCATTAATCAATAAGTAAAAGCATTCTCAAGAGAAGTGTATGGTAAAGTAATTTTTGATGTTTAAATGTTTTTCTCTGTCAACGATTTGAAAATAAAAACAAATATTGTGCTATTAGAAGTAATTCACAATGGATAATTGCGATAATATAAACTCGATCATGAAGATATTAATAAGGACAGAACCCATAAATCCAAAAACATTGGAACAAAGCAGTGTATGGATTTATAAGTGATTTGGAGTTAAAATTGAGGGTTAGAATAAAAATAGCTTTTAAATAGTACATGTATGTGATAAATACAAAGATGAAAAATAAATAACGAAATGAAATAAATAAAAAGTAGATAAGACTTAAGACTTAATGACGACCAAACTCGCTATCTCGAACTCGATGGCGGAAATTCGAATCAGCGCAGGCGCTTGAGGTTTAAAAAAAAATTTTAAATCGGATATTTTTTTAGCTTCGATTGTATTTAGTTTTAGATGTCATATATTTATAAGACAAATCTTCAAGGTTAACATATTCGTTTTAGAACTTAAAACCACGAAAATTACAAAGTGTTAAACGAGATTTTAAACGGAGCTGCGGTGATCTAGTAGAGGATGCACAATAATAAAAACATCATGCAGAAATTGATTTTCAAAAAGTAAATCACTTTTCATAAAATGATATAATAAAACAAATAGGCGGATATTAAGACTTGGCGCAAATTAACTACTGTCATTCCGCAGTTTCTCACTATACAGAGCAACACTTTTACGCGAATTAAAGTCATCGACATGGAACCAACATTCCTCTAGCAGCTCTCAAAAAGTATACGTTAATAATACTCGACTCTTATCGCTTTAAAAATACAAAAGTAACTACACTCACCCGAAATTCGAATTCAAAACGATTTACGAAAATGATCGCCGCCACTGATTCCCAAGTCCGTCACGCTACGGTTGTTTCTCGGTAGGGGATGACACTTCGAAAGATCGAGTCGCCGGCGATCTTGTTAGCAACACGCGAATTATATATCTAGCAATGCGCATCACCTCCCGACGGATAACACAAGGATCTATTTGAATAGTGGAGTGATTCATGGATCTTCTCGTGAGAGGCGGAGTGGAATTGGGGGAGGGTATTAATCACGGCTTACGAGGGATGAGAGGGCAAGGACAGTTATTCGGAATTAAGGAATCGTGGGAAGAACGTGGGAGCGGAACGACACACGAGGTCAGACGAATCATTGAACTGGCGACGGCAGAAATTACAAGGGACCGATGCAATGACGGGGCAATTCAAAAGCTCGATCCCATTCATTAAAACCAGTCGCCACTATTGAACTTAATAAAGAAGAATAATAAGTTTCAAAAGTGTTCAGCTGTTTATGAAACAGAATGGAGGCAAGGGGGAATGAATGCGAAAGAAACGTGATGCGACACTGGTTTAAATTTCGCTATACGCTACCATTGAGTAAAACAGTATTTTTAAACTAATTCCGACGCGTGGATGAGCGTCACTACAAACTTAAACCTTCGAATTGATACCGGGCATCGTCTGACTGATGAGCGTTATGTTCATCGCGGATTTTTTATTTTAAATGGGCGCCAACGTTAAGAAGATAGCAATATTTTCAATAGATGTATATGCAGTAGTAATAACTGTGAATTATCGATCATTCGTGTTAAGATCTTCCAGATATAGGTTATATTTACATTAAATCCAACTGTTCAAAAAGTTT
Organism: Uropetala carovei; assembly: GCA_036926305.1. Lineage (NCBI taxonomy): Eukaryota > Metazoa > Arthropoda > Insecta > Odonata > Petaluridae > Uropetala > Uropetala carovei. The sequence goes on along the minus strand of JAXCHB010000101.1, from coordinate 2,113,626 downwards.
TCAAAATTGCTGTAAAAGCCATTCAAGTACGTAAAAGTTGGGCTCTCTATCAAAGAGCACGAATAAATGTAAATCACATCCAATTTTTTTTCACGGATACGATGCGACACGATGGAAGCCTTAAAAATCCCACCAAACGGGCCAAAATATCCACAAATAATGCAATAATAATAAAAATCCAAAGTACCCAGACCAAATTTCCAGCCACGAGCAAACAGCAAACAACACTTGGAAGACGTTTTCATTACCAACCTTTTGACTTCACTAAGAAAAGTAAACTGGACATTCGCGGCGAAGTTTTTAATCGAAGAATAAAAGAAGAACGTATCGAAGCGTAATCCAGTTTCGGTCGAAGTCTCCGGCAAGTTAAAACACACTCGCTCCAAACACCTTCTCGGCACAATTCACGGAAGAACGTACGATTCGCGAACAACGTCCTATTATAGAAACACAACGGACCATTAGCTCTCGACTTGCTTTCCCTAAGAAGAAATGATCCTCACTCATCCCCGGTTCCAATCTCCGCACTTTATATTTCCCGGGCTCGCCCCTCCTCCAAGCCGCCGTCTTTTATTTTTTTGTTAAAACGCCCACTTCTCACGCAACCGACACATACACGAAAACACACGCGCGCTCATGAAAGAAATCTCTTGTGTGAGCACCGCAAGGACGATCCTTCCTTCTTCCTCGCTCGTCACTTCCCCGACTGAAGAAAGCACGTCCACCGTTTCACGATAGAGGGGGCAGTCGGGCGCCGGAGAGAGAGAGGGGGAGGAGGAGGGGGGCGAAACCAAACGTGTAGAGGGGAGGAAGGGGGCAGCTTTGACGAAGGGAGGCGCGGAAGCCACACTAACGCACCCGTGAAGTCAGTACGTGTATTTGAGAGATGTCCGCTCCCCCGACAACAACGGGGTGCGGCCATGCGGAGGAATCGGAAAAAGACCATCAACCCTTCTCTCTTAAACACGCCTTCTCTTTGTGAGGAGATGGAAGTAAAGAAAAGAGCTCACACACACACACACAAACACACGACGCTTCCGTCCTTCTAGAGGAGAGAATGCCAAAACGTCTCTTTCTCTCTCTCGACTCCCCGCTGCCCCCGTGCCCTATACCCCCTCGGCCTCCTCCTCTACCCCTCCCTTCCCCGCCCTTCTGGAAAGATGCCCGGCGAGGACGGTGGAATGGCAGACAGGCAGGAGGAATGGTCCTCCTTAGAAACAATTCTTTGGGAAACGTCCAGTTGGGCGCAGGTATGACCACATTTCAGAAAGATTAACAATCCCCCAAGAGGCGAGACATCCTTGATGTTCCCTTGGACGCGGAAAGTCTAGCAGGAGGGGAATCAACTCGAGGCGTTTTGAAAAAAAATTATATGTTCGCCCCTATATATGTTGCCAACATGGAGGGGGGGAGGGGAGGAAATGCTTTAGTGATAAATAAAATATTGCAGCGGCGTCGAATGTCACGGATTTAAAGTTCGGTTTGGCAAGGTTCGTCCATAAATTTCCTTGTAACTAAATGAAATTGGAAAAACGAATTACGCTATTTCGTGATATGAGGATATAATGGTACAAAAGACTTGAACTTCTTCGGGAATGTGTCTTTCTACCAAAAAATAAGACGTTTTAATCAGTTAATAGGATAAAAATACGAAATGTGAATAGGAAGAAGGTTGATTTACGAATGACTTTAAAGGAGTCGTAATTTATTCGATTTCCGTATTCGGGACAAAATGAATTAAAATTTATTGTGACAAATTAGTAATCTTATATTAGAGTTTCACACACAAATCCACGATCGTACACTGTTTACCAGTAAAAAACTAGGCCCTGTTACAATTCATTTCGATATAAATTTAAAATTGGCGAATCAATAATTTATATTTTAGCCTCAAACTATAATTTAAACGTGTTTATACGGGGCGAATAGATAACGAGCGAAGTAAATTGACAAAGCAAAAAAAAAGTTTCCTGTTATGAATTTCGCAATCGCGAATAGTTGGCACATCTGTTACTGTTAAAAAAACTGGACCCGGAAACGAGGCCTAGACCCTGAAATCCCATGGCTGTTTGCAACATCATTCAAGGAAAAAGAAATAAAAATCGAAAAGACTCCTTGAAACATGGATTTTAAGTGAATTAAGGTATTAGAAATCTGACATTTAGCAAACAACGATGTCAACGAAGACTTTAATGACAAATAGAGTTACCATCAAACAAGGAAGAGTTTGTGGCCTCTTTTTTCATGAGCTGCGCACTGCCAACTTCGAAACGTTGAGACCTCTACCGTATGATGTTTCACCAAAATACAATTTCATAGCAAAATTAATGTTGCTGTGCTCTTGTGAAATCGACTAATTCTCAGAATAAAGAAAAGAATCTTCTGGAACTTTGGAAAATAATATAATTAATTTTATTGTCATCCTTGCATTTTAACAACATTACCATTTCATAATTTTTTAACTTTCTGAAAAACTAGCACCTCCATTGGGGAAAAAATATGCAGAAAAATCTTATACGTGAAAACCGATCATTTACCAAATCATTAGCCACAAAAATATTTTTAGAAAATACTCGAAAACAAATCCATTGCGAACGTAAGCGTAAATAAAAAAGAGTATCAATACAATAGGCATATAGTCAAACTTCTATAAGTCGAACGTCTATAATTCGAAGTGAATTTATTTTACAGGACAAAATCTTTTTCATGCTATTTTTCTTCTATAACCCGAATTATCTATCAATTGAATATTTTTTATCTTGAGGCTCGACTTATATAAGTTCCACTGCATTTCAATAAGCTAGCATTAATCAACATGACCTCCCCCAAAGCTATCAACACAAAAAAGGGACCGCTCCACTAGCCTGAGAAAAATTATACGCCGCTCGTTCCAGCAGCAAGTTTCATCTTTCATACCGAGTACTGCAGTGACGAGCGATGAAAACGCACCGCAAATAACCCTCCATAAACGACTACAAGAGGATATGAAACCGGGACATCTGGACGAGGAGAGAATTTTTTTCAATCCCTCAAACGTCGCCGATTCCTGCTCGCTGGTCGATGTAATGGAATAATACCCAGAGTGGTAAATGCGAGTGGGCGTGTTTAGTGTGCAGAGGGGGCACTGCGATCGCGGAGAGCCGTCGGCGTGTCCTCAAACGACGAGAGGAAAAAAGAAACGATATGGTTAGGGACGGGTGCGAGGGAGAGGGATCGAGGCGAGGTGGAGTACGGATAGGGACATGTAAATGAACACGAGGTGAGGGGGAGAGGGAGGGGGGGGGGGGGCAAAGAGGGGCGAGGTGGGGCGGGAGGATGGTAATGAGTTCTCCAGAGGAGGCGGGAACGGGAGGTGATCGGGATGAGGGGATCGTGGAAGAGAGTGGGAGGCAGACAATAGGGGAGGAGGAAAATGAAGCAAGGGCATCACCCTTGGTCGGCTAATTTGGAAACCCTTGCGAGGGAGGGCGACAACCCGAGTACAGCGAGGCAGGAAAGGGGGCGGGGAGCGGGGGAAAGAGGTAACTGAGAGATTGCCGAGAGGGGATTGGAGAGAGAGAGCTCAGAAGCGAGGGAGAGAGAGAGACACTTAGAGAGATGTGGAGAAATGGAAACAGGGAAGTAAAGAACGGAGGGAAGTAATGAGAAAAGAAGGCGACTGCGCGAGCTGCCAACAATAGCATCCTCTTCCTCCGATCCTCAGCCGGCCAAAACCCCTCGAGAAAACACTCGCGAATTCTTCAGCGACGAATGTATTAAAAAAAACAAAAGACGACGTTAAAACTTGATACCGCTCGGGGGGAGAGAGAAATGGGGAGGCTAAAGGTGTTAGTAACCTTTCTCTCTCTCTCTTTCACCTGTGTGGTCGTCGTAGGATTGCATATCTCCAAGGATCGCGTCTTTTTTGTTTTGGAGGAGGGTCATCTCTGAGCGGCGTGACAATGGGGTGGCGTGGGTGGCCCCGTCCCCGGGGAAAGGTTGCGAATTTTTCCGTTAGAAAGGCATACCTCGCGTAACGACGTTAACTCGTTCCATGAAAAAGAGTCGTTATGCGAAACGTCACTATGCGAATAGCGAGCTAACAACAGCGAAGCTTAGGCGGGAAGATTGGCGCCAGCGTCGTAACCGCGGTTAATGCGCGTCGCTAAGCGAAAAACTCACAACATTAAGCCGTATTAACCGCGAAACATCACCAAGCAAAGCCTCTCTATGCGAGACATGCCTACATAGAAAAAATATGATTTTTTTAACGACCTGTCTTTTTTATCGTAATTTCTGAATGATTTTCCGGCCAATCAAAATTTTTGGACAGATTACTTCTTTTTTTTTTAAAGTCAAACTTTTACAGCATATTCCTGATAATTCATTAAATAAGCGCAACTTAGCAGGTTTTACGATGACTTCCAGTTTTGACTTAACGCATGTATTTGTTGGATGAAGGGGGGCCACCGATAATATTTTGCCGCGGGCCCTTCCGCTCCTAGATATACCACTGGAGCGAACGCACTCCGGGCGAGGAGAGAGAGAGAGAGATTGAAAGGGATGTTGCGAGGGAGGGATTAAGGAAGGGAGGTCGGTGAATGAGGGCGTCACCCTCTCGTGCATATATGAGGGGGAGAGCAGGATAGAAGAGGATGCGCGGCTTCGGCGTGGGAAAAAATAAAGGACGAAGGGGACGCTAGAGAGAGAGAGGGAGAGAGAGAAGGGAAATACAAGGGTTACGGAGAAAGAGTTCACCATAGAGGGCAGCACGGGAAGCGGCGAGGGTTTAGGGGAGTCCGGCCCCTATGGAGGCCGGACACGAAAAGGCAATCTCAGCCCCACTGCCATTTTCCTACACCGACGCACGCACGCACGGGCACACAAACCGCACGCACGCAGCAAGGCAAACTTTAGGGCTAACAGGACGACCGTCCTAGGTTTATTGCGTATCAGAGGGTAAAAAAAGGATTTATTGAACGTTTTGAAAAGGGGTCGCTGCGACGAAAAGATAAGATTCATCGTTCCTGAATGAAGTAATCGATTTGTGGCACGCGCGACGCTAAGTATTTCGAATAAATCACGCAGCGAGCGTAAGGTTTCGGGCTGACCAAAAGTATTCAAATTGGATTACAATTGTTTTAGACTGTATGACTGGTTTAAACCATCCAATTATCTTGACAGTCGAATCTTTGGAGCGCATAAACGTTGTTTATAGCGTAACAAATATTTTATTTGTGCATGCGTGGAAAATAACCGTATGCACATAGGTACCCTATTTCCCCGACTATAATACGACTCTCAGTAACAGAAACTAATTTTGATGAAAAAATATTTCATAAGTCATTCTTAAGCAAATTATTTAACATGATTTTGGAGTTATTGTTTTATTAAAATCTCTAAACACTGTCATAACAATGTGCAGTGCAAAGATAAATTTGATTAAAACCATTCTAGACTAGTCATTATCATTGTTATTATTTATACATTTCATAGTTCGAGTATATAAGGTTAAAAAATCTGATGTGGCCAACACATGACTTTCTCCATATTTGGGGTATAGATATTTAAATTATTATGAATAGCATTATAAGGCAAAATTACTATTTCGTATCGTAAAAGAATACAGTCGTCCTTATTGCCGTAAATTAGGTATATTTTGAATATGATTACAGAATTCACCGCTGCATGGTGGTGGCGTTGTATACTGGAAATTAAGAAAAAGCAAAATATCTCTGAAATGGATGGTTCTACGAAAATTTTTTTCAAACAAAACTTGGAATAAATATTATTCTCTACAACTTTGGTCCTCATGAAGATTACCAATAACTACGTTTTTAAGAAGATATTCGACTGAAACCGAAAAAACCGATTATTTATAAATAATTCCTAAACGATAACTGCTATGGAAAATTGTTTCAAATAAAAGTTGTAGGAAATTACATTCTCTATAACCTTTGTATAGAACTGTATATATAATAATGATGTTTTAACGGAGAAATATCGCAAAAACCGAATCGAGTTTCGAATAAACCTCGATTTCCGGTTAACCAGTATTGTCCAAAAACTAATCTGCTCTTCGAGCTCATACCAAAGTGTTATATATGAAATTTGGTAATAATATGGCAAATACTTTTCGAGTTAGAGCGCCCACAATCACATACACACAGATATCATACCGAAAATAGTCTAAACGTGTGTGTGTTTCCGTTGAAATCTCGAAGTCGATTTTTTTATGAAAACAATACTTTCTCTATACTACGTATATGGAGAAAGTAAAAAGAAACAAAAACCTCGTATTATAGTCGGGTAAATACGGTACAAGCCGCAAAAATCGAACCAATGACACAACAAACATGAAATAAAACGGAATTTCAATATCTAATTTTTTTACTGGTTTATCATAATCAATTCCCCAGGAGTACTCCTTATACGGCTAATTACACTAACAAATGATATTAGATCTTTCGACGGTTTCTGAAACCCCCACCTTCCCAATCCAGCGACTCACCAACGCCGGAACGATCCTTCTCAATCCTCCTTCAATTAACCCGCGGGGAACGTCAGATTAACATCTCGTACGATTTAAAACGGAAGTTTATTTTGATCTCGAAAGACGTCGAATTAAACCGCGTCCCGGAGTCTCGGTGCCAAACAACGTCACAAAAAGACCTCTTTATGAGAAGAAGAGGGAAACTTAAATGTCAGCGTGACTCATGAAAGCAAGTTTTGTTGACGGAGCGAGGATGAGAATAAACGAGCGGTAGATGGGAGAATCGAGGAGGGGGAGGTTTGTGACAACAATGGGGGGGAGGGGGGGGAGAGGAGGGTGCGGACGAATGACAGCTCCACCGCCTAGCGATATAACCCCGGATGGAATGGAAGCGGAGTCGATGCGGCACAGTAGGTCGCAAATGCCTGAGCGTAGGGAGCAGGAGTTTTTTTTTATTAGAGAGAGAGGTCACAATAGCTAACGCGTGGCGATCGGGTCGAATGATGTAGGCGAGGCGGAAGCGGGAGACTGATGGAGTGAAATATCGATGGAAAGCCTATGAAAAGCGGAAGGAGGAGGAAGAGGGAGGCGCGTTATAGGGGAACGCGATCCGAAACCGCTATCGGCAGTGTAACGTAGATTCGACAAGATCCGACCGGATTACTCCGTTTTTCACGCTTTTCTCAAGTTTGTCTAGTGGTTCGAGTATCGCTTTACACACGCCGACTACGCGATTTGTTCACCACCTGTCGACCTATCTGTGCCGGCTTATTCCTAAATTTTTGTATATCGCGACTCAAGCGCTCGACAGCAATGAATGGCTCCCGAAAAAAAGAAAACTTTCCGGCCGAAAGAGACGTATACCGGGAAAACAACCGTTCAGAGCAAATTAATTGCATTTTTTTTCAGCATTTGTTTAACCAGTGCTCTCGTTAGAGTAGCTCAAGGTTGGCAAATACGTGGCACGCGTGCGATTTTATTTGGCACGCGCGAGCTTGTTCTTTCTGTATAAAATACGAAGTTTCTTAGAGGAGTAAGCTAGTGGCACGCGAAAAGTTCTGATGATTCACATCACGTTCTTGGCACGCAACACAAAAATAATTTGACATCCCTGGAGTAGCAAGATTACGTGATTGCGTTCTGGGAAAACGCAGTGCTGGACGAAACCGCGTTAGGCAAACGATATTTTATTGAAAAAAATCAGGATTCAGATAGGTTATGGACTTTCTCAAGCCACGTACATACACCCGGCTCTGCCATAACAAGGTGGATGCGTTCTGAAAAAGTGCCGTGTAATGTGAATCCATTTTATGAGAACATGGATTTACATAGTGATAGGGGGTTGGCGCTCCAAACACACTACTTTAGTCCCAAAATTTCCAAACTACCCTTTGATCCACATACGTGTATTTAGAAATAGTGTTGTTGGCAGTTATCTAAGTTACAAACAAATCACTCTAGCCCTCTCAAACGTCCATTTATTGCTCTGCAATCAGGAATCTCACATCCCAAGTTCTTCCAAATCGCGTTAATGCGAACCATAATCTGCGTTCTATGAATTTTTTAAAAATCAAAAGCAAACCGTGTATAAGCGAATCTGTGTTATAGGTCGGGTTGGTGTAACCATAATGACGTTCGCGTCCAATTCAGGACAATATGTAATTAAATTTCACACATTTCGGGTAAATGAGTGTCACATTTATTTAACCGCGCACGATCGAATCCGCATAGGGAAAAAACATGATGGCAAAGAGTTTACTGCATTTCGACAATCCTTGCGACCCAGTTCTTTGAAAAACGTCGATTAATGCGACGGATTTTCACGAAATGAATACCCAAACGAGGGAATTTCCTGCGTTTCGAGGGAAAAAATCGATGTGACCTCGGTAATCGCAGGAAGGGAAGTTTCCGCGTCGAGGCTAGCATAAGCGGCGGCAGTGGTCGATGGCAGGGGGGTCGGCCGAGAGAGCCCGTTAGAGAGAGGGGGGAGGCAAACGGCGCTATTTCCACCGGCCAAAGACGTGGTCAGCAGGTTGAGGGACACGTCAGCGAAAAAACCGCTGATGAGGGGAAGACTCGCACGCTTTAGCCTCCGTTAATGAGGAAAAAGATTCCTCTGGTAAATATTACATTCGTTTACATTCCCCTCTGCATATTTAGAAACGGGCTTTGAAAAACGGGAGATACAAATATCACCCGCGCGAAATCTTCAAAGCTTGCTGCTGCGCAGAAATCCGCGTTCAATCCAAGTATAGTTAAAAAAAAAGAAATTATCGGTTTTCGAAAATTATTTTAAACGGGAAACGTTTCTTATTTGAAAGACAGCTAACAGAAGAGGAAAAAAGCGCCACTTCTGTAAATAAAAAATAGTATTGGGGTCCGACATTTCATTCCATCTCATTGCGCTCGTAAAAATATGACGATAATCTATTATACATTTGCCGTATGAAAAAGTGCATTTGGAGGAAAATAATTTCTCTTTAGCTACAAAATACTTGGGAAATTAAGATAAACCGACCTTCTTGGGAAGTTTACCCTTTAATACGGCGGTAAGCAATCTACGGCTCTCCAGAGCCACAGGCAGCCCCAGAGAGGTTTTCATGCGTCCCGAGAAATTATGATGAAATAGAGATCTGTAAATTTTAACAAAGACAATTTCTCGTTCGTTAATTAAAATTATGGCCGTAAAAGAGTAGAAATTTTAACGCAAAAAATAATTAGACTGGATTATAATCTTTAAATTATTATTATTATAACTACGGCATTTTTAGGAAACTTCCGACATAAATTCTTATGAGGTACACAGAATCGTTAGCAACTTACAACATGGCCCGAAGGAGCATTCATAATTTCCAATTTGGCGTTCCATGTAGAAAAGTTGGCCGAATCCTACTCGTACGCACATAAAAATACGAAGATCATCATAAACCTGATAATTACACGCAAACGCTATCATGAAGTAGTAAACTCAAAATTCGTAAACAATGCGCCCAATTCTAATTTATCGCTAAACACAAAAGGCGCGCATCAAGTACCTCTAATTCAGCCCTCCAGAATATAAATTAAAAGTTTTAACAAATTATCATTTAAATGATTCTCACCATTAATACTAATATAAAGTCCCAAACTTGAGATTGAGCCGAGAGACTTAGTAAGGCTTAAGCCCTCATTGCAAATTCCATTCTCCTCTTACCTCGTTAAATCGTTTAAAGTACAGCGGGATTTCCATTCATACATATTTTATTCCATCACCTCCAAGTTGATCAATTAAAAACATTACGTAGTTGGAATAGAATGAAACATATCGGTAGCGACTAGGCAACCGGGCGTTGGCTAGAGATGACGAAATTATGCTTTTGTTACGTTAAAAACTATCTCCATAAGATTTCAGAGAAAAGGGCGTCGGCAAACTAGCAGTTCATTTATAGGTTAATGAAAATGTGGTGCGCAGTCGGCTAAGTCACCGTAGAGAGTAAATGAAAAATGGGATGGGAGACAGTAGCACCCATTATCCTTAACAGGCGAAGAACAACGCTATTAGGCGAATTTGAAACGAGATGGAAATGCGGTAACGAGATGTTGGGTTTAATTGGGAATTCCGGTTATTCGGCTAGATACGATCGAGGATAGCAGAACAGGATCATTCGGAATTATCACGAACAGCTACATACATATTTTAAGTATTTATTCCTCTCGTTAGATATAACGTTCAAATTGGACTTCATAACACGCAAAAATAAAGGAATGCGTTTTACTAAAAGGATGTTATTAGGATAAGATAAACCGTCAGAATTTTGAAAGCACATTTCTCCAAAGAAAACACGCTAACCTGTGTCATAGACGCAATATAGAACACAATTAACGTTTTCGGAATAAATTTTTTTTAAAGTTATCTAGAATGATATTTTTTTGAGTTATCCTAAATGATAATTTCATACTATTTATAAAAAAACTGAAAATATTTGAATTTTAAATCAATACAATTATTAATGAGAAAATACGTGTTTGGAATCTTTTGAGAGGCCCGTAAGGCTACTTCTACCAGCGGCGCCGCTTATTTCATATTCCACCATCGCCACACCCTAGTTACGGCACTGACAATTAATTTGGTAAATGCATGCCTCGCGAACGAACCAACCGCAACGGAATACTTTATACTCACGACCGCATCAACTGGCATATTCCATACCGAATGAAAGCATCGACTGTAATCCTTGCTTAACGCTAGAATCAGCGGACGAGATCCAAGTATAACTACGCAGTAAGTCAGTTAACATCTCCGCGGAAGGATTACCACACGTGGAATATTCGTGAAAGAGAGAGAGAGAAAAATGAAAATCAGGGATGCATAGCCAGAGTGAAAGTCAGCCAAAGCGTATTGTGGGCGACAAGACTCGCTCTCGCTTAATTCTACGACAACCGTTACCCAAAACTGAAAGGCGCCCTCGAGATTGTCGCCATTCACGAGCGGAATGATAATAAGTGCGGATGAGTGGGCGTGTACGGCGAGAGTGGGAGGGAGACTGGAATAGATATGGTGCAGAGCCAGTATCCCACGCGGAAATATTTAAAGCGGAGCCGCGCTATGCGTGCATTACACCGTGATTCATGTTTCCTTTTGAGAGTTATCACGTCCAAAAACACTGACGAGGTGCCAAGGGTGGCAGAAAAAAGGCGGACTTCGGTTATGGAATTATTTAAGCTATCCGCCAAGTAATGCGAGACTTTTAACTGATAAGGCAACATTCGATCGTTGATAATTTTTTTAAAGAAATCTAAGAAATCCATATCAAAACGATAGACAAAGATAAAATTGCCAATTTTTTGCTTTATGTACTAAATGAGACAAAAAATGCTTTGAAAAGTTAACTGAGGTAGAGAGAGTTGTCCTATCAATATTTTTTAATTTTATTTATTTTAGTTCTTACAGGTCCTTTATTTAAAATAAAACTGTGCCCTCCATCTATTTATAGCCTGAGCAATACTCTTCAATTGTTCGTAACTTCTTCCTCCTTTTAATTCATCAATAATTTGACTCCTCCTGCCTTTTTCATTCTAGTTTTCCTTCAACAAACTATCTCTTCTTGGTATATGTCCTTTGCTCTGCTTCATCACTTGTAGTGTTTTTATTTTTTCATCCACTCTCTCTGTAGCACTTCTTCATTTGTTACTCTATCTGCTATCCAGCTAATCCTTTCCATCCTTCTCCATACCCACATTTCAAAGCTTTCCAAATATTTCACGTCTACTTTCCGAAGAGTCCATGCCTCTTCCCCGTATAACGCTATACTCCATACATAGCATTTCATTAGTTTTTTCTCAAATTCAAATTCTTTCTGCTCCTCAGGATAAATCTATTCTTACTGAAAACAGCTTTTGCCATTACTATCCGTATTATTACCTCATTTGTGCACTTTGCATCTCGCGATATCATACTTCCTTAATATTGTAATTCTTTCGCCTGTTACAGTATTTTATTTCCAAATTTTTATATTCAATCCCTGCTCTCTCTTAGAAATACCAAATACAGTACGGGAAAAGGATTGCTATTTTATACAATTTCTGCGACGCCATTTTACCCAAATCACTCCTTAATGATAATAATACAGTTTAAAGTATGGAGACAATACCTTCCGCTAAATTCAATTTAATAAAGAAAAAAGTACGAATTATGAGCCATTTGGAGAAATAATGACGATGAATGGAGAAACCTAATAACCTTCTTTTTTTGTTCGGCCTACTGACGATGGAATCGTAGATTCCGAAATACGTATGTATTTAGGCATTTTTTAGAAAGGGAGTACTCGTTTGTGTTTTTTTGGGTTGGTGTGTATTTGTGTGTGTGTGAACAAAGAAAAAGGGTCCCTGGCGTTGGAGTAATTCCTCCAAACCCAGAGTGTGTGTTATTGTGTGTGTTTGGTCCTTGGCATGGAGTAAATTCCCCTATTTGAGTACTTTTATTTTTAAATGTTTTTAAAATGGTTATTAGGAGGTTACTCTAGTCATCATCTCAATCTAATAACTACTTTGCAGTATTCTTTAATAAATTTCCGTTGCTACTTCTTCGATCGCACTTTGATTTTCTTAGCAAATTGGCCTCACAATATAATCACGTGGTGATATTCTGCGAATTAGACAATTTTACTTTTAGGCCAGAAGTATACTATTTCAATAAAATAGCTCTCAACCACAATAAACCAAAGAGTAACCTACTATACTGATTTTGAAAATGATCGAAAAATTATTCTTAATGGCATATTTCGACATAATGTTTAGAAATGATAAAATATAATATAAAACAACTGTGATACTACCAAAGAAGAAAGTGTAAGGATTAAGATGGAATTTCTTAGACGATGACGTTAAAAAATACACCATTTCGATATCTTGCCCAAAAACGGTGATGCGTTGAAGCACAAAACTCCTACTTTTACAATTAAACACTTGGTATATATGTTCAATTAAATATTTTATATAAAGCTATAAACTGACAACAGCACGCTCGCAATCAACAGAATCCGAAGTTATTCGGAGGGGAACATGGACATTTTGATTAATACCAGGAACGAAATTGATAACGAGGATGGCGAATATGCTTTCATCGTAAATGAAAGCAGTCATTCCATGCTAAACGAGGATTTCCCTAGGGATAAATGGATCAGGTTCAACCTTCACCCCTTCCTCAAGTAATAATCGGCAGTATCATGCTTTCTCCCGCAAAGAAATCAGCATCCTGTTGGGTATGCAACCCTCCTCTCTCACACACGGGTCGGTTGCGTACACAACAGGATGGGTATTTCGGGGAGAAATTTACATAATTGTTTCGACCTGTTTTTATAGAAACACTTCCGAGGGTCGTTAACATTTCACAGATGCGTTAGCGGAACGAAATTTGAGGGACTCTAAAATGATCGCGATAGAAAGTTTCTTTTTGGGACCGTCGAGTTATTTTCCGTTTTCGGTAGAAAAGCAATAAATATACGTCCCATGCTCCGATTATAATGTTTTACGATACTTTTGATTATCGCCTCTAATTGATTACATGTTCGCTTAACTAAACATCTCCTCGAAACGTTTAATAAAATAAAACGCAAAAATACGTGTAATTAAAAAAGCACCTAGTGAAACTGATACGAATACCTTGTAAAAGATAATCGGCACACTTGAACTTTTTATCCAAAAATAAAGATTAGAAATAACTACGCTTTAGAAATGACAAAGGAAAATTTTCAAATTTTATTTTATTTATTTTATTTTAATCACTTAAACAACGAATGTGTTCCGAGGGATTTAGGATACGTTAATTACAACGGAAAACTTTATAAAAGCAATAACACTTATAAATTCCAATAAAATGCATATGGGACACTGCATTCAGCAAACGAAGAAAAGGAAACAGGTCAAGTTAATTTAAGCTGTAAGTTTATTCGTAATCTAGTTTAATAAATAGTAATAACCGAGTAATAGCATTAAAGACCGAATGTAAAGGACAGATCGTTGAGAAAAATAACGTCGAGAATGTAATTAAAGTGCGGTTGTGTTATACTTACAATTAGTAGATTTTCATATACTTGCGGCACATTTCTGTTCATCACTACTCCTATTATTTTATCGTCTGGAACTGCGGAATAGTTGATGTTTCGCCAAAACTTTCTTAATAATAAACTCACAACTCATAAACGCATGATAAGCTTACACTTGCTTTTTATCTGTAATAAATCTTCGTGGTTTTCTTAACTAAATTTTATCCCGATAAAATTTTAAATCGCGCAAAACATGGCAACGTAGCAATTTAGAACGAAACAACGAAAGCTACAGTATGAAATTAAAAAAAAACAGGAAATACCCGAAAACAGGATAATTTAAAATCCGAACAGGACAATGTCAACTTTGTGTGCATCTTTGTCTAGTCAAAAAACAGGAAAAATAAAAAAACGACAATCTCCAAGTACCCAGATAGGCGCTTTTCGGACTTTTTACTGTTTACAGAAGAAACATTAAAAACACAGAGTGAACGTCTTAATTCTGGCAACTTCGGGACCGAGGCCGCATCGAATTCCGGAAAATAAAATCGTTTCGCCTAACCGAAATCCATTTGTAATAAATAAGAGATAGTTGAAGAATACATCACAATGCACACATAAAGATCGAAAAAAATCAATAATAATGAAACATCGTACACTAAATATATAATAGGAGGCAAAGTCTAAAGCATCTGTTTTCCGTATTTTCCCGGATTTACGATGATGGACCTGTATATCAGATTTCCCGTTCCGCGTGAAACAGCGAAGAAAAATCCGTCGCGTGGATATCACCTAAGGCAGGGGTCTCAAACTCACGTCGGTGTGCGGACCGCATCCCTTACTTTCCCATCTTCACACCTTTTCGTATTCTTTGTATTACATTCACTCTCCCTTTCCACAAGAGAGGAATCGCTCTATTACGCGTCTTACACGCAGTCATTACAAGAATGCCAGATTTGGCTTCGAGGGTTAAGTCCTTCTGATACGCAAGAAACTCGCTGACAGTGGGATGAACATTCTTCAGTAACTCAACAGTGCAGGCTGATATACTTCTTAGATTATTTAGAAATATTTGCGTGAAATATTTTATAAGAAATAGATCTGAGTTTGGGTCGCGTACTATAAATTGCTCCGCGGGCCGCACAAATGCATCGCGCGGACCTGACATAAGGCATATGGTTCTGCTGACGACGCTCTCTCTTTGATAACATTTTTTCATTAAAACCGGTGCCACTGGCATGAGAATGATATGAAAAAATTTCAGCAATACACTTTACACACAATTGAAATACCGTTGATTCGAGAGATAATAGATTCTGATCAGCAGGCAAACATCCGGTAGGCCTTGTTAGAGGGTTGGTTAGCGTGTCGAGCTCCCAATGCAAGGATCGCGGGTTCGAATCGTTTGCGCTTCTCTTAGATCTATTAAAACACATGTAATTGGGGAAACCTGTTTGTGTTAAATAAATTATCACTATCATGGTCAAGGGGGCGATATGAAAAAAATAAAGACAATCGTTTGAAATTTTACAGATTAATATTTAGGCTTAATAAAAAAAATTAATGTATTTTATAAACCGTGTTTATATATACATACATACATACATATATATATAACATTAACAGACTCGTGAATAACAAAACCCTATTACACGAAATGGAACAAAAATTTAGATACCTATTTTTATGCAACTTGGATATTTCAAGTTAGGAAAGGAAAACTTTAAATTAAACTTTTTCTGGAAAAAAATGGTAGGTGCAAATTATAAAATAAACCTCGAGGGTAAAATCAATATTTTAAAACAATTTCCAAACGAATAACAATAATTTATTTAACAAGCAAAAAATTCCATGTGAACATCAAAGAGATACTTTATACACACTTGCCATCAAAGAAAACTGAATTACGCGCGACAAATTAAAGTTGAAGAAACTAAACGTTTTCAAAGAGCGGAATTTGCATCCTTATAATAAATTCAGACAAAGGGAATCTGTTCATGTAGCAAGATGACTAAGTTATAAACAAGACGTCTCATAGTCTGCATCGCGATGAATTTTCAAACACTATAGTAATTCTTAACACACGGCTCCTTGAAATTGAACAATAAGGTACGTTTACCTCAAAAGGAAATTTATTTTTTTTTTAACGTATTAGGTCTAATTGAAGTACAATACACGATTCAACTCTGGCCTTCGTTAAGGCTTCTCGGTACATGAATAACGAGGGCCGTTTTGTCTGAAGGAACTGCCGGTGGAATGAGCAATTAAAAAACCCACACCCGGAAAGCAAGAAGCAAGGGAGAAAGAGGAAGGAGAGGGGAAGAGATGAAAGAAAACAACAGAAAAAGAAGCGAAACTAAAGAGAATAGGGAAATATGGAAATTCCACAAAGAAACGACTTGAAAATGGAATTTCGCAAAAATACCTTCGCGATTTAAGTAGGGAGAACTTTAACGAATATCTTAAAAGGGTTGCTATATATATTCTATATAAAAATGTAGTCGCGCAGGTGAAAATTCGTGAAATGCTAAAAAGAAATCCTTTTAAATCATAATTTCGTAAAATTAATATTTATACTTAAAACAAGCACATTACCATATGCAAAAATGGAGGAATTTCTTAAAAGAGGTGTCATCTTATCTACGTACTATATAAGTACAGTAAAACTCGTTTATAACGATCACGCCTAAAACGAAATCTCGGCTATAACGAAGAAATGTCTCGGTCCCTTGAACTTCTCCATAAGGGCATTGGTTAAATTTCTCGGATGTAACGAACACGCATTTTACGAATTCTCGGCTGTAACGAACAAATGTTTGGTCCCGTGGCAAAAAATGCCCCGTATATAACGAATTTTGGCGAGCAGAGCGATAAGTAATGAATAATTTCCGCCCGTTTAAGCGCACTTGTTCCTCCATCTACCCCTTCCATACGAATTTCCACGCTCCCTTTCTTTTGAAATTGATATTAAAACTGTGAAATGTTTATGTAAATTAATGACCATAATAATAATATTAATTGACCATTTAAAAAATCGTACGTAATAGCAGTCGAACGTTTTACATGCCGCGAAGTTGATAAGCATCTCTTTGCATATGTAAGTACGGCATTGAAGTCGACTCACTGCAAATACAGTAAAAGCTGTGTTATTCGGCTATCTTGGGGATTGTGGAAAGCTGATTAGGAGAAATATCCGGTTAGGGGAGCGATTTTCGATTTTGACATCGCAAATTTAGCAATAACCAAACAAAATTGGGCTTAGGTTCACTATCGTACTCCCCAAACATAACTATGCATGGGGTTTGCATTTTCCATTTTAATTCTTCCACACTTAGTTAGATATAGACACTATTTACCCATTCTTATTTAATACGTTGCTATGCTTACATGCAAAACAAAAAGACTATTGAAAAGTTTAGGGCGTCCGGAAAGTTTGGGGAGTATGGCAGTGAACCTGTTCCCAAAATTGAATTTATTGGATTATATCTTTCTTATTTATCTTTATTTACTCTATTAGAAAAGGACGAAATTATTTAATTCTTCTGAACATTTCTGTGAAATTCAGTCATATAATATTTTATTCAGTTCCTCCATTTTTGGCTTATAAAGCGTATGATGTTTATTAATTGATTTACTCGTCTCAGATGATGACACAAATTTCATTAATTTAGCCTTATGAGCCTTGGTATCGTAGAGCGTGGAAGATCCGATGTTGAATTATTTTGCTATGGCTGCTCTATTTTTTTCCTTTTTCAATTCGTTTGATCAGCTCCAGCTTTTGTGTTAGCGTTAAAACAACCTTTTCTCTCCTGTTTCTTGCTTTTAGGTATTCATTTTGATGCCATATTCAATTGGTGGGTAATTTTTTAAATAATAAAAAGCGATAAAACTGGAAATTGAAGAAGTACACCTAAACATCTAGACAATGCAAATGGCTTACGTAACCAAAAACGCCATGCTTACCCGGCAGCCACAGAAGTATACGGAGTAAATACGTAATATATACATCTTATACTTTAAGAAATTTTAAAGTGGAAGTTGTGGTATTACACATAAACTATTCACACAAAAATTCATAAAAAAAGAAAAAGAGATACAGAATGAATTGTATTTGTGTAATTGCCGGTATCTAAGGCTGGCCGGTTCTAAATAGCCGGATAGCACAGCTTTTACTGTGTGTATACGTGTTATATGGGATGTATAGGCCAAAAACCATGTTTCTCGTATATAACGTAGTCACGCTTATAACGAAGCAATGAGTCGGTCCCCTCAAATTCGTAATAAACGAGTTTTACTGTATATGAAAATAACCAAGGCGTATTTCAAATAAAACAAAGCCCATTGAAGATAGAATCCCATAAAATTACGAATTCGATTCAAAGCAAACATCCTTCCGAACGTAAAACTAAAGGAATATCTCGAAAGACCGATAAACCTGTTTATTTAAGTGGCGGGCATAAAATTTCGCGATGAACTCTCGAAATTAAACCTCGGTATTGTTACATTAATCAGCAACAAATGAAAGAGACCGTGGAGAACGATCAAAAGCGTGACTTTTCAACTCGTCGAACCGTAAAAGGAAAACGATACCCGAGATTAATATCTCTTTCGATATGACATTTCCGTTTCGTTGCGATTTACGGCCGAGTCCTGTTTTTGCGGAACGTCGACAATTTTCTAACGCTTCGCGAGACTAATATAGCAAATTATATACGAGGCCGCATACACGGCTTCAAACCTAAAAACCACCACCGTGATCGCAAAAATAAGAACTTCCAAGGCGTTTTCTGTTTCCCCTCGACTTCTGGGTCACGGACGTAAAGTAGGACATGGCCAACTTTGGTTTTCTATCCAACCGCCACAAATCCCGGCCACAAATAGCGTTCGATATATATATATATATATATATAAGAGCCAACCTCATCCTCCTCCATCAACCACCGGATTTTAACTCCTCATCTTTTTCCCCTAAGATGAAGCAACAAGAGACCATAGTGACGAAACGTCTATAATCGCCGAGCCAAGACGACGGGTTATTTACGGAAACTCGTAACATTTAGGACGGATGAATGGAAACCACCTCAAACATTCATTTCTAGTGTGCGCATAAAACCACTACTACTGGACGACATCCTGCTGGGACGGCTCCAGTAAGAAGCGCTACGACTGCCACGACTTTCCTACGTGAAGAAACCGGAGGAAGAGAGGCGACATAGGAGCAGCGAAAAAAAAATCCCTCACTTGACCTTATAAGGCAAAGGGTCCGCAAACCTTTTTCATGTGGCGAGCACCAAGTTACATTGTAGAGCACCGCTACACTTTAATAAAATTAGGAAAGATCGTAAATAAAATCAAACCGAGTGATTTTAAAATGTCCTTTCGTACGTTTAGAAAGAAAACGGGCGAAAAATTAAATTAATGGTGCTTGGAAGGACGGTTATTTTAACATTGTAAAAGTGCGCGGCAACACTGCTGAAGAGCATCGCGGTGCTCGGGGGAACCAGGTTGCGAACTCCTGTTATAATGGATCAACAACCAGTTTCGATGAAAAGACTACGCTGAAATAAAATATCTTCCGATTGTGCGGTGAAAACCCTTGAGACGACGCTTTTACATTTGAACGCACAGGACGATACGGACAGAGAAAGGGGGCTTGAAATTAACCCTTCATAGGAAGCGTTGCTGTCATTCGAAATTCAATAGAGAATTATCGATCTCGTCTTTATGGCTGATAAAAATTTAAGAACAAGCAATTGAAAATTAAAAGGTTAAAAAGTATTATCTCCGGAATCTCCAATTAGCCGCAACAAGGTTATGAATAACCAGATGCGCGTTCCGGCTACAGTGGTCTTCAGCGGTAACTCACCGATAGTAGATTCTGTTCTTTTAGAATCTACTTTTTCTTGAACTCATCTTATATGATTTAAATTCTGGCTATTTTCGGCATTCATTAACTTTATTTTTAGTGCCTTCTTTAAAAGAAATGCGTTTATAGTTTCACTTTGGCGTCTGTCTGTCTGCGCACTTGCTTATATTGAAATTGAGACGAAGCTGTACACAGGGTTGCCACCTCAGAGTCCTCACCAACCCGGACATTTTCAATTCTGACCCGGAGATTTCACTGGTCTTGACCGGAGATTTCCTAATTTGACCCGGAGATTTTTAAGAGCCAACTTTTTTTTACTGTTTTTGCCCTTTCAAAATAAAAATAGGGTTATGGTTTCTTTGATGTAATTGTCTATGATTCTGTCTTTGTTTGCCGGTCCCCACTATCAAATTTTGAACCAATGAACCAACTTTCATGACAACTGGTTAGAAACTCGTTCTGCAGAGGCCAAGATCATGGGGATAGGTTCTATGATGAAAATTGAAGTTCTGGGATCCATTCCATGAATTATCCTTCCCTTTTCATTTTAACTGAAAATCTGAAACCCATCGGGCCGGGTTATTTCCCTACCCACACTAAAATACATAAGAAAAACGATATCAGCGCTGGATTTTCTCTATTCTCTGCGGAATGGAAATCGTCGTAATCTTTAATTTCGAAAATATTCATGTTGACCCGGAGATTTTTTCTCTTGCCCGGAGGCAAGTCCGAAAACCCGGAGACTTCGGGTCAAACCTGGAGAGGTGGTAACCCTGGCTATACATGATAGAGGGCTAAAATTTAGGGTGCAGATTTCTGTGCTGCTGCTATATGTATCTGTTTGGATTTGAGTTTTGAAGATATACTGGGTCGTAAAGGACCCCAATAAAAGCATTTGAGAGCGCAATTCACATTGATAGCACTTACAAAAGTCTCTGTTGGCCGAATATGTGGCGGTATTACCACATAAAAAATATGATAATGCAAATTTACGCATATAATGGGTGATCAAATTCCAAATTCCCCGAGTTCATCAATTAGGTTAATGGGAGAAATCTTCATAACGAAATAAAGCACAAAGTGTTACCGAATTTAATAAACGGGATAATTTTATCTAACAATAAGTTTATGGAACACTCTCTACTTGTTTAACAGTAATTCTAGAGGTATACGGCATATTTTAGCTACATTTCGACTTAATGTAAAGAGCACTATCCACGAGATAATCACAAGATATCTTTTACTCACATTCTAGCATTACAGCATAGTGAAATGAAATGCTTAAAAAAGCATCTGTTAAAACTGGAAAAAAATAGACGAAAAGAAAATTTTTCGATATATTTGCTATCATTCCGCGTTAGAATTTTCAAGCTAATAATCAAGATGGCATACACAGATAACGACCGAGTCAAACAATTATTACATAAACACATACATATATGATTTTTTTAGATTCTGATAAACGTAGCAAGGGAATGAGTGAGAAGATAATTTTAATCGCATTTCTAATCTCAGTTCTCTTCTACACCAGCCATAAAAGGCCAGTTCCCCTCTCCTTAGAGATATTTTCCGAGGCGACACTAAAATAATGTGGTGGGTGGAAGTGTCAGAATGAGTAAGGAGAGGGGGAAGAAGGAATAAAGGAAGAGAAAGAGGTAGGGAGAGAGAGGGAGGGAGGGAGAAAGGGTTGCTAAGAGAGAGAGAGAAGGTGAAGAGAGATGGGAAGCCAATTCACACAAGGATGCATCGGTTCAATGGCCCCGGAAAGCATAGTTACAAGGACGATTGATATCAATAGACCAGCTTCCCGAGAGTGTTCTATATCGGAACCTTTGGCCGGTGCTGAGATGGTCAATTAGCCGTACGCTGAGGTCGGCGAATAAATTGAGAAGATTTGAGGAACATCTGCCGGTACCAAAACACCTAGTTATCCGGCCTAAATTCGAAGGTACCTTCGATGAGGGCGTGCATCGTTGATTTAGGCCCCTTTTACAGGGAATTATGCAAAGCGGAAATGGGCTGGGCAGGCCGTGTGTTCTTAAACTTGTTCATAAATAGTCCAGAGCGTTTGAAATCGTAAAAAAGAAAATGACTAAGTTGGAGGGATCGAATAGAAGTACGGTGGGGTGGATTTTCTGTGATCGCTAAATTAATCGCGAAAACTCATCTCGAGCCTATGACTCCAACACTGCAAAAATAATATACTCCAATAATATTAACGACTAGGGAGCAAGCCCCCTGCTCACTGACGCTCGCCAGCCTCCCCCTCCCCTTTGCTCGCTGTTTCTTCGTTCCTCCCATGTGCCTATTGGACTTGGATTAGTTTAACGGGAATATGTTTTGAACGAGTTTAATGAATATATTTTATAAGGGACGTATGTTTGGTTTTTAATAACAAATTAAGAAAATTAGTTAAATAACTCGATAAAAAATAAACTTAGAGGGCTGAAATTCCCGGAGATTAAAAATGACTGAGGTATAGAGCGTTAAAAAGAGAGAGAGAGAGTGAGACAACCAGAAATAGGATTTTAGTAATATAGATAAAAAATATAAATAACATGAATACTGCGTTCGATTTATTTGCATTAAATTCATATCTTCGGTCATTTCGAGCAAGTTTTAATCTTATTTTCGATCTTTAAGCCTTTATTTAAGTGCATATGCACGGAAATTACCGAGGACAACAATATCGGTAACCATGGAATCTTATTATTGAAATGTTAAAAAAATTACCAAAACTCGAGTATAAATACAAAAAAATCTGATGTGGCCAACACATGACTTTCTCCTTATTTGGGGTATAGATATTTAAATTATTATGAGTAGCATTATAAGGCAAAATTATTATTTCGTATCGTAAAAGAAGACACGTCGTTGCCGTAAATTACGTATTTTTTGAATGTTTACAGAATTCACCGCTACATGGTGTTGGTGCTGTATACTGGTATTAAGATAAAGCGAAATATATCCGAAATGGATGGTTCTACGAAAATTAGTTTCAAACAAAACTTGGAAGAAATATTATTCTCTACAACTTTGGTCCTTACGAAGATTACCAATAACGATGTTTTTAAGGAGATATTTAACGGAAACTGAAAAACCGGTTATTTATAAATAACTCCTAAACAATAACTCCTATAGAAAATTGTTTCAAATGAACGTTGTAGGAAATTACATTCTCTATAACTTTTGTATAGAATTATATATACAATAATGATGTTTTAACAAAGAAATATCGCAAAAACCGAATCGGGTTTCGAATAAACCGCGACTTCCGGTTATCCGTTATTGTCGAAAAACTAATCAGTTCTTTGTGCTCATGTTAAAGTGTTATATATGAAGTTTGGTAACGATATGGTATGTACTTTTTGAGTTAGAGCGCCCACACTAACATACACACACATACACACACACACAGACATCATTCCGAAAATAGTCTAAACGTGTTCTAGGGACCTCAAAACATGTATTTCCGTTGAAATCTGGAAGTCGATTTTTTTCATGAATACAATACTTTTCCATTACTACGTATGGAGAAAGTAATATGAGAGAATTCGAATGAGATTGAGTATTCGACGGTAAGAATAAGAATCCTCATTCATTTTGGCGTGTTTTAGCGAAATTTTCGGGTCGATAACTTAATTTTAAGATAATTCAAACCAAAAAGGTAATTTTTACGTGTTATCTTATGGGAAACGACATTCATCCTATGGAGTCAAACCCGTGACCTATTTCGAAATATTTTTAGTCATAACGTCAAGATTCATCAACACTGAAATCCTGCGAAATTTCAGGCTTCTAAGTTTATTTCTAATCGAGTTATTCACAAAATTAGAACGTTACGCATCATGATAACCATAATGATTTTATAACATAGAGAGATATATTTATCATGTCGCATATTTAATGCACGTAAAATATTGCAAGTATTTGTTCTAAATTTTAAAATTGTGATAGTCTAAAAGTTTTATGGTTTAGCTAGTATCTTACATATGACTTAAGTTAGTCACTAAGCCAAACATCTTCTATTTTTAGAATCTGAAAAGACAAATTTGGAATACTTCAATAATTAGCGTGATTCTTCGATATTATGCTTTTATTTTTAGTTTTTATAACGCTCTAAAAGTAGAATTAAAAAAATATTTCTTCAATGATTTCTATATTTTTTCTTTTTTGTATTACAAAATGCTTATTGTCCGATTTGTTGCAATTCATATAATTCAATTTATTGAAGAATTTCATATCACGTTGCATTTTAACATTTAAGAACTTCTACATGGAATATTCTCTTGGCCATGAACAGCTTTATTGGAAACACCAAACAGATATCTATAAGTAGCAAAAATGTAATTCATGTAGGGGACGCTGCGATCGAATACCCAATAGGAACATCCGCAACTTGATAAAAGACAGCCTCCAGTCTCGAAATAATTACAACCCAGTGTTCCCTTTTATCAGATAAACATCCTCCGACTTTTTAAGCTTACAGAAAATTTTACAGCGCGAACAACTATGGTAGTCGTTACCTTAATATTTACCTATTTTCAGCCGAAATTAAATTAAGCAAATTTGAGGCCTTAAAAATATAGACGTGAAATTTAACGATCCAGAAAGGTACGAACTCGATAAGAGACATTTTTATCGCAATATCTCACTCCTCTATCTTTCGAGGATTTTTTTAAATTTTCAACTTCCGATCCACAGGAACGATGATAAAATTTTTAAAACCCGTAACCGAGTTTGATCTTACCGAGTTTACAACCCGTGAACGAGAGTTCACGTCTTCCACATTCAA
This sequence comes from Uropetala carovei, assembly GCA_036926305.1. Lineage (NCBI taxonomy): Eukaryota > Metazoa > Arthropoda > Insecta > Odonata > Petaluridae > Uropetala > Uropetala carovei. The sequence continues at coordinate 2,088,970 of JAXCHB010000101.1, read as the reverse complement.
CGTTTCACGAGGCATCAACAGACACGTTGCAGAGGTGGGTGAAATCCCATTCCATTTTTTTTTTACGATTCAAATTAAGACCGCCAGAACATTTTTACGACGTCGAACATTGTTCTAAAATGAACGCACTCGCGAACAATAAAGAAATCGAATTTTCACTGCGAATGGTTCACGTGGGCTTTCTACATTTCGATTAGGTTTTAAGTTCCTGACACTTTTTGGCTGCAACCCAAATTTCCGGTCGCGGCGACCTATATCCCCAAATAGTTCACCTGTGGTTAATGATAAAACAAATAAGAATTAAATGAGTAAATGAATTTAATTTCTCAAACCATTAGCATTGAACAGGATTTTAGAAGGAATGGTGTATTTTTTTTATACAGGCAGACAAGGACGACGATCAAAATGGCTCGGCGATCCAAGGATTAAGGACTATTGTTTTAAGCTCCTCAAACCAGAGTGGCCATATTTCTAAAATCGCAATGCGGGACGACCGAAGTGGTCGGGGGGAGGGTAAAAGCGACAACCAACGAGTAGGCACATGACGCAAAAGTTCTGTCCATTCTGTGTTGTGTATTTTTATCGATATTTTTGCAGGTAAAAACAAAAATTTAACAACAACAATCACATTGCGGGACAACTGATTGCAAACTCGGGACATGCAATTCTAAACCGGGACTGTCCCGGCCATATCGGGACGGTTGGCCACCCTGCCTCAAACCCTATCTGTCGCTGCCAAGATCTTTCCCTTCATCTTCTTCTCATAACCATCCCCTTCTTTTAATACACTCATTCTTCGAACTGCGCGGTTACTTTTTACACGTTTCTGGTTTAGTACGGTTTTATTTTTAGACAGCTATGTAGGTACCTCTAATTGCACGGCCATCAATTTCACTTTATCACGGTTCCGGAAGCGTCTTTTAAGCGTCAAAAAATAATAAAACGTTTCAGTGGGACTCAGGAGGTTATAAGAAAGGATAAAGGAAGCAATTCTAAATACAATATAACTAACAATAAATCGTAAGATTTTTAACTCAAATGTAGCCTCATTTCTTCCTATGAGAAAAATTTTCCAGCTTTTGCACGGTTTCGCGTGAAACGATATTTACCAGGAGCGCATTACCGTGCAAATAGAAAGATGGACGAAATACTTTTATCTTCTTATCTGTCTGAATCTCTCCCAGCATTCTCCTTTATTTGACTTCTCTGAACGGACAGCTGCCTCTCAAAATTTAACCCACGCCCATATAAATGATATACTCCACATCAAAGTTTTCGCTGACCTCTTTTTAATAACTTTATTCGAACTCTCCATCATCGACCACACGAATGCTTCTTTTTGCTTTCTATTTTCGCTCGCACCCCTTCGTTACATCTGCCTGCGGGTGGTGGAAAACGTGAAAATGGTATAACAACTTCCCAGGGACGGCAGATTGTGTTTCCAGAAACTGATTCAGAAGGGAGATCAATATTATGGAGACCTGATATGGGAATTTTGATCGGAATCGCCACCGGAGACGCGAATCAGGAAATCAGGTCTTTCGAAGTTCGTGCGACTTTCAAACGGTACTGAAGCCCTTGAAACGAAACTTTACAATGAACTGCGGATTTGATCGTCGTCGTGGAGCTAAATGAAGTAACGGCACTTAACCTTAAAATAAAGATTTCTGAGAGGTCTCGAAATCATGTTTGCATCTATGACGTCCCAAAAAAATTCTTCGGGTTTATCGTGAAATACTTGTTTCCTCTTACGTAAATAGACCCTCCCGGAGATGAAAGGTTGCGCAAAGAACAAATCTGAAACTTTTAGTGAAGAAATAAGATCGAAAATGAAGGAGAAAATATTTCAATCTCAAAAAACGGTGACATCTCAGCTTTGAGACACAAAGTTGCGGAAAGAACAAATTTGAAACTTTTACTGAAGAAGTAAGATAAAAAATGAAGGAGAAAATATCTCAATCCCAAAAAAATGGTGACACACCAAACAATAAAAAATATACCTAATTAGTTAAGAAATTTCTCATGCATGAGTGGGACTAACGACAAACAATTATAAAGAATCATAACCGTATTGCGACATTTATGCGAGTTTGATTTAAAAAGCGTGCCATTTGGCTCCAGTTCAAGGATTCCTTTTGAGCGTCATTTGTATTTATAAAAGGTATAAGAATCGCGAGGAAAAGATACGTGAAAATTTTGGTCAGACTCACAACGCCAAATTGTTTTAAGGTGCAGCTCACCGTTCACCAAAACTCTTCCTTCGCAAAACATCGCTTCCAAAAATAAAACCCCGATCGCTTCAGCGTAACGATGTTGTATAAAGACCGCTGCGAACAGCTGCTTGGCATTAAAAGCACAAACGATGGGAATTCTGCGAGAGAGAGAGAGAGAGGTCAGCTTTAAAAATTTCCCAAAGAAAAGTCATTCAAAGGATGATCCCTCGGTGCGCGAGTTTGAGTTTACGACGGAAACGTGGCAAAAGCAGTCGAGGTTGCTTCTGTTTACAAACACCAGTCTAGTTTCGAGAGTGCTCTAGAGACGAACACGCCCCCGGGCATACCTCCCTTTCACTAATTCCCTCACCGCACTAACTGTTTTCACAGATTACACACCCGTTACTTGGAAACGAGTGCCCGGGCAACGGATGGCTAGAAATGATACTCCTGTTGAGTCCGAGAGAGGGGGAGAAGGGGGGGGGGGGGGGTGGGTGGGAATTTTTTTACACCTTGAGAGCGAACTTTGATCGCTTTAATATAGAATTCGGGAAACGTGAAGCGTCTAGGGAAGATATGGTGCCAACGGTTGACGATAGAGGATAGGAAGACCCAGATGTGTCGCTGGAAAAAATCCAAATCTAGTATAAACGTCACTTTCCGCTCATCTTACGAAAAAATCGGAGGCGTCCGTCGGGAGTCAATGACCTGCGTTGCGTGGAATCCATCCATTGAATTTAAAAAAAAAATACGTTGGCTGTAATAACACGCTTCTTACGTATAAAATATGTCAAGTAAATAATTGGCCCGCGTTGGAAAACAGGTTCGCCGCCTAAAGGATTCCATATGAATAATAATAAAAGATGATACGATACTAAGGACTATAATTTCACAAACGAAAAAAGAATTTTACCAATCACGTTTTTTTTTTAATTGGGGAAAAATCCCACTTCCTATTTCGGCGACAAAAACATCGACGCGGGAAACGATCACAACGTTATACGAGTGAGATGCAAGTCAAGGGATGTTAAAAACTGGAAGGACTTGGTTACACTCTTAGAAATTCGTTTTTAAAAACGTCGAATACCGCTATAAGAGTGTTTCCTCACTTTTAATGTAATCGTTTTAAAATTATGCGCTGGGAAATATTTAAATAGCTTCAACTTCGTCGAATTTAAATCTATGAATAGCGATGGAATTTCCGTAAGAGTGGAGGTCGCAAAATACGAGAAAAACACCCGTGCAACATCAGCGTAAACCAGAGGTTCCCAACCTAAAAGCTCCCGAGCACCGCTGTGCTCTTTGACAGCCTGGCTGTACTCTTATGAGGTGCTGGACATCCCGAATCGTTTAACCAATGATTTAATTTGCTTAGTTGATTTCTTTCTAAACGTACCCAACAACATTAAGAATAACTCAGACGTTGGTTCCATTTTATCCACGATCATTTATATTTCTGCGTAAGTATAGTGGTGCTCGATTTATATTTTAGAATACAACTTGGTGCTCGCCACATTGAAAAGGTTGGGAACCCCTGGTGTAAACGAACGATATTTCAAAACGAAAATGAAGTAAAATTTAAAACAAATTCACGAAAAGATATAGTATTAGTGTATTTTTCAGATACAATTCGAATGAAATGTTTTACGATACTTACACTCTTAAAGGGTGAGTTAAAACATTAATAAGGTAAGCACTGAAGAACGACGAAAAATAAATGAAGAGTTCGCTTCCAGATTTTTTAGAATAGGGATATTTTTCGCTATTTACCCTTTGACATTTCCTCTCCCAGTGATAATTTAAGCCCCAAACGGTTAGACTAGTATTCTATTACGACGCGTAAAAAAACTTTCACGGTAAAGTAATAGGACATTCCGCCAACACTTTCTTCCCTTTACTGAAAGCTTCGATAAAAACAGAATTTAAAATTACCGGCCATTAATTTTTTTCGAATTAAAACCACAGTTCTAATTACAGGCATGGTTTTTCTTACACCAAAGGGCGATCATTAAGGCAACGCGACGAGTGGCCTGACGACAAGGGTGACGTCTGCTGTGTGTAAAAAAAAAGCACCGAAGGGGAGCAAGGAAGTAAGTGTAAAAGAGAGGAAGAAAGAGAAAGAGGGAGACCTTTAAGGGCGAGGAAGAGGCAGAAATCCAGGAAGGAAGGTCAGATGAGGAAAGGGAGAGGATTGGGGAAAAAAGAGGAGAAGAAACGAGGGCAGGAAAGAAAGATATGGAGGGAAAATGGGGAAGGGGAATACAGGAAGAGGAAAAGGGAAAGAGAGTGAGAAGGAAATAGGGAAAATGGCAACTGAGGGAACAGAAAATACGGAAAGGTGAGATTAAACAAGAAAATGAAGGGAGGGCAAAGCGAAGGCATTATTATTATCATAAAAAAATGTTGCAATTTGGCCGTAAGTACAGTTGGCACCGATACAAAAATAATAGGAATGAAAAGTGAAATCCATAAATGGAACACGCAGAGCTTTCTAAGGCGTTCTTTTCTCAACTATGTAGGAACATGTAAACTGGAAGTTCTAGTTGACAGATACGGCCAAAAATAATTTTTAGATTATTAATCTTAATGAGGACCTTTCACATGTAATTTCATCAAAATCCGTCACGCGGTTCATGAGATGAAAGGCACGACAGACAGACGGGACGTTCCCATAAGTCGTCCAGATACAATCGCTCCTCTGGTATAGATCGCCTGAATAAATAATATACAGAATATTATATACCATTTCAAAAACATAATATTAAGACTTTAAATCCTTTAATGAAATATACATTTGTATCTCCCATCCGAAACTACACTCTCACAAATTGAGTAATAAAGAGGGAAGAGGCAATGACGAAAGCAAGGAAAACGGAAGGGAAAATCATTTCAAACGCGAAAGAGGGGTCGAGGGACAATTAAGTGGCCGAGAACAACGTACGTACAAACACTTCGCAGTCCACTTACTTAAAAAACACACTAAACACCAGAGAGAGAGAGGATAGACCTCTTTCGACGCCCTGGAAAAAAAGGAGTTACGAGGGAGAGAACAAAGGGCATTGGCCACATGCACGACACTATCAACGAAAGCGCGCTCGGAATAAACAAGGAGAGACGACCGAACACACCCAGAGCCCACGTAAAAGGAAGGAGGACGCGACGGTATGAACACGGTAATGCCAACTCTTTATCTAGACGAGCGAAGGAAAACCCGAGAACGTGTAACGTTCTGCTTGGATACTTTGATATTACCATCATCTCGGAGTGCGACTGTCTTCTTCTACGTCTCATTAAAGTTAATAAAAACACCGATCAAATCGCTGTTTTATGAAAAGGGTTCCGAATGCGTTGATATTCCTCCACCACTCTATCCTAGATGGTTTTAAAATATTTTACCGGATTTATTTGTTTTTTTTTTAAATTCCCGCTGATCTTCGTTCTTTTGTGAACAGTTTATAATACAGTAGTGCCTCGCCAACCGCGGTTGAAAAATTGTACCTGGTAACGCGGTACTTAGTAGTCTCGGAATCCGCGATTCACCCGCGGGACCGTGTCTAGTTGGCTAATTTTTCTAGTGATAAATGTACGGTATTGGAGAAAGTACGTACCATCAAACTAGTCTTTACCAGAAGGAAAGATATAGGAAAGAGGACTTTTTGCTCCCGATAAGACCACGAGTTAGTTGGGAGGTGGAAGTTCAAGGAATCTTATGTAGGCGTTGGTGTTGCCAGCGGTATTTGAACCCTGAGACCAGGAGGACTGCGTAATTATATTCTTAATATACAGTACTTTGTACTGTGGGCGAATTTCTGTTGTATAGCACACTTTTCTTTATCGTTGAATTGTACATTATAGGATTTTAGATTTTAACTCCCCATAGCCCCAGATTTACCGCGGGGAAAATCAGGTACGTAACCCCCGCGGTTGACGAGGGACTACTGTATTTAGCTCACTTTTTCCCCAGTGTGGAAAATAAATGCGTTTGAAAGAATAATGGAACTCCACAGCGAGAAATTATGACGACATAATAATTAGAAGCGGGACTTCCGCCTTTTCTCTTACAAGAATGGCAGGCCAAGCGTGACGAAATAAAAAGGAAGCTGTCTTCTCCGAATTGCCACATATCATTAATTTTAGGCTTGAATACATGAAAAAACACACATTCACTTTATTCTGAGGACAGAAACCGGTTAAATGTCGACCTGGATTTAGTTACAGCGTTAAGTATACGTAAATGAAGGTTGTTCAAAAATTCTGTGCACTTGGGAACGAAAATGTTTTTAGTTATTTTTTTCTTCCAGAGGTTGTCGACAACCCTCAATCGCAAAGATGGTATATTCAAAATGATTTTAATTTATTTTTAATATTTGTTTCAGGGATTGTTAACATTATAATAATCAATTTAATTATCTAGTGCACAGCGTATACAAATAAAAACATTTTAAAATAACTTTTATATTAACGCACTAAAAAGGAAAAAAGTTTTAAAACAGAAAGTAATTGAGTTTGGAGAAATTGTAAATTTTCTAATCGTAGGGACTTAATTTTTATGACTCAAAACAAATCATGGAAATTAAGTGAATAATTGCGATAAAACTTTTGTATTTAATGTGGATCACTACTCCAACATTCATTAGATAACAAATATTTTCTTAAGACCAAAAATTCATATGCAGAGTTTTTCCGCATTCTTTTGTCTATTTCTGCATTAATGACAGGTTTGAAAACATCTATATTGATACCAGAGTGAAGTTAACATAAAAGTTGTTAATAAAATCTATTTATAAGTTCAGAAAAATACAGGAAGAAGAGATTTATAGTGAACACATGATGGCACCAATTTAAAAATGATAAACACGTAACCTAATCTAACGACGTCTATTAATTTTCTTATTGCCAATCGAATAAAAACAAATGGAGTAAATAATAAAATATATGCGATTCTAACATAATCCACTGAACTAAGGAAGTTTCTTATTTTAAAGGCCATAGGTAAATAAGGAAAAAACAATCTGTAATTACCCCAAAATTACTAAAGGCAATTGAAACGAGGATAATTAATTTTAAATATTTGATAAAAATCAACATTTTATCAAGTATTTTAAACATTAAGGTCCGCTGTAGCCTTTTATCCTACACAAGCGTCTCGCAAGACTTCGGCGAGTTATCAGCGAATACAAAAGATGGCCTCAATTGCACATAAATACTCATTACGAGGGATATTTACACAATGGAGGAGATAAGTTTTTGCCGAAGCACCAGAAATGAAAAATGGAACGTTTCTTACAATTGCACAAGAAGGAAACGATGCCAAGGTCATTTCGCAAATATAGTGCACCCTCAACATCACTTATCTTAGCAAAAGTCCTCATTAAGTTCCTCTCCCAGTGCCATCTACATTAGGCTAATATTAGACCAAGTGAGTTCGAGAAGATTTCCTACGGAACTCGGATCCTAACTCTTCTTATGCCGCAGAGGCGCGATAAGGATGCCATTTACTAAAGTAAAAGAAAAAAGTAACAATATCTTGATGATTATCGCATACGTGACTACTGTTAAGGATAACGCATACACTTTCAACTTGATCCATTCATACGCTCATGGCCTCATGGCGTAACATTTTTTACACATACGCACTTCATTTCAACTGTTTACAAATAATAAAAGATACGTCTTTTATCAGAAAGGCAAAAAATTGATTATGCTTCTTGTAATCTATTTCCGAGATACTTATTTTTCTAGAAAATATTTATTATTCACGAGAACACGTACGTATTAAAAAAATTCATTAAATACGTGGAGATATTTTCCTTATAAATGATGGGTCTGTTTATGATTCCAACGGTCTTAATAACGCAACCTCTCTAAAATATTACTCTCAGGTCCCAGTTTCAAATAGAACACGGTATGTCTTACTCTATATTAAGTGCAGTTACATAAAAGCCCGAACGTTTACGAAGCGAGTCACTCAGAATCACTAATACGCGCGAATGCGATTCAGAATATCAAAGTATTAAACCGAGGTTTTGAGGAGGGCATCACGAGAATGGATTCCAGGGCACCGAAATGCAATGGAGATTTGCCAGAAGGAGAGTATTGCCCTTTCCAATATGCCAGACCAGCCGTTCCCTATCGAAAATGCTATTCATACCGCAGTTCACCTAAAAACGTTGCTATTCGCGCGCCCTACATTCCGATTTATTTATCGCCATATTCCACATCGATAACAGCACTTTCTCGCATATTGAAGACAAAAGACTCCAAGCCAATAAAATTTGCCGAACACACACACCCATTCACAAGCACTTCCAAGACGGCACCCCTTCGCTAAGACTTATTTAAAGACCCGTCATGCCCATTCCAAGAGCTACTTCTTGCAGCCTGTACGCACCTTAGGGATTATTCGCGAACGCGTGGCGCGTCAAAAATAACATTGGAAACGTAACAAAAATTACGTGATTATATAATAGAAGTAAGGAAATAACTGAAGAATCAGATATTAAGGACGGGAATTTTTATTACCCTTAAGACCACCTCTGGAGATTCCAAATTTCAACCAAGGGAAGAAATTATGGACATAAACAATCCCTCAAAATTTGGTTACTTTAACTTGAACGGTGTAGAAGTAGTCCACCTGACACTGAAGTGTGACGGACAAAAAACGATTATATTAGCGGATTAAAAAAAACGCCAAAAACTGAGAGATAAGATTAAAAAGGAGGAAGTACTATGAAGAATAGGAGAGAAGCGAACGATTATATAGATTATTAGTAAATGTGTGCTTGCATTCTGCAAGCACATTCTCTTACCTTAATGTAAAGAATAAAAGCCGACAAATAACTTTTAAACGCAAAAGTGCCCTGCACCAATTTCAATGCTTTCCTCATGGGAAATAATCACAAATTTAAGGCTGCCTGGAGTCGAACCGATGACACCTACGCAGGAGTTCCTAAATAATATGGAGATATTATCACGACATCTACAAACCCTGAAAGTATCAGCTCTTTATTCCTCTTAGTTTCGTCCATATGAAGGAATTACAGTTTACCATGCTTTCTTATGGGAGATATACCGGGTCGTCTGGAGTCAAACCCAGGACAGTTGCGGTAAACTTGATAACGGTTCCCTATAGATCTCGTGGATATCTAACAACCTTCCAAATTTAAATTCTCTATCTTATCGGAAAGTGCCCGAAATTAATTTTCAAAAATGCCGCAATGCTTTTCTTATGGGAAAAAACGCAATTTTCGGAATTTCTGGAGTCGAACCCATGATACTTAGGTATGATATCTCAATTTTTCTGGCGGTTTCTACATTCTATCTACAATTTCTGAAAATTTCAGCTCTCCATCTTTTGTAGTTTGGGCTGGACATTTGTATCCTCCTAAGTAAGGCCCGTCAATATATAATAGATAAGAAAGTGGAAGGCGAACTGGATCGGACTTTATCTGAAGAGATCAAAGATGTTAGGAGAAAACTGGAAGGAAAAGGAGAAAGAGGAAGGAAACGATTTCAGCTGATAGACGTTTTGAAAGGAAAAGAAAGCCATGGGCGACCCGAGAAATTTTGGCGCCCCGGGCGAAACAACACTCCACAGCGCCCCACTCCGTAAATGCTTGAGATATTTTCGAAGTACATGTTAATTTATTCATCGCTATGTAAAAACTATCGATAATGAAAAAATAAAAGGGATAACATCAAGATTATAGCCTGTTCCGCGATATAAATTGGTATCCAATATTTATTCACACGCAAGTAATGCATAGATATATGGTCGGTATAGCGCTCCCAAGACTTTGGCCTCCCGGGCAGCCGCCCAGCTCGCCCGTACCTAGGGCTATCAGGACATGAAGAAGATTGCGGAAAGTAAAGAGTATGTGGAAAGCCAAGTTTAATCAAGAATAATAGTGGACCTGTTTATGGACAGACTACCTTAGGCGATCACGATAATTTTGAATCGTATCACATGTACGAAGATGTTCCTCGCAATCGCCTTTAAATGTTCTTTTTATTACAGCGGAACGGTTCCATGACCTCGATAATGTAACGTTTGATTCGTGTCTAAGTGCATCACTGTCGTTGTTCACTCTACCATTTATCGTAACCTCCTCGTCGTTTCTCCCTCCCTTCCGTTCTCTCGCTTGCCATCCCTCAATTACATCAAACCCACTCCCCCTCCCTCCCCCTTCCTCCCACTCCCTCTTTCTCTTGTGACATCCACATCTCCGTTTTCCCCATTAAGGGATACGTCCAGATAGACAGCGACTCTTTTTTTTCATTTAACCGTACTTTCCAGATGGCTTGTGCCAACGCCAGACGCGGCATTTTCCTAACACATCGGATGGCGAGTCTCATTAGCCATCGCATATAGACTCGCGCGCGCACACACACACACACGATCTAGTTGCACCTGCACCACTTTCGACGAGGATCATCGCGGTTGTATTTTTAACACCCTAAAGGGATCTCGCTCCCTCCTCCATCTTCCCTCGGAAAGATTTATGCGGCCATGTTGAGAGAATCACGGCAGTGGCCGGAGGCGATAAAGAGCGATGCTCCGCAAACTCTCCAGGCCTAAAGGTACCAAGGCTCGCGTTAAAAGGAGGAAATTTCAACAACTTTCGTATCGTTCGCTTTTTCGACACGTCATGAGCAGATGAGGGATTACGTCCCGCACGGCCTCGCACGCCTATCGATTGAACCTCGCCCTGAACGCGAGAGGAAAAAAATTAAGTCTGCAAATTTTATGGTGTTATATATTTTCTATACACACACGCACGCACGCACACACACACACACACACACTACTGGGCTTTTAAAAAGTTGCGCAACCCTGCATAATTCACTATAATATCTACACATCGGTTATAGTTTTAATTAGATATGGAACTGATTGATGAGTGGTCTCTTGCAACACTTGCTATGATATAGACGTGGAGGTAATGCACAACTGGTGCATAATTTGTAACGTATAGCTGATGTGTAGATATTACAGTGAAATATAAAGAGTTGCGGGATTGTATAACCTGTATCAGCACCGTAGCGCCCGGGGCAAACTACTATATGCGCTCCCCTTAAAAAAAATATTGTCTCTCTATTTCGCCACTACATATTTAGATTTTTTGCGCCCATAAATTGTTGGACCCTGGGCAAATGCTCCTCCCTAATTACGATACTCCCCTTTATACATATTTTTATGAATTTATGTTTGCGTGTAATCCTCGATAGCTAAAACCATACTAATGAACTAAGATAAATGAACATCACATGAAACGCACAAAATGATTTGCAAAAAATTGTGGCTCGGTATTGCAGGCGTTTCGAAATAAGAAAAGACATCTACAAGAAAAGCTCTAAAGCAATTTCCGCAATATTTTTCTAATTTTTTTCACGGTTTGGCAATGGAGGGCAAAAACGAAACGGGATATTTTTGAGAAAAGTGATGAATTTTTCACGGAAGAATGAAATAAAGGTTGGTTAAACCGATTACTACCAAGACTGATGAAAATAATGCTTAAATTACGTTAACAAGGATGCGAGAATGAGAGAAGACGGCAGTGAAAGAATCAGCAAGGGCGTTTCCGCATAAAAAATGGTAGGAAATATTTCGTGCGAATAATTATAACTCAAAATATTTGCTGTAAATAAGTGTGAAAATATCGCAATAGCAAAAATTATACGAAAGAATTCGACACGACAAGCACAGCAGTAGATAGATAGTAATCCTTTTTACTCCTGTAGTTTAAAATTCTAAACGACACTTTAATTTTACGAATAACTCTGCCGCTGATGATGATTGGAATTACAAAAATGATAATATTTTTGCGCATGTTTGAAATTGTCAAGTCTCAACTTCACCTATCAATCAAATTGAGCTGCAGAGCTGTAAATCCTATTCAACGAGCCATACAATAAAGGATAACAATGTAACCTACTAAGATTTAAATGTAACCAAATGATTACCTATAAAATATCACACACGGCCATCGTATAACACGAGGAATCCGTTCTGAAATGGTGCCCTGTAATGCGAATTCGTTATATTATTTAAACCTAGCTTTGCATAGCGAAAGTGTGGTTGCATTTCAACACATTTAGAAACCCCCACAAAATGCCCCTATCTCTCTTTGATACACACACATATACAAATAGAACGTTGTCGTCGGTTATCTAATCTTGCAAACAAAGCACCCGGGCCCCCTCGCACATTTCCTCGCTCAGCAATCTGGATTCCCACATCCCAAGTCCGACCAAACCGCGTTAATGCGAACCACAATCCAAATTGTAAATACAGGTGACGCTCGATTTACGCCAATCCGATTTACGCGCTTTCATTTTAACGTCATTTATAATGAACGGACAAATAACATCCTATTTGCGCCACCGTGCTCGTTTATACGCCTTCGTTACCTTAGAATGTTACATTGTGAAGTTTCACGGTAAATCTTCAGATGTGGTAGCCCCAAATACACTGCAAAGCCAGAATATTACAAGCTTTATTTATATGTTGCATAAATATGAAAATTTTTAATATCTGCATGTATTTTAATAAAATAATGCCCGGATTTACTTTTTTGTTTAATTCAGCACTTTTCCCTTATTTTTACTGCGTATTTGATAAACTCTTAAGTTTATATGATCAGTGGCGGCTCCTATGTCTTTTAACTGTGGGGATAGCCACAACATTTTGTCGTAATTTTGTGCACGCGCGTGAGCGTAATTTTGGAACCCCCCAGATTACTATTTAGAATTTTTTCACAGGGCAGTGCAAAGTTTTAAAAGGTCGCTTGCATGAGAAATTTATGGTACGTTATTTGCATTAAACACACAAGGAATAATATTAAATACAGGAATAAATTAACTACTGACATTACATCACCTTAGAGAAAGATTTTACGGAGGTTTAAAAAATTCTGGGAGGGATGAATCCCACTATCCCCATGGTAGGAGCCGCCACTGTACACGATCAAATACTCCTGGGAAATTACTTTCGATTTACGCCATAATCCTCAGAACGTATGTATGGCGTAAATCGAGCGTCGCCTGTAGATGGAAATTACGGATCATAAGATCCCAATGCTATAGGCACAAGCTGTAATTTTGAAAAATAAACCGCGTTGCAGCGAATCCGTGTCATATGAACCCGCTTTATAGGAGCGAAAGGTATATAGCATAAAACACCAGCGAAGAACACACTCCAAAAAACTCGACGTTTATCATTCGAAACACATTTCTTCACCGCCGTGAAGGTGTAAAATAAAAAAATAAAAACGCGGGAGGGCCATTCCGCACCGAAGTAGCAGAAGGGAGCGAAAGTATGCTCCCCTCTCCATCTCTCTTCCCGGGAGAGGAGCAGCTCTCATCCCGTGGTGAGAGAGGAGGAAGGAGATGAGTGAAACAGACACGTGCTTTCATAGGGAGAGGGATAGAGAGTGGAACTTCGCGGTGGGCTTAGCGGGGGACGGAATTCGCAGACGCTCGGGAGATGCCAAAGAGACCGGAAGAGCGGGGGAAGACGAAATCCAAACGTTGATGCAGGGCGTGGTGACTACTGGCACGATAAAGAATCGTTCCGTATAATATCGACATTAGCGGGGCGTAGCTGGCTAGTATCGCTTCCCCTATTGAACTGCTCTTAGGCACCTAATCTTACAAAAAAACAAGCCAACTAAGAAACCCAATTTTCTTCACCCGAAATTTTAAGATGAATTTTCAGCAATAAATAACGGCGGATAATACGGTGGAATTCAATGCAATATAATGTTACTCCTAAATTGTTTAGGGATATAATATTATACCATAGGAATTTTCAAAGAAAAACGCCTATATTTCAACTGAAACTCACTAAAACTTAATCAACCCAGGTACTCAAGTTTCTTTAATTTCTGTCGCTGCGCGGTAATCGTATTTTTAACGTACTTGGACAAGGGCGAGATTAGCAGCCACCTTTGGGATATTAGCCGCGTCACATATGTTACCACCGCGAGATACTGTCGAGGAAAATTTATTTATGGCCTCCATCTCGCCTCTTCTCCTCAATGCTCACCTTTCTGATACCAGGAAAACGCGATCCGAATTCACAGAACGCCATACGCTTAGGGATATTTTTATCGCCCGAATCTCATCGGCACTGGGCGGAAAATCTCTCGCCAACGGTTAAGTAACGAAATTAGTCGTGAAGCGCTGAGATCGGAAGAGTACAGTCGGGGGCTTGCGTTTATGGGCTATTTCCTGATCCGACGTTTGGCATGGAGCAGTCACCTCACGAACCCCATCGCCATCCGTCCAATAATCCCCTTCTTCCCGACGCCGCATGACATTTACAATCGAAGGGTTGTGGAAGATGGGAGGCGAATCGAGTGAGAGAGATAGAAGAGTATGCGAAGATTGGAAGGGAAATCAGAAGGTGGAGAGAGACAGAGAAGGGCAGAGTGCAGACGAAAGAACCCTGCGGTGCCGGAGGGGGAAAGGGTAGTGTGGGGGGGGGGGGGGAAGAAAAAGGAATAGGATACAGAACGCGCGAAGCTCGCGAGCTCTCGGACGGAATAAGAAAGTGCGTAACGGTTTTGCCCGTCCCCGAAATTCGAGCTCAAATGGGGAAAAGGATGTGGAAGAGGAGGGGGAGGGAAGGAGGGAGGTATAGAGAGAAAGAGAGAGGTAAGAGAGGGAGGGAGAGCTAGAGGGAAGGAGGGAGAGATAGAAATGGAGGGGTAGAGAGGGAGGGGCAGAGAGGGAGAGGGGCAGAGAGGGAGAGGGGCAGAGAGGGAGAGGGGCAGAGAGGGAGGAGTAGAGAGGGAGGAGTAGAGAGGGAGGAGTAGAGATGGAGGGGTAGTGATGGAGAGGGGCAGAGAGGGAGAGGGGCAGAGAGGGAGAGGGGCAGAGAGGGAGGGGCAGAGAGGGAGGGGCAGAGAGGGAGGGGCAGAGAGGGAGGAGTAGAGATGGAGGGGTAGAGAGGGAGGGGTAGAGAGGGAGGGGTAGAGAGGGAGGGGTAGAGAGGGAGGGGTAGAGAGGGAGGGGTAGAGAGGGAGGGGCAGAGAGGGAGAGGGGCAGAGAGGGAGGGGTAGAGATGGAGGGGTAGAGATGGAGGGATAGAGATGGAGGGGTAGAGATGGAGGGGTAGAGAGGGATGGGTAGAGAGGGAGGGGTAGAGAGGGAGGGGTAGAGAGGGAGGGGTAGAGAAAGTAAGAGAGAAAGAGGACAAAGGAGGGAGTAAGAGAGGGAGGAGAGATACATGGAAGGAGGGAGAGAGGGGAGAGAGAGGGAAAGAGGGAGAGAGATGAATGAGGAGACGAAATGAGGGAGAAAGATGGAAAGAGGGAGAGAGATGAAAAGACGGAGAGGGATGAAAAGAGGGAGAGATATGAAAGAGAAAGAGAGCGGAAAAGACATTTAAAAAATGGAGACTGAAGGGAGGGAGAGAGAAGTAGAGGGAGGTGAGGTAAGGAAGAGAAAGGGAAGAAGAGAGAGAGAGAGAGGAGGGAGTGAGAAAGAAAAGAAGGGAGGTGGAAAAAGTTGTGCTTTAGCCGCGCTCCGTTGCGTCTTTGGGGAGGCCGAGACGAAGCAGGGAAACGCACGACCTTATCTGGAGACACCGAAACGAGGATTAGATAACATAAAGGGGCGCTGCTCCCGACCGCCGACATGCTTTCACCTTTCGCCTCCTTTTAGAGGGACCTGCCTTTTCCACGGATAGCGGAACAGTTTGGGCACTTTCGTCTTTTTCTTCGGTACGGGAGAACATGAGAAAACGTTATAAAACAGTTATAATGCAGAAAAGTATCGACACTTCGGCACATTTAAAATTTAAACCACACTGTAAAATTGTTTACATGCATACAAATTGATTAATAAATCAGCCGGTTAATGGACGAATACAATATGCTTCTGTTATCTCAGTTTTCGAAACATGGCGAAAAATCTACTTTTTTAAAAATCAATCGATACTAAAAGGAGTTTTGCTTTAATTCTTAAATGTTAATTAACTAAATATTTAAATGATTACTTCCCATTTGCTTTGCAAAAAATCTCAGCTTTCTGCCTATGCAATTTAAAATAAGCACGGCCAGGAGAACTTAAACTTCGTAATAAGAATGTTATAATTAACCTGTATCGACATCGTTTTTAAATTTCATTTTAAATTCTATATTCACAAAACAACTATAAAGTTTCGAGCCTATATTACAATTTTACGAAAAGGACCGTTTTTTTTCCTGAGAAGAAATATCCACCGCAATTTCCTTTTAAAAAAACATGAATATGCACGACGTGGACCATATGTTTCTCGTCGTTTATTATACGCCGCTTGGTCCGTCAGATTTTTCTCCATACTCCTGCGGTCGCATAATCCCTGAGGACAATGAGGCCACGTTTCTGGCTCATTACGCGCATGCGAATGAAACGACATCCTTGATTCATCGAAATCCGAGATGGTGAGCGGAATCATCATCCGCTTAAAAAGGTACCGGATGAACGACCTGCGTACAATGCTTTGCTCCCACAACAACGCACGCGCGTGAATATAATCTCATGGAAACGCAACGAATATGATATGAGCGCGAGATGCTAAGAAAAGAGTCGGAAGTAAGGAAAGGAGCCGACGACGCCAAAGTTGTGACGGAGAGAAGAGTTGTGAAAGGAAGGGGAAAAAGCGACCCTTAAAAGTGCTGGGAATAAAGATGTGTGAAATGTTTACGAAACGAGGAATACGCAGTCTGATGTTTCCCGGATACTTCCAAAGAAACCATACATATCTCGAAATAGATCTTACTAATGTAAACTGTAAGACGTCGAAAGCAGTTCGGACGTTAACAAGGGAAAAAAATCAGGAAATGGGTGATATTTCTCCGACTGCCTGTTTCGCGAATGGGAAAGGACGTAGAAGAAACGAGTATATTTTTGAGATGCGATTTTTTTTTCAAATACAAGAAAATCCGGCGAGACAGAATTTTTTTTAAAAACAAAACACATTAAACTGAAACATTCGGAGATTGAATTCCATTCACCAAAATCCCAACTCAATTTTAAATACGCGGAAATTTTATGCCTATTTCGAATTTTAAGATAAGAACGCGTATTATTAATACGCGCCGAAAACGTACGACCGATTCATTTATTTCCAGGAGAGAAGTTTCATCGATCGCGGACGAAACGAAGAAGACCTTGGCAGAAAAAAATATCGACAAACTTCCATCGATCTTTTAAAAAGACCATTCATTAAAGCTTAGGTATGCCTTACCTCTCGACGAATAACGAAATGAAACAAATTCCAAGATGAATTATTTCCTCTCCGGCCTTAAAATATTCCCGAGAAATTTCCGATGAATGGAAAAAAAGCGACCGCAGCAAAAACAAAAAAAAAGAATAACGACGCTGAAAACGAAAATAGGTTACCGTTCCAAATTGCGAGACAAAAAAAATTTCAAAAAATTCCTCGGGAGATTCGGTCTAACTGTAGGGAACCTGAATAAAAAAAAATCAATCTCCCGCACGAGGACTAAAAACTGCCTCGGAAGCAATTTTTAGAGGACGACGACGGCGCATCCTTTTATTACGATAGCTTTTTCCGCCCGTAAAGGTTCGGGTCGATCCTGGCGAAGGGTGGGTGGCACGTGCTATCGCAAATGAGAGACTTGGGTGTGCTGGAAAGAGAATGGAAAGGAGATGGAGAGAGGAGAGACTTTGTTATTCTTTGCGAGGGAAAGCGATGGAGGGGGAGGATGGGGTGGGGGAGGGGCTGAAAAGAGCGGGGAGAGCGACCGAGGAAAGGACGACCTTGACCTCCACCACCGCGCCCTTCTGGTGGACTGACCTGTGAGCGAGTCTATTCGTTCTTGGGCGTGTCATGGCGGATCTCTCGGAGGCCAGGAGTGAACAGCCGCAGGAGAAGTGGCGCCTTCTTCGATAGAGAAGAGGATATGAAAAAAAAAGAAGAGGAAAAAGAGAAACGTTATGGCGAGTGACGTAGAGAGGATGGAAAAGTAAAAACACACGCACACACACTGTGGGACGCATCCGTTGCCTTAAACTGAGGGCTGGGTTACTGTAACAGTAAGAACATTTAAGGGATGCGAAAGAAAAACTAGTATTTTAAAAATAGACCGAGGCAACGGAACGGCTATCTGTTGAGAATAGTAATTGCTAGACCAACTGTTCGCTTAAACTAAGGTTACACATTACGGCATGCCACGAAAAAACGAGAAATGTTAAGCATGTTAAAATGCTATTATGGACAATTTAAATTGACAACGTAAACGCTTACTGTTGATAAGAATTATTGTAAGAACAACTATTACCCTGAATTAGGATTTAAGGTACGGAATATCAAACCAAAAGAAAAATTAAATTAAAAAAGGGGTTTGGAGACTACGGCGTGATGGATGTTTTAAAACAAAGAAAAACTCCTTAACCGTACGGTTAAGGAGTTTTTCTCACTTTAAAAAAAAATAGAAAGGTTAAGCATTTAAATATTCTACCACAACATTACACAGATAATTAAATCACATTCCTGATAAACATAGCAATACATCTCAAACCATGTCTTGTTTTAACCCCTTGAACATATTAATACGTAAATACTGATACCTTTAGCCCTTAGAATTGTGTCAGCATGTACTAATATTAGTTATAAATACATATACGCTAAACAAACAATAAAAGGCATAACACATGAAAAAAATTTTATTGTAGAAAAGAATGCTTTTTGAAGACAATGGTAAGGATCCTGAACAAGAACTATTGATCGGAACATACGGAGCGCGTCGAAAAACCTCGGATTTTTCGGACCTTTCGGTACCAAACGCGAAAGGATTCTATCACGTGCAGAAAGAGTAGAAGCGAAGCAGATAACAGCTGTTGCGCCAACCCAGCTCATTCAGCGTGTGCTCCTCGCTGGTTTCCGAGGGCGACCGTTGGGTAAAGCACCGGAAACTGACAAGCTAGCAGTGATCTTCTAAAGGCAAAGGGACAGTTGCGCTGGGATAGACTGAAAGGTCTCCGTTACAGCGAGCATATTGTCGCCGCAATCTAACTAATGAAACAGTTAAGGCTCTGACGTCGAATGGTAACAGAGCTTTTTATCAGAGTCAAGCTTATATCTCGGGATGCTGCTATATCAATAGGAGGGATGGCCCGAGAATCTCGAGGCCATATTTGCCGTTAAGCAATTCATCAAAGGCGTTACAAAAAAAGAACCTTCGGGAGTGATTTTTTTAGATAGGACTAACAGGAACGTCTCGTTGGATAAACAGCGTTGCTGAAATTTATGCTTATTTTCTATTTCGATAAGAAAATCCGCCATCTATTTCTAAAATAGTTCGAGAATGGGTTAACAAAATGAATTTCTCATGCGATATCCAATAAACAAAAGATCAAATTTTAAAAATTCGTGAATAAATCTTCGTACATTTTTTTTACACAACTAGAGAACACAATGCGCGTGTCTGATAGACGTTTGATTAACCAATCCGATAGCACGAAATTTAGACGAAATCTTTTCAGCGTCAGGAATTTCCGAAACGAGAAAAATTGTTAAAAAGTTCGCATCGTGGAAAGTTACGCCGAGAACCTAAAAAGAAACACCTCGTGATTGACGACGGTATCCCGAACCCTGGAACCGTTCGATCGGATTGCCACAACCGAATCCCGTGAAATATACAAGAAAAAAATAAACGAAAGCCGAAGGCGATAATTTTTTCGCCTTACAAACCGAGATCGGATTTAGGATAAGAACTTCCCGTGGCACGGTGGTGTTAGCCACTTGATCTTACACGAATCTTTTAAATCTTAGGCATTATAAAAAAAAAGAGCCTCTTGACGTTTTCGACCGTATAAAAGGATGAGTAACAGCGGCCGAGGATTGGAACAGATTTCAGAGAAGTGAGGCAGCCACAGCCTCCCCCCCCCCCCCCCCCCCACTACCACCTCCCCCTCACTCCAAACCTCCCTATAAGGAGAGGCTACCTCCGCGGGAGAGCGAAGCAAAATTAACGGAGGCCGAGCGATAAGAAGACGCAAGAGGATAGGAGTTCCAAGGTGAGGCAGGACTGCCCGACCATATATGGAAAGGACCTCTGGAACGCAGTTCTTTCATGTTTATGACATTGTCTCTTTTAACTATCTCGCGAGTGATAATTGGAATCGGGATGTTAATTTCGTTCGATCCGCGTCGAACGCGGATACGAGCATCCGCATAACGCCTAAGGGGCGGAGAAAAATAATACGCTTAGGGTAAATAATGAGAGGTACCTACCAATTGAACTGGAACTGTGCCATTCAGAAGATAAAATGAAACTGCCATCTTAAGGTTTTAAATAGCTCTTGAGGTGCAGCAGCCACGTTTTTATGTCGAACTATTTTATAGCATCCCACGCAAGATCTAGCGGGAAGTGATGTGAGTATAATTAATGAACGAAGAAAGTCACGTGGAGAACGTTAAGCCTAACAACCCTAGGGAAGTCGGGAAAAAATGCACGGTAATCGCAAAGTTACAAAACTCGATTTAGCGATTTAAAAATTTTAATTTATTATTTTTTTAAAAAACGAATGGTCCACAAAGGGCTAATGATGTCGGCCTATTACAATGGATTAGATAAAAGAGATAACAAATATTCACAGATTAAACGAGTTTTAATTTTCGGATTACTTAAATACAGCTTCGTTATCATCCAAAATATATTAATGAACAAATGACTCTCAGCAGGAGTAGATTAATTTGATAACAAAAAGTAAATTAAATTAAGAGTCTGATTAGATTTGGCTTTAGAATTACGCGACCGATTAAAAAAAACGACTGATAACAAATTACCGGTGATAATAACAAGCGGCAACTACCGTATAATCAAAAAAACGTATTTATGCACATGGCTGCACGTAACTCCGAATGCTCGATTCGGGCGAATTATTTTTTTTTAGCATCGCAATTTTCCATAATGAATACGAATTTATCTCCAGAGAGAAAAATGCAGTCAACTCGTTAAAAAAAAGAAGTTTTTGAAGTGTCGATTCGGTTTAATGGCCTACGGAGAAGGGAAAAAAATACCCTCCTCCTGGCGCCATTTAAGCTCCACTTGTGTCGCGCACTTGGCGGAACTCTCCATTTGCCTTGGCGGTATCGATCTTCTAAAACAAACCTCGGGAAGCCTTCTGTGTTTCCCATTCGACTCGCATCCATAAAGGCTAATTTTATTGCACGCGCCCGACGAGACATCGAGCGTCGCAAGTTTATGGGGGAAGGGAGCGTTCATATTGATCCTCTCCGCGTCTTGATTAAATAATCATTAGGGCGACCTTCACAAAATAAACCCTTTAAGCAGACGACTGGAGCGTTTTTATTAAAGCCACCTTTGATGGCAGCCGAGAAGACGTTAAATTATTCACTGCTTTCGTAAGAGCGAAAGTGAAATATACCTACAACGCGGACTCTTAATATTTTTTCGGGTGGCGAAGTGAGGACGATTAAGCGAAAATTTGAGACCGTAATAGCTTGAAGGCTTGACGGAATTCAGAAGAGAATTACGAAAGGTCGTCTTTTTGAGGAAAATAAAATTTAAGAGTAACCACTTAACAAAAAATGAAAAGTTCAAGTACTTGAATTATGAATATTTTTTTTAAAACCTTATTATTGCTATTGGAGATGCCTGAGAAGAATAATTTATTCTTTGATTCCTAACACTTAAGTGATTATTCAAGATTTTATTTTTCCGAAAAACCAATCCATCTTATCGAATTTTAGGAAATTGAACTTCAAATCCTCATTACATGGCAAATATATATGTTACGTAGATACATGAAGACCCTAGATTTAAAATAATATAGTTTTTACCTCATATAGCTGGAAGATTATAAAAATATACACACGAGAGACAATAATTAAACGCAACATGCTCCCACGAACGAGTAATGTTCAAAAAAAATTTCCAAAAAATAGAGCTTGATTAAAAATATGCCCTTGGATGCAAATTTCATTTCAGGATAAAACCTTTCGGTGTGACCATCCCTTTCGTAATTTCGCGTAAACGCCGCTAACCTTTCCGCGAATTTCATCCGAATAAGAAAGTCACACGCATATCGATCCTCGAAAATCTGCACGGCTGCCCCCTCCCCCCCTCATGACGCATCGGAAACTCATGCTCACCCCAATATGGAAAACAGTAGAAGGAGAGAGGAAAAGAGGTAGGGAGGGAGGGATGGAGAGGGGGATGGATTGAGATGGTGAGGGAGAGAGGAAGATAGAGGGCGGCCAGCGAGACTCGAGGGGTTGGCCGTGGGTGAGGGAAGCGACAGCCGCCGGGTTTGCCGAAAGAATAACTGAAATGGCAAAAAGGAAGACAGGAAAAGGGGATGGAATAAGAGGGGGAGGAAGGAGAGGTAAAGAGAGGGGGAGAAAGAGGGTGAGAGAGGGAGAGAGAGAACGCACAAAAGGAGATAGGGGAAAAAATGACGGGGATACGTAAAAAGAGGGAGAAAAAAATATTAAAAGAAATACGAGAAAACGTTCTTTCTCATCGACTACGGCCCTCTTGCCCTCGGGCTATAGCTCAATGTTAGTGGATTTTTTTTATGAATAAAGAAAAAGAAAAATGCTCGCTGTGTACTCGGAGAACAATGGTGGAGGGGGGGAATAGGAGGGGAGAGAAGAAGGCTGATAAGCGAAATATGCATTCTTGAAACCCGTTCCCTTCTTTTGCCACACGGGAAGAAGTCTCCGCGGCGAAAGAAGTTACTGGTTCTCCTTAAAGGAGGGAGGAAACGAGAGGAATAATGAGGATTTCGGAGGAGGGGAGGGAAAAAGAGATTGGAGGGGATTAAATCGCTCCCAGGATTGATAAAGAATACCCGCTTTAATGCCGTAAAAAAACAAAAAAACGATAAATGGGGGCAGCAAATCGGCTTAGGAGTGTCTCGCTCAAGAAAAAAGAGAAGAATCCTTTGGTCCGAAGCCTCAGAGAAAGCTTTTTTTGCGATGATATTTCCTCGAGATGAAGTCCGAGCAAAAACACAGAAAAGTACTTCTGAGCCGCTCCGAAAAACGAGGACTTAAGATTTTATTTTCGAATTCATTGCGAGGATTTCGAAATAAAGTTTCAGTTAGAAAATTGAACCGAAAACATGATGAAAATCACTAATTTTCACGGCACAAGATATGGTCGAACCTCGTTAAATCGAGAGTATAGAAGTCGAAGTTTCGAATAATTGAAGTAGACTTTTGTTCTAGTTTGCAGTCACGTTTTCATGAAGTTCTACAACCAGAAGTTTCGATAAGTCGAATTTTGGATGAGTCGAAGTTTGGATAAGTTCTAACTTAGATGAGTCGAAATTTGAATAAGGCGAAGCTTCGATGTGTCGAATTTGGACGAGTCGATGGTTCGAGAAGTCGATGTTTCGAGAAGTCGATGTTTCGAGAAGTCGAAGTTTCGAGATGTCGAAATTTCGGGATGTCAAAATTTCGAGAAGTCTTCACATTTTCTTCTTCTCTCGAGCTTCCAAGCAGTTTCAAATGTATTTGCAAAATAGTATAAGGTGAATTTCTACCTAACTTAAAATCATATCAGCAAAAATGAACTTTATGTTAACAACCGAATTAGTTTGAATTAGAAAAAATTATATATTTTCATCGATTCAATTACTGTAATTTTAATCTCGCTAAGAATTACCGTTTTCAACCTAAAGCTTTTAGACGTTATAATGCCCACCAACGGCGCAAATGTAACGCTTTAATTGCGTCACGCAACGACACAATTCCTCAAATGCGCGAGTGGATAATAAATACGCAAGAGCTTTTCCTCTCGGTTCATTACCCTTCAACACCCGAGGGCATCACGAAAATGAGATCAAGAAATAAATTCAAGTTTCTGAAGGTTGTTCGGATCGCCAACCAGTTCAGCGGAGTAACGACCAATGAAAAGTGTTCGATTACCTGAGATTAAAGGGACGTTTATATTTGTACGGGAAGTTCAATAACTAAATTAACGCATTTCGCACTGTGGTAGCGCGAATAGGACGCAAAAAATCGATGGACTGCACAGACTTTTTCATACCCACGCGCTTCTCCCTCGCTAGGAGGACAATCGACGGTATAGTTGAAACGCCGGAGTGAATAAATGGGGAAAGAAGAATTAGGTTTCTGAGTACGAGGATCGCTACATGACGTCAAGGTATTGGGAGAGAGCTTGACAGTACTTGGCCCTAAAACTGTATATCTATGTTATAATGTCACTGGACGGTACAGCGTCGTTTTAAAGACATTTTGACATAGGTAGTATTGTTTATGACGAAAAGCTCCGAAACGATGAATTTTAGTAAAAATAAAAATTCTTTCACCCATTTCTGAGTAAACGGTCATTTAGCGAAAATCGACAAGAATAAATTACGCTCCAATGTTGCGCGATAAGGTACATTTCAACAAAGGTTATGTTCCGGATGATACCATGTATGTGTGTACACACATGCGCATATATAAACACATTAATACATACTAACACAAATACAAACACACCCCCACATAGTTTATAAACACACGAGATTTCCTGAAATTCTGTCCAACTGCTAGGCTCCTCGAACCGGACACACACTACAGATACACGGAATTGAAAGAAAAAGTAACTTCCAGGCACGACGACATAAAAAAAAACATGCATATTCATAAAAATCTCGAAATCGAATATTTCCCGATACTTTCTCCGCACACTTCGTATATACGAGAAAGTAAGAAATAAAACAGTTTTATTTCGATTACATAGCCTACCTCGAATAACCTGTTATTTCATCCGACATCGACAGACGCAGGAGTCGACCAACGAGAGGGAAAACGTTTTTCTCCGAGCGCTGATTCTCGGAAACTTATTTTTTTTAAAGGAAGCCGAAAAAAAAACAAAATAAAACAAAACCTTCACGGAAACGTCACGATTTTCTAATAATAACGCGACGCGTGACTATTCCAATGAAAGCGGACCGACAATAAAGTGACACCGAAGACATGGGTGGAGAGAATTGTTGGCTCCGAATGCCAGCGTAGCGGGCTCGAATCCTGTCGAGGGCGCTACCGTGTCTGCTTGTCTTTGTTAACGTTGATACGCTAACCTTAAATAAAGGTCGTCAAGCGCTGTTTACCAGCAACTTAAAAGTAAATATTAACGCGTATATTTTATTCACACACATTTCCACGGTCCGTTTTGAAGGACGGGGAATGAACTCGGAGAGGAAATGACACACCAAACAGGAAGCCGGCCGGTCCTTCCGCAGAAAGGAAACATTACATTACAACGGGTAATTTTTAACGCGCAGCATTCTCCGAGCTACGCGATAACGACTAAGAAAAACAAACATTTTCAACGTTTTATAGTTTACCACGGTGCTAAGCGAATTTCCGCGTATTTTTTCTGCCGGTGGAAATTTACGCGCGAAAACTTAACAGTTAAGGGATAGAAAAAAAGAGTTTCTGCGGGCGCAGCTGTTGGCGCAAAAAAAAAACACGTGCGTCCGAATCTAGAAGCTTCGAAAAAAAAACAAAGACCGAGGCGGTGCGGTGAAAAGAGGCGCACGGGGAATACCAGAAGACAGAGGTTTGAGTGCGTGCCGCGGCTAGAAAACGCACGCGTTTTCGCATCCCGGCCAAACGAGCAGTCAAGGCGAGCAGGTCGGAATGGCCCTCATACCATATCCATCCTGGAAGGTAGAATGCTTCATATCTAAGCGAAGGGAGTAGGGGGGAGGTTAGCGGGAACGCACCCGTAACTAAGCAACCGGGATACGATCATCTCGCCACTGATTCCAGACGCTCAATTACTTCCTGAAATCGACGGCGCGCGGGTGCTTTTTTTCTTGAGGAAGTGCTTTACGGACCCGTTGTTACGAGCACCCCCAATAGTGCCTCGCGGAGTGTAACATAATGCGCAGAGGGTGAAGTCCAAACCATTAACGCTTCACCGAATCAATTTTCCTTATCTATTTTATTTTTCAAGAAACTGTTGCACAGCGATTGGTGTCTCGTGAGGCGACGACACCAAAAGGTGGTGGTGACGATCAAGAAATTTTAGTAGCGTTCTCATGACCACACAGGATGTACTGTTCTATGTTAGGGGCACATAAACGATTTCTTTAAAAGGAACAATAGACGCCGAGGAAACGGTCGCCTATCAAAGATCCGCACGTGCCGCGACCGGAGAGCGAATATCTAATTGAAGAAATGCAAGAAAAATAAACGAAAGGTGATAAAAATAGCTTAATTTTACAGAATACCTGCTATTTTAACTTAGTTAGCAGTTTATCTAGCCAATACCCAAACATTTTGTCAAGCTCCTCTGGCATTAGAAGTTATAAGGAGTATTAAGTTATATAATGCGCGAAAACCACGAACTAAGACGCAAATGTTCTTTCAAACCCTTAAATATTTAACAAAATTTCTTCAGCCATATATTAAAAATTTTAAGCCTTTCGCCATGAAGACATAAGTAATCCAACAGAAATCTTAAACGTTAATCACGCTGTTATGCCGCTTCCGTGGTATTAAAAGCTTACGTGAATAATTAACTAATCAATCAAAGCCATAAAAACTTCCTTTTTCAACTTTTATCAGGGGTTTTAATTCCAGCAAGCGCTAAAAGTTGTTAAGAATCGAAGAATCAAGCATTAATGCACCGGATGAAGGAATGAAAAATGTTCACCTTAATATGTACTGCTCCAGCGACGAAAAGAAATTAAATATGGAAATAAGAGAATGGATGTGGAACTTAGCCAAGCCGCCTATTACGTAAGTTCGCTTGAATTGAGAGGAATATTTAACGGCAACGATTAATTAATGACTCAAATCCTTCGTGTGTTCAAGGACTATTGAATAACGCGATTACAAAATTACGTCATTAACGGAAAAAATAGCATTTTTCGAAAACGCATCGCTTGGAATTCTTCGAACGAGCAAAAATAAATAAACTAGATTAAAACTGCCTCCATCGTTTTTTCTTCATTTACTGACATTATCGCGAACCGGACGTCGTATTTGTTTACCTGGAGATAAACGTGTCAAGAGATGCGCCAATGGAGTCAACAACATCGACATCTGACAATGAGTAAAAAAAAGATACGACGATAAATAACGTGTAAAATTCTCAACGATAGATGAAGGGAGTGCAATTTCAATCCCACGGCATAGCTTCCGCAACGAATTGCATAAGCCCAGAGAGCCGGGACAAGACACTTTTCGCGCCCTAGGCAAAGTTTGAAAATTACGCCCCCTCTTAATGAAAGCATACAGTACGCAATTTTATCTCTCACAACAGTAGTTTATTTACAGGGGTCAAATAAAATATAATAAACATTTCGAATTTTCATTCGTCGAATTTCGACGACAACGTGGTTTCCAAGGCAGCAAACGGTTAAAAAGGCAAATTTACTTCCAAAGTATGTGATTTAAACGATAAATTTGGGTGATTTCGAGTTGACGGCAAAATTCGACGATATAATTAAAAAATTTGATTCGTTCTTCTTTAAAACAGTTCCGATCCGAAGATCGATGGTCAAGTTTTTCCAATTTTAATTTGCAAAAGAATGAGACTGCACGTCGAAAAATCGTTTTTTACGTGTTATCTCAATGGAAACAAAAATTATATCCTAGATTCGACCCCGGGTCTTTTTCATGGCTATTTTTGTTACTGACTTGTAATGCGTGTTTGAAGCAATTTTGCCAAATTTCAATCTTCCACCGAATAGGGAAGCTTGTTAAAACACGTTAAAAAAATCGTCACACGCAAAGTGACAAAATAACTAAACCTATTATACTACGGAGGACAACAGCATTTCCTCCAAAACTATCGCATTTCGAAAAATAGTTCGTCCTTGAAGTGGCGGAATGTTTAAGAGTGCAAACATGGTTATTGTTTTTATGAGGTTTTTCCACTGTAACGATGTAGTCTCTTGTGAAAGCGGAAGCGATTAAAAACTCATTTTGAAATAAAAAATTGACGAGAGGAACGGATTACATCGGCTTAAGGCTCAAATGTTTAATGCAGTTGGTTAACTCCTCTTGATCATGGATACCGTATTTAATCGACTGTAAGCCGACCTTTTTTTTACCTTTTTACCATCTCAGAAATCGCCACTCGGCTTAGAATCGGTGGCAAAAAAAAGTAGTCAATGAATTTATGTCCGTAGTTACATTATAACGCGAGATCTTTAAATATATGCAAAAAAAGAATCAAACTGACTGAACACCTACGAAGAAATAAATTATGTAAATAATACGTGTCGCGTCAAAGTCGTAAAAGGACGCAGCGATAGCGCTCGTATGCGTAAGGAGCTAACACTGAAACATGATAGGTGGAGGAGGGAGGGCAGGGGAGGGCAAATGCTTCGATTCACGAGTAAAATGAAACATTGTGTTAGCTCCTTACGCATACGAGCGCTATCGCTGCGTTCTTTAAGACTTTGACGCACCACGTATTATTTACATAATTTATTCCCGGGATATTATTATATTAAGATCCCGCGAGGTCAAATTACTTTTTTCGTAGAAGTTGTTATGAATAAGTGAATAAAATGTATTTTATGTCAACGTAATTTTAGTTAATACTTTAGTTAATACTTTAACCCTCTCACGTCCTGAGGTGTGGAGCACCTGCTGGCATTTAAAGTCCGGAGAAATTCACGATGGCCGCCAAATGGGAAACATTAAATAAAACAATTATACGTTAATCTCCAAAAATATATATTTTGAAAAATCTCCCAAGTAGAAGAATTACTGCGAGACATATTAGATTATTCAGGGTCCAAAAAAATACCGAATTTCGATCGAATATTTAAAAAAAATTCTTCGTATACAAAGTTAAAAAAAATTGCCAAATACGATCTAAATCTCGCGTATACTACGTCATTTCCGAGAGAGAAGCCATCCAGTCAACGTTTTCAGAGGTAAATTTGAAAGCGTATTTTCCGGGCGGTCTCGGGCGGTCCCGCGATCGGGAGTACAAAAATTTACGGGTATTCTCGGGCGGTCCAGTCGCGAGAGGGTTAAATTCAAATTTTTTTTCTTGCGTGGCCTTGTGAAAAGTGGGGTTCGGCTTACAATCGGTGTCGGCTTACAATCGATTAAATACGGTAATGGGCTCTAGCGGGAATATTATTCTTTCTTTAGATTACCGGTTTTCATTTTTCGAACCTTTTCAAGCTCCGTGTAAGACTCAAACCAAGGAACTAAAAAAAATGAGCGTCACGTCAAACGAAACGGTTGACTACGACACTTGACGACCAAGGATCAATTTGGCACGGAATTCATACCTCACAAGTCACAATGATGGGATACTGTTTAAAATATTCGCATAGTTTAGTTAATGATCCAGCAATACAAGAAGTACAATCGAATGCATACGATTGAAAATAACCAAATCTACAGAAAGCCCGCTTCGGACAAGCCGCTCCACTTCGGTAATATTTAAGGTTCCTTTATTCTCCACTCTTATATTACGATAATTTTGCAATTAAAATGATCATTATGAACGTGATGTTATTAAAGCTGCAAATGATAAAAATCCCTCGCGAAATGCTGTTGAACCCGCAAAAATTAAAGGTACCAATATGAAAAAATTATATAGATTGATCGATTAACAAGAGACATTTTTCTTCGAACTACGCGCCCAAAAGTGTGTTGCAAAACACAAATAAATACGAACATGACGGTTTGTCATATCTATATACGCTTCCCAGTGACAAATCCTTTGAACTATACCCGCTACAATAGTTAGTCCGAGCTCTTAAACTACGAGCAACCGACGGGACTTCCGACAGCAGCAAAATATTCCGCGACATTAGTAAAGGTCAACCGAGCGAAGTCTAAGCCTTTACCATTCGGAGGCCGAAGCTATAGGCAATAAATCGACCAGAGAGAAAGATAGAGAGAGAGAGGTAGCAGCGACTCCAATTCCCCCGTTAAGCGCAAAACCGTCTCACTTCGCGGAGCGCAACCACCTGCTATAGGAGCCAAACAATTCCTCGGTACAATTCCTCAGGTCGCGGCGGAGGAGGAGGGGTGGGGGAGGAGAGTAATGGAGGAGGGACGAAGGGATAACTAGAGAGAGAGAGGCACACAATGGAAACCGGCCTCCGGGACATAATGCGGTTCATTACGTGGCATCCACACCAAACCCCTGCATCAAGGGCGTATGCCATTAATATTCGCCCCACGATGGTCCTTGCCATTATATCCTCCTCCAAAACTCAGCGCGCTCGCGCAACAGACCGGAGTCGTCGTCGTCGTCTCTTCAATTCCTCGCACACACACACTTCGAGAGAGAGAGAGTTCCCTTCCCGTCAGCAACCAACGCCGTCGCCTCCCTGCTTCCTTCACCCTCCCTTCTCGAGTCTATTCCCCTCTCCGCAATGTCTGTGTCCCGCTCTGACTCACCGGCGGGGCAGCCTCCTCTCTCTCTCGAATGGAGGGAGGAAGAGCAGAGAGAAAGAGATAAGGTGGGAAGAAAATCACATGAAGACGGAAAAGAACGTCGCGGGAATGGCGATAGGGGAGGCGCAGAAAAAGAGGAAAAAAAGAAGATCCACACGCCATCGATTCCCTCTCTCCCCCTCTATTCGTCAGTCCACTGGAATGCGCTATCGCAGCGTGGGCTATATCGATTCATCCAGTTCATGTGTGTGTGTGTGTTTATTTTCGCGTAGAATGGGACGGTGTAAAATGGGAGGGGTGGAAAAATAGGCGGGGTGGTAGGAAAAAGCTAGCGGAATCACGCGCTGGTTGTCGAACAAGCTTCGACCAAAGTGTACTCCAAGCGGAGATAGTAGAGCGGACCGCAATTTGTATCGATCTTTCTCCCTTTCTCGTTCTCCCTCTCTCTCTCTCTCTGGGACGATTTTCGAGGGCAACCAACTCAAAAACGACGTGCAATTACGCTGGAGCATCTCTCTCTCCCCTTATCCTCTAGAAAACCTCTCTCGAAACGAATCGATATTGTTAATTAACCTATTTAGGACGTTTTTGAAGCGTTAAAAAAGAAAGAGAAGGGGTCTGCGTCAAAAGCAGACGGATGCTAAAGTCCATATTTTTTCCGACCGCGAGTGTTTCCGAATCCGCAAAAGTCGCGCCGAGCGGAAAAAAATCTCGGAAACAGCAACGAAAATAACCGATTTCTTTTTTGAGTTCTTTTTCTCTGTCTATCCCTCTCTCTCTTCGGGTGGAACGCTTGGGGTCGAGCCAAGAATTCTCCTCAAACAAGGGCTCTTTTCACTGTATAAGCATATTGAGAAAATCTAGCGAGGTTTACGGGCGGGGACCATTACTAGAGGTTAAAACTAATGACGAGCTAACTATGAAAATAACTGGTTTAATTAATTTAATTTTGAGTCAATTGGATTACATGAAAAATTATAACGCTCTTTTCGCTGAATAAACAGATTAGGATGATCAGAGTAAATGGCGAGAATTATTTCTAGTCGCTAAACCAACGAAGAAATAATTTTTAGACTTAATTTATTTAATTAATCGTGCAGAATCACTTCAAAATCCTTTTAATTTTTATATTACTGCCGAATAGATATAAAATTAGATTTGCACACTAATTTCCCATTTATCGATTAATAAGGAAAGGAAACTAATATATTAGAACAGAAGTTTACCAAAAAATTTAATTAATTAACAATCATAATTGAAGAAGTGGATAAAATTACTAAGAGGAATTGACTTACAAATAAAATTTATATTTTCTTTAAAATTTCGGCCTCTTCTTAGCAGAGTAATGCACCATAAGCTGAAGAGCACTTAAAACCTCTTCGATAAAATAATTCATAGCATCCATAATTCCTTCGCCTCTCAAAGCATCAAAACGACGACCATAGGCATCCAAAAGGCGCCACATTAATATCCCAGCTGTAAAGTCCATTAAAACGATGAAGTGGCGAGTAAATGAGTCAAGCTGTTTAAACCTAGCGAGATTACAGACATTTAACGATACCGAAACAAACAGAGTTTCGAGGGATTTATCTATACGGAGAAGCTTTGCGGACGATAGCGGAATTACTTATCGAATGGAGCATGGCAGAAACAAGAGAGGAAATTCAATTTAACGGAGAAGCGATAAATTACCGTATCTACGATAAAGGCGCCGCCGGAACGATCCCGAAAATCTGTGATGACGAGATTTAAAGTTCGACTCATGGAAAAGCGAAGATGAGACTAAAGTGGAAAATATTTTCGGTACTATACGTGGCGCGTTTGTTGCGTCGCAAGATACGACGAAGCGCCGAGATTGCTGGAAAAGATTCCGCCCTCTTTTGGAGGGCGGAATCGCCGAGTGGGAAACAAAGATAAAACCGAGAGCTTCGGATGAAATCGGGAGAATGCGAAATGAAAACGATCATGTACAAACACTAGGCGAGCTACGCCCGCGGAGGAATACGTTACAAGTGAATGATTTAAAAGGTGAGATCGGAACAAGACAGTAAACGAAATTCTACGATACATATCAACGAAGTTCGGAAACGAGCGATGTAGAGGGTGGGGGAGGAAGGAAACTGAAGGGAAAGTGAGAGGTACCAACATAAGCGCTTCGACTTGCCTTAAGCCTTTTAGGAGGGAAATTTGAAATCGACATTGCCTTTCCGAATTACAGCACGTACAGCGGCTCCGTCCTTTCAGTTATCCCTTTCAAATGGCGATAACTTGAATTATGTCCGGTGCTAAACTCTCATATTTTGAGCATATGAAACTTTTTTCATTTCACATCTCCTGAAGGTCTACGTTATCATCTTAGAAAAGAGCAACAAAAACGTTTAACAGACCCTGCTCCTATTTCTTCCAAAGAAGAAAATTTGAAATCCCGAGAAATTCATGAAACATAGACCAATTACAATGAAAACAATCATATTTTCATTGCCGTTACTTTATGTTTAATATTTTCTGGACCATGTAGACTATTTGAAAGGGAGAGCTGAAAGGACAGAGTCGCTGTACGTGTTGTAATCCGGAAAGGCAATGTCGTTCCAAATTTCCCTCCTAAAAAGTTAAAGGCAAGTCGAAGCGCTTATGTTGGATCTGCTACATAAACCATATTTTTTAAAAAACCTATACACACGATATAGAACGTGGCACATGAGTGTGAGACATGGATTATGAGAAAAGGAGATGTGAGCACATAAGCTTTCGAGATCCGGGTTGAGAAAATTAGTCAGATTGAGAAAGTTTTAATTGCAGCGGGAGAGAGATGAGGAAGTGTTAAAAGTAATCTTGGGAGTGATAGGAAAGAGGCAAAGAAGTAGAAAGAATGGAATATTGGATAGTTTGACAACGGGGTTGGCCGTACGCGTCCACGAGTGTGTAATGCGCAGCCAACGAGGCTATGAAAAAGAGATTTGAGATATTAGATTATTAAAATTACGGTAATAAACATGTTTTTCGGGATAAAAATGTTACTACTATATCCGGCACGTCGAAGCATTAACAATTAAGAATAAGGCTAGCCATGTAGAAAAGCATACTTAAATCAGGGGATAGCTATGAAAATATGAAGATGGAAGTTATAATGAACCGAGAGATACAATTCATATACAAAAACATATACTTTAACAACATAACTCTGAGAAACGCCCCCCAATAATTTATCCTTCTATAAAATTTAAAAAGCCTATAAATATCGAGTCATACGGCCTAAAATCAAATTTCGTTATTAATTTTCCAACAACTCAGCAATGCAAAAAATTAGCCACAACCGATTTTATTTTATTTTATTTATTTATTTTTCAATAGCTCTTAAACAGCACATATATGGCCTTTTACAAAGAGCTTTTAACAGTAACAAAGACAAACATACAGAAAAACAACATCACAACACCCATGCCCGAAGCGGGATTCGAACCCGCGACCTTTGGGTTAGAAGGCAGGCGCTCTGCCTACCAGTCTAACCCGGCCGATTTTCCTAGATCTACTCACCACAAACAAGATTTTCGAAAAATATCCAAAAAAAAAAGACACGAATATGAACAGTTGAACAAACAGCGACAACATGAAAAATTAGGATATTAGCGACTCTTTTAAATCATAGCATTACGTGATGGCAAATTAAAATAAAACAAATTTTATTAGAGCCATTGCCATAAAGACCTACAGGCCTCAGAAAATAATAAACATTACTACAGAAATAGATGTAAAATATGTTTAAAATTATGTTTCAATAGCGGAGAAACAAATGTCGCAACGGAATGAAAAATTGCTTCATGAATAATCTAAGAGGGTGAAGATCGCAGTGTAAAGGTCTTGTAAACGGCGATAAGCGAGAATTAATTAGCAAAGATGGAGATATGAAGAAACCCGACTCCGCCGAGCAAATGCTGCACTTCGGATGGAAGGATATTAATAACGCGACTCACTCTCGCGATAATGACTCGAACGAGATCGGTGCGTTTCGGCGGCTGCGAAAAAGCCGAAAAAATCCTTTCACCGCGGTTAAGGATGGCATGACTGGAGAAATGCTGACTATTTATCATCCGTCTTGCGCCCTGAATTCCAATTGTCCTTGTAACAATAACTCGAGAAGAAAACGTTTGACTAATTGCGTGTATTGAGTGAATCACCGTATGGGGAAAACCCTCCGTGTTAATTACTACACGCATTGGGCGTTGATGGATCTTCTATGAGTGTGCAGTCATACACGCCAGCAAGTGAGATTACGAAAAAATTTTTATCGGGTGTTCGCCCGAAGATAACAGCAAAAAATCTGATGTGGCCAACACATGACTTTCTCCATATTTGGGGTATAGATATTTAAATTATTATGAATAACATTATAAGGCAAAATTATTATTTCGTATCGTAAAAGAATACAGCCGTCGTTATTGTCGTAAACTAGGTATATTTTGAATATGATTACAGAATTCACCGCTGCATGGTGGTGGCGCTGTATACTGGAAATTAAGAAAAAGCAAAATATCTCTGAAATGGATGGTTCTACGAAAATTTGTTTCAAACAAAACTTGGAAGAAATATTATTCTCTACAACTTTGGCCCTCACGAAGATTACCAATAACTACGTTTTTAACGAGATATTTGACGGAAACCGAAAAAACCGATTATTTATAATTCCTAAACGATAACTGCTATGGAAAATTGTTTCAAATGAAAGTTGTAGGAAATTACATTCTCTATAACCTTTGTATAGAATTGTGTATACAATAATGATGTTTTAACGGAGAAATATCCCAAAAACCGAATCGGGATTCGAATAATCCTCGACTTCCGTTTAACCGGTATTGTCCAAAAACTAATCAGGTCTTTGTGCCCATACCAAAGTGTTATATTTGAAATTTGGTAACGATATGGCAAGTACTTTTTGAGTTAGAGCGCCCACAATCACATTCAGACATCCATCCACCAATCCATCCACATAAACACATCATTCCGAAAATAGTCTAAACGTCTTCTAGAGACCTCAAAACGTGTATTTCCGTTGAAATCTCGAAGTCAATTTTTTTCATGAAAACAATATTTTCCCTATACTACGTATGGAGAAAGTAAAAAGCAAATTCGCTGGCACATATCTGCGAAACGAAAGGTAGAAATGAATAAATTTATCCAATACATAAGGGCAGACGATGTCTCCAAGGACGCTTAACTGTCCGTAAACAAGTTAAAGTGATCTAGATGTCATATAAAATAAATAAATAAAATTTATTTGTTATAGCCGTAGAAATATTTCTCGGCATGCAGAGATTAAGAATACACTACTTCATGGGACAATATAGGGAAAGACAGGACAATTACATTTAGAATAACGGTTTGCAAGCCTTATTTGAATCGCATTACTAAATTTAATGAAAAATGTGCTAAGCACATGGTAGATAAAGTAGGCGCATTAAAACGTGCGTATCTTTTACTAAGCGTCGACCGAATAAATGATACAGACATTTTAATTAAACTCGGAAACCCAAATCTGTTTGATAAATGAATGAAATGGTCGACATTGATAATTTGCTCAAAATGTCATTAATATCATCGTTTCAACGAAAGATGATTCAAAATGAGCGCCACAGTCACTTTAGTCAGCGACAGGTGAGAATATTGAAAATAAAAAATATTTACAAGATCAAAAATATTTTAGATATATTTCTTTTAAGCGGCCACTTTAGGTTCAAAAGCAACGAAAAATGCTATACATAAATATAAGCTGAATGACTACGCGAAAAAATAAAACGAAAAGACCTAAAATGCCGAAATAACTACTTTTAA
This sequence comes from Uropetala carovei, assembly GCA_036926305.1. Lineage (NCBI taxonomy): Eukaryota > Metazoa > Arthropoda > Insecta > Odonata > Petaluridae > Uropetala > Uropetala carovei. Next base: position 2,052,547 of record JAXCHB010000101.1, on the reverse strand, counting down.
TCGAACATTCACAGTATTGCCTACGTAGAGCAGTTGAGTATTGGCCGTTGGATACCAAGGTCACGGGTTAGAATGCATACAAGGCAAATGCCATATAAGTTAATTATGCTGGGTTTGATATAAAAATGATTCTATATTCTCCATCTAGCCGTGTCTTCCAAACAGGGAGCCGCATACGATTCTTGGATTGCCGCTAAAAACTATGATAAATAAATAACGGAAATGAAATGTTGATCTCTGATCTTTCATCCAATAAATTAAGGCTGATGCAGTACCAACAAATTCATACGTCAAAACCTTGTGATACTCGTGAGCAGAAATATGTAACCTTATTTAATGGTTAGATGCCGCGAAACTGTTTATCTTTTACAGCAGTGGTGAGAAACATACGGCCCGCGGGCCGCATGCGGCCCTCGAGAACATTTTATGGGCCACCGAAGCTATGATTAAAAAGCGACATAACACAAGTTCATATCACATACATTCAAATTATTATAATAAAACACTTGATATTGAAATGTTAACCCTAAAAACATAATTTAGCATCACTGGCGTGATATCTCAGAATTTCTAGTTAACGTTCGATTTAAAGTCTAATCTGGCCCGCAGAAACATTGACAACTTGCAGTGCGGCCCGCCGAGGAAATCGCAGCAACCAATGCGGCCCGCCAGGTAGAAAATGTTGCACACCACCGTTTTACAGGGTTCCTTACTGTTGGAAACTATAGATCTAGTCAGTAACAAAGGCGAACTGTTAACGTTATGCGCTATCTGCAGTGATTTCACGAAGTTAACGCATATAGAGGAAGCTTCGAATGTGCTTAATCTCATAATCTATTAAATTTTATATGAAGGATCTACACCAGGGGTCGGCAACCTATGGCACCCGTGCCGTAAGGTGGCACGCGAAGAGATTTTAAGTGGCACGGGATGAGATTTTAAGTGGCACGATATTTCAGAAAATGATTACGAAAAGTATGTATTTTAAAAATAATTTCACTATCATTTCAATTTTATTTTGCATTTCAATAAGACCGCATTACATTCAAGATTCCTTATAATATAAGAACCGCTTTTTCGTAGGCGTTACGGAGAAAACGAATTTAATGGCGGCACGCGTGAAGGGTCACGGATTTTAAATATTGATAAAGGGTGGCACCCAGCAGAAAAACGTTGCCGACCCCTGATCCACACTATAAGTTTTCGAACGAATGTCATTATGGTCCATGTTGACCAATGAGATCACCCTATTACGCAACGGCCTAAATAGGCTTCCGAGCGTATCTCTTTAATGATTCGCATACAGCCTAATAATGGTTTTTACGGAGAGATCTATAATCCATGGTCGTCCTTTAATGCGAGAATTCATTAGCATTAACCGTAAATTAAATTTATTAGAAAATTTTTAAATTATCACAAAAACCGCATCTGATAATTGTGCGAACTCCGATGCGGAGTGTACCCTTCCATTCCAGCACGAATAACCACCTTACTAAGATATTTGGCGCCTACTTTGCGGACTATAATCAAAACGAATTATACTGAAATATACAATCAACGTAGAAAATAAATAATACTCCAGAATCCCGAAAATAAATAATTTTCGGAACGTGAGAGCATTCCCTACTACGCCTAGACGCAGGCAGACTCGGAGAAATAAATACATTCGGACACACATCACGACTCGAATGCACGACAAAAATAACCGCTTAAATAATGCGAGGGTTATCGTATTACACGCTCACGCCTTCCCAAAACACGCCGACACCGTCTGCACGAAAACACGAGGAGACCGAATCCGGCACCGCACCTGCAACGTCAATAGTCGGCGTTGGAGAGTGCGGGCGGGGCTGTGATGTGGGGAGGAAGGCAGGAGGAGGAGGGAGGAAGGCAGGAGGAGAGAGTGAGAGAGGAGATGGAGAAGGAGAGAGGGAGGGAGGGAAAAGGCTAGACGGAAGGGAAGGCTGGGAGAGACGTAGGAAATGAGGAAGAGTGGAGGAAGAGAGGGAGAGACGGAGGAAGAGAGGAAGAAAAAGATTTAGAGGGGGGGGAAAGAAAATAGGGGATGAGGGAGTAAGGGAGAGGAAGGGAGAAGGAGAGAAGTGTAGGAGACAATTGAGAGGAAGTGGGAGAGAGGGGGAGAGAGGAGGGAGGGAGAGGGGGAGAGAGGAGGGAGGGAGAGGAGGGAGGGAGAGGAGGGAGGGAGAGAGAAAGAAAGGGAAAGAGAAATAGATAATAATAATAATGATTCGACTTTATTTTTCAAGGGCGAAATTTAGACTATATAGTCCATTCTTACATACAACCCATTACGACGAACACAAACATCCATGCCCTCGGCGGGATTCGAACCCGCGACCTTAGTATTCGGCGGCAGATACTCGAACCACCCTTCTACCAAGGCCGGCAGATGGGAGAGAAAGATGGGAGATGGAGAAGAGGAGGGAAAGAGGGAGAGAGGCAGGAAGTGAGGAAGAGGGAGGAAGTGGGGAAGAGAGATGGAGGAAAGGAGAGAACGAGGGAGAGATGCTTGAAGTGAGGAAGAAATGGAGAGAAGAGAAAGTGAGAAGTGGAAGACGGAAAGTGAGATTGGGGAGAACGGGAGCGGGAGAGAGGAGGGATAGAGAGGGATCAAGAGAGTAGGAGAGAGGAGAGAAGAGAGTGGAGAGAGTAAGGGAAATAAGGGGGATACAGGAGATGAAAAGGGTTTAAGGGGGACCGAACCAAAAAAACAGCAAACGGGAATGCCAAGAGGTGTTTGCGACCACTCCCATCAGAGTTCGCAAGAGGAGGAAGAACGAGGGCAAGGTGGGGCGGAGGTGCCGTGGGACGCATGGGAAGATGGAAAAATATTTCAGGAAAAACATGCGTATAAAGCGAAATTCCTTCGATTTAAAAAAAAATAAAATAAAGTCGTGAAAGTGAAAGCGATCGCGGGAGCAATAGGTTATCAGTGACCGTGCAAGTCACGAGGACGCAATAATGACCGAAAGAGCACGTCCGTCGATTTTTCTCGAGAAATTCGACGATCCGCGCAACGAAAACAATGTCTACCAAAACCTGTGTTTAAGAGGAGGGAGAGGGGGGGTGACTCGAGTTTCTCGCACAACGCGTCTCGGATAGAACTTCGTTCCCTCCGAACGACTTCGGGATTGCGGAAAAAAAAATAGGATGCCGAAACCGTCACTTTGAATAAACACCGCCTTACTCGACCCGATAATCCGCAGAACGTGAACATCTGCGCCCGTTGGAGGAGAATAATTCGGATTTGGAAAGGAGGAGCGGCGTTTCGCCTCGTCCTCGTTGGTACACGCGCCGTACCGGCGAATGACTAATGAAGGAAAACCGCTCGAAACGGCGACGATGAATTAGCGTTGCACAATCAAAAGTTACGGCGGCAAGAAAGCGAAACTTTTAAATGCGCCGTCATAAGCGCTTAAGAAAAATAAATGAGAATTTACAAACGGGTTTCCAAACGAGTTCTTGAATGTAGCGGCAGCTGGGAGTCAACTAATACAAAGCCTCGAATTGGACGCACGTCCCTTCCTTAATACAATAAATACTTCATTCATATGCAGTTAATTAAATTCTATTCGTGAACCATTCGATAAATAATCAGCAGTTCCGTGTTGCTTGCAATTCATTTTTGAGAGAAATTCCTTCTTCTTCCAGAGTCCGTCATGAAATACATGCTAAGTAATTAGTTTATCTTCTGTAATTACTGGAATCCCAATCCGGAACTGTTTATCCCACATATGGAAAATAATTAAAATAATAATTGTTGAAAAATGCCAAAAATAAATCCACTTGTTCGAATAAGGCAGGCATGTCAAACTCGAGGAAGGATTGAAGCATTTAAGCGATGGATCTTACAGAAGGGGCGCCTTAGGATTACAGATGTTTAATGAGGGCCAGACTTGGCAAAACAGACTTTACCAAGAAGATTGGGTACCTGTTTTGCTATTAAAAACAATGACTTAGAAGCCGCGTTCAATTGTATTTCAATGACTAAGAAAAAAACTGGGTCCTTTTCAAAAAATAAAATATTTATAAAAAATTTCGAACGATTTAGTTGAAATAGAAATTATCATTCGGCCCGCAGTAAAAAAGAGAAAGGGCCGCCAGTTTGGCATGCATGGAATAAGGGAAGGACAAACCTTAGGAAAAGAAAGAACTCCGTAAACAGGACCTGAAGATGTTTCAAAGCAACGAAACCATGCAAGTAAATACATTTGTTGTCTATCATGAAACTGCTTGCTAGTCTCTTTCTTTTCTAGCTCGAAACATTATCACAAAGGTCGGGGGGGATATTCTTTAGGGGTAGCAAAAGGGGAGGCCGAGAGGGTTGTCATGCTGCAGGTTTTATCCTTCACTGTGATAATTATCATACTATTCTATCGTCTACCATGGTTTATCAATGGAAAATAATTCTGACAAGGATTTAGTGTACAAATTAAAAATATCCCCCATCCACAAGGAAAAATAGTCAATAATCGCCCCCCTCCCCCTTGGGAAGTTTCTAGATCCGCCCTTGACCACGGGGCATTCACCAGACTAGAATATAACCTTGAAACACTTGCCAGAAAATAATACACTCATAGACCAATTTGTTATATTTCATTAGTTAAATTGTTAACAGCTTAAAACGACAAAATCATTTGGATCGCGGGTACATTCCGACCTCCATTAAAATCGCTTCTAGCTTTTAATGTCGTCTTCTGTTCACTAACACGTACAGGTAGTTGATGACTTTGGTGTATTTTTTGGTCATATGGGGATGAGCATTTTATCAGCAAATTATCCGCCTTCAGAGATACATCACAACAAAAATTTGTTCATTACCACCGAGGAAGGCTACTCTGTAGTTGAAATGTGCATCCGATTTATTATATCGCATCACCAATTTCACACATCAAAGTAATTTTCAAAGTATGCATAAATATAAATCCACGCACACGCAAACACGCCTGTGCACACATTCGTATATTATTACTCGCATGTACGAACGCATCTAAACACACAAACAAACATACACGCGGGAATTACGTACACATTCAAGCGCGCGCACACAACAAACACGCGTGCTTATTTATAAACTGCGCCGTACACTAATCCCCATCCGATTTCGTAAAAAAAAACACTCTCCTCCGTGCATGCTCCGCCGATTCCTTATCGCCATAGCAAGGTTAAATCGTGAATTTCTTCCACGGCGTTATGTTTCACTCATTCTCACGAAAGGTGACAGTCGTCGCCACAGGAGCAATAGGTTCACTTGACTTTCCCAGAGTCCCCGAGGGAAATCTCGCCAATTGCGACACCCCACGAGTCCGATATCCTTCCTCCCATCTCCCCTTCCCTTCCGATCCTTTCCTCCTTTGATATCCCCTCCTCCCACCCCTTTTATCCGCCCCCGCGGATGACCTACGGCGGAGGGCAAAAGGGGTTAGGGAGGAAGGGTGGGCGAGAGGAAGGGCGACACTCGAGACCAGAGCCATTCGATGTGGAACCGTAACACCATCTGACCAACTCGGGAGAACACGATCTTCTTAGGTGGTGCGGAACGGGAGTCATTGAGAAACTGCATCGGGACAATGAAGCAACAGTCTCCGGGTCTCGTCCATCGCGCATCGACGAGGCGCTCGTTATACGTAGAAGCTTTGAAGAGTTTCGCTTGCTTCCTTTCGGAACAGAGCGAGGATTCTTAAAAGTCTTTAAAGGTTTGATTCATTTATCCTACCATATTAATTTGCGTAGTAGATAAAAAAGTTCAAAATATCCGTGTGCACGTTGAAGGTTTAAACCTCGGTCTTAGGACCACCAGAAAAAAGTTCAAAAATTGAAGCAAGGAAGATACCTCTTTTAAAGCAAGAAGTTGGTACAGGATATTTTATAGATATTTAATGTGTTGCTTGTTTCTCTGTTTTTTATTTATATACTGTAATACGTTGCCACCAGGACAGGTGACTAATTGCAGCGTTCACTTTTCTACCTAAATTAATTAATTAATTAATTAATAAAGTGGAATTAAGTTTACTTAAAATTTTAGTACTTTTTTGCCTCCTCTTCGGCCAATCCACACCGTTGAAATGTAGATCCACAATAGAACTTCCCATGAGTGAAAATTTCACTCCTATAGCTTACAGAGTTTGGTTGCAATACCATTTCGAAAAGGTCGATTGTCCACAAACAAACAGACAGACATCACATTAGCACTTTTTTCTATTAAGAAAATCAGCTAAAAATTAACAACAGATGATTCACGCACCACTTAAGCTTTAAAAACGTCACTCATTCCCTTTCGGAATGGCACGATGATTCTTAAACGCCTTCAAGGTTTGATTCATTTATCCGACCATTTACTAGTTTTAGAAGACGAAGACAAACCAACTGCTTCAATTATCCGTGGATTCTGTAAAATTAGAAGTCAGACCTTTGAACCAACCAAAGAAGGAATCAACACCTGAACAAATTAATAATCGTCCTTGGTAAAAGGTTAGTTATCGTGCTTGGTTCCCGATGCTAGGATCGTAGGTTCGAATCCACGGCATGGCCAAATCCTCTTCTCTTTCTTATCGCTGCAGTTTCCTCCATTATAACACAAGAAATTGAGAAATCCTGTTGGTGTTTCACCAATTATTTACACACGTAAACCGTCCAGTTTAAATCTCCACACTATGCACAATCTCGACACTAACGCATCTTAAAAAGAGGTAAGGTAGCATTCGAGAGAGAGAGAACAAAACAGTCTTTTTCGGACACAACACCCTCTTTCGCGGAACAAATCTTCGAAATCGCTTTATCTATTTTGTCGCTCGCTCCTCACTAACTCACCTCATTGGAAACCATACGAAGGCACTCCTGGGAAACGCGAGTAGGTGTGTCCGTCCCCTTCGAGAGAGAGAGAGAAGGAGAACCGCATAAAAGCTCCTTCTTCGCCTTCTGGCACGCACGCACGTCAAACGCCTTCTACCGCATGGGGAGCGATCGACTAGGGAAGCCGCCGGGGTAGAAGTGCGCGGCGTGCGCCTCAGCCCGCTCGATGCGTAGCGAAAATGGGCGATCCGTCACACACAAAGAGTCGAGCGCTCGGAACGTTGCATTCTGCTTCGAGGGAAATGTAGGACGCTCTCTCTCATTCCTAATGGGCGAAAAAAAAATTCCGCCTTCTTTTCTCCTTTTCCTACGTATAAATATCCCCATTCCTTCTCTTTACAATGCCGGCAAAATAAAAAGGCATTCCATATTGCTCTGCTCCCATCGGGTCGGCGTATAAAATGAAAATAAACAGGGTGTGACGGCAGGTCGCAGGTAATTGGATCTCAATTTTTGCTGGTAATCTTTTTTTCTAGCGACAATTACGGGCCTATTAAATTCAAAAAGGGTCGGTTTGATGGCTCCTCGCATAACGTTCGAAAATAAATTGTACGATATCAACTGATGAACACCAATTTAAAAATACCATAGAAAGCACAGTAAAAAGAATTCTGAAAGTTGAGCTATTTTTTAATATAATAAAATCGCAATTATTTTACCATCCTAGGAATCATAACATCCTTGGCAGATTTTTAATAGATGAAGAAAGATTTCGCCACAATATCTCGATAGCTAATTAACGAGTGAACCGCATCACTAAAAGCAAAATAAATTAAATATACGGCATTTCTTTTTTCTCCTACGTGCTAAAATTATAAACACTGGCTTCCCTTTTCTAACTTGCGCGCCAATTTAAAATACATCCACAAAGAAATAATTTTATGGTTTAATTATGATCATTAATTCCAATGCTTGGAGCTCAGAAAACGATCTATTGGTTACATAAAATTCAATTTATCATACAAAAAGACTCCTTGTACCAGATAATTTATAGCCGAACATCATTAATGGAACAGCAAGTATCTCGTTCTGGGACAAAATATCAGCAATATTCCGTTATTTTATCAACGTAATTGAAATCTCGCTAGCAATAATCTTTGAAAAGTATTATGGGGAGAGTATAAACATTTTTTTCTGTTGCGTGCCAAACAAAATAGTCTTTTTGGCAGGCGTGCCATAGGTATGTAATACTGAAATATAGGATAAAAATAAATAAAATTAAGAAAAGGCGACATAAATTACTTCGGAAAAACTGAACGGAAATTCGCCAATTTTCGTCACGATGGCGACTTGGTTATCCGTATCTGCGCACAAATTACGAAACAAAGCCTCTAAATTTCATAGGAGGCAACACAGTTTTAGCAGATAATTTTGAAATCAAACCTCGCGACGCTCTCCGTTAGCCCTTCAATTTGTCAAACTCCATTTTTTAAACGAATAAACACACCAAACAACTTTACAACATCCTGGAATTAAAAAAAATTACGAGCCAAGTGGGATACGCGAAGAGGATGCGGTTTGAATCGCTGCCAACGCTCTCGCTAACATTTTCCAGGGAACCTTGCAGTTTATAATTCAGCCCCTTGTTTCTCTTATGCACACGCGGAACCGGTGCTTCGTCTTACACTTTCTTCGCGAAATAATTAATTATATTCCGCGAGTTATTTCATTGTTAAACTTTCCCGATTAGGACCTGTTTCTCTTCATCCTCCGTGCACCATTTATTTTCGGGCTTTCTAGAGGAATTTCCGGTACGCGTCAGAACTGGCCAGCGCCCAAATAAAATAAATCCATCGAACATTACTAGCAGTGCATTTTCGAAAGCGGAACACTATGTTGGGTGGCTAATTGAGAAATACTGCTAAGTAGGTCAAGTTTAAATGCTAGAAATAATTAATTGGAGCTTTCAGGATCGAGACTATTAATTCCCAAAACGCGTTTCGGCCAATATTTTCATTAGTTCGCACGAGAACCTTGACAAATTAAGCCAGAAATTATTTTGCACAAATACTTAAAAGTCTATATGTATCGTATGGGCACCCAGAGGCGCACCGTGCCTCACGGCCGCCCTCTTTGGTCCCCCGCGTGCAAGTATCTCATTTGCGACCCTTTTTATGCGTTCTTTACAAAAATAAAAAAAACGCCTAATGGTTTTGATAAATTTCCGTAGCCAATAGGTATGAAAGAATATACAGTATATTATAATACAATCCGCATTACTATTAAAAATACTACACGTGTCTGGCAATTAATCGGACGCCCCCGTTGTTAGGCCGCCCGTGTGCGTCGCACACATCGCATATAACGGTACCTTTGGGTAACATAGCTTTTACGAATCAAATAAAAAAATCGTGGACTTGTTTACGTAAGTCAAAGAAAGTTAGCGATAGACATCACAAAACGCTTCTTCCAGCGTTATCAACTCTAACAAAGAAAACTGTTCGCAAAGAAAGGTCCGACTACGCAGACGTCTTTAGAACCTTTCCCCTTCCCCAAGCAAAAAAAAATTGTTCCGCTATGTCTTTAAAAAGCCCATACTGTATCGGTATAATATTCCCCGTCCGATTCACCCCCACCCATCTAAAAATAGCAACCCTCCAAGGACGCAAGACCTACCCCGCCAATTTCCTCCTCGGAGCCAAATTTTTTAAACCACTTTCCAGGCCACGCGTGAGACGCCCCTAACTAACACGTCCCCTTAAATCTTTAAAAAGAGTATTACGCTTAATAGCTAAGTGTCTGGGCTACGACGTTATCTTTCCACGCTTTACCCTTCAAACATAAACAACCATAATAAAAAGAATTTTTTCGGGCCAGGATGGAAGACCCGAAAAATGATCGGAGACAATTTTTATTATTATTTTTTTTCACAAAGGATCCGCGACGGAGGCGAAAATAACGCGTGAAGCAACCGCCTGGTAATCCTCGGCGTCATTTGTGTTCGCAGCAGGCCCAAAACGAACGGGTAACTTTCTATAGAGAAAGAGACACGCATTTAGAATTTCGGAACGAGTAACCTTCCGAGGGAGAATTTTTTCGGGAGAATTTCTCGCTAATTTAACGCGGAACTTTCACGCTCGCTCCTTCATCACAGTGATTGTCGTTTGTTACGTCGAATGCGCCGCTCTCCGAAACACGAATGGAGGCGTGAAATTTAGCGTTCGAAATCGGCGGATGCCGAGAAGGTTGAAATTACCTCCGCTCATTCATCGTGCCGAAATTTCTCGTAAGCATTTGTTCTTCGCACGTTATCGCGGGATAATTTACATCTACTCCACGCGGAAACTTCCTGGATTATTGAAGTACTACATCGGAACTCCTGTATCCATACATAAAACTGACATCTTTTGGGAATGATTTTAAACCAGGAGAAAAATTCTGCCGTGATCGATAATCGAAACCGGGTATTCTGCTAGCCGAAGGGATATTTTACCACCGTACTATCGTGACAGACTAATTCTTCGGTTCCAAAACGCGGATTTTTTCTTATTTAGACTGGGTTCGATCCCCCGTCATGAATGAATTTTTCTCCCGATTTCAAATTATTCCCAAAATTCCAGCTTGTGCTAATCGCGTAGGAATCTTAACATCCATCAACTCCGTCAGTATATATACACTTATATATCTTTCAAAAAATTAAATATCTTGAATAATTTTCCAAAAGCTCTATAAATCAGGATTTCCTGCGATTCACAAAACTTAATTTCAACAACTTCAGATGAATCATTTACGTATTATTATACATTTGCAGCACGACTAGCCATTGTTTGCTATCTCTCTCAGTTTACAGCTCCTTATAAAGGGAGGATTAAACGGATTAAATCGGAAAAAAACGGCGGGATTTAGAAAACGCTAATCCGATGTTATTTTCGTAACACTAAACCTTTGGAATCTACAAAATGCGAGGTTACCAACATCCTGTGGTTAATGACACGTTTTTATGGGTTCAGCTGGACGCGCTAGCGATAAATCAAGTTTTTACTACGCGAGACAAAACACTAACGTTTTCGAAAGTGCGATTTAAGGGAGAGCGAAATAAAGTCAAAACAAACGATGGAAGCATCGATATGCGTCCGAAATCGCCCAAGTCTTTGTATGTGTTTACCCCGTCACCACCTCGCCCGTTCGCCTAAACGCCCCCGTGGCATTTGCAAGTGTTTCCCACACAGGAAGATATTTCTCGTTCATAAATGCGCTCCACGCCCACCGATCAGGAAAAACCGGTCGATATTTCCGTTCCGAAGCACGAATACGATAGTTGGGGTTTGCACAACAAATTGAGTTCGACGGCCACGGGAAAAAAGAAATTGGGAGGCGGTAAGACACGTAATGAAGAGGTAGGCGAAATCACGGAAGGTAGACGGCCGAGAAATTATAAGTGAAGTGCGAATTTTCTAGCCGACAGAATTCGGCCTCGATAAATAAGAAATTTAGCGAGTGCTCATTAAAAAAAAACTCAAAATCGCTGTCGTAACGTTGCCTCCGTTTCTCTTTTTTCGCAAAATTTCGCTCGGTTTTTAAAGCTTTCGTATGATCTGCTTGAATTATTTTAAGGTAACCATAAAAAGGCATATTTCTTTGATTTATACTGCGTCACATGCCGACGCGTTATGCAACATCCGTGGATTTTATATAGTGGCAACACGAAGCTTTATTCTATGAAATCGCGCTTGTACGCTTTAGTACGAGTGAAGGGAACCTATGGCTCGCGGGCCGCATACAGCCATCGAAAGCATTTTATGCTATCCGCGAAGCTGCAATGAAAACGAAATCCTTAAAATTTAACAGGCAAATACATATTTTTAAATTAAATTTTTGATAATAAAGCACTTAATATTGAAATGTTACCCATAAAAAACTCACAATTTTCACTTATATAATCACTCAGAATTTCTATGTAACTTCCGGTTTAAATTCTAATCCGGCCCGCCAAAGCATTGCCAACTTCCAATTGGGCTTCCCGAAGATTCTCTACTATAACCAGAGACGTATTAAATGTGGTTGCCGCCATGGGCAGAAGTGATTTCCCGCTCTCGCTTCAATATTAAATTCTACATAAGTTAGTTGAATGAAAACAATAATTCTGTTTGAGCAAATTATATTAAAGGAAAGTTTCGTAAAGCAAAAAAATGTAGCAATATAGGTAATATAAAGAAAGTAATTAATCCGAAAACAAATTGTTCAATTGCAACGCCGCCTCTCGAATTTGCCGCCCCGGGCAACTGCCCGGTTTGCCCTCCCGTAAATACGCCACTGACCATAACCAATGCGGCCCACCTTGTAGAAAAGATTCCACATCCCCGCTTCACTAAATTCAAAAATAGAATGTCATTGCGGTTGGAGATATATATACTCCTCCGAATTCCTAAGTAGAGAGGGATTTTGGCATTTTACAAATGCTTCCCGTTAAAACATGCTGATTTATGCCAATTTTTTTTCCTTTCCAATATATAAATCGCAGAAACTGAAATTATTTAAACTATAGTATATCATCCTGTGGCAAAACATCGATGAAACCGCATAACATAAATTTATACCGAAAGTACGCAAACGTATCGTAAAATAGTGAAGGCGACGAACTAAAATTAATTGGCCCTTAACTCACTCCAGTTCACCCGTTGTTTCCGTTCTAAAAATAATTTATTGGGGCGATCTTCTGTGTGGAACTGTGCGAAAGCATGACGCAACGGCTGCATATTTATGGTCTTACTTTTTCTTTTAAAGGCTCTTTGTATAGATGAGACCTTGACCGAACTCTTATCAATATCTTATAAACCGTTACAACGTTAAATTTTTCGCACGGGCCGAGAAATTTTGTTTTTTTTTACTTTTTAGGCACACAACCGAGTTCCAACGCATCACTGCAACCCAAAGAATATCGTCATAGCTTCACGGAACAGCAAATATTACATTTTCACTCGACATTTATAGTCTGAGGAAGACATTTTTTTACAGCAACACCTCGGGGTCAGGGAATCCTCTCCGAAATGAGCTCCTTCATAACGAAGTAAGCATTATTTATGCAAAAAAACTGAAAAATTAAATCAAAACTTCAGAAACTTCACGCAAAGCGATTAAATAGAGTAAAATTTTACTGTCACCGACGTCGCACAAATGGTCTAGGAAGTGGGTATTGAGAAAGCAGGCGACGTGCAGTAACTGCTAATTTTTATTTATTTAGAGAAATCCAAAACCAGCCAAATTATGACCCCAATACAGTGGATTGATTGTTTAGCAGAGATAAATAAGATAAAATAATATAATTTAACAAATAACAAAAATATGTCGAAACAAACAAAGGTGAAAGAAACGCAAATTCGGATGAGTAGAATTCAATAGGACCTACTGACCTTTCACCTATTATTTTAACTTATTCTTAAACTAATTATCGAATTTCATGTTTTTAGGCTCATTTGGTATTATTTTTGCCAGTACTTAATGATAATTCACTGTACGTGAAGTTCTGGAACGCACCTCTCTGCTTCTTACGTTATTTATACCTCTATTAACGAAGTTTCTGATAACGAAGCGACGCCGTGAAACGCATACACGTACTTCGTTAATCGAGGTATTACTGCATAACTGGCATTTTAATTATTTAACCTTCAGAATTTAGATCACCATTGGGATCCTGATGCGTGGCATGAATATTCTCACACAAACATCCCTGCATAATCCAACTTTGAGACATGATCGCTCCGAAATAACGGCCGAACTTTTTTTCCTACCATAAACTTCGTATTTGCTAAATTCAACGCGGCAGACGTTATTACCAGGCATTCCGCGCAAGCCTCCAACCGCAATACACGCACACGCGCGCGCAAACAGCGCGTAAATAACTCTTTCCTCCGCAAAGAAAAATTTTAAAACACATTCCGCCAGTTCCCCGACCTTCGTTTTTTTTTACCGCTTCCCGCACTGTGCTTCTAATTATTACCCGACCTCGTAACAAAAAAAAATCTGATGTGGCCAACACATGACTTTCTTCATATTTAGGATACAGATATTTAAATTATTATGAATAATATTACCAGGCAAAATTATTATTTCGTATCGTAAAAGAAGACACGTCCTTGCCGTAAATTACGTATATTTTGAATGTTTACAGAATTCACCGCTACATGGTGTTGGCGCTCTAGGCTGGTATTAAGAAAAAGCGAAATATATCCCAAATGGATGGTTCTACGAAAATTAGTTTCAAACAAAACTTGGAAGAAATATTATTCTCTACAACTTTGGTCCTCACGAATATTACCAATAACGATGTTTTTAAGGAGATACTTAACGGAAACCGAAAAACCGGTTATTTATAAATAACTCCTAAACAATAACTCCTACAGAAAATTGTTTCAAATGAAAACTGTAGGAAATTACATTCTCTATAATATTTGTATAGAATTGTATACACAATAATGATGTTTTAATGAAGAAATATCGCAAAAACCGAATCGGGTTTCGAATAAACCGCGACTTCCGGTTATCCGTTATTGCCCAAAAACTAATCAGTTCTTTGTGCTCATGTTCAAGTGTTATATATGAAGTTTGGTAACGACATGGCATGTACTTTTTGAGTTAGAGCGCCCAAATAACATACACACTAGGGTGGATCTTAGTTACTCTTGGTGAAAATTTTTTTTCGAAATTTCTTTCACGCGACCCCCCCAAGTTGTGCCATTTGGTGAGAAAATAATTCCTACAAAAGCGCAAATTGATCGGACAACGGAAACACGTGCCACAAACGACTTTTTCATAAAAAAATTAAATGTCATCAAAAATGAAAAAAAACATTACATCAACTTTATTGATAACTAGATGTTATTTTAAGCTAAAATGCTTATTATAATAGCTTATTATAACAAAAAAATTGTTTATTAATAATTTAAAAAATTCTTTTAATCCAAAATTTAATAATTTTTGTACTCGGCATCATTTTCAGTATTCTATTGAGAAAAAAAAATATAAATTGAAGTGTTAAATTTTTTTGTGTATGTACATTTAATTATTTATTGTTATTAACAATCATATAAGTTCCTATCAGCAAAATTTATCGTTATAAACCATTAAAGTCGAATTTATATATAAAGGGAGGAGGAGAGAAAAAACAAGTGTAATTCAGGGTGCAGTGATATAACCTTTTTAATTAAAATCTTCCCTTAACATACTCTTATTAACATTAGGATAACGCTGCTTGTGGTCGGTAACAACTTGTAAAATAAACTGCTTTTCTGCTTCACTTTTTGTCAAACAATCATTGTAGTCTTTCATTAATTTGACTCCTTGTTCAACAATATCATTTACAATTTTAATGCGGTTTTAAAATTATCATCCGTTGCCCACATTGACGGATCTTTAGACATAAAATCTGTTATACTAAATCGCTCAAAAAATTTCTTCGATTAAACAGAAATGAAGTTTTCTGCACCATAATGTTTATATCGCCCTACATCTTTAGGGGAAATGGTTACTTTTTTAAAATTATCGTCGCATTCATTACTAAGAGCTTGAACCATAAGTCTTTTAGTGTTAATTGAAATTTCGCTGTCAAAAAAGGATAGTGCTGCATTTTCGAGTGCCAAATAACATAAATGGGTATATTATATTTTAGTTGCTACATTACTTATAGCTTCATCAACATTTCTGTATTCGTGAAGATCTCACAAGAGATGGAGATTTAGACGAGGAGCTATTATCAGTATTGGTGTCCGAATCCACGCCTGGATATATAAATTCGTTAAAAAGATACATATCTCGAATTCCTAATTTTTCTTCCGGACTTATTTTAAATTGATCTCGAAATAGATATATTTTTAAACAATATATAGCCTTGGCCATCCATCTGGCATGGTGGAAAGCGCTAGGGATTCTGAATGAGATCCCATCAAAAGGAGTTCCACCAAGAAAAATAATCATTAATTCTATTAATTCCTTTTAATCTTCCCTGGGCTGCACCTCTCGCAAACTTTGTAGCGAAAACTCGATTTTTTCCTTTACATCTTTGACGGCCACGGCCACAGCCGTACGCGATAGCTCATGCGCAATATTATGCACTGAATTCAATGATAAAATGAAAAGGTTTCGAATAAATTGTTTAAACTTATAAGTAAATATTATTATTAAACAACTAAGAAATGATACTTTATTAAATAATAATAACTTTTTCAGTGAAAATATTATAATAAAGTTACCTCTGAAATTAAAGTGAAATTACTAAAATTTCAAAACTTCAAGTCAATTGTGTCCTTCCCGTTGTCCGACTGACTTCTCCTTTTGCAGAAATTATTGTTTCACCAAATGGAACAAATCTAGGGGGTCGCGTGAAAGAAATTTGATGGTCGAATAATAAGGTCCACCCTAATACACACACAGACATCATTCCGAAAATAGTCTAAACGTGTTCTAGGGACCTCAAAACATGTATTTCCGTTAAAATCTCGAAGTCGATTTTTTTCATGAATACAATACTTTCCCATTACTACGTATGAGAAAGTAAAAAAGAGACGAGAACTAATGTGAGCGGTACATGATAGTTTGGCACGACGTGCGTGCGAAGAGATCGCATTATGGGAGATGAGACAAAACACGAGAGAACAAGGAGGAAGAGGGAATCCGAAGATATATTAGCGAGGGAAAGTAAGAGAGAAAGAGCAACAAGTACGAGAAAAGGGTGGGATGGGCGTGAAATGTGACGGAGGGAGAAAGAGGAGAGAGAGGGAAAGGAGAGAGAGAGGAAAGAGATGACAGGAAACGAAAGGTGAGAGCAAAGAGGGCTTTTAAAAAAAGGAGAGGACGGGAGCCAAGAGGTGGGACTGACAGCGAGAGAGAGTGAGTGTGTATGTGTGTGAAGCAGACATTTTTGAAATGCGTTTCTATACCTTAATTTTCTATTCATAGTCCGCACATATATATACACCTACAATAAAAATGTACATATATATGTACTATATTTATAATTATCTTTAGATGCCACTCTCGGATATTAGTAGAGCGATCCCCGGTTATAACGCCGTCGTTTGTACAACGGTTTAGGATATGTACATGTTACCCTGTAATTCGTGAAATTGGTGGGTGGCAGGAGGTGCAATGCACCAAA
This sequence comes from Uropetala carovei, assembly GCA_036926305.1. Taxonomy (NCBI): domain Eukaryota; kingdom Metazoa; phylum Arthropoda; class Insecta; order Odonata; family Petaluridae; genus Uropetala; species Uropetala carovei. The sequence continues at coordinate 2,035,584 of JAXCHB010000101.1, read as the reverse complement.
GCCTACCTGAAGGTTACCTCTCACAGGTTTGACTTTCCCGTTATGATCTCGTACTGTCTCCGGAAAGAACGAGCCTCGATAATAATATACAATGGATCTCACACATTTTATCGTCACGATCGTTTCTACCTGTGTACGTTGCTGCTTCCATTGTTCCCAAAACTTCCTCCTCCTCTGGCTAGCCTTAACCTTGAGTTCATATAAATCGATATAAACCAGGTCTTCCTTACTGCCTCGTTATTCTAAATTGAAGATGAAAAAATTACACTCTAAACATCGATTTCAGCACTTTTCTACATGTTTTGGGTACTTTCCTGTTAACGGGAATACCTTAAAAAATGAACATGTATTGTTATGATTGTTTGAGAGGATATAACATTGAAAGGATATTTTGACGTATTGTGGGATTTATGATATTTTATTTTAAAAACAACATTAAAAGAAACTGATTGGCCGGTCTTGACATTTACAAACCCAATCTCCGGACAACGTGGAGGGTTTCTTTGGTTCCGGGCGAGGCGAAGGGCGCGGTAGCGCCCGGAGACGACTACCCATTACAACAAAGCGAGCCGAAGGCTCGTCGATATATCCTCTCAATTTGCGGCACAACAGTCAAGAGGATATAACATTGAAGGATATATTGACGAGCCTTCGGCTCGCTTTGTTGTAATGGGTAATCGTCTCCGGGCGCTACCGCGCCCTTCGCCTCGCCCGGAACCAAAGAAACCCTCCACGTTGTCCGGAGATTGGGTTTGTAAATGTCGAGACAGGTCAACAATCAGTTTCTTGTCCGGTGATTGGGTTTGTTTCTGTTAATGCTGTACGTAAGTATGGCATGGGGATAATACGTAAGTACCAGGTCCTGCGAAGGGTCCTGGAGGTATTCCCGTTAACAGGAAAGTACCATTTTTTGTTGTCTGTGGGAATAAAAAAAATTGAAAAACTTTCTTCGGCGGTGAGAGAACGCACTGCATTGTTTCAATGGTAAGGTGGTCTGTTGAACCGCGTGGAGCCCATTGTGAACTCCCCTCCCAAACCCACGGTAGTACTATATTCCATCGTTACCTAATAAATGAAGGATTCTTAAAGAATTTTTAATTATCATAATAATCGCAACATAAATAATTTTAAAAACCTATCGTATCCGTTCAAAAATCGTAAAATAAGATACGTATGTGCTACTCAACAATTGTAATGAAGCGGTAATTAGAATTATGTCAATAAAAGTTCTGTAATTTAACAAAAATATTTTTAACTGAAAGAATAATAAATACTAAACACGTTGGACATTTAAACAAGTTGCTGGGTCAACGAAAAATGTACAGCTATGATTAATTTTACAATAATCTTTGCCGTATAAAGCAAATAAAATCAGATAATAATAATATTTATTCCACATAAATAGTATATAACAAATAAAAAAGTTCAATTTTATTTTGTGGAATATAGGTACCCCAAAGCAAAACCTGATTTGGGGTTACCATCCAGTACATTTACACTAAGGCAGGCAAATGGCTGGTGTAGTGAATACATTATTTTACATAAAAAATAAGCTTCTTTAGAATTTCTATCTGAGAGTAATGCCAACCGAAGCTTAAAATTCCGTATTACTCGCTTATATCCCAGATTAATATTTTCTGTGAATGCTTAAATTTCAGCTTTTTCCTAATCGGACAAAATACGTAAATACAAGATTTGGAGAATGACCTTTTGGTGGGAACGTATCGAAATTACGATTCAAAACGAAAACCCAAAACTCGCGTATTACCCTGATTAATGAACCACGGTGAACGTTTGTTTTTATTGTTATAAATACAACATTAAATACGAGCTAAAAATAAACTGATCAGGAATTATTTTTAAACGACTCTTTCGACAACTAAAAAAACGTCAGAAATGAACAAACAAATACGACGCCTTGCATTCTCCACGACGGAAAACCACTTCATAAGCCTCCTCCGTGATTGGTAGAGCGGTCAAAGGGGAGATGGCCCGGCGAGAAGAGATGAAGGAACTTCTTGAAGGAGATTAGGTTTAAGGTGTGGCATATAGCGGGATGGGAAGAAAAGGGGTTCGCGGGGGGAGGGGAGGGGGGGGAGGGATGGAGGGGAGGGGGGAAGGGATGGAGGAGAGGTTTCGTACGAGCTAATAAAAGACGAAATCCGGAGTAGCGGACGAGGGAAGCCAAAGAAAGACGGGTCTGAAGCGGTGGAGAAGCGTGTCCAGGGCTCCAAAACAATGAGAACTCCCTACGCTTCGCATTGCCACTTGTCGCACGTCGAGAGCGGAGGCGGCAGGATTAAAAAAAAGGGGGGGACGAAAAGAAGGCTCTCGACGCCGTTTTAATTAGCTTAGAGACTGATTAATGATAGGGTAAAGGATGAAGTGTCAAAGTGATGAAATTAAAACGATATAACGGACGAAGTTTTGAGGGACCGATGCCGTTGAACTTTCCGACGAAACGGCTATTAATCTTACCGAACAAATTACCAACATCGTAGCGGAGTAATGGACGATCGAGAGTAATATAATAACTGCACGAAGTGACGGAATTGTTATAGAAATTTCGACGAGAAATTTCTTTGAAATAAACGCGCTCGGGAATTGTATTAGGGATATTAAAACTAAAGATGTAAACTGGATGAGAAATAAAGACGATTTATTTTTCTTCGAAAACTGCTGCCATGTAATTTTGAAAGACAATGTCACGTTTACACTCAGGGAACGAGACACCCCGGTTATTCTTCTTCTCGCAAGGGATATTTTCATGTTTCCTGGGGGTAGTTGCGGAGTTTTAATTGGAAATACGCCCACGATGCAAGTTCAAGTTCAGCCAGAGGTCGTTATCAATTACGAGGAAAAGTCGGTGAATTTCAGCTATGCGAAACGAAATGAAAGCATGAAATATGACGCTCTATTAACATTGTTCCGTTTTCGTATACACCGGCCATTGTTTGGAAAGATAAGAATTCTGAAACAACGAGTTTAATTTTTCTCTGCGTTCTTTCTCCATTTGATACGAATACCAGATAAACAAAAATCATGCTGAATTAATCCACGCAACTGTAGGGAAGCCTGCACCTACAGAGCTTCGGTTATATAAACATTAAAATTGCCTCGCATTTTAGCTATAAATCTTAACATTAGTGCAGCGACTCCGAAATATATTTCCCTTAAGGTCAGACAGAATTATAAGCAGTAAGGTCTCGAGTGCTTCGCGCGAATTTCCCGAGCTTTAAGGTAATTAGTTTGTTTTGTATTCTAGACCTTTTAAAACCTCTACTGCAGTCATCTTCAAGAGATGGAGTGCTTTTGACGAAATGTGCCGTAGACGGGCGAAATGTCGAGAGCGAGGCACCCCCTCGACTAACTGAAACAAAGCTAAGAAAACACGCGACTCAAAAATTAAGCGTTTTTCCGTATTATAGCACCGGCGCGAATCCGACGTCTGAGTTAATTCTCATCGCATTCCCAATCCATCCGTGTTATGTATCAACGTACGAAATAAACACCGCAGTCGTCTCATCCGACATGAAAGTGCATGCTTTGGAATCCGAGCATAAATTCCTCTCCAATGACAGCATACGACTCTGAATTCAGCGAACCTAATTTGGCCAATGGCTTCTGCCATCCGACAAACGCATCAAAAGGACCGGTCCCGGAGATCAGTCGGACATGCCGACTCTTACGCTGCGGCCTGCATTGAGCGAGGACTCGAAAGCGTGATTCAACGCGGGACTTTGGAACAAAAGAGCGGGCAGAGAGCGCGGGACAATGCGATAGGGAATTCTAACCATAGATACGGCGTCTGTAAATCAATATCGTTTCCATGCATTTTAAGTCGGCCAAGGAGAGAGCGATCTTCTCGTCGAGGAGAGACATGGAGGAGGAGAGGAAGGATTATAAGTGATACATTCAACTGAAAGGTCGGCGTTGAAAGGCTGCGTGCAGTCAATATGACGTCATCGCGGATGCGGGGACGCTAACAAGCGCGACAATTGATGCAAAGCGTCGGGAAAATTTTCATCGGAGACTGAGATTCCTCTTAGCGTCTGGAATCGCGATTCAACCATTCGAGCTAACAAGTTACAAGGCTCATTAAAATACATTAAAAGGTACGATTTGAAGAGATGGAGAAAACATTTAATGTTAGTTTTCCTCAATCGAAAAGCTCGAATTATCCTAATTATGGGCACGCGATTTTTTCATTAGCATCGATTAAGGCGACATCACAGGGAACGCATCACCGGTATGTTTTTTAAAAGGTGATATTTAGGATATAAAATAAACGAAGTTTACGCGAAGACAAAAATACAAGTTATAAGAAATCGGAGTCATTGACCCGAAGTCAACAAAATAGAATACCTGCTGGTAAAAAGGACGTCTTCGAGCTATCAAAAATTCGTACCACAGACGTTCGAGTATTAAGAGGTTTAATACAGTCGGCAAAAAATGAAAATTTTAAGATAAGGATAAAATTAAATACATAACTAACCATAAAAAATAACCACAATTCCGACTGCTTCGTGTCAATTAATTTATTTCTAGATATAGGTATTTTCAATTTACTGGAAACTTGGCAGATACATAATTCTGCGAGCAGCTTTGAACGTAACTGTGCATAACACCAAGCAATCACTAGCTAAACTAAAATGAAAATACATCTCCTTCCATTTACAATCTCCGCCTTGATACGTCTTTAAAACCCATTAGAACATAAAAATACAACATGATGCAAATAAGTCTATTTCTATTCCCACGAATTCAAATAAAAAACCTAAATCAAGCAAGGCTACTTCCATTCCAATAAATTCAATTAAACACCTTTATAAACACAGAAATAAATGGCGTACGGCTATATTCTTTTTTCACGTTTAAACTGCGTTTGATAAGACAACTGCGAGTTTGCGCCGACGAAAGCGCAAAAAAATGTCTTTTTAAATCCATTCTTAAGAGCGTAACTCCGCTGTCACTTCCGGTGAGTGTCCCTGAGACAGCGAAGGCTGACTTTATTAAATGCCCTCATATGAACGGAGTCTCGACCCTCTTTTGAATATTCAACGGAAAAGCGACCTGATAATTTGGTATGCTAATTCCGCAAGGCACGAAAGAAATATTGCAGTCACGCCTTATCCATCAAGATTCATAATATAATTGAAAACGCAATACCCACTTCACCAATATAATTGCAATGGACAAAAATGCAACTGTTTAATTCGAGGCAATTATTATCTATTAAACAGGAAATATTTATTTCCAGATGTGCCTATACATTACCCCGAAATAACTCTGTTTATAAAAAAGCACTGATTATAAATCAAAGAGGAATAGCGAGAGTTCGCAGTTTCGGAACTTGCTACCAGTGAATCATCACCAGTGGCGTAGCGGAATCATTCTGACCCCCCGGTCAACAAGTAGGAATAATTCACTTTCATACAGTATAAATTGGGCGTTTTTCATATCCTTTAGTATATTATTTTAATTATAATGAGTAAAATTTGGAAAATAAACATGATTACACTTTTAAAGGCAAATTACATACATTAAAAAATATATGAAAATCTTTTTATTCTTTTATTCTCACGTGAAAAAATTTTCATTTGAACACAGTTTATAGCAGTTAAACAAAGAAATTTATCTCTAGGTATCTGGCAAACCGATTTATCAAAATCTAAGGAAAATTCTTCACTCTCTACCAGTACATCAACGTTTTCACGATGAATAGAGCTACTTATTATTAAACTACGTGCATCACTACACTGTACATTACCCAGAGTCTTGGATCCATCTTTAGTATCAATGCGATGTTTTACTCCCGAAGACAAGGCAGAACTAGTCGCTGGCGGATTGTTTTTTGTTTGAAAAAACTTGTCAACAATTTCGCATTATTTTGAAGGGAACGTTCACATTATCGCTTAAATTTACGTTTTTGAGCACTACTTAGCTGAGTTGACTTATTGTTAGACATCTTAAAATATAAAGGTCATCATATTTTATATTTTAAAATAAAAGGGAAAATATTACACTAAAACATACTTTCATTAATTCACAGCACACAATTACACTGCTTAACTTACGAGCAAGAATGACAAAATCACAAATCAATACATACACTAACTTTTCTTTTTTGTTGACGTCCTGGTAACTCTCAAATTCACCTAAATGCAACTACTGGAATAAAAAGGGCAGCGAAGTCCGTAACAAGCTAAGTTTTGGCTAAGACTGAACGCAGAGATTCTAGAGGAGTCTCCACTCATTCCAAGTCCGCTCTCATAACATTGGTCAAGATATTTCATCGTTAATATCTTTGGGAATGTTGTTTGTGCACTAGACACATATACTGTGGCATATACGTTAATTAAAAACCGAGCGCAACATAGAAATGCTTTATGCAAACGGTTCTGTTCTACGTATAGCATTTTATAGAGAGACCACAGGCGTTGGACGTGGGTGTGTTTATTCGTCGCCGTAATTACTAAGAGCCCATACGCCTCTTCCTCGAGCGAGCAACATAATATATTGGTTCCGTTCATAGGAGGAAAGACAAAGGTATTGTGTCCCCATACTCTTGTATAGTTCAAGCAACTTTTCTTTCACCTCCCTCTTAACGTTTTTCTTTGTCCGTGAGGCCATTTAGCCATGGTTCGCTTTGTGCCCCTTTCGGCCCTGACCCCCTCCCCCCCGCAACGCGGGGGCTGCGGGGGTGTCCGCTACGCCACTGATCATCACTAATGACGACTGCACTGTACCCGAAATCTGGTTTTCTCAACCTTTTTATGGCTAGTGGAGCTGCCTAATTTATCAACTCCTCAGCACGGTAAGAGGAAGCGAAAACCAAACGTTGTTCTGGTTCTCTTACTATGTTACCCATTTGAGTATCAGTGGATGATATGCACCAAAATGTCCCCAACAATTCTCTCTCGCAGTTCTGACTCTCCTATCACGATCTCCGATCGTCCTAGAAAGACATCACTGTCCTACAATCTATATCTCTTATTTTATCAACGTAATCGTGTCTACCGATGTTCCAACTAATCCAACAACCTCTTTAAATAAACCTTCAGACCTACACTTATAAAGAAGCTTCGACCTAGCGTTCAGCATACGATCTTCTAGCGATACACGACTAAAATTCTATAATGACGAGGTTACTTCGCTAACGTCCGTGTATTTGTTTCACGAATTTGTTCATACACTCTTAGAATCATTAACAAATAACAATAGGAGAACCATATCGCACTCACCCCCACGCGCAAAACGATCGTTCCTCCAAACCTTCAGCACAAAGACCCGTGGCCTATTCTCTCCATTCGACGAATCCTTCCCGAACCGCTAAACAGTCACAGGACAAACGGCTAGCTATAGCATTAACACACGAGGAGACACAGACACACAAAGCACACGCACGAAACACCGCCGCGGCACAAAACACACTGCTGCTGGTCGGCCTCACTTTATGCTAAATGCGACATCCTCCCGACATCATCGACGATAGGAAAGTGTGAAGGTAGGGAAGAGAGAGGGAGGGAGGAGGCGAGGGTGAGTTGGGAGAGGGAGGGGCTTCGCTGGAGGACCTCGCTAGCGTATGTGGGTGGAGAAAGAGGGACGGTGGAGGAGGGAGACGGAGAGAACAGAGGGAGAGAGAAATAATGGGCGAGGAAATGTTGCGTAGGAGTGGGAGGGGAGGAAAGGAGGAAAACAGGGAGCCAGGATGGGAGGAAAAAGGATAGGAGCAGACGGAAAGTGGGGAAGCAGGATATGAGGGAGAGGGAAAGATGAGTGTAGGGCAGAAAAATAGGAAAGGATGTACGAAATAGGGAAAAGGGAAAGAATAGAACTAGAAAGGGGGAAAGGAAAGAGCAGGGTATGAAAGAAATTAAAGCGTAGAAAGATCCTGATTGGTTGTTTTCACTCTTATTTGGCTAACGGTACATTCTAGCACCTAAACTAGTAATTCCTTTTCTTCCAATTGCATTAATATATATTTCATAACGGTGCTAGGTTTTGTTTATAATGAAAAGAATTACAACTAAGGAGGATTTTTCCATTGCAGATACAGTCGAATCTCTATAACATAAACATCGAGAGGAGACAGAAAGTGTTCGACTTAGCGAAAATTCGAGTTATATATCTTCATTTTAAGATATATGAGCGAAAACGGAAAAATTATCGCTTCGATCAATGGAAAATTCGGGATATAGACGATCGGATAATCGAGGTCCTACAGTAAGTTCTTGAAACGCAAAAAGTAACAAAATTCTAAAGTTATAGTACAGCATTAGAAAAAAATCGGTACAATATACATTGTACAAAATTTATCATATAATAATGCGTCGTTTAGTTATCTTTAGAAAATGAAAATCGTATGAGCCCGTTTTGAGAAAACCCAATTTTTGTTAAAGCTGCCCAAGAATAAACTAGCCTTATACTCATTCATTGAGAAAAATGAAATAGGTAGTAATATTGCAGACGTACACTCAAGTAACTGTACGAAATTTGATCAAAATCGTTAGAGCCGTTTTTGAGAAAATCGGATTGTTTTTAAAACTGCGTAGAATAAACTACTCTTAATTATAGAGCAATGTCAACCATTTCTGTACATACTCTGCTCAGTATGATAAAATGCCTAAGTACGAGATTTCATTCATATTCGCTCTACCGTTTAGGCTCCAGAGCCAGTAACAGACAGACAGACGGCATTGCAAAAACCACTTTTTCGGATTCAGCGACACCTAAAACTTATATTTCCGTAAAAATCCCGAGGTCGAATTTTTTCGCGATAACAATACTTTCTCGATACTTCGTATGAGAAAGTAAAAACACGAAAACGAACAGGGAGATGAAAACGAGGGAGAAAAGTATGTAGAACAAGCAGGGGGGGGGGGGGGGAGAGAGAGAAACGGGAGAGGAAAGGCTCGAACCGGAAGAAAGGAGGAGGAGGAAAGAATGCGGCGCGAGGCAGGGTTAATTACAAGTGGAACTCTTCAAGTGAAGCTGGGGAGGCGATTAGAGATTACGTAGAAAGCGTATATACAAGAGGTGGCAGTGGAATTGGTCGGGTGGCAAAGGTTGGAGAAGGGGGGGGGGGGGGGGGGGGGGAGAAAGAGATGAAACGGGGAGGGAGGGATAATGCTGGCAAGTCTGAGATGCGCGTAGGCGCGGAGTGACTGTTCCGCTAAAGGCACTGGCTGGTGTTGAGAGGAAAGCCCGTTCTCACGTGATGGAAAGGGAAGTTTGAGGAGTGGTTGTTGTGTGGAAGGAGATGAGGGGGAGAGGTCGAGGGAAAGGCAGGAAGGAACATTAACCCAATGCGATACGACTTTTTTCCCTCCCCGTTAATGGAAAAAGGAGAAAATTCGTTACCATGGCTACGATCCTAAAGGGTCGACCGCGAGGTGACAAAAGCAAAGAGCGCTCGTAAACAGAAACGCGGTATTTAAAAAAAACCGTGCTCCTGGAACTAATGCACCCGACTTCATTAACGGCTTCGATTGAAATAAAAACATACAAGCATACATATAATACAGGACCAAAAAAATACGACCAAAACCTATTCCCAACTAAAAATCTAACCGCCAGATTCCTTTAACTCGCCCGTGACGAGTGCGCGAGCGTATTTCTGTAGTCCTGCATATATACCTTATATAAAATATCGAGCACGCAACTCCATTCGACGCGACGCAAGGCTGGAAGAAAAACATCCATTCTTATCGATACAATTTCGCGTCACCTCGGAAGGAAAAGTCTCGTTAAGAACACCGTCTCAATGGTCGCCCGAGATAACGAGCATTGAGTCATAGAGACCTTCCGCGCGATGACTGCACCTACCAAATGAAAGACGGGAAGTCGTTTGTGTAAGCAATTCCCGCCTCTGACGGTGTCGCCCGGTAATCTATTAAATGTAATCGAAAACGGATTGTTGAAATCATGTTTTTTTCAGTCTACGAGATCACTTTTGCGGGATTTCAATATTTTTTTGCTCTTAGTGTCATGTTTGTTGCGATATAACTACTGTTGAACCTCTCTAATCCGGAATTCTGTGGCCCGGAAACGACCATGGTTCGGAATGGTTACGGAATTTTGACTAATCTGGAAAAACATCATTGGTCCGGAAATATGGTGTAGATAGCGTTTCGATATTCCCGTATTTGTGTTCTCAGAGCTTAAAAAGAATTTTTTTAATGTTAAGAACATCCGTAAAACGTAAAAACTGTCCGATTCATTTATCATTCCATCCGGATCGGGTAAACCAAACTGTTTATATGATAAATCTCTTATACATAAGCGCATTTTTGTTCTTTTATGCATTTCCGAGCTTTATTTACTCATACTCTTGCATACATGCCGTAAAATAGGTAGTGCTTATGCACTGTGTACAGTAGTAACAGCATAGAAATCACATATTAACCACCCGTGGTTGGGAAAATTCTGTAGACCGGAACGCCTCCGGTTCCGAGCTTTCCGAATTACAGAGATTCGACTGCGCAACCAACTACTATATAGGAACACCGTGTTCAGTCATTATAACCGGAGATGGCACGAAGATCAAACTAAATTTTCATCGCAAACGAGGAGAAAGTGATTTTCACGACCGCTAGTTTTTTAGAACACTTTCCGCGCCTCAATCTTCCCCCCACCAAATGATTAGCAGGAAAGTATGTCGCGATAATGTGACGCCAAATACAGCCACTGGAAAAGCGTGCACGACAAATGAAAATCACCAGGCAGCGTAAGCAGTCTCGTAGGAAGAAGAAAAAAACTCTTCGAACACTTCGAAAGAAACCAAAATTGGAAACGTTTACTTTCACGCTATCGCTTGCCACGGCTCGGATACGCGAATACAATTTTAAAATGCACAAAGCAAATCGCCAAAATGAGCTTTTTTCACCGACTGTTATCTTTCCATAGGAGAAAAGAATCGCAGACGCAATGTGTTTGTTGTTGGTTGCCTACATTTGCAGCAGCGTGAACTTTTTAGCGATTTTTTTTCGATCACACCCGACAGATTATCCCAGATCACCACAATTTTAGCACGTTTATACCTAACTATCCTGACAATTTGACTTCTCTAGGATGCAGATATACTGCAGGTACAGACAGACAGACGATTAGACAAACAGAATGCATAAGCGATTTATTTTTTTAATACACACCAATTCGCAACTTCAGTTCGCTACTCTCTGGAGTAAAGGGTTTTACAAAACCACTATATTTATTTTCTCGATTATTGTAAATAATTTTGATTAATAAATCACAAATATAAAAATTAAAAATAAGATTTTATTTATGGTACATACTCATTCTTAAAAACCTGGGGATAGACGAACTCTTGGGGCACCCCATATAAAAAGCTGACATGTCAAAATATAAACAACAGATGGAAGCGTCTATCGGAACGTAGATGGAAAGTACAGAACAAGGTCTTTTTTATCCTTTGGTCCATTCTTCGCCGCAACAAGAGGAAGATTATATTTTTTTTCGGGCTCCTATTCTCGAGGACGTGATTCCGGAACGTTCGCCCTTAATCCGCCGCCTACTTGTTCCGCATACACTTTCACCCATCTCCCGCATTCTGTGGCAACGAACTTGAGTGCCTTGACGCTGCCAAGCGATTCAAACGGCGCAGGTTGTGGGCGCCCGAGAGGGAAATCGTGTGGACTGGTCTCTCTTGCGCCGTGGGAGATGTTGAAAAGGGAGAACGAAGACAATGACGCGAAAAGGAGGAGAAGCGCAGGCGCCAAATGACCTACGACGTTTAAAGTTTTCCATTATTCTGTCCCTCTTCTTCCTTCCTCGTGCAGAGGCCGACATTTTCAAAGCCCTAAACGTAAACCGGCGCTTCTAAATTAGTCTACGGACGATATTACGCGCCGTATGGGATTCGTGGAGATATTCCGGAAAATCCGTTCCGAAAATAACTCGATCGCACTGAGCTCAAGGACTTATCAATGTGATCCATTACACCGTAACAGTGGGATACTTATTTTTAGTGGGGTTGCTAAGCGTATATACTGGAGTCTTTTTCTCCTAATCGAGATTTGAATATTTAGCTCGCAAAACACCCCTACAGATATCTCTCGGCATAACATCCATATTCCGTAAAATTAATGATTTTCGAGCGCACCTTATGGATGAAAAGAAATTAACCTCCTTGCTATATCTATGGAAATTTGGGGAAACCAGATGCGCATTTCGGCCACAAAGCAGCCGTCATCAGTGGTGATGCTTTTAAGAATTCACTGCCGCTGAAACAAAATTGACGATGGCTGCCTTTAGCCTCATCGTGCATCTGGTTTTAAAACCTTTTATGACTATTGGAGAGACTATTTTCCACTTTAATTTCTTAAAAGATTAACTAAATAAGTATGTGAATTTATGAAATTCTATCAGAAGTACTACATCAGGTAATTTCATAAAAAACGCAAGAATTGATTTGTGCAGAGATACCCATAGAAAAGTTTTTCGGGATTCTTAAAAACTGTTAAACCTGGAAAGAATATTATTTCAAGATTAGTTTATCCTTGTACTCACTAGGAAAACCACTTCGTAAATTATTTCCGATGAATTCAAGATAACGAAATTCGACACACCCAAATTATTCCGTTCGCTGTATCTCTCACAAATTACTCCGACGTGTACAGCAGGAACAACGGCAATTTCCTCCGCCTCTAGGAAAAGCGTACGAGAACGCCCTTTCTGTTGCCTAGCGAGCCTGACGCAATCAATACGTTACGGAGATAGCCTCGCCGGGGAAAAAAAGGCGACATGCAGACAAAGTGGCCATAAAATCCACTCCCTTGATTTAAATCGAGATGAAAATATTTATCAGTCCTAGGCATAAACAGATCCCTAAGACGTAGGATTTGGACGGAAGGAGCATACGAGATGCGAAAAATTCCTCCTCGCCCAAAATAAAAATCTCCAAACACTCTCCCACCCACTCGATGGCGAACTGAGGAGGGGGGGGGGGGGAATGCGTATTTCCCCACACCCTTCTTTTAATGGAAGAGAACTCGGCACCGCCGCCGCCTATCCGAGTCAATCCGAGTGCGTGTGTGATGCTGAAGGGGATGGGGCGAGGAGGGAGGAGGAGGGCGCATGCGTTCACGCGATGAAGAGTTAAGAGAGGCCAGGAATCCTGCACGGCCGAGACGCGAGCTACCAAGGACAAGCGCTCACAGACAAACCGTTCCCATAAGGGCGGCAATCGGCGCCAGTAGTTTAGAAGAGAGAAAACACATCCTGATAGAAACGATGCTCATGCGACGAATGGACCAGGGAAAAATACCCATTCCCATTCCCTCGTTCTTCTCGCATGGACCTGACGATAGACACCTAACGATCCGTAAACACGATAAAAAAAGACTGTCGTGATATGGTTATTGAACGCTATGAGGCAGAATATGGAAGCGAGCTTATGGGACCCTTGGGAAACAAGAATAGCGTTTAAGATGAAAAAAATCTGTATTGGAAACTTTGGTGAGGCAGCGACAAGGCTGGGTAGGTAGGAATCGTTAAGAGGAAAGAGTCAGATGGTTATTTTCGGACAAATTTATACATGAACGGTCTTATTTCTGAGAAGTCAAATACTTTTTATATCGTGATTCCAGGAGACGGTACGATCATCATGGTCTTTAAAGAAATATAAATGAACGCTACGGTGAAATTTCTAGTGAAGTATACATTGGAAAACTTAGCTGAGGAGGTACTATGAATAACTGAATCACTCGCATCTAATGTAGGACCTCTATTATAAAATAATCGAGGCAGATTGCGGAACAAAGCAATAATGAGGTTCGTATTTTCGTAGGGCGGCTAGAGATCACATTAGGATATTCCAGCCCGCAAGTGAGCTTTCTGGTGCACTCCAGTCCCTGCCATACACCTGTACGGCAAATTGTCTGTTATTATGAAGATAATAAACTATCTCTGAGAGAGGGACGTTTTCTCCAAGACTGTAGAAATACGAAGCCTCGTTTCATTGACCAGCATCATAGATAAATTATAAACGGTTTATTTCAACCACGATACCCACGCAAAAATTTCAGTTCCATACAACAACGGAACTTTAGCGCATATAAGTTTGTTACGAGAGGAGTCTCTTCCCTAATAAACATGAAAGCAAGAACATCCTTCACCAGGTTCTTTGCAAACACCCCCTGCCACGCGCCACCCTCGACGGCTTGCTAGTCACAATGTACGAGAACGGTTTTAAAGCCTTATAACTCGGAGCCCAACGACCAGCAGGAGTTTCCAACAAACGACCACCTTTTCTTACCCTTTCAGACTTTCAGTTTGAGGTTCCGTGACGTACGAAATGAAAGGGTTTCTCCACCGCTCCATAAGTTTTGAAAACCACCGACGCAGAGGTAGATTTAGATACCCTGCCACGAATCGATAACAGAAGCATACCACGCGAGACGTTTCGACCACCGCTCCCGCTGCGGTATAACCTGTAGATATATCCAAGAGGATCCGTCCTTACGAAGCAGACGGATGTCGAGAGACATCGGAACACACACTGTGGCAAAGAGAGCTTTCAAAAGAGTCAGCCATTCGCGTTTCAAAAAAGAAATAAAGAGAAAGGGAGGCGATGGAGGTCTCCCCGCCACTGCCGTCACCCCTCTTCCTCCTACAAAACACGCATGTTCACATATGCGACCTCGTTTTTTCATTTCGTCCATATATCTCCCCCATATGTCACTTCAACCGTCTAGAGGACTCTCTCGGAGACCTTTCCCTTCCTCCAATCCCGTCCCAACACTCATGCCATCCTTCCACTCCTTTTCCATCCTTCACACGCACCACCAAGGGGAGGAAGCCACTACTTGCACGGCAATTCAGACATCGCCCCCGCCCCTCAAAAAATCCACTTCACGCGACTCAATTCACCCCGAACTCTTAATTGGACATTAAGAGGACCTCTTTATTTTTAGAAGCCAAAATAGATTAAATCTGTATCGCAAGAAGTGCTTCTCTCTCTCTCTCTCACACACAAACACGCACAACCACCGACCAACCACCACCGCCACGCTCCTCGACAACAGAAACGTGTCATTATTTCCCGACACGAACGGGCGCGAGTTACACGGGGAAATTTTCCGAGACAATCGGGAATGAGATACGATCCGCGCGTAATTCGGCAGCGCACGATCGAGTGCCTCGCTCCACATTCGCACGAGTTCACGTTTAAAGAAGGAAAAAATCCGAACACGAAATGGGGGGAAAGGTTGAATGAAATGACTATCCAAACAGATAAAACCGCAAGGAAGAAAAAACTGATTTGATCGAATATAAAGTAAAAAAAATGTATCGAAAACCTCTTTTTACAACTGTCTAAACGCGATCACCAGGATAAAATACGAAGATCGACTGTAGGACTGTAGGATATCAAGGTTCGTTTTTCCCAAGGACCACACGAGATCATAACAGGAGAGTAATTCCCGCGAGAGAAGTTATGTAGGCTTTGGTGCGCTGCACCCTCCGCCACCCACCAATCTGGTGATTTGCAGGGTATTATGTAGACGAAGATGTATCAGTAACATCATGTGGAATTGTGACATTTCTAGCTTTACCTTATAAAAATTTTATTTATCACTTCATATGTTCATACAAATGGAGGCATATTCAAATAAAAATTAATTTAAAAGGCAACGCCGGTATTTTAGAGTCAGGCGCAGGAAACGCAAACAATTTCTCCGGCCCGAGAAAGCCAGATGAAAAGGCGTGAAATTTAACACGGAAATTTTAAAATAGGCACATAAAATAGGGTCGTAACATCTTTCCTGACGAATTTTTATGGCCAAAAAATTGTTCACACGCGAACTTCACGTATAATAAGACACCACAGTCTTTCGGTTCGAACACCTATCAGGTTCGCAGAAAAAAACTCTCAGCTTCTAAAATGCCAAACCTAATAAAAATTCTGCGCCATAAACTCGCTCAAGTTCAATTCCACCAAGAAAGACAAAAAATATGAACTGAAGTTAACATTAAAGTAGCCTAATGAGACAAACATCAGTAAGATACGGAAATTAAATTATCGTAATGGATTCGTTTCGCTTTTACATGCGGAAAAAACAATTTTTTCATTTAATCGAATAGAAATTCCGCCGGACGAAACCGGCGTAAAAGACGCATCGTAAAAAAAACAGCCAAGATAGGATCATGATCTCACCAAGTTATTCGAGACAGACACGCGACATGGAAACAATCTAGCTGCTCACGTGGGTTCTCAGTCAATAAAAGAGGTCGCCGAGTTCGTTGAAATGGCAAGTCGAACACGTAAACAAGTCGGAATACACATTATGCCTCTCGAAGCAAAAATAAAAGGAGAAAAAGAGACGTGACAAAAGCATTCCATCGAGATAATCACTAACAGAGGTCTGCGAAAAGGGTTAATTTAAAAGTGAAATTGTGTGAAAGAAGTTTAAGATAGAATCGAGGATCTTTTATCAAGGCGAAAGAATTTCACTTGGACTGAAAATAAAAACGGAGAAGGGAAAGAAAAATAGTGTTCGACCGATCCTGACCTGTGTTCTTGATAGACAACGTCCAGTGACCAAAAATAAACGTCTACAAGATCGTCTAGCAATAACTTTCTGAGGGCAAACTAACAACAGTTCACGATTGAAGATATCCGGCAAAGAATAAGCGTTAAATCACTGCACTAGTCTCCATATAAACTTTCTGGAAGCTCCAACGTTTTCAATCGTAACATCTACATGTAGTTTTACCTAGGTTTGTGGACTTTGAATACTTCTATCGACTAGTTATGCAACAAAGAATGATTCAATAAAACTATAAATCACAGAGCGTGTACTATTACAAATTCTGCGGAATAAGAACAGCCGATATCAAACCAATCTCTATTCTGATATATTGCGAAATTCATCGATCCAGCAGCACGTGCAACGCCAACCTATCACCACACAATATGTTTTCCCTTCGCCAGCCTGTACTGTCAAAACCAACTCTGATGAAAAATTACGCTACACAAAACCGAAGCAGGGTACAGCTGCAGGCTTACGGACGTATTGATGAGTTAAAAGATGACTACAGGAGAAACGGCAAATGGGGGTAGCTAGTACCTAAGTCTTTTTATTTCTACAAAGCAAATAGGAAGGGTAAACAAGAAGCACGTGACTTATAAATTCAATAAGACATGAAAAGAAACTGATAAGCCAGACACCTTCAAATTATAACACGCACTGTATCTCTATAATGCGCACCAAACTCCGCCTTTATAAATCGGCAAATCTAGGCCAGTAACGCGAATCGCTGGTATTATTCGGAATAAAATAATCAATGTCAATTAAGAGTCACTTTCACAATAACTTGGCAGAGAGGTGGTTATCGTGCCTATCTCCCGATGAAAAGGTCGCGGGTTCGAATCCGGTCGATGGCATAATCGTACGCGCTTTCCATGGATCTATTACATATAATTAGGGAAACATTTTTCTGTTAAAGAAATTATTAATATAACTCTAGAACACCTCGAAAAAATCCTAGTTTGGACGGACACGTATATTTCAACGTCGACATCACTTCATAATGATCCCGACACATACAATCCGGAGAAGATTAAGGAGATTTCGACCGATTAAACCTGGCGAAAAACAAAACATTTTAAACCGGCGGGCGATATATACCCTTCTCCTCACCTAGGCAACAACTTCCAGTACGAGACGCACGACAAGTGCGCATCTCCTCAGCGAGTGCCACAAAGTCACGAGCTGCTTTCCTCCTCCTCCTCCCGGACTTTCGATTCGCCGTGGCCGAGGTAATGGGAGAAGTCGGCTCTCTACTAATGCCACCTTTTCCTCTCGCTCTACCAGGCAACAGTCGTGTGGCGCAACTCGCAATAGTCTCTCTCCCTCCCTCTCCCCTCAAACAAAGGGCACTACGACAAAAGCCCACTCCGCAACGTTATCTATCTCTCTCGAAGGCGCGCGCGCTGCGTTACCTATCAGACATTTCTTCCGTCTCTCTATCCTAGTCACGCCCTCCTCGACCCCGCTCCAGCTTCCAGCGATAAGCACGTCATATCAACGTCGTCTATGCCCGAGAATTTCTTCCAAGGTTAAGTGTCGGTAAAAAGTCAACGGTGTCGTCGGTAGCCGCGTATATACGAACCGACCTCTACGCTCCTACACACGTGGAGGCCGAAAAAAAAACCGACCGCCGAGGAATACTTTTAATTCCGACCTGAATCGCAGAGAGAGAGAGAGAGTGAGAATGACGTCGGTGATTCCTCTCAAAACGGTGACGCAATCGAATTCTATTTATTCGCCCGCGGGGAGCGCGCGTGATGAAGTCACCTCGAAAAACGGAGGAAACACGTAACGAAATTAAAATGCACGCGGCGCGGGATTGGATAATACAGGCTGAATAATACGTTTAAATGGATAATCTCAATTAGTTTAATACCTGCGTTTCCAGGTTGGGCACGATTAAAGCATGAAGAATGTGATCGAAATGAACCATGCTAAAATGCCATATATTGCAATTAAATAAATCTATTTTCTAAATATGCTTAAACAAGCACTGCAGCAACTGATACCAAGATCATGAAAAACTCCCTGAAATTAGGACTCGCACCACCCTTGAAGTTGCTGATTTCTACAGATATTTCTAAGAGACTTCTGAATTAAAATAAATTATGAAGCTGAGACATAAATCTCTTCCTCAAAATAAAGCTGTTTCCAAGAAGTGGCACTAATATTACACACATTTCTCAATTTCATATTAAAATAAATATGAAATTCTCTTCAATTTGGAACTTTAAGGCAATATTATACAATTTTTTCTAATATTAAATCAAAAGAACACAAAAATGAGATACACCAAAAGCCTCACATGTTTGTTTCTTTAAAGCTGAATAAATATTAACACACGGAAAATTTACTGCTTCATAAGATAATTACTCTATGATTTACACAAAGCACATTCTAGATGTACATTTATTGCCCCTGCGGTTGCCAAAGCTACCTTCTAATACCTAAGCTAAGCACCGTTGAATTGACTGAATCAACTGGATAACAATCCTTGCCTACAAATCAAAGTGCAAGTGCAATAAAACACCAATGTTTTACGATTAAAAAAAAATAACCCAAGTGACACTTTCGCGAAGGTAGATTGTGATTTACGCGATCTAGTTGAACAAATCTTAATCTGGTATGAAAAAATAAACGGTCCTTCGAAAATCAGAATAGCTTCACGAAGAAATGAGGTTTTCCTCCCGGTGCGATTGTGGTAGAATGCTGCATATCTCATCCCTCATCTTACTCTCTCGTTGTGTTCTATTTGATATTCAGCATTCACGCGGATGTTGGCGGGGTTAGTGCCTACATCATTGCCATATTCCGATAGCCATCGCCACCATATATCTTTATGCCATTTCGTGTCATTTATATGCAGGACAAACAAGGCAATCATGATGGTGTAGTTCATTCTCCATAACCTTCGGGAGCGAACCGAAAACCAACGATACAAACAATGAGGATTTTGAATGTTAGTGACCTCCTTAACCATTTATAATAATTCGAAATTGTCCGTTCGTCCGTCACAGTTTTATCAAGCTCTTCCAACTGGTATTTTCTGCTCACGATCGCTGTGATCTAGAAAAATCTAAAAACTCAAGAGTGTCCCAAATCCTATTTCATAAACCTTCCTTTTTTTCTCCATATGATTATCATGGGAATGAATGCATGTTTTTTATTAGCATTTTAAAATAGGTTGCAATCGAGATTAAGCATTAAGCCTACATACCGAAAATAGAATGAAATTCAATTTTTAGGTACGTTTCGCTTCCAGCGTGAGCGCCTATTGTCGTCGGTCGGTCTGTCTGTCTTGTCTGCCCGTCCGCATGTTCGTTCTCGGCTTCTACAGAACGGATTTTCATGAAAATTGATATTAAGGGCTTACGATAAAAGATAATAAGAAAATCGCAAAAATGAATCACGTAAGCCAATCAGGGATGATAAAAAATGAACTTTCCGTCATATCTCCTAAATATATTGCTCATATCAAAATATTTCTAAAACAAAACTTGTAGAAATTAGAGTAATTCTTTTCCTATACATTTTTATCGTAGGAGTAGCCGTTATCAAGAAAATCAAAGAAGAATGTCTTACTGAGGTTATAAATGTTTTTCGGGTTATCCCGCGTAAATTTTTTGGCGTTAAACGCCAACGTTTCTTCTCCTTTGCCGGAGACTTCTTCTGGGTGATCTGGCCGGGTGTCCTCATGTACACTTTATATATACTACGGTAGCAGAGGAGGGGTGGGCGGTTTATAGGAAGGGGAGGGTTGGTGATGGGGTGAGTTTTGTTGTGGCATTCGTCTTATCATATTGTTTACTATCACTGGAGTCCAAGTGTTGCTCAACTTATAGCCAGTCTCTGTTGAAATTCTTTCCGTGCTTCCTTATTTCTAATGCCTCCCGTATTTTCGCGAGAATTCGTGTGTTTTCGAAATCTATTTCGTGTCCCCCGGCGGCGTGTTCTGCTGCTGCTGATTTATCGGCATGTTTGAGTCGAAAGAAAAAAGGGCACATCTCCCCTACGTCAAGGGAACAACGGACAAATTGGGACAGGTATTAAAGAAATATAACATTACCACAATGTTTTGGCCCGTCAACCAAATTAAGGAGACATTAAAAACCACTAAACATAGGACGCCACTACAGGTGGAGGGGGTGTATAGGATGCCATGCAGGACTTGCGATCATGTTTATATAGGGGAAACAGGGAGAACGATCAAGACACGAGTAGAAGAACACAAACATTTACGCGGGATAACCTGAAAAACAGTTATACCCTCAGCATGACAAGCACGCGCGAAAGCTTCAACCAATTAGTAAGAATGTCTTAATTCGAGTAGAACTTAGAAATTTTCTTGCGTGGTTACTTCTTCATTATTGCTAATATAAACAATCTCACAAACTGTTTAATTTACTTACGTGTGCATGCAGTATTATTAAATGGGAAGAAAATGGTTTATTTATGATGAAGAAAAGAACTTTAAAACGCTATTTCCCTTACCTACAGGTAAATCATTTCTTTCTAATACTCCATTGCACGAAACGACGCGCCCATTTGTGATACGCTGTACACTTTCCTAACTTGTTTTTCTTGCTAAGAGAAATCCAACCCGTTCCTAATTACTCCCAAATAACACGTTTAATTTTGAAAAATTTAAAAATTTTGCGCTTCCAACAATAAGAAGTTATCACCACCGCGGAAACACACAATTTCGCCTCTTTTGTGTGTTCAGTGCTTAAACATGTAAAATAAGCAGAAGCGAATTTAGAAAGACCGCTAAAAATTTATATGATATGCATAATAATGTACTAAAAACTTTGTGAGATTCCGTGGCACCTCAGTAAAATCACAACAAAATAATTGAAAACATTAAAATACCTTTACGTTTTATTTTATATTTCGTTAGCCATCACGTGAGCATCAGGGGCCCTAGATTACACGGCCAACCCAATTCCCACCTACAGATTTGGGGCTCCGCGCTCCAAACGCACGTAGCCCACAGGTAAAGTTCCTCCTGGTCATGCAATATAACCACAAATTTTGGGTACCGTTTACTTCGACCCAGACGGATGGCTACGATGACTGCGAGGTAACTCAATCACCGGATATTTATTAAAATTAACGAGTATTAATTAAAAGTTCGTTAGCACCGCAAAAAGGTCAAAAAAATAGGAACGAGATATTGAACGAATACGCTCGCGAAGAAAGAAAGAATAATTGAACGAGGGGCAATTTGTCATTAGAAACGAGAGTGCGGACGTGTTACTGTCCTAAGAAAAAAGAAGACAACTTCCAAAAAATGGTAAAGAGATGGTCGAGCTAGTTCAATAACTGCTTTAAAAATTGGTACTTCATTTGCCGACGCAAAATGAAAGTTTTAATTATTGTTTATTTGGAATTTTAAACTTAAAATTCTTCAAAAGTTTTGGTACTATAACGTCCATACAAAGTATTTTATTCAATAACTAATTAAGAAATTTTAACTTTGTATCTCTAACCATTTGCTCAGAATCTTGATTTGTAAATTTTGAAACCTCCCCTGCCGCCCACCGTTTTTTAAAAACGGTGGTCTGTAGTGTTACAGACGGCATTAAAGTTCACACAAATAGTCAACACTTTAACTTTCTATCTATATCCATTTGCTCAGAGTCTTAATTTGAAAACTTTAAAGGGACCCCCTGCTACTCACCGATTTCTCCAAAAATATTCTTTCACCGCGTAATACATCGCACGTCACAAACATCCTGCAAGTTTCAGTCTAATATCTCTCACTGTTTACTTGATATTTTGATCCACAGACGGAAAGAAAGAGCGAAAATATTAGCGCGTTTATAAAACGAAACGCGCTAAATGTACACGAAGCGAACTCGTTCTCTTAGAATCTCACGCACCGTTCATTGTTTCGGGAAAGACTTGGCGGGAGAGGATTGGGAGTTAAACAAAAGCCCAAACATTCACCCTTCGTCGCCTCCTCCTCCTCCTGGGATGCTTATTATTTGGAGGATAAAAGGATGATGCTTTCATTATGGCGACTGATGATTAGAAGTGGGAGGAGCGGAATCCTTGGGCACGTTGATGGACTAACAACGCGATCCCTCATTTTCCAGGTGAAATCTGACGGGGGGAGGGAGGAGGCGGGAGGGGGGGGGGAGGGACGGCGGCAGTCGAGCGATGAGAATCCGCCGCCACCTTGAGCATCGCATTTCCGCTCTGTAGCGTCCCCTCTGGGTGCGGTTTA
Source organism: Uropetala carovei (assembly GCA_036926305.1). NCBI lineage: Eukaryota > Metazoa > Arthropoda > Insecta > Odonata > Petaluridae > Uropetala > Uropetala carovei. Next base: position 2,012,802 of record JAXCHB010000101.1, on the reverse strand, counting down.
CTTTACGAATCCCTCACCAAGAGAAAAAAATAACCGTTAATTTCCGGAGAGTAAAGTAATTAAATAATCCGGGGCGAAAATAAGATCGCCCTCGTCCCGCCGACCGACGTAGTGAAAGCTCGTTAAATGTTTGACCAAGCGGCTTTAAATGGCGACGTAATTTTATCGTGACATCCATCGATTTAGGTTAAAAAAAAAGGTCGACAGACTGAACACAGGAAAACTGACGAAAACTTGTTGGACAGGATTACCAGCGAAAATAGTTCAGATATATACGTGATGACCAAAGTAAGGTGAGTGGCAGGATGTGCAACGCACCGAAACGTGCCTAACAATTATCTCTAGCGGGTTTGACTCTCCTGTTAAGATGACTGATAATCCTAACACAGGAGTTCCGAACCCGGTGCTTGCGAGCACCCTCGCATTCTTTGGTAGCCTGACTGTGATCCTCTGCGATGCTTAAATAACTACTTTCGGTGAACCAGCACTGAAGATGGCTGCTTTGTTTTTTTATAACTTTGCCGTGGCTATTGGAGGTACCCGAGTACTTTTTATGTGCTCATTCTTGAAGCATCTATTGACATTTGAATAACTTAAAACGTTGGTTTGATTTCATACATGATCATGCCTGTTCCTGCAAAAGTGAAGTGGTGTACGCTTAATATTATAGGATACATATTGGTGCTCGCCATATTGAAAAGACCGGAAATCCCCATCCTAGGGGGAAAACAAGCATATAAATCGCTCTGTACTACAATCGATCTCGGTGCATTATAACGAAAGTGTACAAATTTTACGTTTCCGTAAAAACGCATCCGGAAATCCGAAAGGCTATACGCGGGACGGATACTACACGGATCGGCGGCTCGGCTTTTAACTTCCCTTTCCTCAAGGGGGCAAAGCCGACGCCATACGTTACGCACGGCACGTAATCAATACTAAAAGATTACCGCCTACGAGGGGGAAAGAGAGAGCGCCCCTCAATAAAAATCAACCGCCCAGTCGCTCGATACAGATTCCCAGGAAGAAGGTATCACTGATACACCGAACGAAATAAAAAAAAACGACCATTCGCGTAACCGTTAGAGACGATATCTTCCTTCCCTTTTCGCCGCATCCGGCCGTGTACCAAAGGGAGAAGAGGAGGAAGCGTGTTTCGCATGGCGGCGGAGTGAATGACTCGTGATGGGTGAGTGGACGATGGGCAGCAGCGCTAAAGGGAGGGAGAGAGCAGACCACGGGGCTATGGAGCAGAGTCTCGCATCACAACGCCTTCTTCGGGGAAGCCCCCCGCCCCTTCTTCGCCCCCGTAGAACCTTTTAACCCAGGGGCGTGCAACCTTTTTACGTGGTGGGCCGTATTCATGCATGAGAGTGCTTTGGAGGGCCGGATTCGAGGTCGCAAGTACCTTGGTGGGCCGGATGAGAGTTTACGAAGGAACTTACTCAAGAGGTTTTAAATATGAAAATATAAAGTTTTAACCAATTTTACCGTAAAAAATTCTCCATGAAATGTGTCATGACAACAGTATTTCTTAAAATGTACAAAACTGTTTGTAATAAATATCGCAGACCATATATTCAACAAAGCTTCGCGGGCCCGATAAAAATGCTCTACCGGGCCGGATGCGGCCCGCAGGCCGTAGGTTGCACGCCCCTGTTTTAACCCCTCGAGCCGCTTGTACGTACTTGCGTACGGACCGAGAAATACCGCGAGAGCAGCGGTTGTCCGTACACGTGTACGGAACCTGACTTCTCTTTATTCAGAGTTCAGTATTTGAAGCATCTTTCGCCTTGTCCAAAAACATTAAAATGAATAAATTCGAAAGGATATTTTTAAATGGCCACTTCGAGGGGAGAACAGGGATAAGGACAAGTGAGGGAAGAATTACAGGGTTAATTACATAAGGCGCCCTTTTTCACCATCGGAGTAAAGAATCTCACAGATAATATCTATTGCTGGTTGTTCCAATTTGTGGTAGCATACACACATTTTCGCGATTTTTTCCGATTCATTCCCAGCAGCTGATCCTACATCCACCGAAGTTTTCCAATTTCTAGCTCTCTTGCGTATCAACCAATCCTGAACATATAGTTTCTCTGGATTACAGGATTCCAGAAATATTGCCCGTACAGACGGACAGACAAACCTAATAATAAGCGCTTTTTAACAAAACAAGTTAGGAAAGAGTACAACGTATAACAAATGGGAGCGTTTCGTGCAATGGAGTATTAGAAAGAAATTAGTATATACCTGTACGTAAGGGAAATTGCGTTTTAAAGTTATTTTCTTCATCATAAATAATCCATTTTCTTCCTATTTAAAAATAATGCATGCACACGTAAGGAAATTAAACGTCTGTTTGTGAGATTGTTTATGTTAGCAACAATGAAGAAGTAACCCTGCAAGATATTTTCTAAGTTCAACTCGATTTAAGACGTTTTTGTTTGACTTCCTCGATAACGGCTACTTCTACGATAAAAATGTATAGGGAAGGAAATACTCAATACAACTTTTATTTCAAAAATATTTTGATATGAGCAATACTTCACGAGATATGACAAAAATTTAATTTTTTGTCACCAGTAAAGTGGTACCCCTGATTGGCTTACGTGATTCATTTTTGCGATTTTCTTATTATATTTGATTGAAGTCCTTAATATAAAATTTCATGGAAATCCGTTCAGTAGAAGCCGAGAACGAACATGTGGACGGACGGACAGCCGGACGGACGGACCGACCGACGATAATAGGCGCTGTAAGCGAAACGCGCCTAAAAATGACCAGCTTGAGGAGTTAACAGAAAAACGAGGTTCTCCTGCGTTGGTCGGCAAGAGGGCGGTAGGGTGAGAGAAGCGAGGATCCATAGAGAGAGGGAGGGAGCGAAGGGAGGAAGAAGAAGAAAGACGGCTATGTATTCCAGCAGCCTAGAAACAAACACTTCCGGTGAGAAAGGATACCGGGTTCCCCGTCGTAACTACGCCGCTGGAACGAATGCGCGTTCGAACGTAGACTCTGGATGGTTAATCGACGCCCCCGCTTTATGAGGAAGGAGTAATTGACAAGGTGTCGCTTCGCTCTTAGGCCGGACTGCTAAAAGAAAACAAAAACTCCCTCCTCCTCGTTAGCATCGGTGGTAACGGTTTTCCGAAGCGTTGCGAAACGAGCCTATGGAAACAGAATTTGCTTTGTCTGAAGGAGGTTGCTTGAATGAAATTTACATACGTTCCGACTCAGCTGAGGAACGTCCCCGCGAGCCGATAAATTATGCTAATACGTGATCCAAAACCTTAAGTCCTCGCTTTTGTTTCCAATTCTGTGACGGCGATAATTTTATCTACCGATGCAACGGTCACGAAATCTCTTATAACGACTGAATCGTCGCGTCGATTGAAATGCTAAACTTTTTTAACTGCGTCAAAGTTAGAACAATAAAAATAAACTATACTGAAATCGACAATCGAACTCGGACCTTGAGCTTACCAATGTTCGCCTTAACCGATTAAGCTTTCACCTAAGCCATACTACAAGCAGATCTATCTTTTAGCCATTTCAATCAGATGCGATAAATTAGAAGGTTCGCCTAACGCATCGGTGCCCAACCTTTTTTTACATGATTCCGAATCCTTCGGCGGGCCGAATCTCGAGTTTAAATCGGAAGCTACATACATATTTTGAGGTGTTATATTAATTAAAATAAAGTCTAAATAAGGTTTTCACGGTTAAAACTTCAATAATGAAAGTATTACTACCAAAATTTTCAAAAATGTATGAATTTGTATATAAAACTTCTGATTGCTTTTTCGTCATACCTTAGCGGGCCACAAGTTGAACGACTCTGGTCTAACAGATGATCAATCAATTTAAGGATAAGCAATAAGTTTGTCAGATCAAATATGAGAAATGGAAAAATAACTGAGAAAAAATCTCTGGTAAAACACGAAAAATCCAGATAAAACGGTCCTTGGAATCAACTCCTTATAACAGTGGCGGAAGTTACCTAGATTAATGCTACCTCGGCAGCTTGACTTGTTAAGGCAACCATATGGCAAATGAGAGCGTAGTTCTACTCAAGGCCTCAGAAGCATATTTTCCTGATTTATGTTCATAGTTATACGTCAGCAAATGTGAACCTTACAACAATACGATATAAAATGATTCACGATAATCAAGGTGGGTATAAAATTAATTAACAGATAAAGCTAGGATTCAAGTGTTAATCGAAATTAACGGGAAATAACGCAACACCTTGAAATAGTCCAAGCGAAAGTGACGTTCTTGCTAACAATGGCACTTACACACGTGGAACATTTCCATTAAATATTTTGGGTCATAAAAGAGCGTCATTGTTGAACAAAAGAGGAAATAATTCTATACACCGGTTGACACTAGACTGAAATTTACGCCGCAATCAATAAGATATCCCATTTTAATGCCATCCGCATATAAGAAACGTCGGTAAGGTTAGCACAGATATTACAGGGACGTTTTACCTCCAAGGTCATAGGAAACAATCTTTTTTAGCATATCGACAATTATTTCAAAACTGATAAACGAAACAAAGTCCACGCGAGACTTTGCTAAACGTTCGTATCAAGTCATGCAACATTACGCAGATAATCCGATAATTAATTTTAGCGCGGCAAAGTGTCAATATTGATCAGAAATGAATGTAAACAAAACGGAATAATTAATACTCTGCGAGACGTGACACTACTAATTGGGTCAACTAAATATAATAATGCTGCCGCATAATGTATGTGACGTTATAACGTTAAGCTTTGTGTTGTTTTCGAGATATATATGTATATATATCGCCAACACAAGACATTCCAACACGTTTCTCAAACGTTATCACAATTCACCTTGCCTTGCAACTCAATATCGAAACACAGATAACAACAAAAAACAAGGTCGAGATGATAAATCATCTTCTGAAGCAATGTCCATTGATAAATATTAGTCATTATATTCGTTTAATATTAAATGGCTAAAAAAGTATCATCGTCAATTACAAACTTCAATGTTGGCATCTTTTATCGAAATATTAACTTTATCATTAGGATATCAGCAACTACTTGATGACATAGCCCATTACACTATAAAGAAGAGCGTTATTTTATTTTTTTATAGGGAAGTGATACAAAAATTATGGATTTAAAATAACGCAAAAGACAGCATTAGTAAATGCGCGACTTAATTAAAATCGAAGAAATGAGGATAAAATGCTTACTACGGCGGAGTTGTGTCTCGACTACGGATTTGCTCAGAAGAGAAAACGAGCGTAAATCAACAGATAGTCTCTCGTATGGAATTCAGCAGTCAAGCATATAAATATAAAAGTGCCGAGAAATCAAATGATTGGCCAAGTGGAGAAACGAGAGAAAAGTCTGTTGCTATGGGTTTCGCGAGACTTTAAAAATTTTTTTAAAAAGCCAAGGAAACCAAAGGAAAAAAAGTACCATCGAAAAATAAAAGCTTCCAAAAATAGGAAAATATATAAAACCTTCGAATTCGGTGAAAGACTGAGGAAAAGCGACATATTTCTAGAGAAAAAATAATGATCGCATATGCAACGTCGGGCGGCCTATCGCATTATAACGGGAACCTGCATCTTTGACTTAATGCGGGCCACGTCGGAAAAAACCTATTCGCGGATCACGGTGAAATACAAGGGAATTAAAGCACTTTTCAAGACTGTACGAAAGTCTTTAGTTTGAGAACTACTTAATCCTTTCACTTCCAACGGAATAAATTAGTCTCACTATATTTTTAAAGATTCGAATGAGAAAAATGTAATCAACCATATCATTTGAACGCGCCACGATGATATTCCATGAGTAGCACTTGGCCTTCCATAGAATTCTAAAACTTTAGACGATGGAGCCTTCTAGTTATAATTTATGGCAATAAGAAATGTGAAACTGGTAAGGAAATAAAAAATTGGCGCAGCATTCATTGCTCAAACTTCCTCATATCAATATGCATCTAATCCGCGCAATAATGCAAATTTTTACGATGGCGCTTATTTACACACGATCTGACTCGTAATAACAATCATTACGCTCTAACTCAGGAGTTCCCAAACTTTGTGAAGCCACGGAACCCTTATATTCAAATATTTCTTTTCGCGGAACCCTAACTAAGAGATGGTAAGCCTAATCTATATTAAATTAACTTTTAAATCATTATGTTTATTTATATAGCTTATGTATCTTACAGTATGCACTTTACAAGTGAGGCTAACGTTTCCTGCTGCAAATTAGAGAAGGAAGAATGCATCCAGTCTCTATTACGAAACCCCTTTTAGCTCCTGCGGAATCCTTGGGTTCCGCGGAACATAGTTTGGGAAACCCTGCACTAACTAATAAATTTAGGTTCCACCTTTATGGAATTTAGTCATGACACAGATGGAAATAAACTAAGTTCCTTCCGTGGAAGATACATAGCTTGCTTCTATCTGTATAACGATGATGCTGTTATTGGAGAGAGAGTTGTGGTAGATGGGCGTAAAACTCGATAATTACCATGCCACTGGGCACTACATACTTAGTTCTTTGATAAATATAGATTATGTGTTATCATTTACGACTTTAGTTCTATAACTGGAAGAATTTTAATATAAACCCATGATGTAGTTTCTGGTTAAGTAGATACTTTGTGAAAATTGACAAGAATAAACTTCCCTCCATTTTTCGCGATATGGTTTATTTTAACAATGCTTCTATTCCGGGAGACGCCATCTGTATACAGGAGTTTTCTTCAGATTCTGACGAACCATTTCTTTCCTAGCGTCACACACACACGACGGCCGAAAGGCACGGAATCGCTAAAATAACTTTTTCTGACCCAGGATGACCTAAAACATACATACCCACCAAAGTATCGAATTTTAACGTTCTCCGCGATCTCAATACTTTCTCTATATTCTTCGCACATGAGAGAGTAAAATATACAATCGGCAGTGAAACTGTTAACATTCTTCAACCTCCAACCGCACCGCTGCACATCGGGAATTATTATTTTTTTTGCAAGTTTCACCAGAAAAAAATATACGAGTATATGAATCGGTCCACCGGAGATAACAGGATAAATCTGAATTCACGAGAAAACCGTACTGTAAACTCACATGACCGAAAGGTGTCCCTATTAAAATTAACCCCCCGCCCCGGGGTGAGAAAAAAATGAAACATCTCCCGCGAATTCGACGCGGCAATTGGACCGGACCCACCCGAAAAACATCGACCACCAAATTACCATCGCGATCTCAAACGGTTAATCGCTCGGGACCACGTTATAGTCCGACAACGCACCGTCCGGTCTTAAAAAAGAAAAAACATAAACACGCAGACACTATAGTTCCCCGCTTGGTCGGCCGCCCGCGATTCCTCGCGGGGGAGATTCCGTCGAGATTATTCATGTCCGCACGCTCTCAAGTTTCCCTACATGGCAGGACGCACCTGCGACCGCCGCCCACCTACTACCACCACCCTGCGGGGTGGAAGGGGAGAAAGTGAGCCAAGGTCGGGGGGGGTCAGAGTCACGGCGGTCAAGAGGAAGCGAGGGATATCACGGAGCAAAAATGGGGGAGGGGAAAAAACCGCGGTGACCGCTGGAAGGCGTTTCATGGCAACGCGAACGATCGCATTACGCCCTCTTCTCCTGACAATTGCCACTCCCCCGCTCCGTTCCGTGCGATATTTTCGGATGACTTACGCAGCCCAGAATCAGATCGGGGTTTCGGAAACTTTTAAATCCGAACGATGCGAAAGAATTTACTTATGTTTCAGTAGCTCATATAGACGTCAAGACTTTTACAAAGAGAGTAACAACAATAAAAACTACGAAACACGAAGGCCATGCTCTCAGCAGGATTCGAACCTTCGACCCTAGCATTGGGAGCGAGACAACCTAACCCTGTGCTTCCCAAACCATTTGTGGTCCGCGAAGGTTTCCAAAATGTAATTTTTTTGAATGAACCGCATATTTAGTTGAATATTTTTTGGGAAAAGTTAATCAATTCTTACGCTATCACAGGTATTCAACACTTTAGTAATGTACCTAGTTAGCTTAAAGATTCTTCTACTCCTTCATATTTCCAGATTTTCACCTCTCTGCAGTCAAATTAACCCTCTTTCACTAATGTGGTTACAGTTAAGTACGTTTGTGTCGGAAATGAGGTGGTCCGCAGGGCCTGGAGGGTTGCTGTAGTGGTCCACGGAGCTCAAAAGTTTGGGAAGCACTGCTCTAACCACCCATATACCAGGCCGGCTACGTTCACTAATATAATAATCGTAGATTGGCAAAGTTTTACGTAATGAAGGCCATCTTGGAGAGAAAATCGATAGGAAAGTGGAAATATTTCAAGGACGAGATGAGAGAAATCGATATCTTTCGCGGCGTCATTACAATGAATACGGATTATTTTATCAGTTTGACGAATTAAAAAGTAGTTTGAAAAGATAAAACACGAAACGCAACGCTGCGACGGAAAGAAACACAACAACAATAGAAGATTACCTTAAACTCAGCAAAAGGTAAAAACAAAATTCATTAAAACCTGACAGAATTTCTAAGCATTATAGCATTATCGGATTTCCCACCGGAATGAAATAATTACTCACACAAACATAAATCGCCTTTTCGATTTGAATTATTTTAAATGTTTTCAGCATTCCACCGCTTTGTTCTGTGGGTAAACTTCCACCTTCATCACAATCTCTCCTATTTAATAAATTCCTTTCCTTCGGGAAATCCGCGGACTACCAGAAGTCCTCCGGCGACAGGTTAAGAACCTCTGCTCTACAGCCATGACTTCGATCTAAACTGTATGAAGAACTCGCTTAACTTTGGAAGCTATCTCGATCTTGAAGCCCAATAACGAATCTTCCTATTATAAGTTTGGATATTTAAAAAAAATAAAGCCGTGACTTAAAATTAATAAAAATTCCAACTAGCTCAATTGTTCAAAGTTTAACTCTTCGAGCAGATTGAAGAAAGACTGGCGAAGATGCGAGGAATCGAAGGTGAAGGTTATTAACGTGCCCGACCATTCCGTGATCCATCACTCGGCACTTTGAAAAACCATAAAAAAGAGATGTATCGCGAAAGACAAAAGGAAATTTAATTGGGAATTGACCGAGAAAAATAGAACGAAAAAATAAGGACAATAGGAGCAGTATAAAGAATTGAACAACGGCATGATCGTTAGGAAGCACTGATTGGATGGGAGACGATTCACGGCTGTAAATCGCTTTTAAAAAAACCGAATAAACCATATTTGAAACAACAGAGAGGAAACGAAGTGACGAAATTCCGCAGATTCTTCCGCATGAGGTGAGAAGCAATCAAGAAGTAGAAAAAAACCTTCGTCATAACGTGTGTGTGTGTGGGGATCATGCCTTTCGCTGTCTATAATGAAAGTACGTACAGTGCACAGAAAATTCTACTTACATACCAAGATAGAAAAATAATAAATGTCGTTTTAACATACTATCAGTGTATGGTTGTTCAAAAGAAACCTATTTCATCTTAGCGACTAACAACACAATGTACCTTTTCGGTTAATAACCACGTTATAAGAAACACTGTGATTTCTGCTCTCCTAATAATTACACACAACAACAAAAGAAGCAGTGGCGTAGGGACCATGGATCCGATGGATCGGTCGATCGAGGGCCCGGAGCTCGAGGGGGCCCGAAGGCTCGTGGTCGACATATACAAAATTTTACCCTTTGTGTCATTTTAAACCACAAGAGCTGCTAAATACAGTGAAAATAATCCGAGATCATGAAACTTATTTCATTAAAATTTTCCCCTTAAAAAATAAAATAACCAAAAAATATATATTGGAGGAGAGGGGGGGCCCGTAAATAATTTTCGAACCAGGGCCGGATTCACCTTGCTACGCCACTGGAAAGAAGTATAACACGTACGTAATTGAGGCATCTTTATACAATATTTTCATAGGACATAGAAATAGTAAAACGCAAAAAATATTTTTTTAAAGAAAGATATAACGAGATATCACAAAAAAACGAAGGGAGAATGCTTATCCTCAAGATAAAAAGTGAGTATACGGATTTTAACCTAACCAAATTTTTCATGATGCCCTCGAGGGATTAAAAAAAGGTACGCATCTCGGAAATCTAGATCTCTATAGAGGAAATTTTGGACAATAATTAAACGTTTTCGGTCGGAAGAAATTAAGCGAAAATGACATTGCCCCTCGCATTCCAACCAATTGGAAAACCAAAATACAGTTCAATTTCAGCTTAGATGACACATTCAAATCTATCAAAACTTATCAGTTGGACAAACATAAGCGATTTAATTAATTTTACTTACAGCTTGTTTTAAACAAATAATCCTCCTTCGCTAAGAAAAGAAATAGTAAGCTAGCCTTATGGTTGGAATCCAATTGATAAACTAGTTAGTTCCAACAGCCACAAAAAGGTTGGGGAAAACAGATGCGAGTTTCCTTTCAACCAATTCACCGCCATAGGAATTATCTCGATTATCGACTGGATTCCAGCCATAAGGTGTGCTTAATCCAACGATGAAATTAATATTTCGTCCATTATCTTTTGATGATTTCTCTTCCATTCAATCGCCCTCCGAATATAAAAATAGCGATCGATTTTCACCTGGACGATTTATCCAGAAAATAAGTAATACGACTGCTTTAATTAAAAATATCAAACCGACTTTCTCTCTATCTTATAACCTAATATTCCGATTTCTGAAAACTAATGAGAGAAAGCCAAACTTTTACCAAGTACTTGCGCCATTTCAGATAAAAAAAAGCCTTCTGCAACAGAAAGAGGAAAGGGCATAAACGATTTAAAGAGAACTTTCATAAAAAAACGACCTTCGATTAAAATACTTCGAAAGTTTTCTCAGATCTACTTCACTTCTTCTTACTCGTCCCAGAAGAATTCCAAGATCAAGGAGTTGTAATAAATATATGTGGGGGTATGCATTTATTCAAAGTCAAACCTTCCTAACCCGGGGAGTTATCAATTGCCTGTAAGCATTCTAACACGCTGATTCGGAATTTCATAATGCGTATCTTCGACATCTCGAATTATTTTTTTCTTCGCGTCGAAGATGTTTCAGGATATACGCACACGCGCGGAACTCATACGCTCAAGATCTTCGTAAAGGTCAATTGTTCCGCATCGAAATTCCCTAACCGCCTCCCGAATGGTTTGCTATAATTTAACGGAAATAAATTATCCTCGTCCCAGGGCGCGCATTAAAAATTTAATTGGAAAAAGCTGTAATTCGTCTGCAGAGGAGATGGAAAGCGTCGAGACGCGGAGAGCGCCGCTTAATCGATTAGAGAAAGTATAGCATTAAAACCACAATGCGAGTTACCTGGCTTTAAAATTCTGAAATAAAAATACGCGCGTTTAAAGCCGGTATTGAAAAATAATCGCGAATTTCCTTTTTGTAAATAAAAGAAAACGAAGATGATGTTAAAAATGGTGCGCAGTAGTGCAGTCTTGTACAGTCAACCCACCAAAAACACAGTCTCGGGAAAATGAAATTCCGATTCAAAGAAATGTAACAAAGGAACGTCAATTACGCTCAGTGCCAAGTAAAATCACACGCTAATTTGAAAAAAAGCGTTACAAACTCATTCACTCCTATCCACCATGTTAAATCTTAATACCTGAATCAACATTTCTAAAGTTGTAACACATACACGCAATTAATTATGAACATCTCCCTCGCTTATCATCCGAGCCACTTATTGGTGGATTACCCGATCAAACCGATGAGATAAACTTTAAAATCTGAACCAACATTAGCAAAGATACAACACATATACGTGTATAACTATGAATATGAATTCAACAAAAAAGTATCGAGCTCGTCTTCTTTAGAGCTGAAAAAATGTTCAAGAACAAGTACTATAAAAAATACTTGTCACAGGTTATAAAAAAACGTACATTTCGGCTACAAAGCAGCCGTATTCAATACCAATTCACCGAAAATAGATTTTACCACTGAAAACGACTGCTTTGTAGCCGAAATACGCATCTGGTTTTTTATAACCTTGTTGCGGCTATTAGATACAGGGTCGGCCCGAAGACCTTTGGCGCCCCGGGCGAGATAGCACTCTAGCGCCCCCCTCCATAAATGTTTGTTGAGATAATTACGAAGTATGTACATGTTAATTTATTCATCGCTCTGTAAAGATTTTATAGATAAAGAAAAAACAGAATGGATGCCATAAATAATCCAGCCTGTTCGGCGATATAAATCGGTATCCAATATTTATTCCCTTACAAGTAACGCATAGATAGTCGGTCGGAATAGCGCCCCTAAGATTTTGGCGCCCCGGGCGGCCGCCCGGCTCGCCGGTACCTCGGGCCGGCCCTGATTAGATATATACACGAGAAGAGTATTTTTTAAAGTTCTTTTTCTAGAATATGAACATGAAATTCATTGATTATTCGATCTCATTTCTGTTCCACCATCCGATCAAATCCGAACTTGGTCCGTTCCCAATTAAATCCTATAATCGACGCTCTCTGCCGTGTTTCGAAATGAAGAGCGGTGGGACAGAAGGGAAGGTTGGGGTGCTTTGCCGTAGGGCTCTAAAGTTTTCTTATTGTGGGAGAAAGAGACACCTGCGAGAAGCAGACTGGAATCAGGAAGTAAAGAAACGCAGCAGCACGGTAATGGAATGCAATGAATAAAGGAGTTGCAAGGTCAAGAAAATACAAAGCACGAGAAGGGCGACGGCTTGGTAAAAATTTATATGATTCGGCTTCCAACTCCTTATTTATCATTAAGAGAACTAAAATTTATTGTTTTTATCTTCGCGAAAGCGCCTTTTTCCTGCCTCGAAGGACCAACACGCTCTGAGATTTATTTGGCAGCCAACGAAAAAGATAAAACTGCTCCCTTGGTCGTCGTAAATTTCGCCCTTTCGTGCAAAATGGAATCCTGAAAAAGGATCCGGAAGCGAGGTCAGCATCCGAACGATCCTGCAAAGCCGACCGTTCGATCAGGATGACAATGCCTTATCATTACGTCGTCGCCGGCATTAATTACGCGAAACAATGGAAAGGATGGCGACACCACATGCCCGTCCATCGAAAGGTATCGACGATTCGTCCGAATTGAGCAGAGATACGTCGCTTAACAGACGCGAGATACAAATTACATACGGCTCAAAAACAATCACTCCACCGCGCCTTTCAGCGCCGGAGAGCTGAAACCGCCGAAGCATGAATGAAGGGCGTTGTGCGAGGTCTTAATACGTACGTACACCCATTCCGGCGCGGGGCACGCGAAATACACTTAAAACGGACGAGCGAATTTCGAGTAGCTCTGACATTTTAAATTCGCCGTTCGAAATCCTTTTTCGTACTATAATTGATCCGAAAGAATGGAAAGCAAACTCGTGTTCGCGATGACATACTGAGATTTTATTTAACCATTCACCGAACCTTCAATAAAGATATTTTTTTTATGTTGACTCTTAAGAATACTATAATCTGAATTCCCTATCGACCAGATGCGTACAAAGCACGGCGGCCTTTCGATAAAATAAAAAGGCACCGCAAAGGGCTGATGACTTCTCCCGCATCACGTCTCCGCGCAGCTATATAAAGAGCAATTTCTAAAAAGAATGGCGAGCCAGTCTCGGCCGAAGTCGCCACTCCGTCGCTCAGCTCGGAGAGCAGCAGAGAGAGAGAGAGAGAGAACCCCAGAGTAGTCGATATCCCTTTTTCAGGGCTGCACGGCGAGTCGACCACCACCAACGCCCGCACGCACACAAACACGCAAAAAATATATATACGTTCTTGAAAAATAAAAACGTCTTTTTACCGTTCGTCAAAGTTGCAATTTATTCGGGATTATTATTTTTTTTTAAATCCCTTTCCTGATCCCGAATTCGCAATTAGGAAAATTCGATTCGTGAATTTCGAGGAATTAACGGTAGAACGTAAGGGGATATAACAACAACAAAAATAGCCTCGGGAGTGAACGAACTCTTTACACTCTGCATCACGCTCCTCCTGGATCTTTTTTTCCTTCCCTCCCTCCTAGCAGACAAACCCCCCCTCGGCCAATATCCCCACGGCTATGCGGGTCTCGCCGCGAGAGATGGGATGAGAGAGGGAAAATGAGCGAATATATATATAATACACGGAGGATATGAGGAAGGAGAAGCAAATGAAGAGTAGAAACGGGAGCTTAAATAATTTTCTAAGACCACAGATGCGCCTAATAAGCATTACCATTCTAATTAGCGAGGTCGTTTCTACTTTTCCCAGCGCAACTCAATGACTACTCGGGTTTCCCCATTTCCTCAACCCACGCAAAAGAAAAAACTTCAATGTTTTTCACAACACATACCGATTCGTAAAAATAAACTACTGCGAATTTTTCAAAAAAAAGCACTAGGGGCTACCTTGAAGCTTTCAAGCAAGGCGGTTTCTAAAATAAAACGAATACGCACAAATGTCTCAGATTTATATTTAGTGAAAAAAATGAAAGAACCGCTATAAGAGTTGAAAACATGTACATTTACATCAATACCCTGCAAGCCGCCAGAAGCGTTTGGCAGGTGGTAGAGTGTAGGCTTATGAAAGGAAGTTTCGAGGACCCCTGACACTCAAAATGCCCCTTGTCCTCTCAATCCGAATGACAGGATATGGTCCTCCAGATATCAAACCCCATCAGAGATTCTGAAAACTACCCTGGGGTAGCAAATTAAATCCCAAAGGGGCAGAATGACTTTTCCTCCAAATAAACGAGACAACTGTCAATGTTTCCGTAGGAGAATATGCAATACAGATCCAGCAACGGAAACGCATGCGAGTGACAGACACACACAAAAACTGAATCCAAACTAGTTCTTCAATGCAGTTCGGAAAATGCAATCACGACGACCAAATATGGTGCGTGAAAATTGAAATCCCAAAGGGGCTTCAGTGAACAACTTCGCATGCTAATATTTTATTTTTTATTCCCCTTGATAACATCACTCTCTCTATAGTCGTAACATTAATTCATTAATGGCAGAAGCAACAATATCGTGCGTGAAGTAAAAGCAGACATGTATATCTATAGCGCGAAAGTGCATCTACCTAAAAGTTTGGTAATATTATCCATTTTTGGAGGCCATGTAAAAAATACTAAAAAACGAAAAAAAAGCGATTGTTGTTACGAATCATATATTCTGAGCAACGCTAATCGCCGGTAAAAAGGCGTACAAAATGATCGCAGCCGAGGAAACGATAAAGAGGCGTGAAAGCCATGTGAGTATAACTCATAACAAACAATAATTAAATCTCAAACTCTACTTTGAATTCGAAAATACGAGGGTTGAAATACCTAGGCAACAACAACAAATTTCATATCTAAAAAAGATATAAATAATAAAGACTCAATTCGTTCAGTGTTCCTGCAAATAGTTCCTTTTCATATCAACAGTTGCTTAATTTTATTGAACTTGATCTTTTTAACATGGCATTTAAGCAGCTGTTCTAGCAGGTACTACGAACCTCCAGTGCTGTGCTTTCTCTTTTGCAGCCTCCCTGACATTGAACCTCCGATCAACTAATTCTACGAGTACTCCCTCAGATAATAGGATTTACTGGCAGGTCCTAGGCTTCCTCTAGATTTTCAATGAAAAAAATCACTTCCACTTGTTATTACTTAAGAGGGTACGTTTACTTTTAAAATTAATCAACGTAAAGATCCCATACGTCAAACAACTGTCAGATGATGAAAATGACAACTTGAAGGAGAATGAATGAAAGAAACAACAATACCACGTTAATGCAACTAAAATTGCCGTTTATCTAATGCTATAGAAATAAATTTGACAATAAGTTTAAAATTTGCATTATTTCCGTTATAATGAAGAAGCCAATCTATAAAATTTTGGGATAAGTTTTAACGATTAATATGAAGTCTACTATCACAATCCAGCGGCTAGACGGCGTTATATTTTACTGTTTCTTCAAACTACGGTTACATCTAAATAAGTTTATTTAAAAGTTAGGCAAAAGATTGAAAGCATGCGAAAAATTATTTTTCGAATCAACAACATCCGCTTCACCTAATTAATTCCTCTAAAATCTGGGAACCAATATCAAGCCCATTATTTTTTAAATTTGTACAGCCATGTTTAATGGTAACTATAGGATAACTCATAGAAACAATATATCTTCGAATAAAGGACGCCTTTGTCATAAACAATGTATTTGTATCATATACAATGATTTACTCAGCTGGAGCATCATGGTACAGTGCGAGTAAGTTTATTATTTACCTTATCTATAATTTTCTAGCATAAAATTACTACAACCACACCAAATCAATCACGCATATAATTTAACATAATAATATCCTCGATCACATGTTTATATTTAAGAAGCATGCTAATAGAACTTCAAATTCAAGTAGGTAGTAGACGATAGCTGATATCAAACCTCTATGTTATCAACACGATATGTAGTTTGATCAATGAATAAATTCGTAAATACATACTAAATAAACCATAATACATAAATATAATCGTATACTCACATTAGCTTGACCACAATGCTCGATAATTTGAAATTAATCCTGGCCCAACTCGTTACACGTCTAAACACACCCACCAAGCAACCACCATTGCTACAAACTATAAAAAAAATCACTGAGTTTCTCTCACAAATCACCCTGGTGGCCAAAACTGTAACTATCACCAAGTGACATTTCGCTTTGACTGTTACCATCTTTCCAATCTTTATAAAGTAATATTTTTTACTCTATCAAAATTCGATTTATATTAAGTACTTAAAATTTTAATAAGAATTAAATATAAAATGTCAATTGAAAATTTAGTATTTTTAAAAGCGAAGTAATTTTCCTACTTTATCTCGCATCAAAAATTCCATGTACTCCGTTTTATACTAATCATTTTAATAGTAACAGTTTCGTGAAGATTCTTTCGGCCTTATAGATAAGATTCGAACAATTTAATGTATGAGATAAAGTCCTGAAATTCAAAAAATAACTAGTATATCGAAATATATATAATCTACCTAATTTGAAAGTGTTTTTAAATATAATTATTTTTGTAAGTTTGACCCAATTCTAATATCAAGAATATATAATCATGTAAAGGTAGATTAAATTGATGATTTAAACAATAAATTTCGTTCACATCATACGTTTCTGAACTTTACTGCCACCTGTAGGACAAACTATTAACTTCTTGAGTTATATTCTATACTGCGAAAATAATTGGACTGCAAATGCATTATATCACTATATAAAATAATTTGATGCTTATAAATTTGAATTTATGAATCAATTTTCCTTAACAAACATTTATTTATCATTCGGATCTAACCATTTACATCGTATTTGATCGTAAAATTTTTCATTCAAACACAGGCTCAACTGCTGGATGTAACGCAAGGAAAACGATTCGCACTTATTTGAAAGCGAGTCTATACCAGACCGCTCCCTCCATGTTAAGTGCAGTAACGTATGGAGAGTTTAGTAAATCATGTCTTCGGAGACACGATCTACTTCGGCTCTTTTCAAAAGAGCCGAGCAGTTAAAGCGGTGGGAAGAATCGGAAACTAATAAAGAGTCTGGAGTGATTAGGAACAAAGAAAGGAGAGTTAAGTTTTCGTCCGGCTGTGTGTTTCTTGCAGCATGTGGGGCTGGCGACAAGGAAGAGGTGCAGCGTTTGCTACAAAAGGGGGCTGACATTGACACAACTAACGTTGATGGATTGACAGCTCTTCACCAGGTTCGATAACAGTTGTTTTTAACATTTATTGTTGTGAATTATACCTTTGATGTGATTTAATTGTGTATGTTGCGTATTTTTTACGTGGTTGACGGCTCTTGAACTGGGACAATCCGCCTATTCAAGATGGCCGCCTGATTATCCAGCTGTCCTATTTTTGATAAAAACAACGAAGTCACCGCTGCATATAGTGGCCAAATAGTCCTCATGATACGGTCTTTCCATTTATCCACTCGTCAGTAATTTTTGCTGGAAGTTAAATTGTTGATTTTATGCGATACCGAAGGGTAATGGATTTGTCCCAAAATGTTGTCCAAGCCGATACAAATGTAACGTGAATTAATATTGAAATTAATGTCCGTAAGAAATTTTTGCTACGTAATCCTTTTCCTGTACCTGGTCGTATTTGCATTTAAGTTACTAACAAAACATTATGGAGATAAAAATTATCGTCATTGTTTGACTAAGATTCTTTCTATTTACAAATAAAAAAACGTTATAAACGAACACGCCCTATACGAATGCGGTTAGTTTTGTTTTCAAGTGAAGAGATCCGTCTAAAATTGAAGAATACCTTGAAGTTTTAAATTTTTCGACGAAGAATTTGTTTGATTTCATCCCCGAGATAATTTATTTATAGTTTGGGTACATTTGCCAATAACTATATGCAATTATAACATACTAAAGTTTGATTAAATACTGGATTATGCAATTTTATACTTACATAACATATCATGAGCCATGTATCATCTTGAAAATTACATTTTCAAGTAATTTCGTAATACATAAGGGCACCTACATATTGAAGGTAACATAGTTATCCTGAATTTACTAGTCATGTTTTAATCCTTCGGTTCTATGCGCTCTTCAGCCTTAAACTGACCGTTATTTATTTATTGCTGTAACTTTGTTTACATTGAGTTTGTGTCTAATTAATGTTTTGGAGTGTGGAGTATCATCGGTATCTTATCAGCTGTTTTTTTCATTTTCTTTATTGGACCATTTTTAGAAAAGGATGATTTCATTATTTCCATATTAAATCTAATTCTCTTGTATTATTATTTTTCATTTCTTCACCTTGCAACGTTGCATTTGCCATTAGTTTGGGACTAGCAATTTTAAATTATTTCCAATATATCGAGGCAAATACTTCTCAATTTACAATGTAAATTATTTTTATCGTGGCCGTAAATGTTTAAATCGGGCTTTATATTTGAGCCTGACTAATTATTTTACAGTAGCATTATGTACATTACTGCAATTCATTTTACAGGTTATTATTATCTGATATCTTAAGTTAGGCGATTGACTGCTGCAACTTTGTTTTAGATTGGATGTAAATTAATGAAATAGTTATTCGAATTTTTCAACTAACTTAAACTGCAAAAATGTCATAATCTCTGTTATTTGGTATGGAATGTTCACATTTATCATTAGTTTATATTTTTCCACGTATCCATATGAAGAGTGTAGCAGTAATTGTTCCAACTAAATTCCTAACACATCCTAACTTAAATAATTGTACACCCACTCCCCGATTATTGCTCTGGATTGGTACCAGGAAAATCGAGTGCTAATTGAAATATCACTATTTGGAACATGTATTTCCATAAGAAATGAAGTTATAAGCTTTAATTCGTTCCTGAGATTCTATTAATGGAAGTGAAAATAGGTAGTATTCTATAAATAATACACCAATGTAATCCTACTTAACCATATAACGTGACAAGAATAGGTTGTAAATTGCATAGCAATTATACTTAAAATTGAACAGTAAAATTTAAATATAAGTAAAAAACAGATTGCATTTTACGAAACATATGTCGATCTCATGCTGAATAAATCGAGCAGGAGCATTAAGGAATAGGGATTAGAGTAAAAGAAGAATACCTGCGTCTATTTATATACAGGATGAGGCGACAGTCACACTTTTATTAACACAAAGAAAATTGAAACGTAATAACATAAGCAATTTCTGTTTACTACAGACATGAACTGAATGATTGAAGACGACCAATAAGACAAAAACAAAATCTTATATTGAAACCTTACCATGTTTCGATAAAGAAATATTGATTCATAAAAGAAATATCACATGTGCTTAATAAACAAAGGAACATGGAATGAGACCAAAAAAAAAGAATTCAGATATCTAGGTATTGCATTTAAAAAACTGAACAAACTAAGTTGGAACAATAAACAAAAAAAGCAAATTACAAAAGGATTGCATTAATGATACAAAAAAATAAAGAGCAAAGCATATTTTAATTTAATGAGCGGAATGCTTGGACAAAGGCTTGTTTTCTGGAATTACATCATACGATTTTTGGGCAGGCTTTGTTAATGCACTTGTACAAGCTCTCCAGCTTTTAGTCGCTGTAAAACCTCTAATTTAACCGCAAGAGTCAAGCTTTTCCTCTTTTTCTTCTCTGACTGCCGGTCATCACTCATGGTCTTTTTATTTAAGGGAAAAATATATTTAAAACAAAGTTCACTATATTTTGACCAACAAAAAAATCGACAAATGTACACAGAACCATCAAACAACTGCAAAGACTACTGATGTGTTCTGTGTTGTAGATGTGCAGATTTGCAAATTACATCAGAAATTTGGAGGAGCGTTAATGTAAAACGTGCCAGCACATTTCGGAACATGGCATTCAATTATTTTCAGCGTTAATGCAGAACAGCACTAATTGGGACAGTGTTAAAGCGAGGAGTGGGTGTATTTGGAAATGTGCATTATGTGACACAATAAATGTAAATAGCAAATAAGACTACTGAGTAATGTTTTGATTTAGCTTACCTCTTGATTGCTATCCTACGATATATATGATACGAGTGCTGTTATGGTTAGTGGATGAGTGATACAGATAACTTTTTTTGGGAATTCTAAAAATGTCAGAAATAATTGCCATTCGGTAATATCTTTTTGTGTATCTTTGTGACTTATCATCTCTTATATGGTCAAATTTGTGTCCATATTATTATGCCAAATGTTAGTTAAGTATTCTAGTGGATCTGGGTTAGTAATTTGGGCATTCAGCAATGTTTTCATCTGAAATAGAGGTGTAAAAATGGGTTTCCATTAAATTGTATATCGTTTAAGTTTACGAAAACAGAAATTTAGTCAGTGATCCTGTTGGTTTTAATTTATCAATTATTGTATATTATATATTTAATATGTGTGATATTGAATTTTACTAGTAAAATAACTAAAAGATGGAACCTGTTATTATTATTTTCATTCCCCTAGTTTTATTATTTACGATCTATATTATTATTTAGGATAGCATCCTTATTTCTATGGTAAACTTTGAACATATATGTTACACATTACATTAATTTCTCAGAGCATAAAGTATACTAGACATAGTTGTTTCTGGAAATGTTAATAAATTATAGAAGCCATAGTTGTGTCAAGATCTGCTTTCAATTAATAAATTTTAACTAATATGGGTTCTTAGTTTTACTTTTGCTGGCATTCCATTATGTTTATTACACATCATAAATGACAGATGCTCTGTCAATGATTGCCTACTATCTGAGAGCAGTTTTCCTGTTGACCAACGTTTAGCAATGACTCATGCTGTTCAAATTCCGAACTTCACCACTCTTAACCTGCATGCAAATTCTTTCAATTCATCATTATGGGCAAGAGTCGTGATCCTTTTAATATCTGTTTATTTTGTGATGAGCTCTGTTTTACTGCAGGGCTTTTTGGCTTGAGTTAATTGCTCGAAATAACTACAGGGTGTCTCAAAAAGATGTACACACATCGTCAGTTGTTCGCCGTTGTCAACAGTGCCTAGAAGCAAACGGTGGTCATTTTGAACATATGCGGTAGTTCACCATGTGGCACAAACTATTGCTTCTGTACACACTAAAATTTATTTCCGAGGGTTGTTGTATGTTGTTTTTCTTTCCTAAAATCTTCGTACATGTTTTTGAGACACCCTGTATATTTAACAGCTGTGATGTTTTTGTAGAGGCAATAGTTCAAATTATTTCAATTCATTAATTGATCCAGCTATCTTAGTATGTACAATTTGTCATTGTAGTGTTTCATCTTTGAAATATTAAGGCGTGATATTTTTTATTAGAAACATAACTTCAATATTGTTCAGTTTCTGAACTTCCTTGCTTAATGGATGGCATTGCAAACTATTTTTTTCATAATTTATTTGGCAATTTTTTTAGAAACGTTCAATGAATGCGGTTACTTTATTGAAGCAGACATAAATTGTATAACTGCCCGACATCTTAAACGCAGTTCAATAAATACGCAATAAGTTATCCCCAATATCGGTAATTTATGTTCCGAATGTAATTTTGAATTTAGGTTTAATCTAGCCACGGAGTATGTCGTTAAACAATTCTTAGGTAAAAACTTTAGTGATCGTTAGGAAATTGTTTGATTACAAGCGATCAAAAATTGCGATAATATTTAAACGAATTAATCCTTCCTATCGTGGTGTTAGGATTGAATGTTTTGATCAGATTCTTCCTACTGTAGGTTTCCTACGCATTTCCCACGTGAGTTCGAAATTTCTTTCCTCGTTCGCCCTAAAGCTCTGGATTTTTTTTAGCGTGAAAATATATCTTACTCTCTCGCTTATTCAAAATTTCCCCCCCCTCTCTCTCTCGCCTCGGGTATTTTTTTATTCTTCTCCAAGCACTTGTATCTTCTTCTCCAAGCACTTGTTTCGTAGTTAGATGGATAATCTTCTGAACGATGGGGCAAAGTGAGAATGTGGAGTTTTATTGAGGGGTGATTGATGACGTTACTGCGGCAACGGCTCATGCCCGAAGCGGGACTCGAACGCGAACCGGTTGGACGGGTGCCCGAGGCGCCTCCCTCGCGGATGATCCTCTCTCTCTCTGCATCCTCCCGCAATTTTCATCCCGCAAACTCCCGTCACTTCCCTCACCCCTAATTCCTCCCCCCCACCTCCCTTTTTTCGTCCGTGCGTAATTTACGGTCACCGCCGGTATCGATAAGCGTGTTTCAGGATGCCGTATAACCCACTTCCGGAGCATATCTGACTCGGAGACAACGAAGTCGTTTGACACAAGTCGCCCTCTGTATTTTTTTTTTAACCACGGGCAAATATTGGTTTTTCCAGTATCCTGTTGCTTTTATCTGTTCCGTCGGGTATGGCACGGATTAGAAGGAATGTTTTTTTTTGTGACTCAAGATCAAGGTTTCCGAATGTTTTGTTATCTTGCTAATAATTATTAGTAACGGGATTTGGTAATTATGATTTTTTTAGTCGTAATTTCCGGGGCTTTACGATGTTTGGTTTTGTTCTGCAGATTCGCCGTTTGTTTTGATGAATTGATGGATCGGTGTTATTTTTTTCTTTGGTGTTCGCCAACTTCAATTCAGTTGTTTTGGGTTGTTTTCACTTTGTTATTTGTTAGGCCGTGTTTTTTTTTAATCGCAAATCTCTGATACTATTGGTTTTGGAAGTATGTTAAATGCAGGTAAAATATTCAATCATGATGGAAAGATATGCATAAGTTGGGGTGAGGGAGGAATTTCGTATCAGCAGAAAAATTCTGCCATTAATCGGGAATCGAACCTGGGTACTCAACTTGCCGGGGGCATATTTTACCACTGAACCAATCGGTTAACCGTCCCGGTGAGAGGAAGACCCGGGTTTCGATTCCCGGTCATGACGGGATTGTTCTTCCGGTTCCTAATTTCTCCTGTAAACTATTGGATGTTGATTCTTGCGAGGATCTGCACATAAGACTGTTTACGTGTACCGAATGGCAGATTAATTGGTCACATTTATTTTATTTACCAGTGCGCGGTTATCCTTGTCAGTTATGTTTTGGCACAGCCTACGGCTTTTTCCCATACCAATGGCGTAGTAAGTAAAGGTTAAGCGTGTGTCCTACGGGATTCGCGTGTAATGTCGGCCTCGGTGTTATTACTGACAGCATCCAATGTTTGCATTACTAGGTTAAACGTATATGGCCGCACATAAGCATTTGCGATGCAAGCACGCGTATTTTTGGCGTGATTGTTGTAATGTTTTTGTACGGTTTTTAATCTACTGATCATTAATGGTATTTTCACTCATTTCACATGCTTTGATTTTATTTATCATGAAATTTGATTTTTTTCTTCCTGGCCCCCATAAGTTTTTATCAGACTAATTATCGAAGCCGTTGTAAATTATGGAATGTGTGTTTTCTCCTCTTGCAGTTCCTCGATTCCCCTGAGCAATTCTTCCTTCTCCTCCATCCCCATATCCGATTCCCTTATTCCATCCCGCCCTCTTCCCTTGTAGCACCAAGGTTGGTCTTCTCGCGTGGAATTCCTACTGGAGCAAGCGGAACAATTGAGACGTTGCCACGTTTCTCAATCCGTTTTAGTATCATCCACCGCCTTCGCCAATCAACCCCCTCTCTCCCTCTCTCTCCAACCTTAGAAACGCCATCCTCCCCCTCCCTCCCTTCCTCATCCCCCCTCACGGCTTCCCCTCTTCCTCACGCCCAATTATCCATGCTCTTTTTATACGGACGGAGAATCCGGAGTATTTCTCTAAGCTGTATAAATGTCACCCAAGGTAACGGAAGCCGTAGAAACTCGATTTTTACGAGTTTCGTGTCATTAGCGAGTTTTTAAGACTTTCGAAATTATAATTTATCGTTATAAGACGTTAGATCTCGGGGTGATTAGGATGAGTCTTCGCGAGGGTGGTCTAATCCCGGATTTTTTTTCCTGGCTGTGGCTAGCCGAAAATATTCTCAGGCTTCTCGCCGCTTAGAGTATACTTAGGAACGTTTGGGCTCTTATTTCCATAAAGGTTTTATGCCATATAAATATTTCACCCTTTAGTTTAAACCAAAGTTGCGGTCAGGCAGCTGGAATATAAATTAAAGCTCTGTCTTCACCCGCAGACTTCCTCGAGATAATTTTTTTGCAAGTTTCTTATAAATCTTCGTTTAAATACCATATTGCGAACCTGAAAATTGTGCGTGTTTGTCAGAGTAATTTTTACTTTACTGGTAGATTTGAACCTGATTCGTTACAGCCTTATCCATCTAGCTTGAGATTACAGAACTCCCGCAGCCGTTTAAGCTCTCTATAAATTTACGGCGACCATTAAGCGAGCGACGAGAAATTATCAGGCATAATTTTGTCAGTGTCTTCGCGGCTCCGTATTTCATTTTTTTCCCCTCCTCGTCGGTCGCGGACGTGACTCGTTTATTAGTTTCAGACGTTAATCCAAATAAACGGCGGAGTTGGATAATTTGTCCGGACCGTAGTAATTGCGAGTTACCAAGGATACGTTTAGTGTTGTCAATATCGTCGGTGCAGTTGATGGGAATTTTTTTTTCGTCATATAACGTTCTGTGACCCGTTCCGAGAATGCTTATCGCGTCACCTGTCTACGTTTCGACATTGGGCGACTCGTTTAGTCAAAAGTTTCCCGTTGATATGATATCACCCTGCTCTCGAAGGAATTGAATCGGCAGTGGTAGTAATTCGTGCTAATGGACGGCGATGGCGCCTGAATCATAATGTTCTCGAACGAGGACCGTTTCGCTAAGGACGCGTTGCAGAGGTTAGTGCGTCTAATCGATCGTTAGAAAGATATTTCTGGTCCCTAATGACGTGCGCATTTTTAAACGCACCGACGGAATCGAGCGTGGTATAGCGCCAAGCTGCTTTGCTAGGTATAATTGTTTACCGTGTGGGCGTAGACGAACGCACGCATGCGTTGGATGAGTTTTAACGTTCGTTTTTATATTCGAAGGCGTCCGAAACGTTCTTCTCTGCTAAGCTTATCCGAAATTCTGTAAAAACGAAAATTTTTGTTATTGTCGCCGAAAGGATTTATTATTTAGTATTCTAAAGGTGTATTCTTTTTCTCTTAACTCGTGTCGTTAATCATTTGTGTGTGCCTGGAAAGAATGAAATTTATAAGAAAAATTGTTTTGAAAAATTTTCGTATCAGGTTCCAATTAAAATAAAATTACCTTCGCCTTAACGTCCCTAGATAAAACGTAACAATTCCAAAAATTTCTGTTTTTTAACTATCGATTTCTGACCTTTCTATCCTCTAAATAACTTCAAAGTAGCTTTAAAAAAAATGGACGATCACTGGGTAATGACGTGACACGCTATACTGGTGATTTAAGAAAATATTCCTGACAGCGTATCTGAATCAATACCCTGCAAGTCCTGCAGTTAATGTGTGGCAGGAGCGTATGTAACACTAGTGTTAATTTTTCGTGTGCGAGATAGCTTTTTCTCGTTTTAAAATAATGTTAACCTTCTCTGGGGTTCGTAGGTATTAATCATGAAACTCGGTGGAGTTAGTATACTTTGAGTCTTCCTGGTTTTGTTGTTCATTTTCTTTGCTATTTTTAATTTAATTTTCAAATGCCAATAACTATATTGTGTTTAAATTGGGCGTTTTTATTTCTGTTATAGCACATTAATTCCTATAATATTTCGCTCGCGGTTGAGTGATTTCTGGTTAGTGTTACTTCGGACAAATTCCTTTGGTGATTACGACTTACGAATGACGACTTCCACTCACGTTCAACCGAAGTTTTCAGGAAGCTCGTCGAAGGCGCACAATATTTAACTCTACATCTTTAATTTTTTTCATCTTTAATTCAATTGCACGTGCCTTAATCTTTAAACTGCCCGAGTGGTCTTTTTGCACCAAATGTCGCCGTTTTAAATCATTGTTTTTTTGCCATTGATAACTTATGTATACTGTGGAATTTTCAGTGACGTTAATTCCTAATGCATGGTTGGTTTCCGAATTGCGCTGTTTCGTCATTTTCATCTATAATAATTGTATCACGTTTGCGAATATTATTACTTTCAGTTAAAGTGGCACTTGTTTCTCCAGATGTATTTAGAATATTTTGGTCGGTGATAAGAGAATCGATTTGTAGAACGATTTTACTTTATTTGTCATAAATCGTAGCGAGGTTGAAAATGTGTGTTTGCAGTTTTCGAGATATTTTGTTCCTGAAGTCCTGAATAAATTTCAAATGCTTCTCAGAAGGACATATTTAAGGAGTTTCATCTCTTACGCACGTGTTTTTATTATTCCAGCGCAAATATTATTTGACTGTATTTGTTGAGCGAATTCTAACCGCCCTTCTAAACCATTTGGAAGAAGTGTGTTAAATATATAAGAATTTAAGAAGAAATCGCTTTTATTTATGGCGTCGTTGGCGCATGTTTTTTCAGCCATCTAATCTTGCAAAAAAATATCTTTCAGTACGCGCTAAGTCAGAGCCTGACGCAGTTATAAAATATTTTATCATTTCAACCATGTTATCTACTCGATCTCTATTGAAATCGAAATCAAACCCAAATATTTCAGTTAATTTCACGTCACAAACAACCTAGTGTTTCTTTTGCTCTGATTATCTTTTAATTCGTTTTATTACGTCATATTAGTCCGTAGTTTTGGAGTAGAATAACGGATTTCGTTATAAATGGGCCTTCTTTATCGAAGTCAATGTGATTATCGATTTATGTGCAGATAAAATATCGTCATTCTCAACTGATTTATGGTAGTGGAACGCGAAAACAAAGGTGGCAGATTTTTAACTATGGGAAGTATGTTTTTTTATGAATTGAGTCATCTTTATTCTCGAAAAAAAAATTATTTTATAGTCACGTCTCTGTGATGCATCTTTTTCAAGACATTTTTACCAGAAAAACTGCGATTATTTAAAATTCGGGGAACTGGTGATTCAGTTCAGTTCCCGCAGATGACGTTCTTGTTATGGAATGTTTGTTTTTGTGTTCAATTTCAAAATATGCTAATCTTAGAATCATGCAACGGATGGAGATAAGTTATCGTTTGCCGATAATTCCGTTATAATCTGTAGTGGCGCGCGATATTTTGAATTTATCCTTGTGCCGTAATTAATAGCTTTATTCACAGCTGGAGTAGTTAGTTAACTTGCGACGCACGTGCGTTTCTTTGCGCTCGTGCAGTTTTTCGATCCCGTCAATCTTTCGCTCGTTTCTAATCAATTCGAAAGCGGAGATTATGAGCTTTAAGTTTATAAGGATACGGCTTTGAAATCATATCAAGAGAAGCTCTTTATCTTTCTCTCTCTTAATCCCTGTCCATAGTTCTTGGGATTCAGAAGCCTCGCCCTTTTTATTTATCGCCGTCGGATGTTTACCCTTGAAAAGGTTTTTCGCTTAAAGATGTGAGGCTAACAAGGCAGACGTCTTCTGTAACCATACGACGTTCCCAGACCAATCTTTTTCCCACCCTCCTCCGGGGCGGGCGATTGCTCCGTGGTTTTTGCGCTACCAAGAGGGCGTTGAACATTAATCAAGGTTCCCTTTTCTTATAGATTGTGCCTCCAGTCGCATAACATACTGTTCTACTGTTTTGTCATAAAAAGTGACCGCTTCCTAATAGGAAAAGGGATTTTTCGAGCTGCATAAATAGCGTTCCGGTGTACGGAAGGTTCCGCGATTGTTGTTCGGGTTTTAATGGCGTAGTAAAAGTTTCAATAGATGTCATTATCAGAAATGGCGTTGCCACGAGTGAATCAGCGGCTTTTTCCCCGTACGCCATGAAAACCACAATGCGGCGTTTTTTCGAGGCGCAGTTTTATCGCGTGCCGAAGGCTGGGGAAAGAATCTCGTTATCAGCGATTTCAATATTTTAACGCGTCTACGACGGGAGTTAATTTGTGTGACAATAGATGAGCCTCGTGTATTGGTATGAATTTGTAGAGATAAAAAAGGCAACATTTCAGCGATAGTTAAAATGTAGCGATTATTTTTATTAAATTTGTATAAAGTATTTCTAACTTATTTCTCCGTGTTTTGGTGTTTTTGTTAGATTATAAATTTTCGGATTTTCCAGCAATTTTTTAATTTCTGTGGAATAAATTTCCAAATAGCAAATGCGATTATTTTAATTTTATTCGCCTTCTAAGGAGAGGTGGATTTTGGTCATCAAGGACAATTATATTCTTTAGGTATTATTTCAGTCAATAGGATATGCCTTTCGCAATTAAAAGTAATTTAGCCATAGTGAATCCAAATGATCTCGTACATGATACTTCTATTTTTCCTGAGTGCCGGACGATTTTCATTTTAATGTTATATGCAGCTGTTTGGCGTCTTGCCCGAGAATACATCATTCCAACGTGTAATTTTTAATTGTCATATACAGACGTGAATAAAATTTCAAATGACTCGTCACTAGATGTGTGCTTTGAACTATATATAAAAAACCAGATGGACTGCCACAATTCCACGCATACCAGAAGTACAGCCGAGCGGAAAGCTTTAGTGACAAGAAGCCAAACTGTGTTCATTGCTGCAGTTGCATTCTCTTCAGAACCGAGCAAAAAATATAGTCGAAATGGACGGTCACAATGTTCCAATTGCAGAAGCAATCATCTCGGTCGCTATTGAGGATGTGTTGTGTACAAAACTGTATCGACGACAGAGGGAGCAGCATACAGTTTGCAAGACACATTCCAAAACTCATTTGGCGAGAACAGACGTCGCCTATCGCGTCAAAAAAAAAACTAGCGACGTCTTATCCCGGAAGTTATTACGATGCGGGGAAACTTTTCCTCCTATGACTTTGTTCAGAAAACACCTCTGTATCTAAATGTACTCGCGAAGCGCCGGGGTGCATGCTTATGCAGCCTACCGCGGGATACAAAATTCACTAAAGAACGTGTAACATTGCGGAATTGCATTTTAATAAAACACAAAATAACAACTATAAGTCGCGTTATTTTGTATTTTGTTAATCTCTAGGAGTTTGTCCTTTTTAAAAGGCGGATTTAAAATTTAAGACATAAAAATAAAACACCAAATAAAAACTATAAGTCGCGTTATTTTGTATTTTGTTAATCCCTAGGAGTTTGTCCTTTTTAAAAGGCGGATTTAAAAATTAAGACATAGCGCGGAATAAAGATGAAGATATGAGAAGGTTGAATAATGAATTATTTTCAAAACTGAGACAAAATTGTGAAAACCTAATAGCTGAGCTTGATTGGTCATTTTTATTTTCATTTGTCAGTTTACAGAATACTGGCAGCTAGTGACCTTTATTCCATCCTTATTTTCAATGGCGTGTTGATAAAATTCTGCGTTTCTGCATTAAAACCCAACACTTTCCTCGCGGATATCGAATAATTCCAGACACGCCATTCAGTAACCGCCAAAGATAATAATGTTACTGGGCGTTTTCTGCCGAGGTGACGTAATGTCACCATCACAATAATTCCGTCTCCTGGATTCCTCTCTTGTACGTACAATCGCGATGTGTGAACACGTTAAATTGGCTGTAATACCTGTAATCTCTCCCACGTTTCGTCATATTTTTCACCCCTTCATGTAAACATCGAACCATTTCGACTTCGCTCCCCCTTCGCTGTGTACGTTTGGTCCCGGACATTAGTCATGCGCGTCGCGCGATTATCGCCTCTTTTGATGTGGTATAATGAATGGTTCTTCTCGGAAAGAATCAAAAGGTCGCGCGTAGACCTCTAGAAACCACTCGATGCCATTGCAATAACCCTTCAGTTCGGGGAAATTGCGATAAGTAATCGATGCGGGTCAGGAGTCGGATTAATTACGCCTCTCCACTCGCCCGTCGGGCGCGCACACACGCACACACTCCTTTTCCTCATTTTACCCCCTTAAGAGCGATATTTCCTCCATCTATCTCTCTGACTGCAGAGTAAACCTCTTTAGCGGTCGATGTCTGGCGGCTACTATATCGGTTTTCAGGGAGGCAGCGTTTGTTCCTCGTCTGCACTTTATGGGATACCTCCCGAAAGGTGCACCTGGCAGCTGTTTTCTTTTGCATCGAGTGCAACTCTTTTTTTCCTCTTTCTCTCGCGAAGGTCACGCCTATCGGATTTTCATTTTCCATCAACTCGTAGCTATTTCCTCCGCATCAACGCTTGCCCGATTCTCTCTCTTTATCCTCCACGTTCCGTTTCGGTCCGATCCATGCGCCTTTCGTTTCTTTTTTGCGTTTTCGAATT
Organism: Uropetala carovei; assembly: GCA_036926305.1. NCBI lineage: Eukaryota > Metazoa > Arthropoda > Insecta > Odonata > Petaluridae > Uropetala > Uropetala carovei. The sequence goes on along the minus strand of JAXCHB010000101.1, from coordinate 1,981,991 downwards.
GCGGCGAAAGGAAATGTTTTTTTTGTTGCCGTCATTTTGTTTCCATAGTGAAATACACCTGTCGAATTCTTTCGTTATCTGTTTCGTAGAAGATTAGTGTATCTTATCTGCAGATACGTATTTGATACGTCCTTTTGATCCAACTTCTGATAGTAAAAGTTTATTAAAGTTTTTTTATGAAACTCTCACCATGTGGGCGGTGATTGGGTGGCTAAACGTCGAGAGGGGGAACAGTAGACCGCATTCGACAATTCTATTTTCTCCCTGGGTGTAAATATTATTGTTATTTAAATCCGAAATACGTAAACAATGGCATGGTAACCGTTGTTGATAAAATTGTTGCTAAAAGAACTTCTTGGGAGGGAGAATATATTGCACTTTGACCGGTGGGATTGCGTTACACTGTCTGTACTTTTTTTTTACCAGTTAAATTGAAGTTCGCGTACTCTGCTAAATAAACGACCGATAAACATTGTTAGGTTGTTTTTTTTTTGGCAAGTTAAAATTTCAGCTTATCGGCCGTTTTCACGATAATTTTGATGGTTCAAATTGGATAACAGGAAGAGAAGTACCAGTTTGTTTATTGTGCGTCGCATCGAATTTCCTGCAGCGTGAATTAGGACCGTTGTGTGAACGTGGACTTCTCAAACTGGTGGCATATTTGAGGGGAAAACCGTATTGGAAAACCCCGCGGGCCGCGTATCAGGTCCTTGCGGGTCGCTTATTGCTGATGACTCAAGTAGGCGTTGTTTTACGAGTGATTTAGTTCCTCCTCTTAAAAACCGAGGCTATATCCAGTTTTGGACGCATGACACACTGAAAAATAAAATACGGTTTAAAAATTAATCTTTCTTACGATTTGTGAGTTAGGAAAATCTGTATTTGTGAAATTATTTGCAGTTCAAGGGTATACGAGGGGTTTCAGTTTTTACTGTTTATTAATTAATAACAATTTCTTATAATTTTGCTATTTCTCCCTGTAAAAACTCGAGGACTGATGCTGTCGTGGACGCTAGCCCCTCTAAAAATGAAAATGTGGTATGTAAACGTAAAATTGCTATTTTCCGTGTGTTTTTAGGTTAAGAATCGGATTCGTAGGGCGATATTCAGTTTGAACCCTGAAGTATTCCAATCCGTACTGTTAATAAGAACTAACTTTGCCTGCTTTCTCAGGAACTTTAACATACTATCTCTAGCTTTTTACGGCTCCGAACACCAGTACATTTGCTAATCTACAAAAGTGAAAAGATCACTAGGATCATCCATTTGTTTAATATCAGGAATACCGTTTGTAGGAGGAAGGAAGTCACTCGGCTACGTATCTCCTTTTTCCTCCCCCTCGCTTCTTCCATTAACTCTTGATTTACGTTAGGGCGGTGCTCACTCTTTAAAACATTTTTCCGAATCACAGACCTTTGCTCGTTTTCCGCCCACCAGCTTAAACCTTTTACTTAACCTTCCGCTCGCTTCCTCCCGCCTCCTCCTCCCCCCCCCACTCCTTCCTCTCCCACCCCCACCCTCTTCTCAGGAGTCTAACCACCCCCCTCCCCCCCACTTTCCTCCTTTGACTCCTCGACGAAAACATTTTTTTTTCTTTCTCCGCTCATTTGAACTGAATTGTGGTCTCCTTTGGTAACCTGCTCTCTCCTCCTCCAGCACCTTTTTCTCCTCCTCCAACACCTTTTTCTCCTCCTCCTCTCTCCATCCCCGGGAGACTCCCTCAACTCATGCATGAGACTTATTTTCGACCCTTTCGATAAGCTCGGACTGTCTACATCAAGACGGGCCTTTTGGAAAGAGAGAGAGAGAAAAAAACGGACGTATTCATCTGATTTATGGTACCCACGGTGAAGGGGGAAAAATTGCTACTTTTCTTTGGATCGTTAAGGGAGAGTTACTTTGATTTCATTAATGAAAGCCTTGTCTCAAGAGGTGGTTTTTTTTAATCCTTTAATTCATTGCCTGTATCATCCGCGCGATTTATTTTCTCCGTTATTTCCCTTTTTATCTGTCACTTAGCCGAACAAACAGCGGGTCCCTTTTTAGTTCGTTTGTGTAGTGTGGAGCACCCTCTCGCGGTGATCGTTTCGTGATGATTATGGGTGATGTTTCCAAGAATCGAAAGCTTTCGCGGCGATAAGGATTCGATGAATCGAGCGGGATTTTCGTCACTGAAATAACCGTTTGTCTAGTTTGTGTATTTTTTCCAGGAAACATATCTAAACAATCGCTTTAATCTGTTGTCAAATAAATTCTTTAGCGCCTAGATTTTGACCAACCGATACATCTTTCGGGCTTTGGAATCATTCTTTCAACGCTCCTATTTAATTTGAAATATGTGCCTTGTTTAAGGATTACAAGCTGTAAACGAGTCCATTTCCTCTTAAATTAATGTATAGTATTATATTACAGGGGTCCCGTATTCGCCCCGCGCTGTTGTTTCATATTGCCTAATTAATCTCTTAGTTTTTCCATAATTAGACCGCGTTAATGAAATCTAAACGGTGTTTTCCGAGTATATGGAAGCCATTTACTATTAATATATACACATTACACAATCAAAAAATTCTCATAATTAAGTCTTTGAATTTTACACTCGGCCCGATCGGTCATTTGTAATATCGTGTGTATAGCCTCATGAGGCCCTTTTAGCATAAAAATTTCGTTCCCCTGCCATATTACGATCTGTGTTTCAGTTTTTCGTAGCATACCCATTTGGAACTGTCAGCTTTACGTAGGACAATTCATCACTCGTTATTGTTAATGGCTCTCTCTCTCTCTCTGTGTAATACTTCAGATGCTTTTCCCTTCTTGAGAAAATGACATGTCGGAATCATCCTAAGTGATATTGGGCGGAGCCATTTGCGATATCTTTCAATTGACGCCGGCCTCGATAGGTCAAGTCGCAGTTCGTCATCGGGCAAGAAAGTAATTTCACGTGAGTGCTCCTCCTCCCCCTCTTATCTCGCGGTCATTAGGACAAATTGCTGAATTGACGCTTTCCGGTCTTTGTCGTCGGACTAGCGATGCGACACCGAGCATAGGGAGCTTCTCTCATTAGCGCCAATGTCATCCAAGTGCGCGTTGCCATTTTTACAAATTGAGAATTCCTCGGAGTCGATCGGAATAAATCATTTTAAGCTATAGGAGAAATTCCGCTACGTTATGCACAGTATTGCAACGGTGGATTTCAACTTAATCGAATTAATTATTTGGATTGAATTCCGATAAAAGTTTTATTGGGCGTCAGTTTTCAGGGGCCAAAAAATGAGAACGATCTTTTAGGAGTGATTCAGTTTAAAAAGATTATTGTGAACGTATTTAGCGTTAAGTGTTAAGCATGTTTAACCACCAGGCGTTTGTCGCAGTTGTCCTCACCCGTCGCTATCCTCGGCGCAGGAAAGAATTTCTCTTAAAAGTCACAATCCCTATGTACGTGATTGCATTTTTTTCGCTGACGTATTAATAACATTTTTGTGTTTCTTGAAAGTTGATAGTGCCCACTTTGCAGTTTTTGAATTTTTAATATCCAGTGACCCAGATTTTAATCATTTGCCACGATTAATGCGGATAATATTAATACAATGTTGCTCTTGCACGCTTGGAATTATAATTCAATCGAATGATCTGCCAAACATTTCGATAAAAGCTATTTTATACAGAGTAGAAAGAGTGAGGAGAGACATTAGAAATCAGGAAAAGAATCCTGCCATGACTGAGAAGCGAACCAGGGTCTTCCGCACGGGTTCGATTCTCGGTCATGGCAGATTTTATCTCCCGATTTCAAATTGTTCCCATATTCCAGCATATGGCTGTCGCGTTGGGGATCTAGGAATGCGTACTTTCCATCTTAATTAGAAAGAGTGAATTTCTTTTCATTTGCAACTTTGATGAAATGTGATGCATCGTGTGCTATAGTATAAGTTAATATTAATATCTATCAACAATATTATACATCCGTTCATTATGCAATATTTTATGAAATTTCTCATTATGAGATTTGTTTTCGATAAATAAGAATTAAGGAAAAGAAATAATTAGGAAAAAAAATTTTAAATTTATTTTTGTATAGTATGTATTACGCAAGTTTCAAAACGTAACTTATGGGACAAAATTTGCGTTAAATATGATATAGTGTTTATAATTTCTCGTATGTCTTCGGGGTTTACGCGTCATTTGTTCGGCTTTTTCGAGTTTTCACCGTAGTTCTCCAGTTTAGTTTGCTTAATCCCCGGTCCGTCGTCACTCTTTTTTCTTTCCCACCCTTCTGTCCACGCTCGTCTCTCATTCACGCTCGCTTTTTTATTCCGCTAATGCCATTCTCCTCCACATTCCGTCTTCTCTTTATGTTTTCCTTTCTTCACTCACGCTCGTCCATTATCGCCACATGCAAATCCCTCAACCGTCCGTCTCGTATCCAACTTTTAAACCACTTGTTCTCTCTCTCTCTCTTCTCACATTTTCGCCCTCTTTCATCCATTTTCCTCACGCTCGGTTTCTTCCTACTTTCACTGTCTTCCCCTAATCGAATCCGCAGCATCCCCCTCCCTCCCCCTTTCCCTCCCATCTCTCCCTCACCTTGACGGCCTCGTCGAAGGACCGCGCCTTGTCCCTTCCGCCCTATTTTAGCTCTATCTGGCGAGCGAGGCTAACATAAGTGAACTCCCCCATGAGAGAGAGAGACCGCACCGCCTTTTGGCTGCGGCCAAGTACACGTCTTTCTCTCTCTCTCGTCCTTTTTCCTTCATCTCATCTTTCTCCCCCCCCTCCTCCCCTTTCCCCCTTTTTTTTCTTTCGCCGTCGCATTCCGGTTGCATCCCCGATTGTCCGAAAAAAAAAAGAACGATGATATCCGCTCAGTCTTCCGACAAGAGGATCTTCTCCCGGTCCAAATTCGCACCTTCCTTGTTCTTCCCAAGAGGCGCATCCTTTCGCTCCCGCCGCTTGCGTCAGAAGAGGGAGGGAGGCGGGTGAATCAATCCCCTCCCCATATTCTCCTCTCGTTACAGTCACGTACTTCTCTCTCTCTCTCTCTCTATCCTTCCTACATCTCCTAGAAGTCCACCTCGAGAGTCTCCTCCGCCTTATTTCCTCCCCCCCTTCCCCTTTCTCTCCCCCCTCCCCTTTCTCTCCCCCCTCCCCTTTCTCTCCCCCCCTCCCCTTTCTCTCCCATCCCCCCCCGCGAACCTTTCTCCCTTCTCAGCACCTCCTCCCGCTATCACCACCCGTTCGGTTTCTACGCTTCCTCCTCCTCCTCATTCCCTCCCTTCTATTTATACTACGTCTCGGCCCATCCCCACAGCCTCTCACTTTATTCCGCTTGCCCTTATCCCTTCAACTCTCTCTCTCTCCTCTCCTCTCCCTCCCTCCCTTCCTCCTCCTCTCGGCGTCCGTCTCCCTCGTGTGGTGGGGCCCCTCGGCGGCCTCGGTGCATTTAACAGTCGCTCTTTTTTCTTCTTGTCCTCGCTAGACTCATCTTCTTTATATATCGGCTATTTTCATTTACTGTCCTAGTTCTGTCTTTTATTCCTTCCTTCCTTCCGCCGCGGCTCGCCGTCGCGGATTTTTTCCCCGGGGACATCAAGACGTCAATCTGCCCGTTCCTCCCGAAAAAAATTGGGGAAGATCTGGCCAACTCTTAGTTACGTTTTCATTAGCGTGGTTTTAACCGAATACCGGAGGTCCGTACACGCGAGTGTACGGTCCTTCCCGGCCATCCTACGTAACTGTTGTCCGTAAACGTTTACATACCCATTCTTTGGTCAAAACTAAATTTTAGGGCCGTTATGGACTTTTCCATGCCAAAAAATTAACCTAAATACGTACAAATGGCCGCTTTCAGTGACGGACAGGGATGAGAAAATTGCCGGCTATGAGGGGGTTATTAATTCGTCCTCACGTTATGCAGAGTTTTGTAGAGTTGGGGGGGGGGGGGGAAGGGTGGTCGTGGGTGAGGTGATGGGATTTCCGTTCTGTTTTAACGTTTCTCCGCCGCGCCTCCCTCTGCCCCCCTCTCCTCGTGACGTTCTCGCGGACTCCTCCGCCACCCCACCTCTCCGCCTCTCCTCAACGTCCCTCGACGCCCACTATATCCAGCCACGCCCCACGAGGGACGTCCCTCACCGGCGAATTCGCCTTGGCGTCGAAAACTCTTATAATCCTATCGAAACGCTAACGTAGTCTCTCCGTTGGCGTTTTTTAATTTAATCCTCTCGTCGCTAACGCACGCGTGGTATATATATACAAAAGGAGGATGACGTTTAAGGTAATGATGCCATTTCGAGGGTTGAGTAAGATTAATCGATTATTACAGCACGTCGTTGCCCCTGTAAAGAACATTTCTTGGCTACACTTTTCATCGGGGAGAGAAGGCTGTCGGATGATTAATGGCGGAACGCGCAACCCGGACGTCATTTTTACCTATTCGGACCGCCTGTTCGTCGCTCGCGTTTCGTTCTTTTTTCTTCTTCTTCTTCTTGCAGTTTATTCTGAACCGCGGTGCTTTATATTTTCTGATGAGCGATTCGATACGGGAGAATGGCAAGGGTCTCTTAAAATATTCCGCCTTTATTACTCTTCCGAGTCGTCGATTCGTAACGCCCCCTAAAAATCCTTCGCGGTTTCTATTTCCGACGGAGGTGAATCGGAGGTCCATTTTTAAATTCGGTTGTGTAAGACTGCATGGTTGCAGTTGTTTCCGCGGATCGATTTTTAGAATATGGTCTCCTCCTCCCTTTTTACTCCTCTCTCAACTTCCTCAACTCGACGCTTCAAACTCGTCCTGCGGCGTTCTTCCCGCGAGGCGGTGATATCATAGATCTTTCCCGACTTCCTTGTCAATTTCCTTCATTCTTGGCTCCGCCAGTATCGCGGCGGTGTTTTCCCCTCCCATCCTCCCATCTCCTCCCTCTCTACTCTCTCCTCCTCTCCCTCCATCACTCCTCTTGATGCTACTCTCCCTTCAATACGCAAGGAGAAACTGAAGAATGGCCGGATAGAGACTCGCTAAGTATTCCTCCCGTCTGCTTCGGTGCAAGGTCGCAGATCCTCAGACGTTATATTCCCTCCCTTTATTTACGTGCAGCAGCGATAAGCGTTAAAGAAAAAGCGGCCTTTTCATTTTTTCCTTTGCTTTGCGTTTGTTTTTTTTCACTATATTTTCTTTTAAAGGGGGGGGACTTTGAAGAAAAAAATCCACGCCTTCGCTTTTGATGGTTTTTATTGAGAACGTTGACTCTTTTTCCGAAAATATCCTTCGCTCATTCTTCCGCCCCTTTTCACAAAGGAAGCACGACTATTTTTAAAAGTGTACCCGTTTCTTTTCGACCTTTGTCGCTTTTATTTGATTTTTTTAAATTATTTTATTGCATGTCAATATAAGCTTTGAAACCAGCGCACTTGGTCCGCGGGGAGTGATATAGACGGAAAATGTTTGCGCACCGAAAATATGCTTTGCTCATTCATACGCCGGCGTAAATTGCCTAGCATTGAGCGGAGCTGTCTTTTTAAGCGCTCAAAAGGAGAAATACACGTTTCTTGTTGCAGCGATTAGCGCATTCATAAGGTGGGAATGAGCAAGTTAGATTATGCTAAACTATTGACAACTTAAGATCTCCGAGTATACAATAATTACTACCACTTAAGGCGATTTCAATGCACGATATTGAGGAATGTATCGCGGTTCTGTTAAATGCAACAATCCTGGAGAATTCTTTTACTTAACCCCAGGAATGTTCATTTTAATTTTATGTAAAATCCCTGTGCGAGGTTAAATAAAAATGTAACCTGATTTCTAACCCTTTCTACGTTATATCTTTGTTTTTGGGAAAACGTTATTCTAAGACGGTTTTTGTCGTTTGTTTACTTAAGGAGATTGCGGAAATGGTATACCGTTACCTCTCGGTAACCATAAATGCGACCGAACTGAAATAGATATTCTTTTATACCTGTAGCATAACGTGGAAGCTCCTCCCTCTTGGATTTTCCATGCGCAGCCTCATCAAAGGATGGCAACATTTCTCCCGCCTCTTTTGCAGTACCTCGAGGCATTTTATAGCGCTAGGCAAACGGGAGGATGGAAACGCAGCTTCTCTTTATTTTTTTACCCTTTTTTCCTTCCATTATTCACCTCCCGACCCGCGCGTTCCTTCGACTTTTATTCCACCTTACACTCATCACCTCGGCGTGTAACCATAATGCGTCGTAGCCACGCTCCATGTCCGGCTCCTCCCACTGCCTCCCACAACCTGCTTCCCCCACTCCCGGCACCGCCTCCTTGGTAATCCACCTCTCTCTCTCTCTTTCTCTATATGTCCGCCTCAGTCCTCCAGGCTATCCGTAACCGCTCCTGACCGGCGTCTTTTTTTCTTCTTTATTTTCTCGGGTTGGAGGTATGTAGGGAAAGTATTGCGATCGTGAAAAAATGCGATGTGGAGATTTTGAGGAACGTGCACGATTTCGGCCCCTTTGAGTGGTGTTTTTGTAATTCCGTACGTCTGTAGTAGATCGCGCAGCTCTAGGGGCGAAACGGTTTGAGAGAATTTAAAGGAATCCGGTATTTATGTAAGATATCACCCGGGATATGAGCCGTGTTCAAATTAATTATTTCACGCTAAACTGAAGGTTAGTTTATTCTTATCAATTTTAACAGGATGTCGATTCACTCGTGAATGGGTGCGCGGGTTTTGGTTAAAAAAATTTCCACTTACAGATCTTAATGTAATAAACTGTCTCAAAAATGGGTGTAGCGCGCAGTGACATTGCAACGTATCGAGTTTTATTCCCAGCAGAAGCAGCTGCATTTGTTGCTACGATTCAGACTCCACGTAGATACGTATTATTGACAACCAACGACATAGGCGTGCGAACTAGAAGATCAACAGAAGTAGGTCTGCGCAGCGTTTGTTTTTTACCGACTTTTCTCTCTCTCTCTCTCTCGCTCCGCCTCTTCCGAATTTGATCTTCGGTTCGATCGATCGTTCCGTAATGGGAGATCAACGATAATGGATGGGTTTTCCGACTCGGGTTTTGCCCCTCCCACTCCCCAACCCGTCCAACCTACTCTCGCGTAATGAAAAGCTCGAGTAAGACGCTTGGACGCTGTCGTCGCCCTTTGTGAAAGCTTTGACCGGAAGGAAACCTTTAGGCTTATCTCTTCTCTCTCTCTCTCTTTTGTATCCAGTTCAGACCTTCGTCGGATTGCATGCGTGAGCGAGGGTGCCTCCCCTCCCCCCGCTCGCTGATTAACCTTTCGCGTACTCCCCCTCCCCCCTTTCCTACCTCCACTCCCACCCTCTTCTTTCCACGCCCTCGGCATAATCTCCGCACCACTTTTATCCAGGAGGTTTTTTTTATACTCTTCTCCAGAGTCTGGTTATAAATACCTTCTCACCATATTGTGGAGGAATTTTCGGCCTCTTCGCCGGATGGCTTGTTTCCCGTCTTCTTTCATGTTTCGCCACCGGTAGCCGAGAGGGAATATTTCGTTTTTTTTTTTTTTAAGGTATCGCATAGGGGGCGCTTGACACAATATTTGCAGATTTTCGGTGTTTTTGGGGGGACTGGGAAGATTGGTAGATTTTTTTCTGTGTGATTTTTTTTCACGAAAAGATTTGCCCTTTGGGGAGGTTTTTATCGAGTGGGGTAGCCGGGAAGGAATATACCTTTTATTAAGCGTTTTCCTCATATTCTACCCCGTGCTTTATCCGCGGTGTTTGTTTACGCAAGTTCCCGCGGTGCAGTCTGCGAAGCGTTAAGCGATACAAGCCTTAGGTATAGGAGTGGTTAGCGCGACTGAAAACCCAGTGCTAGTGTCGCGGGTTCGGATACTGCCTAGGGCGTGGTTGTTTGTGGTGGTCTTTGTTTTTCGTCATAAAAGCGCGGTAACTGCTGTTTGGGGTGTATTTAAAATAAATTTAAACATGTGAGAGAAGAATTGCATAGAAAATTACATAGGGAGCTTTATATCACCGAATGCTATCTTTCCATCGGAGTAAAGAATAGCAGATGTTGCGCATTGTTGGTTACATACAAGTACTACATAGTGTAGCAGGATTACAGACGGACGGACAGGTATAAATAAATGCATCACCGATTTTGTTTTAGAAAAAAGCGTAAAACGTTAAAAATAAAATACAAATATATTTCTAAAATATTTGCCTCGTACCGTCCTTGAAATACATAGCATGCTTTCACGTCTTGCAAATCCAATTTTAAAGGATCGCCCATGTTTATAAGATGGGGTAGTGGATTAATCCTGTGTAGTTAGGTCTCCTCAAGAAAGTTTCTCCTGAAACGGAATCGTTGCGGCGGATTGAAATAAATAAATAAAAGAAAATCCCGCCGCGGCGGCGGATCGTCGTCGATCGCAGCTTCGATCGCGAGAGAGCGTTAAATATCCGGCTCCAATGGGCTGGTTGGCGTACCACAGTAACTCGATCCCTTGCATAACCTCACCGGTAAAGTCGGCGCAAAACGCCGGAGGCGACGCTTTGTCGCATCGAGAAAGGAAATCGGCGCAGAGGGGCGTGAGGAGGCGTTCGAGACTTTAAAAAAAAAAAGGCCTCACGTATATCGCAGAGGGCACGTCTCCTCCTCGCCCGTCCCCACCGCCCCTCCCTCGGAAAAGTCGGTTGCAAAACCGTCCGTCCTCTTCCGATTCCGAAACAGCGAACTCTCTCTCTTTCTCTCCATAATGGGAAAGTAACGACGCTTCTTCGAATACTGAAAGGCTTTGCGTGCGGATAGCGGAGATATCCGTTTTATTAGGACGCGTGGAGTAGGGATTATGTTATTTTTCATGCTTTTGTTCCCTATTTTATTTCATCAAATTTTGTTCACTGTATCTTAATCCATCAAATGTTGTCCTATATATGTTATTCTGTCTTATTCTTTCGGATTTTGTTCTGTCGTATTCTATCAAATTCTCTTCTATATGTCTTACTCCGTCATTTTTTCTGTCTTATTCCGTCAAATTTTGTCCTGTGTCCTACTCCATCGAGTTTTATTCCATCAATTTTTTTCTCTTATTCCATTAATTTTTGTTTTTTCTTATCCCATCAAGTAATACTAGTCAACAACTTTTTCATTTGCGTAATTACCATTTAGGTTGTGCGGGAACCGAAGGATAATCAATATTTAAATTTCCCGGAACGCAAACTCGTTCGGTGCCTAGCGAAGTTGGGAAAAATCTCTTACCTACCTCACCTTTGCGAAATCCTCCTCCTACTCCCCTATTATACTCCACCCGACCCCCTTCAAAAAAAAAAAAACATTCTCCACTTCCTCTTACTTCCCCCCTGCTCGCTGACGCGAGTTCGGCTGGTTCGTAAATAAATTTTCGTCGTATGACCGGCTCTCCGAGCGAGGCTTAAATATAGCCGCGTAGTTTTAGGGTAAGAGTGGTGGGAGAAAGAGAGAGAGAGAGGATCGTACGGTATGCGAGGGAGGAGGGTTTCGGGAGGGCGTCAGGGTGCAGAGAGAGAGAGGAGAAGGGAGGGACGAAACAGTGGGGCAGTGGGTGGAGCGAGGAATGGGAGAGAGGGACGCCTAGGAAGACGGTCAGCGCCGCAACGAAGGGACATCGTCCGCCTATCGACCAGTCATGTTTGTTTTGAGGTTGGGTAGAGAGTCCGACGAAGACCCGGTAATCTGCAGAGGTCGTCGCGAAGATGTCCCCCGTTTGTCAGGTTCTTTTAAGAGTTGCCCAACGCTCCCCAGGCGCTTCATTCACCAGTGGCGGTAGGGGTGGAGGAGAAGCAAGAGGAGGAGTAGCGAGATGGGTTTCCCCTCTCTCTTGAGAGAGACAGATGGAATTCGCCCGAACTCCTCCTCTCTCTCTAGGGGGGAGAGGGGGTAGAGGGACGCGGTAGGTCGTGGCGGGAAGATAGGGGGACGCGGTTGCAGAGGGAGGGAGTGAGGAGGAGGCAAAAGGCCATCGCCTTTGCAGCGCCGCGGAAGTCTCGTAGGCGGGCGATCTTAAATCGAATTCGATTGCTCTTCCGATTGACGGGATCTGCCGAAGATGGAAGTGGCGGTATATTTAAAAAAAAAAAAAGGCGGGAAGCTCTTCTTCTGTAACACCCTATTTCTCCCCGTTTGCGGGGGTAATTGCAAAACGGGATGTAATGCTGGCGCGATAGATCGAGATAGGTTAGGGATGCTAAAGTTCTGGTTAAATTTAAACCGCTTCGCGTCCGACCGCGAATTGGATGATTATTCGCGGTGAGGTAGCGGGATGCGTAAGGGTGGCGTCTTGGATTAAGAATGTTTCGGTCTTTCGATTACTCGTGAAGATGTTCTTAATAGCGATTTAATGGGTAGTTAACGGAAGCGAATTCTGCGTGGTCTCGCCGAAAGAATAAATGTAGGGTAACTGAACAATAAATATATAATTAATGCAAAAAGTCCTGTGTGAAATTCTTCAGAAAATGTGTAGGCTTACTAATTATTTTGACTTTGTAACTATAGAAGATAACGAGACAAAATATACTTTTTATAGCAATGCATCCTTTGTGTTCCGGTCTCGTTGTGCCCCTTTCTTGGCCGAGAGTACCAGATCATTGCACCGGTTCGCTATTAGTACGCTGCGCGAGTGGTAGTTGGTTCGTAAACGATTGAGAGGCATTTCTTAGGATCGTGTAATGTGCGCAGTTTAGATTAGCGGTTACAGCCCACGGTATGCGCACCATTGGTGCGAAGTGATGCGTGAGAAGAGTTAAAAAATAAATAGCATTTGCCCCAGAAACTACGAGAAACGACAAATATTTCATAGTTGTGGTCTAAATTATAATTTGAATTACAAATAAAAAAATGAAACCTGCATTTTAAATAAATATTGCTTATTCGCCAGCGCAAGGGATAAACTACATATAAGATTTTAACTCAGGGCTCCAAAAAAGCCTTCTGAGAGTCGGTACCCGGATCTTACATTTGGCAGGTGGATATTCTACCAGCGAAACACCGAGACAGACTAAACCTGCTTCAGAATGGTTCGATTTCAGTTCATGGCAGAATTTTTCTCTTGCTTTTTCAGAATATCTTTGTGTCCAGTCTGTCTGCGTGTAATTTGCACCCTTTCATTTGTGTTTACCAGAAAGTTTTTTTTTGATAGCGGTACTTATATTATAAAAAGATTGGTGGCTCCGAATTTAAACGAATTAATTTTAAGAATTTAAAAACTAGTTTATAAAGATCGTTTAATATTCCCAAGTAATGTATAATGCGTCAATTCTGAGCAAGTAACCATGGAATTCTTTGGATTTAATGGCGAAATCGTGACTTTTAAAATCCTTTTTCTTAATTTGTTGCATAGAGGTAAATAAAGTTTGTCGAGATTAAATATAGCCTGCTACGAACGTTTTCGCTACGTTCATCCACCGAGTGGTGATTTTTCGGGTTACTACGCCGCGATGGTCGTTCTTTGTTGTTGGAGAAACGATGTTTTGAAAAACAACCATCGCGCATTATTACGCCACTATGGTTTTTTTTTCAAAACCTCGTTTCGCCAACAACAACAAGTTGGGAAAGTGTACAACGTATCACAAATGGGCGCGTTTCGTGCAACGAAGTATTAGAAAGAAATTATATACCTGTACGTAAGGAAAATAGCGTTTTAAAGTTCTTTTCTTCATCGTAAATAATCCATTTTCGTCCTATTTAAAAATAGTGCATGCACACGTGAGTAAATTAAACGTTAGTTTGTGAGATTGTTTATGTTAGCAACAATGAAGTAACCATGCAAGAAATTTTCTAAGTTCAACTCGAATTAAGATATTTTTGTTTGATTTTCTCGATAACGGCTACTCCTACGATACAAATGTATAGGGAAGGAAATACTCTTCTTTATCAGTTCTACACCTTTTATTTGAAAAATATTTTGATATGAGCAATACTTTACGAGATATGACGAAAATTTAATTTTTTGTGACCAGTAAAGTTGTACTCCTGATTGGCGTACGTCATTCATTTTTGTGAATTTAGTATTATATTTAATTGTAAGTCCTTAATATCAAATTTCATAAAAATCCGTTCTGTAGAAGCCGGGAACGAACATGCAGACGGACGGACGGACAGACCGACGATAAAAGGCGCTCACGCTGAAGTGAAACGCGCATGAAAAACGACCATCGCGGCGTAAAAATACGAAAAATCAACACGCTAAGAGATTAAATTCAATGTGCTGATTTTTTTTTATAATTCAGAATACCTCAGCGCGGTCAAATGTAATTTTATAAATAATGTGCACTACAAACATAACTTTATTAATAGTCTGAAAATGAGTTTCAATTTGCAAATAACGTCGATTGAGGTGGATCCGCTGCAAATATTTTTGGGGATAATTGGTACGACTGTAACGACAGTTGCCGTTAAAAGTTCCTTTTGTTTTAAATGTTGTTAGTTATCAGGAACTGAGCGAAATCCAATAGTGTAATAATTTTTTAAATTCCTAATACTTTAAATTGATATTCATATCTTCGAATCGATTGCCGCTCGGACGTAAATTCTATCCGCGAACTCTGTTTTTAAACATCGGTACAACATACATTGTACAAACTTTTTCACATACTAATGCGTCGTTTATTTATCTTTAGAAAATGAAAATCGTATGAACCGGTTTTTAGAAAATCCAATTTTTCTTAAAGTTGCCCAAGAATATACGAGTCTTATATTCATTCATTGAGAAAAATTAAATATGTTGCGTTATTGAAGACGTATACTCAAGTAACTGTACGAAATTTTATCAAAATCGTTCCAACCGTTTTTGAGAAAATCAAATTATTGCTAAAGTTGTCCAGAATAAACCAGCTTTATATTTATTTTTTGAAAAATATGAACTATACAGTGTTATTTAAGACTCAAGTAACTGTCGATTCGCGTGACGGCCGAGGCGCAAGCCTTTCAGGAGACATTAAGCAAAAATTAGCCTTGAAAGTTTTTTGTTCTAATATTTTTTGCGCTTTAAGGAATGTCTATAGGTTCTATTGTTCGTGCCATCTCACTCGGCGAAGAAGTCCTTTTTCGAAAAAAGAACAATTTAGATTTTTATGCCTGGAAATCCAGACCCCCCGACAAAACTGGACTTTGGCTTTATGATTCTTTTATATTCTGCCGGTAAAAATTTTCCTTATCGCGCAAAATTCAAAGGCTCTATTTTTTTTTCTTTACAAACGACGGCCAAACTTAAAACCGTAAACTTGATTCAAAATTACCCCGGTTTCGATATGGATGGGGCAGTGTAATATTAACAAAGGCGTCGTGTTAGTTCATTCTCCGCCCCGATGTCGAAAAAAAGGCTCAAAGGATATCGACTCGATTCCGCCCATAACAGTTAAGACAGAGGTTTAAGCGTTATTATGCAAGCAGTCACGGCGGTGTTGTAATTGCGAAGCAACCTAAGTAACGTTCTTCGCTGTTGCAGGAAGCAGCACGATTTTATGCTGCTCCGATGTGTTCTCATGTTACTCGTTATTTTGATAGCAGGTCATTCCGCGGAGAATGCCGGCCGTTCAAGAGTTTTTAGGAATGCTGGGATGAAATTATTTAGGTTCATTATTTGCTAGCCCAGTTAACATGCATCACTTTCAAGATTAAACGCTTCAATATTAAAAAATGAAAAAGTATCTCCAATAGCTTTAACAAGTTCATTGGCTTTTCGTAACCTTTTTTTTGCTATTGGGGGATACCTAAGATAGGTAATTACTCCTTCAGTTTTTTTATATCGAAGCGCTTACTCTTGATTTTCTTTTTTAGCCGTAAGAGTGGCTCGATAATTCTCCAGGGAATGTATCTCTAGGACAAACTATGTCTATTCGATAAACACAAAAAAATTGAGGAAACCAGATCAGCATTTCGGATACAAATTAGAGGTAATCAGTGGTGATACGCCGATAGTAGATTAACTCGGTGAGAGATAGTTTGCCTATGCGATTTTAGCCATAAGCCGAACTCCATAATTTTTTTTCGGATGAAATACTTATCGCCCGTGACAGTTTGTAAGAAGTTTGGTTTCATTTACCAGTCTTTGAATTGAGATCATTGATGCCGCATTGGCTGCCGAAATATGTCGTTTGAATTCATCTCGAGTTTTTAAGGGGTTTCTCTTTTTTGCAATGCTCGAACTTTTCTGATTTTAAAATATCCGATAACCATAAAAATATGAAGATGTCCAGGATAAGATAAAATGTACCTAATGATGTTGAGCGCAAAACTCTCTGTGAGTCGCCACTGAAGCAGCTCCCCTATGTGACTGAAATTCGTGCCTGGTTTCTCATTCATTTTACGGCCATTGGAATACCATCAGTTGGATTTCAGCCATGAGGCGGACTCGATAATTCTTCTTTAAATACATAGTAAAACAGACTCAATCCATCCCATAAAGAAATTTTCTTATATATTATAAGGGCGTTTTGCCAGTTTCGTTTAGAGCGAATGAAGAACGATGGGTATAAAAATATTCCGGTTGCTAACCGTCGTGACTAAATTTTATTTGTGCACACAGCGGTCGTTTCACGTTATTACTCACTGAATTGCATCATAATAATTTCCATGTTAAAGAGATTTTTAATGCTTCCGTGGAACAGTTTTATTTGCACTCTTACAAATTCTGTGTATGTCGCGAATGTCTTCAGCGTAGTCGCATTATATATTAAAAAATTTTATCTTTTCGTTATTTTTTAAAATCTCAGTTCTCACTCTGTTATGAAACTATTTCGGTGCCACATTTGAGCCCAGCAGTTATTATTAGGAATACCTTTTACATCTCAACCTCTTTGAAGTATTTACCGCAGTAAAGATTCGTCATTATCAACACGTTTATCTCCATTTTTATTGCTTACTCCTTTCTTCCGGTGTTTGAGCGGTCAAGTCCCCGTTCCCTTTGCTTCAGCGGCTTGGGTTTCTATTTGCAGCGGAATGATGCAATTTTCGAGTCTTCAAAATTAAGTCCAAGATATCGCGCAATCGTCGGATAGCGAAAAGTGAGACATTTTAGGCGTGCGTCCTTCGCGTTCTGGAAGAGCCGAGTGTAAGAGTAGCTTCTCAAACGCGCGAGCTTTTTTTTCCATATTACGAGATCGATTTATCGTGAGAACGTCGTTTCCGTTACATCGACCTCGCCGAGATGTAAGGAAACGTCGCTTTTCCTTTTCCCTCTTTTCGATCTTGCATCATTTCATTTCTCTCTCTCTCTCTCTTTCGTGTTTCGCTCGACGCATCGATAGTGCCGCCAGGTTTATTTTCACTCGCAGCCACGACCTCAGTTATCCCTTTCCCCGATTTCTTTTGTTTCTCCGTTCCTTCCATTACGGTCTCCTCTTTTTTTCTCACGCTTCTCGTCTAAATTCCTCGTGTCGTCAATCGGTATCGTGTCCGGCATTTTATTTGCCGCTTAAGTCTCCCTTTTTTCAGCGAAACTGGTCGTATATCGTTTCTATGTATCCATACATAGTAACTCTACATTCCCGTAGGTTTTAGGGCAATTGAAAACTTTTCTCTTAAAGTTATGGTTTCTATAATGATACAGAAACCTAGTTCGTGAAAAATTGGAAATTACAAAACGCTCGTGGGCAAGAAGTGTGCCGTAGTTGCTTACGAAAATATAGGTATGTGTTCAGTGAATTATTAAGCTCGTCTTGTGGCTTCAAACTGATGATTTAGTAGGTATGTGTTACTTACCATAACGACCTCGTTATTACCAGGAGCGTATTTACCTGATGGCGTTCCAGATGGTCTCCCGGAGACACCACATTTTAGGGACTCCCAAAAAGGATGAATTTTTTAAAAGTGATAAAATATATTTATTCCTGTAGGAACCCGTTCTATACTGTGAGGTGCATTACCCGGTGTCACTTTTTGGAGCACCGTCGTAGTTTTTTTGTGAGGAAAAAGCAAGTATTGAATTTAGCTCTTGGTAAAGAAGGATGTAAGGGTTAGAGGGCATCCAAGTTATGTATCTAAATGCGCCATTGTTTATTACAAATCATAAAAACTAAGGTCCCTTGAAGTTTGTACTAACAAGGTTATACGGTATTATTTCCGCTTGAGTACGTCAGCCAACGGAAACCACTCGCCAAAAGCTACCTAATTCTCGGTCATTATAAACTCGCGCTTATGGTGTTTTTTCAACGCTAATATAAAAAAGTCTAAAAATACTGGTTTATCGACCATAACCTCAGTTTGTGCTACGCCAATGCCAACTAGTCTTTCTTTTATAATTATTGTTTTATTAAGACCTCCGATAAACGACGCCAAGCAGCATCGTGTTACACGTGGCGGCGTTAAATTTGCGTTAATTAATTTAAAATTTCGAGTGTCAGAATATGAGATGCTTGTCGTGTCCGGTTTTTGGCCGGCTTCTGTTGGGAATCAGAAGGTCTATGCGATGTCCAGGTCTCGTCTAATTTTAACCCTTAACGATATTGAAATAAAATACTTGAGTCAATGGACTCCCCTTGCGCACCAACCCAAATAACCGGTCTCGGACCTCGGTTCCGATACGCGCTTGTTCTTTTTACTATGAAGCGTCTACGTGTGGCTGGGGATTTGAAATTGATACGCGTTTCGCGCACGTTTAACTTAGAATTTGTTTGGGATGAGTTGATGGTTTTATTCCGATCTTGGACACTTGTAGCGTTTAAGTTTTCGTATTCCGGAACTAAATCTAAGGAAGCCTTATCCATGCTGGTCATCGGTCGTACGTTTTAAGTGGATGGTAAAAACTCAATCTCTGATGCGTTTCAAATATATGTGCCAGATAACTTATCCCGTTTTTCAAATACAGTAAAACTCGTTTATAACGCTCACGCCTAAAACGAAATCTCGGCTATAACGAAGAAATGTCTCGGTCCCTTGAACTTCTCCATAAGGTCATTGGTTAAATTCCTCGGATGTAACGAACACGCATTTCACGAATTCTCGGCTGTAACGAACAAATGTTTGGTCCCGTGGCAAAAAATGCCCCATATATAACGAATTTTGGCGAGCAGAGCGATAAATAATGAATAGTTTCTGCCCGCTTAGTGCGCACTTGTTCGTAGAGGTCCCCTTCCTCCGTCTACCCCTTCCATACGAATTTCCACGCTCCCTTTGTTTTGAAATTGACATTTAAAATGTGAAATGTTTATGTAAATTAATGACCATAATAATAATATTAATTGACAATTTAAAAAATCGTATGTAATAGCAATCGAACATTTTACATGCCGCGAAGTTGATAAGCATCTCTTTGCAAATGTAAGTACGGCATTGAAGTCGACTCACTGCAAATACAGTAAAATCTGTGTTATCCGGCTATCTTGGGGATTGTGGAAAGTCGATTAGGAGAAATATCCGGTTAGGGGAGCGATTTTCGATTTTGACATCGCAAATTTAGCAATAACCAAACAAAATTGGGCTTAGGTTCACTATCGTACTCCCCAAACATAACTATGCATGGGGTTTGCATTTTCCATTTTAATTCTTCCACATGTAGTTAGATATAGACACTATATACCCATTCTTACATGCAAAACAAAAAGACTATTGAAAAGTTTAGGGTGTCCGGGAAGTTTGGGGATTACGGCAGTGAACCTGTTCCCAAAATTGAATTTATTGGATTATATCTTTCTTATTTGTCTTTAGTTTCTCTATTAGAAAAGGACGAAATTATTTAATTCTTCTGAACATTTCTGTGAAAACCAGTCATATAATATTTTATCCAGTTCCTCAATTTTTGGCTTATGAAGCGTATTATGTTTATTAATTGATTTACTTGTCTCAGAAGATGACACAAATTTCATTAATTTAGCCTTATGAGCCTTGATATCGTAGAGCGTGGAAGATCCGATGTTGAATTCTTTTGCTATGGCTGCTGTATTTTTTCCTTTTTCAATTCGTTTGATCAGCTCCAGCTTTTGTGTTAGCGTTAAACCAACCTTTTCTCTCTTGTTCCTTGCTTTTAGGTATTTATTTTGATGCCATATTCAATGGATGGGTAATTTTTTAAATAATAAAAAGCGATAAAACTGGAAATTGTAGAAGTACACCAAAACATCTAGACAATGGAAATGGCTTACGTAACCAAATACGCCATGCTTACTCGGGGTCCCAGAAGTATACGGAGTAAATACGTATTATATACATCTTATATTTTAAGAAATTTTAAAGTGGAAGTTGTGGTATTACACATATACTATCACACAAAAATTCATAAAAAAAGAAAAAGAAATACAAAATGAATTGTATTTGTGTAATTGCCGGTATCTAGGGCTGGCCGGTTCTAAATAGCCGGATAGCATAGGTTTTACTGTGTGTGTATACGTGTTATATGGGATGTATAGGCCAAAAACCATGTTTCTCGTATATAACGTAGTCACGTTTATAACGAAGCAATGAGTCGGTCCCCTCAAATACGTATTATACGAGTTTTACTGTATTTCGTATTTAAAAAGTCTTTTATTAGCACGGGCTGCCTTTTTCGTTCCGTAGTTCAATTTCGATTAAAGCCTTGGCTAAACTCGCAAAAATAGCGTTTGTGAATATTAGGAATATTACAACCCCTGATTATATTCAAGAATAAGCTCTTCAAAAAATAACTTATCTCGGGTATTTCTAATAGGACACAACAAGGTTATTTTTCGTAAGCTTGTTGTGGCAATTGAAGATAAGTAATTTAAATGCTTGTTCTTAAACTTTTTTTACCATAAGACGAGCTCGATAATTCTCAGTTAAATTAATATATAACTAGTAAAAAGTTAAATTCTATATTTTCTTTAATCGTTTCTGTAATTCCAGCGTTTCTTGCAATAGTATATTATTTCACAAAACTCCCCCATTGATATCTGTCACTCCTCATTTGCAACCTCTGTAACGTGCGGATTCGAGGTGAAGTTCGGCCAATTAACCCTGCGCGAAGTGCGTAAATCCGAGCGCGTGAGGTCGCTTTATAGTCACCCGCGAGTGGGCCCTGCCATCGCTCCGTATCCCTGGCGAGAGTCGGCGCCTGGAACGAGCGCAACCCGCACGGCGGCCGTGTAGGACTCATTGCTGGAGTTCAAGGAACCCTTCTGACTCGACGAGCCAAAGCCAACCCAAACCCAATTTTTACTATTGAGATGTAAATCGTTATAGCCAAGATGGTAGGTTGATATTTTTTTACCGTTATAAATACTCGTTTATTCCCTGCAGATGTTTCGTTCCGCTTCTCAAGTACCTGCCCGAGTCGTAATTAATGCAAATTAACATCCGCCGTATATCGAGTCGAGTTAGTTTAATCGCAAAAATTATTATCTTTATGTTGTTTGTTCGCATGCGTAAGAACCGCAGTTGCATCACGTTTCGCCCTTGAAGGAGTGGAAGAGTCGAATCGGAAAGTAAAATTACTGTAGGATTCATTGCGTTTTTTTGCATTCCATTAAAAGTACGTGTTTTGTTGAGCGCTCGTTGCAAAGCGTAACCATGGTAACAAATCAAGCCGTTATACACCCTGGAAGATTTCCCATATCGTCTTTTCGGCGCCCTTGGCTGTGATGCGGGGAAGTGGGAGAAGTTCTCACCCTTGGCCGCTCTCCACAAAGTTCGTTTTCTTTTTTATGTCCTTGGGTAGCCCCTGCCGGATTTCGGACGCCATGAAACAAAGGAATTCGTCTCCGTTCGCCCGGTTTTCGCTCGCGACTGCGGGATTCCCGCGAATTTCCTCTGGGGTACACCCTCGCCATCTTCGCCCGTCTGAAGAATTCTCATCGTCACCCGACTCTACTTTCTATATTTCCCCTCTCAAGTCTGTCGTTTCCGCTCTTATCGGTATAGTTTTGATTTAATCAGACTTTCTGTCAGTATTTTCTTCGATATATCATCCCTGATGGACGAAAAAATGGAATATGATGTTATGTATGTTCATTTTATTCGTTTCCTTTGAACGCCCCTCTTGGTTTATCTCCCTAACGCTTAGAATTCCAATCTTCTTCGTCGCCTAGTTCAGGGGTAGGCAACCCGCGGCTCGTGAGCCGCATGCGGCTCTTTAAAGTATTACTTGCGGCTCCCGACGCCCACTCTCCCGCTTAAAGCGAACCAGGCGACAATGACTGTCTCAATTGATAATAATATAATCGTTTTCAATAGAAGGATCCAGTATGAGCTGCTGAGTAAAAAAATTCATTTTCAACTCTCATTTTCGTCTGTAGTCCTAGATTCGTTTTCTCAAAGAATCTCTTTATTTGCTTCGTTTGAGTACTTATTTATATTGTCATTGAATACTTATGTAAAATATTCGTTTGTTTCTCAAGTTCTTTCTACGAATTATCTCCAAAACATCATTGTATGGGTATACCTATGTGTGCAGCTTTTAAATAAATAGAAGTCATTTAATATGACTTGACGGTATTTAATACGTTTTATTTTCATTATACATGCTCTGCAGCCCATCTTATGTTGGATTCTATAAAAAATTTGAAGAAATGGCTCTTCTTGTCAAAAAGGTTGCCGACCCCTGGCCTAGTTGCATATACTGTTATTCACTCGTATTTCTTTCATTTTAAAGGATTCATTCACTTGCATTCCGTAAATATGAATGATTTGTGTCAGTTATAACTTTCAATTTGAAATTTTCGTAAGATTTTGTTCAATTAGTTTTAATTTTTACATCCACCCTCATATTTTTTTACGAAAATGGAATGTTGTAAATTAATAAAATCATTTCAAGCAGCAAAATCAATAATAAATGATAGACTGCTTTAAAATGTTAGAAATTTCTGTTTATGCTCTATCATCACGTTCTTTGTTAGGTATGTTTTTCTGTTTTGTACCAAAACCATAGTTGACAAATGATTACCAGAGCATCCCTAACTTCAAAAATAATTTACGATTGCAAATTTATGAATTGAGAGGAAAATTTTCATTGATAAACTGCAACTGTCTTTAATTGGGTTCAGCATAATGATCTTATCCAGTATAGAGTGTATGTAGTATTTGGAGTTGTATTTAAAGTTGCAATAAATTAATATTAGAGAAAAAAGCTTTGAATGATTAATATATGAAAAAATACGAAATAATGTAACTCGGCATTTTCCAGTGTTTCTATATAATGCAACTGATTTTGTAGCAGCTACTGTATCATTAGGCCTGATGATCCAGTAGTCACTGAAAAATCAGCCGCATGCCATAAAACACATTCTTTGGGGAATTTTAGATTAATTTATAGCAACTATTTTCCCTGCTGCTCACAAAATTAGTATGAGAATCCTTGTGGTCGTACATCATAGAATGTACACCTCATTCCAAAAGTGAGCCAAAATGTTTGCATGTTCACATTCCTTTCTTCCTTATTATTATTATTTACTGGTGGTAATTTAAAATTGATTCAGAGAAACTGCTCGAAATGAATGATGTAGTAAATTTAATTGTTTGAAGTGAATTTCATCATTTACTATTACATTTTCTTCGTGATACTCTGTATGTTAGAGGTGATTCTTTGTTAAATCTTATGGTACTGTTCTATTATACCACCCGCAACTGTGCTATTATACCACCTGCAGCAGCAGTTCTATTATACCACCCGCAGTAGTGGAATCAATTATATTAGATCAGTGTGTAATATATCCACCGTTACCAAATAGTGAAGAAGATGCAGTAGCTTTCCTAACCCATGACTGATTGGGCGGTCTCGACATTTACAAACCCAATCTCCGGACAACGTGGAGAGTTCTTTGGTTCCGGGCGAGGCGAAGGGTGCGGTAGCACCCGGAGACGACTACCCATTACAGCAAAGTGAGCCGAAGGCTCGTCAATATATCCTTTCAGTGTTATATAATAATAATAAATTTTATTCCACATTTTTTTTATCCTCTTGACTGTTGCGCCGCAAATGGAAGGATATATTGACGAGCCTTCGGCTCACTTTGTCTCTGGGCGCTACCGCGCCCTTCACCTCGCCCGGAACCAAAGAAACCCTCCACGTTGTTTGTAAATGTTGAGGCCAGCCAGTCAGTCATGAGAAGGATATTTAACGTTTCCTTAGCAACCTTATAAATTATATTCTAGACAAAGTATAATACAATATATATAGACACACAGTAGCGCACACAGGATTCTCTCAGAGGGGGAGGGGAGGTGTCTGAAATATTTGACAAGCACAATAGTTGTATGCAAGTTATATTCAATATTTTAATCTGGTTTCATTTAAATATATTATTTTACATTAAAGATTTACTGCGGGTGGTATAATAGAACAGTACCAATCTTATTTTTACACATTGTAGCAAATTCTTTGAATACTCAGTTTTGACGACTTTATTTTAATAAATGTTCATTCTTCATGGAGGTTTGAACTCGTAATTTGAAGAAATTGTCTCAGTTTAGTATTGTCATTCACGATAATGTCTTATCATCTATAAATTTTTTAAATAAAATATATTTCTTTTTCTAGGCTTGTATAGATGACAACCTTGAAATGGTAGAGTTCCTTGTGCAACATGGTGCAGATGTCAATAGGGGTGACAATGAGGGTTGGACACCGCTTCATGCAACAGCATCTTGTGGTTTTATCAGTATAGCTAAGTGAGTATGATAGAGTGAATCTGTAATTATTTAAAACCTAGATAAATTTCCATTGGCTTAAATTTCTTCAACTTATATAATTGTTTTATTGTCTCAGTGATCATCAACCAGAAGTCTCTGTTCTAATGTATTTTGTTCAAAAACTAAAACTTAAGTTTTTGGGGAAAAGTTGCTTGTTCCATTTTATTGATTTCCTTTCTCATTGCATCTAGCACACTTCTTTAGATAACACAACTTTAAAGTGTGGTAGATTGTATTGTGTTGTTTCGTTATTAAATTGTATGCTGTATTACATGAAATATTTAAAAAATATTTTGTTCAATTCTCGGTTATTTTCTTATTCAACTTGTTTTTGTTTGTCTTCAAAGGTTCCTAATAGAAAATGGAGGCAATATTGCCTCTGTCAACAACGATGGCCATCTTCCAATTGATATCGCCGAGTCGGATGAAATGGAAGCAATGCTCAAGGATCAGATAGATGCCAAGAGTTAGTAATGAAATTATTAAAACTATTGAAACACTCTTCTGTTTAGAATTATTATATTGCATTGTTGAATATAGAAAGCAGTTAGTCTTCTTATGTAATATTAAAACTTTCAAGGTGTATGTATATATATACATGTCATATTTCTGTAATTATCTCTTATCCTAATCATTCTTTTTAAAAATGCTTGTTCAGTGACTAAAGTAGTTAGTCAGCAACTTAGGACCCCCCATTATTAATAAATGCTGAAATTATTATTATAACTCTGGCTACAGGAATAAATTGTAATGAGGCACGCAACGAAGAAGAGCGTATGATGCTCCTTGATGCTAAGGAGTGGCTCAACAGTGGAGGTGATGCTGCTCAGATAGAAGTCCCACATCCTAAGACTGGAGCAACAGCACTTCATGTGGCTGCTGCAAAGGGTTACATTAAAGTTATGAGGTGTGAATAATATTTATATCTTGTAAATGTAACTCTGGTTCAATATCGGGAATAGTTAAATGGAGACTTATTATCATAATGCAATAATGGCAAGTAGATGGCATGGGTTCCAAACCTGTCATGCCATGAAAGTAATTGGTGCTATAAAAATTTGCAGTCAAGAATAAAATTTTTAAATGTCATATTATGTTTTCGAATATTGAATTCCAGGCATTAGCTATCTGAACTAAAAATCTAAATATGTGCATAGTAACAGACTGACAGTTTCAGCAGATTATGTTGCTATTCAGTCAACAAATTACGTGTTAAACTTCAAAGAACTTTCTTCAGAAATTACTCAAAAGTTCAAATGAATAAATAAGTATAATATTTTAATAAGTTTCCAGTTTTCTATTAGTGTAAATGTTTCCTTTTGGCAATAGGCCAGGAAAAATATAAACCATATGCAAACTTGTACCTTTGTATGCTTAAATTTATATCAGATAAATGTATATTAATATTTTATGTGTATAGGTAAATTTGTTAATAAATAAATGTATGGCACATCTGAAACTACGAGGGGTGTTCGAAAAGTCCACGACGTGACATTGAAACAATATTTTTTAAATTTTTAAATTATTTTTATTTTTCGACATAATCCTCTCGAAGTTCAATACACTTTGCCCAACGATGCTGCAGTGCTTTTGTGCCCTCCATATACACCTCTTCCTCCAGGTCTTCAAAATAGGCATTCACCTCTTTGTCTGACCTGAATTTCTTTCCCGCGAGGAATTTTTTGAGGTTGGGGAACAGAAAGAAGTCAGAGGGAGCCAAATCAGGAGAGTATGGGGGATGGGGGACGATTTCATAGCGCAGAGCATGAAGTTTTGCCGATGTTGCGATGGACGAGTGTGCCGGTGCATTGTCGTGGTGGAACAAAATCTTCTTGCACGCAGTTCCGGGCCGTTTTTCTCAAATTTTTTGGTCCAATTGGCCGAGAAGATTTATGTAGTACTCGCTGTTGATTGTTCTGCCCTTTGGAATGTAGTCAATTAGAAGAATTCCCTTGGCATTCCAAAGAATCGAAGCCATCACCTTCCCAGCGGATGGAACCGCCTTAGCCTTCTTTGGAGGATGAGAGTCGACGTGTTTCCACCGCTTTGACTGTTCTTTTGTTTCTGGCGTGTAGTGATGGATCCGTGTTTCATCCGTGGTCACAAATATTCTCAAAAAATCTTTCGGGTCCTTCTCAAACAGCTGCAAACAGTCCTTTGAGGTTTTCCAGTGTGAGGAAATGCGGCACCCATCTTGTGGAGACCTTTGTCATGGCCAATTCTTGAGTTAAGATGAAATGTACCCAGTCGATGGAGACGCATAGGGTCTCAGCTATCTCGCGCACTTTGACTCGTCGGTCCTTCAGAACTATTTCATGGACTTTATCGATGTTTTCTGGGGTAACTGCCGTTGACGGGCATCCACTGTGAGGGTCAGCCACGTTTAAACTCAGCTGCCCACTTTTTTATAGTCATATATGATGGAGCAGATTCCCCCAGAACATTTTGCATCTCGTTTAGAATTTCAGCTGGGGTCAAACCCTTCTTGGTGAAGAATTTAATGATGGCACGATGCTCGACATTTTCCATCATTGAGAAAACACCTTGACATTGACTGCTTCAAAGGCTGCCAAAGATAAACTACTTGACATAAAGGCCTGAAATTTTACGGGTTGCCTAATAAAGGATCGGACAATGTAACACTACAATATACAATGTAACTCCATGTCAGGCTGTGGACTTTCCAAACACCCCTCATATATAACAAACTTTACATTTTTAGCAT
The DNA here is from genome assembly GCA_036926305.1 of Uropetala carovei. Classification (NCBI taxonomy): domain Eukaryota; kingdom Metazoa; phylum Arthropoda; class Insecta; order Odonata; family Petaluridae; genus Uropetala; species Uropetala carovei. Next base: position 1,954,717 of record JAXCHB010000101.1, on the reverse strand, counting down.
AACGCCTTAAAAATGTGTTGAGTTTCTCTTTGGCTTTCTATCCATGGAGTTCCTTTGCCATATTTTAAAAATTATTATGACCAGTATATCAGCCCTGTAACTACATTAACGCCTCTACCTTACGAACTCTGTATAACAAAAATTATCGCCAGTCCCGAAAAATTCACTAATAAAATTATATAGAAAACCTCTATATTACAAACCTCCGATAATTACAAAGCCTCCCAATTACAAAATAAAAATCGCACCCATTCCACTAAAAACAAACCTCCGTATAGCAAAATTAAAAAAAAGGATAATGTGCTGTCTGTTGTAAAGCAGAAATAAATGCTGTCTATGTGGGTGTTAACACTGTTATTATGACCTCGCCTGAATGATTCAGAACATACTATTTGTTGTAATTTCAAGCATTTCGAGTGATAAGGTAGACAGGTAGACCTTGTCTTTCGTAGCTTTATCTTTGGCGTATTTTGATCTTTCGCATTTCCACATTTACGACTAGTTTTATCTTTTGCAGTCTTATGTTTCGCTGTTTCGAGGTCTTATGTTTCGCTCTTTCATGGAGAAAAATTGCAGAAAAGGCTACGCGAAATTTTTTATGTGGAATGAATTGCCTTTTCCTCATGTTTTCTCTCATAGTCAGGCCTGAAAAATATTGTTGCATTATTCTAATATGTAAAAATATTTACGTAAGTGCATTATTGTAATATATATGCATAATTAAAACAAGTTAGGAAAGTGTACAGCATATCACAAATGGGTGCGTTTCGTGCAGTGTACCTGCAGTAAGGAAAATAACGTTTTAAAGTTCTTTTCTTCATCATAAATATCCATTTTCTTCCTATTTAAAAATATTGCATGCACAAGTAAGGAAATGAAACATTTGTTTGTGAGATTGTTTATGTTACCAACAACGAAGAAGTAACCATGCAAGAAAATTTCTAAATTCAACTCGAATTAAGACATTCTTGTTTGATTTTCTTGATAACGGCTACTCCTATGATAAAAATGTATAGGAAAATAAATACTCTAATTTCTACAAGTTTTATTTGATAAATATTTTGATATGTACAATATTTTAGGAGATATGACAGAAAGTTCATTTTTTGTGACCAGTAAAGTGGTACCCCTGATTGGCTTATGTGATTCATTTTTGTGATTTTCTTATTATCTTTGATCATAAGTCCTTCATATAAAATTTCATGAAAACCCGTTTGGTAGAAGCCGAGAAGGAACATGTGGACGGACGGATGGACAGACAGACAGGCGGACATACCAAAGACAATCGGCGCTCACACTGGAGGCAAAACGCGCCTAAAAATTAGATACACGTGTCTTACATATGCTTTTAAATATTTTTAGGATGCAATCCTCCCACGCTTTTGTGCCCCTTCACATGTGAAAAGTTGCAAAATAGAAGCTTGTGTCACCGTTCAGAAGCTTTCTTTCTTTTTGACGACAGGGATGTCGCGAGAGGAAAAACTCAATCCTCAACTCTTTATCCTTCCTGTTCAGGATCATTGGGGTATTTGCTCAGGTTTGACGTAGTTCAAATGCTTAAACTTTGCATTTTATGCATCATTTATTATTGGTGGAGTTCCGCGGAGTTTTTCAGGAATGTAACACCCCGAGAAAGACAAGGTCCACCCTATTTGGAAATTAGCCCTGCAAGTTAGTCAACTGCCGTTCATTTTTCTCGATTCTACTACGGAACATAAGATTTTATTTTATGATACTTTTTTCGTGTTCTTTTATCTTGTTTAAGTCTCTCTTTCATTGAAGTTTATTTTTCTGTCTCTTTCTCTATTTTTTTGTGGTTACCAATACTGAGGACAACTGATCCATTTTTGCTGGAATCAAATCCTGTATTTCCCATTGCCTTAATTACTTCTCTTTCACGATTTCGTCTTTCATGGTGTTTTCAGGATGTAACCCCCACGAAAGCCGAGGTCTGCCTGTGTGTATAATTTAGTATGAAAATTTATTAAAAACACATAATAAGATAAAAATTCTTTTTTATAAATAAATTTTCTATAGATAATTTCTCGTTAGTAGCACTTTGTGGTAAACGTTGAAGATCAACAGAATACTTAGCTTTTATTTAAATAAAGGACTTACAAATATTTTCCATTAATATTTTTTGTGCTATATTTTCATTTACCTTTATTTGGCTATTTATTGATATATTATCATCTCTAATGTACATAGTGTTAAAAATTGCAACATTTGCCATTCAAATATTTTGAATACTGAAAAAGTAAATGTAGTATAATGTAAACCAGGTTTTGATCAATAATAATAATGTAGCTCAGTAGCCCAGAGATGCCCTACATCATGAATTTCCACATCATATAGAGTATTGCTTTTACTATGAAAGTTGATCATGTTAAAGGAATAAAAAATAATATATTGTTTTTATCATAAAATGAATTTTTTGGAAACATTCTTTAACTAATATGTTAGAGTTGAAATAAATTATAACCAACAATAATATGCTAATATGCATATATGATGAATCTGAATAAACCCTCCATACAAAGAACCTCCGTACAACAAAGTGCCAAAAATTAGGTCCCTTCAATTTCGTTATAAAGAAGTTTTACTGTATATATTTTAGCGCTTGGGGCAAACTACTAAATATGAGCCCTGTCCCCCTTCAAGAAATTATTTTCTCTATTTATTTAGTTACTAATTAGATTTTTTGTGCCCCTTTCTTAGTTGGACCCAGGACAGATATCTCACTTGCCCCACCCTAGTTAACGGCACTGCAGTATATTAGTATCCCTTCAAGGTTAAATAACAAAAAATTTGAGGTTTTTGCTACATTTGTTTATTATAATTTTCTTCAAGGGTTCTAATTCAAGCCGGCTGTGATGTGGATGCCCAAGACTTTGATGGATGGACTCCACTGCATGCTGCTGCCCATTGGTGTGTTGGTGAGGCATGCGAGCTGCTTACTGAGGATGGCCTGTGTGACATGGATATAAAAAACTATGTTGTGAGTGCTATTTGAAATTCGAGATTCATTATTAATAATGAGTAAAAGCATTTAATATCCTTCGTATTCAAAATTTTTACAAAATATTCTTTTGGCTAAACATTCGTGAGAGTAGTAGTTTCTAAAGCTGTACAAATTTAAATACATAACATTTTCTGTACTTGATGAAAAGGAAGCAAGAGTTTTCCTAAAGCTGTTCACACTTCTGGCATGAAATTGAGAGCTGTGTGATATCCATATCTTTAGGGCCAGACTGCATTCGATGTAGCTGACACAAATTTGAATCCTTCATTGGAAGACCTGAAGAAGCGGCAGGCTGGGCTTCTCGACTCAAAGAGGCTAAAGAATAAAGAGACATCACAGGCGGAGACTAAAGGAGTATCTCTTTCACCTACTACTCCAATTGAGGAAGAAGAGAGCGCAGTTAATGACACATCCCATAAACATCGACCAACCATTGCCAAAGGCCAAGAGCTGGAAAACAAGTAAATCACATAAGACATCACTTTTATTTAATTATGTAGCTGATTTTAGTTATTTTTGTGACTAGAGAAATTAATGCAGTCTCTGTAAAAAAAAATTCTCAGATTTTTAAAGGATATTTTTTAAAGATGTTTGCATCATTCTCATGCTAATCAAATATTTTCTTTCAAAATCAACTGTGAAGTGATTTTTGGAGAAGTGCTTGGATGTGTGCTAAGAGTGATACTCGGTTCAGTGGCAAACTAGGCTACATGACGTGTTTTTAATTTTTCAGCAGGATATCAACTAACCGTAGCTTGCAAGGTATTGATGGAGAGATCAGCAGAGAAGCCAATGCCGAATTTGATGAAGGAGGTAGTGGGGAAGGTTTGCATCGGGTAAGACGAAACCCACCCATAGAAGATGGAGCTGTTCATGTTGGTAAGACTGATTTCAAAGAGTATGGTATGAATTCACTTTTAACATTGTCATATTATTTTACAACTCTGGGCAGATATAAATATTTTTGCATCAAAAGTTATTTCCTAAGTACAGATTAGTTGAACTAGTATGATTTGAAATATACTGTGATTTTAATATATTTGTTACTTTTTAAAATGTTTATTTCTGCCCATAGTGTACTTAAACTCTATCAGGTGGCTTGAGTGTGGTCATTAAAAAGCTTAAGGAAAGGATTTGCTTGTTTAATTACCCATTTATTACCATATATACTCAAGTAATACCCACACGTGTGTAATACCCGCATCCCCATTTTTGGAAGTAAATATCTGGGAAAAAAAGGTATTTGTGTAATGCCCGCACTTTAAAAATTCCAATTTTATTTAACAACAACATCAGTAAACATCTATCTGAAGTCATCTGATGATGCATAAGCAGCAAAAATCACGTATTTAAGCCATAAATATTAAAAGAACTTTTAATGTCTATTCTAACGCAATCAATCGCAAAAAATTGACACTCAACAATATTATATTATAAGGAGAGAAGTCAGAAGCATATTTTGAAGGCCAGTGCATTAATATCGCCAAAAGGTTCTGTTTTGAGTCACTGCCCTGTGTACGTGCTTTATTTTTGCTAAATGTTCAGAATCACGACGGATATGCTACCATTACTGAAAACGCCTCTCATAAAAAAAACTTAAAAATTATGTGCACAAACTAAATCCCAACTTCCAGTAGAACGATTTTTGATTCTTTCCTAACATATTTATAAATCAGTTTAGGCTCCATGTGGTCTCATTATCTTTTGATTATTAAATTGTATGTAAATACCCGTAAAAATTACAATGAAAACAAGAAATATCATAAAATCCCAAATTTTTTAACAAAGAATTCATTCACCTCACATTTCAAGGGCTTCTTTAGGAATTCCACATTCATTTTTTTCTAATACCTAATCACTGATCTGGTCTTCATCTGGAACATAATCACCCCATAAGTATTGGTCCTCAGTTCCATCCAATGAATTCGAAATACCAGTCACTTTAAAACCTTTGATCACAGTTTCTTCACTTATGCCGCACCATGCTGCGAGCATCCATCGGCACACCTCGGAGAGCAGTGCGCATTTCAGTCTGCCTGTTGCCATTGTGTTCTTCATATTTAAGCATGAATCATGTAAAATTAAAGACAACATCCGCAGTGTATGGCACCTTCCAGGAAACACATTAAATTCAATCTTTGCCACGAAACACGACAGGCTTTTTGCGGGTGACCTACCGTCAAAAGGTAAAGGGGCATATCTCGTGTAATGTCCACACCCCCTTTTTCTGAGTCCAGTTTTAGGGAAAAAAGTGCGGGTATTACACGAGTAAATATGGTACTATATAATTAAAAAGTCATGTTTTATAAATAAAATTTTAACTTATTAAAATTTCAGTGGCAATAATTAAGCTTTTGAAGTTTAACAGCATTGCAAAAAAATTATGGTATTGATGCTCACATTTGTTTTGCAGAATTTTCATCAATATGATACATTTACTCTGATAATATATTTTTTGTGCTGTTTAAATATTGGGCAGTAAAACATAACTATTTCAGTAACCTCAATAATTTGCATAATCTGACATTTTTGTTCTTGTTTCTAAATTCTAAAATTAATACTCAAAATTCTTTATAGATGAAAAATTTTTATTTCAATATTTATTACTTTGGGTTACAAAGAAAGTGTCTTATATCTGGCTTCTGGCTTTGTGTCGTAAACTATTTATAAAGCTATTTGGATACAGAGGAAGAGCCACAGTTGTATTGAATTATCCATTTTAAAATATTGAGGTTATAGCAGCTATGTCGACTGCATGTGTTGCTAACTGATTCGTTTTTTATGTTCTTGGAAGAAGCATATATTTAAGTCCATTGGTTGTCAAGTTTTGCCTTTATGATGAGAATTTTAAAAAACACTTTTTAAAAAGTTATGATAGAATTCCTGTTCAGACCCTAAATATTTGGAATTTTTCTATTTTTGCATGCAGTGTCCCTGGTTCTAAATATGTTTTGAAGTTTTTCTACTATGTTGCATCTCACATAAAGAATTTAGTACAATATTTTTAGAAAGCTCATTCGGTTAGTCTCTCTTTCTCTCTAATCATACTCACTGGCCAAATTTATCACCATAATGGTAATATTTTGTTTTAAATGTTATTATAATGTTTGGGTATAACATATCTTATGCTGAATTTCATTATAAATAATGAAATTTCCTAAAAATTTAGCAAACTGCTTGAAACATGAAAACTTTGAAAATTTGGGATATGTACGTTTCACATTTCAGCTTATATTGGTCTAAATGTGACAATTTTGTTGCACTGAGGTGGATTAAATTTTGGTGGCCAGGTTAAGCCTTTGTTCTATGGGAGTTTCATAGTTACGGAGGTTCATTATAGTGAGGCTTCTTGTATGCATGGGCAGGACTGAGATCAGACTTTGTTATATGGAGGTTTTCATTATAGGGAGGGTCATAAGATAGAGGTTTTAATGTATTAGGATTTTTATTTTGGCATGTTTCTGAAAAAATACATCACAGATTATAAAATTACTGTTGCTAACACATTTCTCTAAAAAAACGACATTTTTTTCATTCAATAAATCTAAGCTAACTCTTGAATTACTATAGTTATTCGGGGAAGTTAACTGTTTAGGTGAACAAAATTGTTATTTATTTTATTTAACATGTTTACGAATTGATGAAAACCAAAGACAACATGTTAGGGTTTTCTTGCTTGGGAGACATGACAGCAGTCAGCTCGGTAATGCCTGTACTGCCTTCTCTATGTGAGGTGACAATGAAATTTTTTTTTAATATTCAGAAGAGCAGGTTATGCATGAAGAAGTACTTTGCTTTTAATGAGTACTTATGCACCACAAAATTTCATCTAAAGATCACAGTGTACTCCTGATTAATTGTGGTCATATAGGGAAAGGGAGAATATATGGCTAGAAAACATGAATAATACAAATACAGTAAAACCTCTGATTAACGAATTTCAAGGAACCGAACTTCTCGCCTATTCGTTATTCGGGAGTGCGTTGCTCGGAGGTGTTGGGAGTTGCATAACTTCAGGGGCCGACCGAGTATTAGCTTATACGAAAGCATTGGATTCTCCAAATGAAGGCAAAAGCAATTACTATGCAGATATGGCACACACTAATAAAACCCTACACCAAAATCAGTTAATTATGTTTACTCTTTAAAATTATACATTGTAAGAACTGACAGCATTAACAAGACGTGGGAAATTCGTACTACATAGATCACAAACATTTGTTAGCAAAACCTTTTCCATCTCCGATCAAGGATCAAAACTGATTTACACGAAAATAATGCACCTATACTATAGATACTTCTTACCACGATACATACCTCATTACTGCTAATTCTATCGAGCACCCAGTTAAAATTAGCGACTTGTTGACTGGACCAGGTAAAGAAAAATTAGAAACGTGAAATATTTTTAAAATAATTTTATTTTTTAATGTTAACATTTTTTATTGTTAACATTTTTTAAAATATGACAATAAAGTCTTTTGCTTAGCACTTTTTCTTATTTCACGGACAATAGCCGTCTCTACTTCCCTAAATGAATTTATGGAGTGGCTACACCCCTCTGAACATAAAATGTATTTTTCAATTATGTCCAATGCCGCACTCATGGCGGCAGATTTTGGCCGCACTACTTCTACATCCTCCTCTTCTACATCTGCAGAGGCCATTTCCATTTCATCTGGAGATTCATCTGCCGCGCATGTAATGACATCTTCATCGACTTTGACATAGTCATCAAATGATGTTTGAAGATCCATTGTCTCCCTTAAACCCGCCCAAAAATCATCATCGTCCATAACCTCATCATCACCTACACTATCGAGGGAAAATCCGGCCCTCTGAAAACAGTTCCTAATAGTAGAGGGCAAGACCTTCTCCCAGGCATCACACAGTCGCTGCATTGCCTGCAGTAAATTCCATCTTAGAGCCTTTAAATCACTGCAGTCAACCGTCCTGCACAAAAGGAACTCCACCAACATCCTCCGATACAGTCTTTTTAACACAGGAAATGATCCCTTGCTCCAGTGGCTGCAACTTGCTGGTGCAGTTAGGGGGGAAGAAAATAATTTTTATGTTCCGCAACTTTATTCCCTCCAAATGATGCGCAGTGCATTGATCCAGGAAAAGGAGTATTTTCCTAGTCTGTCCCCCATGCATGTATCTACGCCAGCTATCCACTGACGGAATAACGTGGCCATCATCCACGCATTCTTGCTACTGGAATATGGACAAGGCAGTCGCCTCACATTTTTAAAGCAGCGAGGCTTTGCGAATTTGCCTATAACGAGTGGTGGCAACTTCTCCGACCCGTCGCTATTAGCACAAAAAAGTACCGTGAAACGCTCATTGCTCATTTTCCTCCCATGACACGCCTCTCCCTTTAAATTCGATGTGCGTTCAGGCAGAAGGTTATAAAAAACACCTGCCTCATCGGCAGTGAAAATGTCTTTCGGACTGTGTAACCCTCTCCAATTAAAATGGGCAACCTCTCCTTCCAACTCGCCGCAACTTCCGGGCTAACTACAGCCTCCTCTCCCGTAATCTTTAAAGTTGTAAGGTACCACCTCTTCTTAAAGTTAATGCAGCCATCCATTGGATGCTATGAAATCGTCCATCCCCAGCTTCAAGGCCTCGATCCTCGCCTGCTCCTGCAGGATAGTCCCCAATATCGGGATCAATCTAGCCCTTCCCTGCGAGAGCCAGTTAAAAACCGCCCAGTCATGGTCCTCATTCATGCAGGTACGAACCCGTTTCCTCCCTGGACTCTGGACAGCCGCGTTCAAAATATCGGGACGCTGGACGAGAATAGTTGACAACGTCGATGGACGAATGCCAAATTGATGTGCAACATCCGCCTTCTTCATCCCCTGGTCCACTGCTTTTAATATATCTAATTTTTCCTCGACAAAATTGTCGCCATTTTGTTCCACGGTCAGACATGCCTAAAAAAATTAAAAATCGACATTAGATTTGGGAAAACAGCATACCAGTGTTTAAGTTTCAAAGGAAAGCAGCAAGTACAAAGTGCACACTTTTACTTGACGAAAATATTGCTTGAAGCCATAGATTTATACACAGTAAATATAATACCAAATAGATTATGCTTCTTGATTTAAAAAAATGGAATCTGACCACCCTGCATAAACCTAGTGTGATTATAGCACTTTAATTTATTACAATATTGCCAGGTATTGTAAAAATTTATTATTTCAAGACAATATTTACATTATCTAGTTTCATGAAAGCATGACCACATGGGCTGATAAACTACAAACTTACCTTGAAAATCAGCAGATTAACAGAAGAAAAAAGCGTCGTGAATGACAGTTAGATAAAATGGGCAATAAATCTTCTCGAATCTTCTCTCGTACAGCAACGTAGTGAAGAGGATCACCTATATCGCAGGAAAATACTTTATCGCTTACAACACACTTCGCACCGAAACCACCTAAGACAAACTGAGACATTAGCCATGCTGTTAGGGATGCTTATTCAGCAAGACCGAAAATATCATGTGACCGCATAAGAAACGCTCTGATTGGCTTATTGAAAGCTAACACTTGATTGGGCCCCTGTATTTTCAAACGTTTTCTGCGCTTATATGAAAAAAAAACGGTTCAATGCCCTGCTTTCCCCAGATTACATGCTCTTGTCATGTCACCATTAAATAAGCACAATACACTGCTTATTATAATCATGGTAAAAATGTCATGTATTGCTTTGTCATGAATGAAGAAACCACATAATTGACATTTGACCACCAGTTTACTTGACATCTCTCGGAAACTCCAAGACAGTTGTAAATTTTTGTTGTTTTTTGCAAATACTTCATCTATAACTTGTTAGGCCCAGAATACATTTTCAAGGGAAATTTTCCCTTGTTTTTTATTGACTTGTTTTATTTTTCAGACATCTAGGATAGTAATCAGCTTGACACAGAAGTAACAGCTCAGCAAAGCTATTAATGTTCAATTTCTTATTATTGACATACTTTATTTAGATGCATTTTAGATGGAGAATATGCATTGTTTGTTCTTTATCTCTAGGAAAAAATTTGAAATACATTTTTTGTTTAATGTAGGGCTAATAAAACATAGCTTGGTTCATATTTACTCATCAATATTGAAGGCAAAGTTTGAACCTGGACATACATTTTAAATGTTTTAATATACTAGAGATCCTCATCATTGTAAAAGAGGTAGTATAGATGCATTACTTTAATAACAATGACATTTGTACCAGCTTTATTAATAACTATAACTTACTATGTGTTACGTAATAAATTTTTAATTCTATGCATTGTAAAACTGCACAAATCAATGCTGCTATTTGTGTGTAGCAAGCTCATTCATTGATAAAATTTTATATCCATCAAGGTGATTATAATTTTATTTTGTCAATATTTTTTTAAATTAACAGAAAAACTGGATTTTTTTTCTTTCCTAAGACTTACAGTACTCATTCCTATGCTTAATTATCTTAAAATTGACTAAAATTGGTGCATTAGTTTTGTCCTGAACTCACTTCATGGTGAAAGTAATTTATTTCTATTATTAGTATTTTACCTATTTAGTTTTGAACTATTTAGTGCATTTCTTAGACACCTTTAGAGTAAAGAAAACTAGTAGCATCTTCATCACCTCTTGATCCATTCATATGCATGCTTCCTGGTTAGCGTTACAAACTCGCTTGTTTAATGATGCATAATTTAAAATTGAATGAATATTTCTTAGTGGGTGATAGACTAATAAAACTCCTCTGCTTGTTCTCATAGAAAGGAAATGAGTGATTATTCACCAAATCTATTAGACTCTGTTTTCATATAAAGTTAAATTTATCCCATAGGTATAAGCTTTTGAATATTTTCTGGTACAGAGGCCCTGATTATTTTGGTTTTTCCTGCACGCTGCCTTAGACGATGAGGATGAGGTCTTTATACATGAGAGAGAGGAGAGAAAGGTTGGTGAGGGGGAGGGAAAGGCTGAGGAGGAGAATTCCTCGTCCTTGGTCAGCACCTCCTCCTCATCCACACCTTCCTCCTCCTCTCCATCCTCCTCCTCCTCCGAGAGCTCTGACTCTTCAGATGAATGCGAGGCGAGTGGTAGTGGCGAAAAAAATCTTTCCCTAGAAGGTAAGCGCTATCACCATCTTGGGCTTTAAAAAAAAAATCATAGGTTTATCTTTTTATCACGTCAAGTGGGCCTTCTTCACATGTCAAATTCATTTTTTTCCTATCCCTCTCCATTATTCTTGTAAAATTTTAGCAGGTTTTCTGTTTAAACATTTTTTGATTTGGTAAATTTGAATTTATTTTTGCATTCACGTATTTATTTCTTTTTTAAATCAATTATTAGGATTTTTGTTATTTCATAGAATCCTTTTTTGCATTTACTGAATTAATATTTTTAATCTTCTTGTAAGGTTTCTTATCTCACCCTTGGTTAAGGTATCCATCTTTCACGTGTGCATGGTTTTTATATTAGTGCAGTTTATCACAATGCTTGGGTGCCTGGGGTGTTAATTATTGAATTTTAGTTAGAGCTAGACTTACTGCTAGAGCTTTTATTAGTTTTCACCAAAATCTGCTCATTTTAAAAACCCAGTGCCATGGCTTTTTAGTTGTCTAAGACTCAGTACACTGTGTGCAGATGCTTGTTGAATTTTTTGGCTTAATTTTGTCTGTTTGTATGCCTTTGTTTAATACCAACTTTTTCCAAACCCACAGAAAAGAAGAATAGGGTCAATCGAGAGGACCCATCTGCAAGTCCTGCAAAGAATTCCGGTCTCAATATTAACACACACCACCAGCCTGTAAGCACATTTTTCTCATTCCATATGTGTTTTGTTTTAGCAAACATTGAAACTAATTATAAGTTGGATTTGTTTGGAGTTGGTCTTTTTAAAACATCTGTACTGAACATTTTGAAATGTTTTGCATTCTCTAAAAAATGTTTCCCGACATACTAGGTGCATTTCTTTCACTGAATCCTCCATAACTCTTAAGTGCATTATTTCTTTAAAACAGACAAATTTATCATTGGCAATGTTTAATATCATAATTAAATGCCCAAAAAAGTATATTAGCAAACACTGTAGGTGCTTTGTGAAAGCTATTCTCAAGTTATGAAATGTTTCATTTTGATGTTAAATAGTTGGTCATTTCCTTTTTCAGATGTTACTAATTAATACAAATAGGTTTTACAAATTTCCCTATATTTTTTGCCACTATTGTGTATATATTGACAAACTCTTTGGTGAAATATTCTTAGTAGGATTTTTTTTCATTCTCCTTTCGTAAGTTATGATATTTTGACAAATAATTAATCATATTTAATAAAATCAGTAAAACCGTAAAACATTAAAACCATAAAACAGTAGAAACTATAAAAACAATTGGTAAAAGTTCCACAAAGTATAAAAGTAAAAATGACGACATGTTTTGACTAGTCATAGTCATCATCAGGTGAGGGAAGTGGGTGAAGTAGCAAAATATATAGACAAGCAGAAGGAGGGGGGGAACAACGGAGTTGGAGGGGGAAGGTAGGGAGTAAGAGATGAACGTGGTAACAAGGGAGAGGATATGTTAGGAATTCGAATTTGAGGTAGCTGCTGGTAAAATAGAGGCTAGTAATGGAGAGTGGGTTAAAAACAAGTGGTCATTAGTGAGAGTATGTTGGTTGTTTTTCAAATGTAAAAGAATTTCCAACTGTTCAAGATGATTAAGCCTAAAACCTTTCCGTTCGACGTGGATCATTTCTGGAGTGAAGTCAGAGGAGTGGTTATTTTCGAACAGATGTTTAACAAAATGGGAAGAGTCGGATTTGATGGAGAAAGCATGCTCGTTTTCGTTGGCCCTAGTAATAAAATTTCTCCCTGACTGGCCGATGTAGATAGCATCACAATCTGCACAGCATAGTTTATAAACACCACTATTAGAAGAAAGGTCAATTTTATCTTTACCGTCTAATAATGACATCCCAATTGAATTGTTATTGTAGAAAGCTGGTTTTAGTGTATCTTTAGGAATGGAATTGGAGATGTTGAGTGATAGATTTCCAGTGTATAGCTTTCGGCACCAACGTGCCTTCTTGTCATCAGGGGTCGTCAGGTTGGTAAAGATGTTACTAAGTAGGATTTTCCTTTGTTTTCTAGAAAGAAGTCTGTCAATGAGTTAGTCTTGATAACCGTTGGCTTTTGCGATTTGCTGGATTATGCGCAATTCTTATTTTAAGTTGTCAGCGGAAAGAGGAATACTAGTAATGCGATGAATCATGGTATGGAAATATGCATGTTTCTGTGCAGGATGGTATATATACTCTCAATAATGACCACTTGTTTTTAAGCCACTCTCCATTACTAGCCTCTATTTTACAGGCAGCTACCTCAAATTCCAATTCCTAAAATATCCTCCCCCTCTTTCTTGTTACCACGTTCATCTCTTACTCCCTACCTTCCCCCTCCAACTCCGTTGTTCCCCCCCTCCTTCCGCTTGTCTATATATTTTGCTACTTCACCCACTTCCCTCACCTGATGATGACTATGGCTAGTCAAAACATGTCGTCATTTTTATTTTTATACTTTTTGGAACTTTTACCAATTGTTTTTATAGTTTCTACCGTTTTATGGTTTTACTGTTTTACGGTTTTACTGATTTTATTAAATATGACGCAGTTCCACCACATGAAAGCTTCTACCATTGATTATAAATAATTAATCTTGTTTTGAGAATTTTATTTTCTTGTTAAAACTTAATCTATTGCATTAGATCAGGGGTCAGCAACCTATGGCCTCATGCAACCCCCGAAAGCATTTTATGCAGCCCATGAAACCATGATGAAAAAGTTATCGGTATAATTTAACACAGTCAATTCCATATTTTTTCAGTGAAACTGTGCAATCAACACCTTTTCCGGTGGAGTTTTAACACTATTAAACTAATTAGAATTTATTTTCACTAATATGAGATTGCAAAATCTCCAGGTAACTTATGATTTAAACACCCATACAGCCTGCCAAAGCTCTCGTGATTTCCATTGCAGCCCTCCGAAGCATTCACAACTAATAATGCGGCCCACCATATAGAAAAGGTTGCCGACCGCTGCATTAGATTAATGCCTCCTAAATTAATTTTTCTTCCCGTTTTGTTTATGGTTAAACTTAAAATTTAATATTTAAATCTTGCAGGCCCCAACGTCACCCCCCAAAGCTGTACCTGCAGAAAACGAGGATCCATCTGGAACTGGTTCGGGACCATCATGGAGGCGGCCTGGCTCATTCCGAAGTACAGGAAGTACTACACCGAGGACCAACTCTACACCTTCTCGTAAGCTTCAGTGGATTTGAATAAATTTCTGCACTGTATGTAATCATAGATAAAGCAACCAGCTTATAGTTATTCTGTAAAGCAAGGGTTCACAACATTTATGTGTCCAAGGACACATTAGAATTTAAAAGAAAAAGTGGCAGGATCAAGATATTTTTACCAGCAAGTAGTAAGCACTAGTCTCATTTTGACAGCTTATTTGCATATAACCTGTGAGAAAATTTTATGTGTCACTGTTTGGTGCTCATTTTGCAGTGATAGCATTTTTTGTTTTAGAATAATTATTTTTACTCGTCTGTGAAAATGCATGTGGGCAATTGAATAAGTCTCTGCATGCACCCCTGTGGGCACTGTGTTGGGGAATGCTGCTCTAGAGAGTTTATTGTTTTAAAAAAAATTCTCTTTTTTTAAATTGCATTAATTAGACTTATTTGATGGACATATTGGCACATGACAGTTTAAGTAAGCTTTCAGTTGTTGCAATGAAAATTGAATAAGCTAGGAACAGTAATATGAAAAAAATTATAGTTGCATTTGCAGGAAATAAAGCCTGAGGGGTTTGATTTAAAGTAATTGTAAGTATTATCATTCAGTGTTTTTAAATAAATCACATTTTTTGACTTAAGACCAAAGGCAAACTTGTTCTGCCATTGTTACCAACCATATAAGTTTTTCATGAGTCAACTTTTTTCTCTGCTTATGAATAACTCTAAACAATAATTTGCAAGTTTTGTTTTAAATGTAATTTTTACTAGATTAATAGGACTAATAGTAACTAAAAGTTGTTATTGTATTAGCTAGAAATGTTATGCATAGAATTTGATATATCTTTTAAATCTTATATTCTGTAAAGAAAATTGCCATGAAATAGCATTTTATTTGTCATTAAACTGTTAAATTTTTAGACAAAGTATTATAGTATTATATAATGTTTAATGTTTTCCTTTTGCATTTGCAGGAGAAGAAACAGGTACAAAGAAAGCAGCTACTAATAGGACTGGTGCTTCTGAATCACAGCAGCAGCAGGATGTGATATTGAGAAGAACACACAGTTTTGAGTCGGATGAAAAGTGAGTTATTTTTTTAAGCTATTACATAAATAACAATAAACAAATTATACATGTGGTGATTGTGTAATTGTTATTATTAGCTTAATTTTAGAAACGTGCATAAGTTTTGGCTTACCCCTTTCAAAACTCACTGCTATGTCCATTTTATAACCAGTTAATGTTGGACAAGGAAAGATTATTTTGACTGCTTACTTAAAAACTATTACCTGAAAATATTTTGACTATGGAAATGTTTTTCTATGAATTCACAAATAAAAATAATTGTATAACCCACCACATTTCCTTTGTCATAGTAAAATCTTACTTTTTGTATATTCATTATAAAAATGTTGAGATTAATTAATTTTTTAAATAGTAAAGGCATGTAAGTTTATTTTCACATTATGATTGCCCTTAAAAGCTTAACACGGTTGTAAATATATTATTGTTGGAGTTTTTTTATGGAATTTATGTGCTTAGTTTATGTTTTACATAGACTTTAACATGCATGTTGATTGTATTTGCTTTCTTTTGTTTGTATTTCACCTTTATTGCCTTCAATTTTTCATTTTCTTTATTCCAGTACATTCAATTTTTCATTGAAATATGTTTCAAGAAATCCCAGATTTTTGTCATTTTTAAGAATACAGGTGACTCCCGAGATTCGACAAATTTGAGATTTCGACACAGCCAATCGAATTGGGAGCTAGTTTACGCGAAGTAATTTTTGTCCTGACCAACCACGCGAGGTTTAGTTTCAGTGTAGACATAGTTATTTCCGCTTTAATTGTTTGAATTTGTGCTGATTTCACTCTTTTTTCTGTTAACGTTTTATTTAAATTTATTTATTTTATTGATTTATTTATAAATTTATCACTTGGCATGATATCTAAAAGGAAATGTAATAGTGATAATGCAAGTGAATCAAATAAAAGAGTGCCGTTCAACTGTTAGCACTTATGTGAAACAGAAGGAGAAAATTCTAGAACATGTGATAAATTCACGTAATTTGATGGCTGGTTTGACAGATTTAAGAGAAGGGCGGGTTTGCATAACCTTAAATTAACTGGAGAAGCTGCAAGTTATTTTGTGCTTTTTAATAACTTTTATATTAATTTCACTGCGATATATAGTTGTATGTATAGATAGATGTGTGTATAGATAGATGTATGTACAGATAGATGTATGTATAGATAGATGTATGTATAGATCGATGTATGTGTAGATAGATGTATGCAGGGATGTGCTAAAGACGGCCCGGTCTGGCTCGTGCGAGTCATTTGTTACAAACGACTCACTCGAACCTAGATGCTGGAACGTATCTCCCGATTATAACATGCAAGTCTATGGAAAAACTGCGTTCGACATTCGACAGTTCGAGATTCGACCACATTTTCAGGAATGCATCCGTCGAATCTCGGGAGTCACCTGTATAGTCATTCAGAAACTATATGCCATGCAAAAATTTCTGTTTAAATTATCCAATTCTGTATTATTACATGAAATAGAGGTAGGGAAATATATATGCTTGAACAATTATTTAGCATTTTAGAAGCATCAAATTTACTTTGTTCAGTAGAATTGATCTTAGGGAACAAATTTTCCCTGTAAATGTAGATAGATATCTTTCAAAGTTTCTCCAATAACACAGCAAAATTATATCGACTAGCCATAATGCTTTTTTGCAGATATAATGAATTTTGAGAGGACTTCATATAAATAACATTCAAACAGATTTGTCCTAACTGAGATTGAGTAAATATGCATATATGACATTTGGATTTAGATGGAACAATTTTCTTCAAATTACTATATTTTGAATCAGCATTTAAAAATGATTCTGTTGCTTTAAAATGCAATACAATTTATTCATTTCGTAATTACTTTTGCCTATACAAATTCAAAATTTTTTATATTAAATTAAAATGTGCTGCTTATGCATCTTTTTTATAGATGTAGCTAACTAATAAACTCATAGTTTGTTCAAATAAATATGAAATCCACATAAAATATTAATACAAAAGTTCAATATTTTTATATTTGTGTCTCACTATCAGTATTAAGATTCAAAGACTTCAACTTGTTGGTTTGAATCCCACCACATAAGATATTAGTAAAAATTATATGAACTGACAGTTCCTATTTAGATAGTAATCTGTCTATAGTGCTTAATGTGCCAAACCTGTTAAATCTCATTAATTACGAGTCCATCCATGTGAAAGGTTTGTGTTCTTTTCTCTATTCTTGCCTTTGCTTGCTGACACTGGGTTCCCTCGTCACCTTTGCTGTTTCTCACACTTGTTTGCTTGCTCCTGTGGCTCTACCATGTCCCTCTTTCCTTACTCACACCCTTGGCATGCAGGTTCTATGCACGGGTTCGGGAGTTGCAGGAGCGCATAAAAGCTACTTCCTCCTGCCCTACCCTTCTACACACGTCTCAAAACGTCAATCTCCCAACCCGATCTGCATCATTGCGGGAAAGGCAACTTACAAGGTATTGTACCCATCAACCAATAACCTTCACCTGCCTGCTTCTCACTGTCTCACGACACCTTTATAGTATGGATTGGATTATAGTTAATGGCTTGATTGTTTTGAGACTGCATATGTGTGATTGCCGTTATTAACCAATGTGGTTATTTGTTCATTAATGCTTCCAAATATGCATAATATGTACATGATACTAAGTGAATAATTTTCTTAACTTTGAGTTAAGTGCATTTCTGAAAAAAGAGATTCTGTTTTAATTTATTTCCATATATATATTTTTCAATATTGGGTTTCAGTTGTTTGTACATCGTATGTAAGAAAAAAATTTTAAGTAAAGCTTCTTAAACATTTTTCATTTTATTTATATTGCATTTATGTTGAGTGTTGATATTTCAAACAATTTATCAGGAAATATTTGCCTTGTTTTACTCCCAATGCAAGATGCTGTCATTTGTAAGCACTCTAATAAATTTGTTCATTAAAATGTAATTGTTTCTTCCTTATAGTGAAGGTTTTTTATCTCTACTATAATTTTATAAAAAGAATAGTCCCTAATTCGTAACCCTTTGAATGCGACAGATTAATTTTAATCCCAACCTGGTGACTGAATGTTTTTTTCCAATTTATTCTATTGCAAGTCCCTAAAATAGTTTTGTGAAGTATTTTGAAGTTTATTATTAGAGAAATGTTTTTTTCGTAATAATATGAGTGGACGTCAATTGACGTCCTGTGTCCTTGGTAATGGTTTCACTTATATGCAACCCACCTCACCAAGTTCAGCCTCGACCTGAAATTTCTGTAATATATTTTTACTTCACAGAAAGGTTATTTTGAAAAGCCTTATTCTTTTTGTTATTTATATTCATAAGTTACAGGATGTTTTTATTTCTTTTAATTTGCTTATGAGTATTTACTGAATAGGAAAAATATTACAATTATTTTACTTTTTCTTATTTTATTTTACAAGGTAAACATATTTACAGTAATAATAAAATGCAAATACCACAAAAATACATAAATAATATGGAATATGTTATTCGATTACAAATATTTAGCAGGAATTTATACTTGTATTTCCTACCTAAATCTGGTGTAAAAATAGTTCTAACGTTAAAATAAAGTAATATACAAAATAAAAATAACATCCAAATCACACAAAATTACAAAAATAAAAAAGTACCATCTTCAGTTCCAAATACAATAATATACAAATGTACCAAAGTTTCACGTATGACATTTCCTATACATCGTATCTCTCCTATTTACAATTACTATGTATTTACAATATTTCTCCATAATTTCCTACATTTCTTGATGAAATGCCAGAAAACAGTTACTGAGACAGTGTATGAAACTCCTTGCATGCAGGGCAAAAGTATGAAGTGTCTTTCCTAATTCCTTTGGCAGTGCACACCTGACACTTTTTTTGTGGGGCAAGTTTTCTTCCTAGCTGTTTGGGAAGCTTTTGGGGGAAGTGTTTCGTATAGTCAATGGTCTTGCGGAGTTGCTGTCGGGAAGCGCTGGATGTAGGAGATGTGTTATAAGCAGGGAGAATGAATGATTTTATAACTGATAAACTGGATTCATATAAGGGTATTTTAGGTTGAGTTTTCATAAAAAGGAAAAAACTATTTAGAAGGGTAAGGTGAAATACATGGATGCCCAGTTTTTTGTACCACCTTAGTGTCTTATGTTCCATGGTGTAATAAGTCATCATTTGATCAAAATGATCAATGCTCCCCATTGACTTGTTGTACTTGGCAGCAGCCTCCGGTTTGAATCTCTCACCGCCTCGCCAGTGAGGAACACTAACCATGTCACTCCTGAATTCATCAGCACATCCCTTTTATCTTTCTGTTTTAGAATGCAAACACCGTCGGTGGTAAAGACACTCACTAGTTCATCTTTTTTCAATTTCTGGGAAAGGACATGTGGCGGATTTCCCTTCCGGTTTGCAGGAAGGGTACCTGTACATAGGGTCTTCCGTTCTAATAGTTGGTGGACAATGTTGACAATATTATAATAGTTGTCCATAAACAATGAATGGCTAGAATTTAATTTGCTTTCCATTAATTTATGGACAACATTATCAACATGACCCCTACCTCCTACATCACTATCGGAAGACCCTGTATGTACAATAAATCTCAATACTAAACCGGAAGATTCTGTAAGCATATAAAGCTTTATTCCATATGGGTGTCACTTTCCCTTCAGATACATTCTAAAAACCAAGTGACCCCTCCAAAGAAGCATAGACTCATCGATACAGTCTTTTGGTCGGAGTTACAATTTTGTCCATAGTTCTGTGAAAACTGTCGAGTAATGGTCTAATTTTGTAGAGTAGGTTCAGGATTTTTTGAATAATGCAGTGCTTGCAAAATCCTGGTGAATCTGTCATGGCTCATGCATCTCCGAAAGCAAGGAAAATTGAATAGGATGTCAGTACTCCAGTAGTCTGATATCCTACTCAATGAAATTGTTTCCACGTAGAACAGAAGACCCATGAAAGTTAAAAACTCATCATGGGTCAATGATTTCCACTTGGTAATTCTTGCTTTTAGAGACACATTAGCCCGCATTAAATTTTCAGCATTCCTGTTCGTTTCCGTTATCGTCATGTCCTTCATTTCTTCAGTGAATAATAGTTCAAAAAATTGTCTAGGTTCATCACCACGATGCTGGACATTCAGTCCGGGGGTTTGCATAAAGGGGATAAATGAATTATTTACCTGTCAAATTTCAAGCCGCAACTAATTATAAATCGTCCACAAATACATAAAAAATAACTTAGAAATATGAAAATCTAAAACATTGCTTCATGTATAAAATTCCCATATAATTGTAAAAAATCGAGTTTATGGCAGGTAATCAAAAACAGAAATAAATACTTGACTTATCTCTCAAATTTCAAGATGCAATTTCTTTACCAAAACACAAAATGGCTGATTCGGTTACCACTGAAAAAAAGAATTCACTCAACTTCGATAGAGTAAAGCGCCTGACAACAGTTGAACACCAAATGATGACTGAGAAGCAAGAAATAGAGGTTTGAAGATGGCCTACCCCAACCCTTCTTTCGTTTGTAAAAGTGAGGAATTTCGACGTTCATTTTACAGGCTCATCTGCAGTATGTGTACAGGGAAAGGAAGTACCACTGGACATTGTCTGTGGCATTAGCTCCTCTAAAAATAGGAAAGCACTGTTAGGGGTTGGGTTGGAGAATAAAGGTAGATGGAGAGGGTGGCATTTGCCTACTTGATATGAAGAAGACCATCTGTTCATTGTATTCTTCTGTACTCTTGCTCATTTCCGGGTCTCTTGAATAAAGCTTGAGCTGCTGCAGAAATCGTCATCACTATTTAAAAATTTTCAACAGCTCTCTGGCAATAAAATTTCAAGTCCAGTCAACCTTAAGGTGCGGGAGGAAATTTTTCCCCATCTGTTTAATATCATCCCACAAAGTTGAATTTGAAAGTTCGTCGAAATCATTAAAGATACCATATGATACTTACCTTACAAATGTTTAGACAAATTCAGCTGTAATACACAAATCATCCTAAATTCAAAGGGTAAATTACTGTTAAAATTCAAATAATATCCATTAAAAAAATAATTGCTAAATTTCAAAATAGCAAAGATTGTAAAGAAGGTTGACCCTTAATGGATGACGGGAATGCAAGAAAGAGACATATAGAGATGGCTGGCGGCCTCCATTTATCCATTCAAAAGGTAGGGGACTAGGATGTCAATTGAAGTCCTCAGTCCTCCAGTAGCACGCTGAAGGACGTCAATTGACGTCCTTAGCGTTCATTGGGTTTAGTGGTTTAACCCTTTCACTGCTCTACTTATGTGTGTGAAGGGAACCATGCCTCCTGTGCTCATCCTGTATTTATACAAGGGTCTTTATTCCTTTCATATTTTGTTGGATATGTTCTCTTTTATTTAGAATGCCTTTAACGATGATTTGAAAAGTAAAATACTTTTTAAGCATAGCTAAGATTTCATACTAGGGATTTAAGCAATTGTTGCAACAGTATAATGTGTACTTAACAGGTTCTGGTGCATCAGTTCCATTCTTGCATTTTTGTTTCATGTTGCAAAAGTCCTTGAAGATCAAGAACCTTTCTAGTTATTGATAGCCCCCATCCTGTATTGTAAATAGTAATGTATGAGGCCATTTCTATAAATAAGGCCATTGTGAAAGGAAATATCTTTTTATTGAAGTAAAGATAGTTTGACAACATGTACTTTAATACTAGTAGACAGTGCTTGCGTTCTGCAAGCATTTCAGCCTACTTTCAATTATAATGAAAAAACGACACCTAGGAATTAAAATTTTAACAATGTCAGATTTTCCCCATTTGTTATGACCGAAATCCTATAGTCATGCCAAATTTCAAGTCTAGCTCATCTGGAAGTGCCTTATAATGTTTATCTTCTTATTGGGCAATAATGGGGCAAAACAGCCCCTAAAAGTTGGAATCCATAATATAAGGTTTCTTCCATCGGTTGTGACAAAAAATCTAAAGTCTTGCCAAAGTCCATGTCTCTAACTCATCTGGAAGTGCCTTATAATATCTATCCTCTTTTGGGGCAATAATGGGGGAAAATAGCCCCTAACAAATGGAATTTTTGCCACTGGATTTTTTCCATTAGTTGTGACCAAAAATCTATAGCCTTGCCAAATTTGAAGTATCTAGCTCATCTAGAAATGCCTTATATCGTATCTGCCCAAATAGAAGCCGACCCCCCCAAAAATTTCAACAATTTTTTGGCAAAAACGTAAATTTCGTAGATTTTATGCTGAAGTGTGCCAGGCATTCATGCACATCTTAGAATACATTATTCAAGATCGAAGAAATGTGTGGGAAATGGTTTAGTTGTTGACATTTTGACATATTACTCCAATTAATAATTTTGCATCATTGAATAATTTTCCACATTCAGTGACAATAATTTCATTCATCTTCATTTTCACAAAAGGTCAAATATAGTAACAGCGATCTCACCAAGAAATTTTTCATCCAAGTCTATTTCCAATGAAATTAGCATATATATTGCCTTAAGAAATTCTATTTTTATAATTATACACGTTCCATGTTAGTTTTACCAAAATTCAAACAGTTGAGCATTCAAAGCAGTCAACGCATTTTGCGTAATCGTCAATTTACGCAAGCGATCTCGCCAAGATATTTTTATATAGGTCAAGTATTTAGTTTATGAAAAATATAGTAATATCATTTGAACGCGAAGGCAATGAGAGACTTCGAGATTTAACCATAACCCAAATTTTCCTCGGACTCGCGTTTAAGCCAAGAGGTGATTTTTTCATGATAGATTTTGTCAAAAAACATCGGCTTGTATTCGGGCAGATACGGTAATTTTTATGTGTGCACTATGTGCTGTTTAAGGGCAAGATGACTATAGCAGTCATATCTTATAATTATCGATAATTGCTCGTAAAGCGTTAGAATATATATGTGTGTGTGCACGCGTGCATGAGTGTGTGTGTGTGTGTGTCTTTATAAAAGTTTCAAAATCTATTCGAGAATATAAATACGCATGTGCATTTCTAGAATCATATGGCAATCACGACTGTCCGCGAACATGTTAAGCAAATACACGGACAGATTCCAAAGTGAAACTACTTGCGCATTTTTTAAACACATTAAAAATACATCGACTTATATAATGAGTAATTGCTCATAATGTCTTGGTAAAGATGTTGACATTGCTAAAATGAAGTTTTGACATACCAGTCAAGTAGTAAAGCACTGGGAGTTCATGGGGCAAACGAGAGGCGAGAAGTATTTGGCACATAAGATTTGGCAAGGGATCACACACCACACACTCAGCAGTGAATGGGTTAAATATTTCATAAAAACTAAAATCTAATGTACTCTACATTCAGTGTGGTGATATATTGTTTTTAATTTCGTTTATTAATTTATTTTAATTCTAGTATTTTTTATACCTGATGTTTATTTCAATTTTTTCCAACAAATGTAAAATTAATCGTTATAATTAATGAAATTTTAGGAAGGGAGGCAGAGAAGACGTTAGAGTTAAAACTGGAAAGAATGATGCAGTGTCAACAGCAGCATCCACTAACTCAAGCAGTTTCAGTACAACAAATGCCATGTCATCATCCCCAACTTCCACCAGTCCCTTGCCTGGCAGCCAAGTCAGGAGGTTAGTTCAGTTTTCCTATTACCTTCTTAATATAATGCATTCAGTGGAATAAACTTTTTTCTCCTGAAAATGTGAAAGCGATTTAATGTTTTACATCACTGAATTGTTCTCTTAAAATTGAAGTTGCATTCTATTTGTTTGATGAAAATTATGGGTTTTTGTCAAGTTTAGTCATTTGGTATTATAGCAGCATAATTGTCGTATGTGGTTGGAATCCTTAGGTTAGCAATGATAAGATGCAGCAAAGAATAAGTGGTGCATGGAAGCATCATGTTAAAGGCTGTTTAAATAGAAGTTAGATGGAAACTGCATGTTTATTGTGTAGCTCACTGTATTCACTGATCTATATTTACGACATGTTCATCTCTACATCAGTCATACAAAAATTTCCATCCTATCTTTTATTTGAAAAGAATTAAATCTCACAGTGTCACATTTGATCACTTTAGTGGTCTTCTTTTAAGTCTTTATTTACCAGTTACATTTTTTAATGGAAGCGTCAAAATAAACCTGTTAATTTCATAACTTGAGTCTTTTTAAATAATTTTATTAGTACAGTAAACTTCCAGTTATCTGGCACTCAAGCAACCAGAATTCTTAAGCAACTGGCATCTCATGCCTCTCGATTTTTTAAATTACATCTATTTCCGAATGTTACCACAAATTTAAATAAATTTGGAGTTCGCGTTGGCAGTCTCAATACACAATTGTGTATGAAATAATGAAATATTTCACCCACCCTTTTTAAATGCCTCCTAAAACTGCAATATGCGCTAAAGGTAATAAAAGGAAACGGATTGTGCTAACCTTAAACCAGAAACTTGATATCATTAAACGTTTAGAGAAAGGTGAGAATTGCAATGCTTTAATGAAAGAGTTCAATGCCGGTTCTTCCACTATTTATGACATTAAGGCACAGAAATCACAGTTAATGAAATTTGTTACGTCTTCTGAGACAACTAGAGGAATTGAATATAGGCACACTCTTCATAAGCCGAAACTGGAGCAATTTGATATTGCTATTTATAAATGGTTTTCTATAAAACGTTCCGAGGGAGCCCCTATGTCTGGATCAATGGTGATTGAAAAGGCCAAAGATTTTTATAAACAAATGTAGATTAGTGAACCGTGTGCATTTTCAGATGGATGGCTAACACGTTTTAAGATCAGACGGCTAGATGTTTCGGGTGATAAAAAATCAGCCGCCCAAGAAGCTGCCGATAAATTTTGCGACTTTTTTGAAACATTAGTTAAGGAATATATAACTATCCAACATGTTTAATTGCATTATTAAAATATTTACTAACTGCACTGTATGTAATGGTGTCATGATTGAGTGTCACTATTTGCTTCTCTTTTGTTCAATATCAATTTGCCTCAAGAATTTCTGCTAATACATTATGTTGGGTGTGGATAATTTCTCTCCTTTTCTCGGACAAGGAAATAATTTTTTTTGTCGGAAAATTCTGATGGTTGGACTAAGTTAATCCCTACCTCCGGTTGTTATTAAAACAAAAGAGATGCTAATAGCAATAGGCATACGAGAAACATCCATAGGATGTAATGTAATTAGTAAATATTAAAATGTTGCAATTAAACATGTTGAATACCTGTATATTTGAGTTTCATTACTTCCTTGAATGTGAAGGAGTTATTTAAGAATAATTGTGAGTAGAATACCTAGTCTGCAGGTTAGAAATTCCAAGGTGTTTGTATAATTCTGTATCTCTTCCTTATTTTGGTATCCAAATGCTTTATTGAGGCCAATCCAATAAAACTCTCAAGCAACCGGAATATTCAGTTAACCAGAAAACCCAATTCCCCAGGCATTCCAGATAACAGGAAGTTTACTGTATTTATTAATTGAAGTAAAATAAAATTCCAAAACTAAAAATATAAATTTATATTTAGATGCCTTTTTTACTGTAAAATTATGACTTATTATTTTTTTATCGTTCAATGACATAATCTACAAGAAATTACTATGTAATGTTATTTCTTATTTTACGAAGTAGTTATCCGTGTATTATTTTATACTTATAAGACAAGCTTTCTTTTTTACTAGGAATTGAATTAATGTATTTACTTGCATATAAGCTGCACATTTGTTTTTGAGGCTGAATCTAGGGAAAAGTAGTTTAGAAATATAAGCTGCTCCTCATAAATCACAATTAGGTCTAAGACATTCTAGCAAAATAAAAATTCACTAATAAATACCATTAACCCTTCAAGCCCGGAAGAGATTTATGAAAACCTACTTTATTTGCTGAATGAGTTTTTTTTTAAAAAAAAAAACGGAAAAGATGTGGAAACGTGCAAAATTTGGAATTTTTTTTTAAAATTCATAACTTTTGATGTTTTCTTTTTATTTTGATGAAATTTTTTGTGAATATACATAAAAGATGAAATTTTTAAACAGTATCATTAAAAATATCATATGTCGCACACAAACATTGCTGCAGTAGAAGCAAATAAACACCAATCGCGTAATTTTCTGGTGCACGTCAACTTTTCCATGTCTTGACTGGAAATTTTTAACTAAGTGTTGTATTTATGATTTTTAAAAGATGTTTCATAAATAATATAAATGTTTTAGTTATGCAATCATCATTCTTAAACATTACAGAAGTCACATAAAAAAATGGTTACATTTCATTCATTATAAGCGGAGATATGAAGTTGTATATATCATGAATGATTTTAGACACAGAATACGGAAAACTTTTAAAAGTTGCATATTAGCTCATAAGTCCTTTCCTGATTTTTTTAGGAAATATACACTTGTGTAATTGAATTCAGCATGAAATTTACCTTATAGCACTTTAAACATATCTAGTAAGCTTCTCTGTGAAAAGATATCTGATGTTTTCTTATCATGAATCATCCGAGCATGAACTTTCTTGCCGGTCATGCCTGGTCGCCTCCGAAGTGCTGATGCAGACAGCTCAGAATATCAAAACAAAGGATCTCTTATTTCAAATGCCGAGGAAAGGGAGCCCATTGTTTGTAGGCCGTTTTCTCTTTATGGGTCAACTTGAGAAACCGAAAGTGGGTAGGTCCGTGGCAAAAATTAAAATTCCATCACAAAACTAAACGTATATTATAAGTAAAAGATGGAGTGAATCTAAGAATTCGCCTCCGTGAAAATCATACGCGCCTTCTCAACTAAATTGCTTTGGATAAGCAAGAAAATTTGGTAAACTTACCCATTGCAAAGAAAGCAAAAGGAAAGAGGTTAGGTATATGCTTTCTTTGGCAGCGAGGTACAAAGGATAAGACTGGTCATTGAAGGATCCCAACATGTTTTTACTCAAATTAGTTGCATATGTCATGAATTGCCAGTCACTGCGAAGAAGGTGAAGTAAAGGAGGTTGGGGGAGACGCTTTCTTTTTCTGCGAAATGAGAAGTGTAAGAATGGTCGTGGAAGTGACCTTGAAGGGCCATAGAAGCGAATGTGCCTCAACTTATGTCATGAATTGCATGGGAAACATCTCTAGTAGGCTATGGGTAAACATTTACAAGACCCTTTCCCCGAAAAGCTCCACGAAGAAAAAAACGTGGCAGGAACATTCTTTCTCTTTGAGAAGATTCCCTTTACCTCACTTCAAACACCAAGCAAACATTCCTAGTGCATTGAAAAGCGATTTTTACAACGAGAGCCACCGTAATTACATGGAAAAAATTAAAAATCCAGCGCAAAATTCTACGTAGATTATAAAACATACAAATACTATAAAAATTACAAGACGCATTACTATTACAAAGAGCAAAGTTTCCTCATTTGAAATATATAAAGAATATTTAGATTTCCGAATCTACCTTGCGTAAAAAGACAATGAAATGTGCTGGCGCATCGTAATTTCGTGGCAAAAATGAAAAATCGAGCGCAAAATTTATCATACATTATAAAATATAAAAACTATAAAAAATACAAGACATGCATTACTACAAAGACCAGAGCTTCCTCTTTCACAATATGTAAAGGTTATTTAGATTGACGAAACTGCCTTGAGCCAAAAGGTGATGAAAAATGCTGGCGCACCATAATTTCATGGCAGAAATGAAAAATCGAGCACAAACTTTAATGTAGATCATAAAATATAAAAACATGCATTACTAGAAAGCCCAAAGCTTCCTCTTTCAAAATATATAATGGTTATTTAGATATAAGTATGTCCCTTGTGTCAAAAGACAATTAAAATTAATGCTGACGCACCGTAATTTTGTGGCAAAAATGAAAATTTCATCGCAAAGTTTAACGTAGAATATAAAATACAAAAACACTATAAAAATTACAAAACATGCATTACTAGAAAGGCCAAAGCTTCCTCTTTCAAAATATATAAAGGTTATTTAGATTTAAGAATGTCTCTTGCGTCAAAAGACAATTAAATGTAGTGCTGACGGAGGATGTAATAATACGTAAGACGGCAAAGTGGACAGTTTTTGGAGGACATAATAATACATAAGACGGCATCTACGGGTTAACTATACATATATTGTTATTTATAATGCTAAAGGATTTCGGCAATTATCTGTAACCGATGGTCAATTTATTTAAAGAGCAATACAGCTGAATACATGTACACACAAAAATCATAGGATGTGCAGTGTTTTGCATAAACACTGCACATGGA
The DNA here is from genome assembly GCA_036926305.1 of Uropetala carovei. Lineage (NCBI taxonomy): Eukaryota > Metazoa > Arthropoda > Insecta > Odonata > Petaluridae > Uropetala > Uropetala carovei. Next base: position 1,926,000 of record JAXCHB010000101.1, on the reverse strand, counting down.
ATTTGATGAGAAATGAAATTGACTGCCAAATCTAAGGAAACACTGAAATTTCTCACCCATAACATTATCTGAATGTGAGAGCTGTGACAATGATTTCACATTCAACAAATTAGAGCATTTTCCCGTGGTCTCCTTGTGATAGCCATTTGGATCACATGTGAAAACTGACATGTTTACAAGTCCTACATCAATAATAATAATTGATTTCCCCTTTTCATATTTTGCAATGATTGTGTGATGTTTTTATGTCTTATGTTTCATAGTCAATCATGAGAGCCATTTAACAGTCTTACTAAATTTTAACAATACCTCACATTTTAAGACTTTTCTGATTTGTTTTCTTCACATATTAACCACATCTTTATTCTGGAGGCGCAATAGTTAGAGGAAAAAGTGCAGCTTATATGCAAGTGAATACTGGATACTAATTTTCATTATACATCTCTTTTTCCCAAATTATTCATACTTTTTTGCTAGATCTGTATTGTAAGAAATCTTTTGTCATCGTTCTAGGATACTGTATAATCTAAATGTGCTTAATGTGCTTTTCCTCGATTTACATTGAGATGTTACTGAGATTCAAAATGTGCATTACCTGTTTTATACATAATAATGTCAAGTGCTTTATCTCCTTTTAAAGAAATAATGATTGTGATTTTCTTGTTGGCTGTTATTTTAATGATTTATATCACCAATTATGAAAATTCATAATACTTTATTTCATTTCCATAAAGTTCCATTTTCCTCTATAATTTATTAGATTATTTTAAAGTTAATTTGATAATACTAATCATTTTGAGGTTAAAATTCCAAATTATCTTAAAATTGACTTCAAATCCAAAAGAAAAGCAAAAGAGTTTTCAAGGATATGAGAGTGAAAAATAAAAATATTGATGTATTATTGCCACATTAGACCTCACCAATTATTCCTCTTTCCCATCATCTATGGCTCAACCAACAAGCTGTAATTGTCCACAGACAATAAATTTACAATAATAATTCAATTTATACAGAAAAGAGTTAAATTGGTTTAGTTATGGCTGTGAGTAATGGCAATAAGTCGGAAGCAGTCATTCCAATCTCAGTCTGTTTTACCAGCACGTACTTGACTATGGGAGTCTCTCTCCTCCCTTTGATCTAAACAGAAAGGAATATACCATGTATCTTCGAGTATAAGTCGAGAAATTTCTTCCTTTTTTAGACCTTTCAAACCCTACTTTCGACTTATATTTGAGTCGCAAACTAGCTGGACATTTTTCTGGGTCAATAATTAAACATGACTGTCGAAAAACAACATTTGACTGACTTGAAGCGCGTTAGTATGAAAAATTCATGCTAACTAGCAGAAAATGCGAAGGCGAATTATACAGCATCCCCGTACTTACGTAGTTTGAAAGGAAAACTTAAAATTTATATTTTATCTTTAAAAAAACTGCCCAAATGAGTGGATTGAAGAGAAGAATCAATTCAGTACTCAAGCATTGGTTTTTTACTTTCTTATACGAAGTATCGAGAAAGTATTGTTTTTGCGAAAAAATTCGACTTCGAGATTTTTACGGAAATACATGTTTTAGGTGTCGCTGAATCCGAAAAAGTAGTTTTTGCAATGCTGTCTGTCTGTTACTGGCTCTGGAGCCTAGACGGTAGAACGAAAATGAATGAAATCTCGTACTTAGGCATGTTATCATACTGAGCAGAGTATACATAGAAATGGTTGACATTGATCAATAATTAAGAGTAGTTTATTCTATGCATTTTTAACAACAATCCAATTTTCTTGAAAACGGCTCTAACGATTTTGATCAAATTTCGTACAGTTACTTGAGTTTACGTCTTCAATTATACTACATAGTTCATATTTCTCAAAAAATGAATATAAGGCTAGTTTATTCTAGGCAAATTTAACAATAATTCGATTTTCTCAAAAACGGCTCTAACGATTTTGATCAAATTTCGTACTGTTACTTTAGTATACGTCTCCAATAATACTACGTATTTAATTTTTCTCAATGAATGATTATAAGGCTAGTTTATTCTTGGGCAACTTCAACAAAAATTGGATTTTCTAAGAACCGGCTGATACGATTTTCATTTTCTAAAGATAACTAAACGATGCATTATTATATGAGAAATTTTTTACAATGTATGTTGTACCGATTTTTTATTTTGATCTTGAATTCAAATTGTTAAACACTGTTCCATTTCTTCAGCGATGGCATTTTGTTTGTTACTTATAATCACGGACTGAACAGAACCTGCATTGCGAATATGATCCCCTATTTCTGATCTTTGTATTATGTCCATTTTAGTTTCCATCGAAAACACTCGACGTTTTTTTACCACTCTTATTGTTAGCACTTTTACGAACACTATGTTTACAATTGTTTTCCATATTTCAAGGGTAATAAAAAACAATACGTATATAAACACGTATGGTTTCGAATACAAACGGCAAATGACGTGTTGACAAGTTTGTGTGTTCTTACTGTGACCGATGTTTGTAAGTGCGTGAGAGTGTGTTCGTAAATGAAGTGCGAGGCGCAATTCATTGGTATGTGGAATGTTTGTTTCTTCCATGTTCGTAAGTAGAGGTTCACCTGTATATATATTAATTTTTTTGTAAATTACAAAATTATCTTATTTTCATTTTCTTTGCTTCGACTTATATTCGAGTGTTGGATTTTAGACGCTTTTTTAAGCTAAAAAGCACATTTTGACTTATACTCAAATCGCCTTATACTTGAAGATTTATATTTTTTATCAGCATTTGAGAAGTCCGATATAAACTGACTGAAAATTATACATCATCTTTTATTTTTATCTTTAACCGATATATTTGCTTTCCTCTTGTCTGGAAATTAATATTTTATGGTAATTTGAAATTCATATTATTTGCAGTTGAAAGGTTAGCATAATTTACATAAAAAAAATATCTTCACAGCCCTTGTGTGGGTACTGCAATGCTCTCTTTCCAAGTTTCTAATTTGATAGTTAACCATTCTATTTTATAATTTATAGAAATTATGAAATGTATCATTTCCTTTTCAGTACTTTATGCTATAAATTTTTAACTTGAACAAAAATTTTCTTTGTCTCTACTCATTTGATAAGCTGGTCCATTTAATTTCAAATGAAGTGCAAAAGTAACATGCCCTTTATTCTCTCCTCTCTGTGAAACAGTGTTTGTCAAATTTCACTAGTCTCTTTCCTTTTGGAATGGTTACTTTTGTTTTCCACCTCAGAAATTTATTTACCTGTAATTTGAAAACTGGAGATATTTTACTACATAGTTGCGTTTACTTGATCCGACATTTTTGGATCAAATGCATGAGCATCCTTGAGACCGTCATTGTGGCTGTAAGTTAGATGTAGCCACTCATAGTTCTTGCTAAGTTTAGATTTATCACCTATTGGCTGTTGTTATTGAGCAAAATTTGATGATTTGGTTCTTTTAAGTGTTGCAGATTCTGTTATATAATTTTGTTCAAATGCCATAAGCTGTTCGATGGAATTAGAGGTCTCTCCCTCCAGTCATGGAGTTTTTTTGTTTAGCATGCAACAGACAGTTGTGTAATTTTTCATTTTTATCACGGTGCTCACGGCCTTTCCATATATCTCCAGTGTTCTACTGGGCGATGTTTGTGAAACTTTCATATGATAAGGTCTCTGGAAAGTTCTCTTTGTATCTTTCTTTTCTCTCTTTCCTGGCCATCCAAACATCCTCTCTCACAAAATCATTTACCCATGATTCCCTGGAGCAGTAGTGCTCCTGCTACTCCTTCCGCACCCTCCACTCCTCCAACTACACCTGGGGGAAGCAGGCTTAGCCCGGGCAACTTCCTCAAGAACTTCTTCAAGTGGGTAGACATGAGGTGTCTCTTTTATTGCACATGTTTGTCAGGTTGAATTCTGCTGCATCTGCATGCTGTTGTTCCAAGTTTGCATGGTCTTTTAGTTGAAGAACCGGCATATCAGTTTTTGTTTTTTTTTTGAACAGCATTTCATAATTGAGTATCTTCTGGTGATCTGAATTTTTTTAATTTGTGAAATACTCCTGCTATTGTCTATGTTCTGTAAAGCATAAAGAAAGGTGTATTTACGTTTCAGATTAACTGAAAATCATATAATTTCTATTATTATATGAAAGTATTAGGTTTTTGTTTCATCATAGATTCTGAAGTAAAAATTTTGTTAAATTATTAATGCAACTATTGAGTTTACTTATAAAATTAAGTTAATAACTCCCAGTCTCACCATTGGAAAATAGGTGATGTCAAAATTTACTCCATAATGCATTACATTTATTTCAACATCAGTAAAAATTAACAAAAAGAATCATGGATTATTAATGAAACTATTGAGTTTACTTATAAATTTAAGTTAATAACTCCCAGTCTCACCATTGGAAAATAGGTGATGTCAAAATTTACTTCATAATGCATTACATTTATTTCAACATCAGTAAAAATTAACAAAAAGAATCATGGATTATTAATGCAACTATTGAGTTTACTTATAAATTTAAGTTAATAACTCCCAGTCTCACCATTGGAAAATAGGTGATGTTGAAATTTACTTCATAATGCATTACATTTATTTCAACATCAGTAAAAATTAACAAAAAGAATCATGGAGTGATCTATGATACTTAGCGAGTCAGCGTAGAATGTATTATTTTAGGGTTATGAAATTCTGAAAATTTTTTACTAAATATTGTTTGAATTTTAAGATGTACAACCAGGTTTATTTTTCATTGACAAATTTGATTTTTTTAAAGATCTTATTGCTTCTTAAATTAATCTGACATTTAATATTATTTATTGTGTTTTTGAATTTGAGTTTGAGAACTCAATTGATTGTTTTTACTCTTAATATTTACAACTTATGCTCACAGTATTATTAAAACCTGTGGCCTATAATGCAAAAATGAAATGCCTGTGCCATCTTGCTGCATGTTGGTGTTGTTGGCAGAGCACTGTTCATTTACTAGCAAGCTAAAAGTTTAGAGCCTCTGCAGTTGTAGAATATTTAACCCTTTTTTGCAGGTGTAAAATTTTGTATTAATGTCTTGTGCTTATATGGCATGTGGAAATTTTTGAAATGTGACTGTTGTTTTTTATGCAAGGTGAAAATGTTCAATAAAAGTGATTTTTCAAATGAATAAATTCAAATTAAAATTAAATATGTTGAGTGATTATATTCTTTTTCTAGCTGCAAGAATACTGCTTTCTTTCTTATTTAAATTGTTGATGAAAGGGTTTAAAGTATTTTTTGGGTAATTTTAAATTGTACTTTGACAATTGAAAGCTTTTTTTCATTCTATGATGCATGCTTTTAAAAGTACAATCCATGCATATTGGTTATTTATTTGAAAATGATTCATTGCTGTTTTACAGCCTGTGTCATATTCACTTTTTTTTAATGAATTTGTTGTGTGAATTAAAACTGTAATAATAATTTGATTAATTTTTTAGTATATTCTCAGTAAAAAGTAATTGCTGTAGTTACATACATCGTCGCCAAAAGTAGTTTTTGAAATGTCAGTTTTCCTGAATAACATTAGTTTAATTAATAAATTACATCTGTTAATACAGAAACAGCAGTTCTTGGCAGCTTACAGCAAAAAAGGCTTGAAATATTGAATTATCTTGCTTTGAATTATTTACATGCAGCACGTTACACATTACTAATATTTTTTTAAAATTTTGTTGTTAATTTTCAAACATCCAATGACAGATGTATTGATTTTTTTGCAGTTGCCACCTTATACAATTTATTTATCCTAATCACATTCACTGCTTAAAATTTAGCACATCCTTATAATAATAATAATTCTGCTGGTTTAGAAATCTATCTAATGTTGCACTTAATTAACTATGGCACAGATCCTTTGTGCCGCCAGTCAGGGATGAGGAGTCTGAAACGCAACGAAAGGCCCATGCCAAGCGTGTCAGAGAGACGAGGCGCTCAACGCAAGGTGTTACGCTAGAAGAGTTGAAGTCTGCTGAGCAGTTGGTACGGAAACAACAGCAACAGCAGGCACAACAGCTGAATGACACGACCCCTCAAAATAATCAATCTACCCAGCCTGAAGTTACTGTCACTCCGCAACAGCAGCAACAGGTAACTTATCATCAAAAGAACATAATTTTCCAATTTAAAAATTGTCAACAAGGTTTAAACAAACAGTTTACACCAGGGATGGCAAATGATTTTTGTCTCGCGTGCCAAAAAAGCAATGTGAATCATCTGAATTTATTTTCGTGTGCCACTAGTTTACTCCTTTTCTAAGAAACTTCATATTTTATACAGAAAATACAAGCTTATGAGTGCCAAACAAAATCGCAAAGCATGCCACCTCTGGCATGCATGCCACGTATTTGTCATCCCTGGTTTACACTCTAGTGTGATTGTATATTTGAATGTTGTTCATCACATGAAAATTGTGTTAAATATAAGATGCAATTGAAAAATGAAGTCATTTTATTTCATGTCAGTAAGGGTACATATTAAGTCACGATAAAATAATGAAAATGAAAATAATCTACACAAAAAACAAACAGTACCATTAGCCTCAAGAAAAATAGACCTTACACTACTTAAGACGTTTATGGAAGACAGTCTCAATCAATCATTCATTCACATTTAATTATTGAGAATTTTAGGTATTGAATACAGTAATAGTAGATAGTAAATATTTATTTAGATTTCCTTTCCATTCTAACAAATAAATGTCGTGAAGATATTCCCTTCATTGTATTAAATATGCATGATTAGAAAGTTGAGTAGTGCTAAAATTTACTGAAATCAAATCTGATTTATGTTGACATTCCACTTTTTTAAAACTATATATAAAGAAAAATCAAATGAATAATGACAGTGATATAGATATTATCTTTCAAAAGAAAATTGCATCCTTAGAACATCTATTTTTTACATTATTTAACAAAAATATTGTATATTCATTAAAAATCAACATTTAAGATATCACATTTCATGCCTATAATATTTTTCAGTCATAAGATATAATTAGTTGCAAAACTTTGTTCATTATTTTTTGTATTAAATGTCACATTTTCATTTAAACTCGTGGATGTACGGCAAATATTTTAACAACATTTATGATTCTTTTCGTTGTGTTATTATGTTTAATTTAAGTTTTTAAGTTTCATTTTGTCCAAGAATTAAATCTTTATTTGCAGCTGAGTTTTTGTGAAAATACCATGATAGCATGCTTAATATTTTGTTATAAAACATGAAATTATTGTCCAACTAATTATTTTGCCCAAGTTTGATGAGTCATTTTAAATTTCACACATTTATAATGATGAAGAATCTCTAATAAGGATGAGTTGTTCCTAATTCATTTTCAGTTTGTGAAAGTATTTATCAAAAATTATGAACAGATGTTTGAGGTAACATTGCTTACATTTTATTTAGCTAATAAGGTATTCAAAGTGACTTAGATTTCATTTTGGATACTATAATGATATGCATGCATTTGGTTTAAACTACAAAACTAATGATGTCAAGGTTTTTAGGTGATTATTATTAATAATTCATATTAACAACTTTATATATTTCTTAATTTAAATTAATTTTTTGGTGAATAAGGTGGTTGGTTTTGATTCATTGAGTGTATACTAATCAAGTTTTTGATGGAAGTGGTATAAAGAACAAATTTCCCATAATTGTTATTATACCTGGTGAAACTCCTAAATTTAACCATTGAATATAGTTAACCAAACCTTTTAAAATTAGCAATAAGTAGGTATTGTAAAATTTTTCACAAAACTGCTTGCTGTACCAGGCCATAGGTGTTTTATTTGCACTATGTTTCTAACTAGTAGATATCAGTTAAGTTAAGCTGCTGAAATCAAAGAAAATTATACAAGGTCTTGAAAGAGAAAATTAGAAATTCAGAATTTAGGAAGTCCTCATCTTATGTTGTCCCGATTTACATTGTTCTGACATGACATACTTTCTTAGACACATTTGACTTCCAGCATGAGCACCTTTTAGTGTTCGTTCTTGGCTTCTACCAAGCAGATTTTCATAAAATTTTATATTAAGAACTTACAGTCAAAGTTAATTGGAAAATACAGATGAATCATGTAAGCCAATCAGAGAATCTGCAGAATTTCATCACTTCGTTTCCTCTCTATTGTTTCAAATATGGTTTATTCTCTTTTTTAGGTGCGTTTCGCTTCCAGTGTGAGCACCTATTGTCATCGGTCTGTCCATCCTTCCATCTGTCTGTCCATCCGTCAGTTCTTTCTCGACCTCTACCAAACAGATTTTCATGAAATTTGATATTAAGGACTTACAATCAAAGATAATAAGAAAATCGCAAAAATGAATCATTTAAGCCAATCAGGGGTACCACTTTACTGGTCACAAAAAATGAACTTTCCGTCATATCTCCGAAAATATTGCTCATATCAAAATATTTTTCAAATAAAACTTCTAGAAATTAGAGTATTTCTTTTCCTATATCAAGAAAATCAAACAAGAATGTCTTAATTCGAGTTGGACTTGGAAAACTTCTTGCATAGTAACTTCATCATAAAAAATCTCACAAAAATACATTTAATTTCCTTATGTGTGCATGCAGTATTTTTAAATAGGAAGAAAGTGAATTATTTATGACAAAGAAAAGAGCTTTAAAATTCTATTTCCCTTACGCACACGTATATAATTTCTTTCAAGTATTCCATTGCACGAAACGTGCCCATTTGTGATACGCTGTACACTTTTCTGACTCGTTTAAAAAGTTATCTTGAATTGTCCAGCTTGCCTTATAAGCCACAGAATGGTTAAAAAATAATTTACAAATGAATAATTCATACAAAATTACCGCTATATCAACGAGGAATAAGGGTGCACGACAAGTAGTACAAGATTTAACACCAACTTTCAATGGCTAGTTCAGTAATTTGTGGGACAGGTGTGCATTTGAATTTGTCAATTAAATACTTCAGAAATGTTTTGCGGTAAATAAAATTTTGTAATAAATCATTTTGTAATAGACTTAATTACCCATATAAATCTCTTCCAAGCTAAATCAAAGTAGAAATTGTATGAATCCGTTAGTTAAAAATATGTATAAAAATGTTAGGAATATGTAAAGTTATGATATAATCATACCTTAAATTTATAGTAGTGAGATTTTTCTTCTTTCTTTTAATCCAAAACCCAACCACCCTTCCCAATCCCTATTATATCTCTTCTTATTGGCAAAACTCTTTCCATTCAAAAAAATATCTTTAAATTTATTTATGGAATATCTTGATTTTTCTTTGTACCATTTCTTTCAACATAAATGTTTTTGTCATATTGTTTTGTCTGTCATCTGGATCACTCTTAATCTTTTTAAACGGTCTTTTTTTTTAATCCTCACTTGCACTGTGTTCTGGTTTGAATTCTTGGTGAATTTGAAATCTGTCATGTTTTTCCCTGTGCTTTGCTTGTCTTTGCTTCGCTCGTCTTTGCTTTCATCCCCTTGTTTCCTATAGAACCTTGTACAGACTTTTCCCTCTCCTCCCTCTTCTCCCACCAATTCGGTGACGGTGAGCGCCACCATCACTACCGAGCTTCCCCTCTCCTCCAATCCCTCTTGCCCATCATCCACACAGGAGGATGAGTCAGGAGTTGGGGGAAGTCATGCTGAAAGGAGACCATCGTGGAGGCTACGAGTTGACAATGGTGACAGGAACAAGGTAATGGAAGAGGCTACTTGCTGTCACAATCTACCAGGCTCGACCCAGCATTTATTTCTTGTGCCCTCACAGATATTGCTATCTTTGCAATGTAGGTTATTTTCACCTTTTGCAACAAGCAGTCTTTCACTGTGAGGCTACCTTTTGTGGCTCATTAATTAATGTCTTGCATTCTTCTCTGTCCATAGAATGTTATGTTTTGTAAGAGTTTTTTTAAAAAAAGCTCTTCTAATTGTAAGTTATGTGCATTTTTATGATATTTTTAAGTTGAAATTTTGATGACTTTTGACCCATTTTTCTTTTTTCAAAAGTGTATTTCTTTTTTGTAGTCTTCCCTTTCCATGTATGCATGGGCCTAATTATTTATTAGTTTAGACCGTTAATCTTCAAATGTATTTTCAATTTAATTTGTTTATATTCAAAATGTTATGGTTTATTGTCATGTGATAAACTTTACAATACTTATAATTTTTGCTGATGCTGCTTGGTGGTAATTTATTTCCTTTTTCAGAGAAAATGGATACATATTTAGATAGCATAGCAGTTTAAAATACTAACAACTGGTTTGCGATTGCATGTGGTTAAGCAAATAACAAAGCCATGTTTGGTGTGACACATTAGTTAGTAATCTAATGTAAATTTATTAGTTCTGCATGCCTTAGTTTTTTAAGAGCATCAAATTTTTCATATGCATTTTTCTGTAGTTTTTTTTCTTGCTTGAGTTTAAACCTATACATATAAAAATAAACATCATATACAATTATAGAATTTTCCAAGTTACACAAAACTTGATTTCATTTCTTTGGATGTAATAACAATCAGAATAGGAATTTGTTGATGAAGTGATTATTGTCTTTGTGGCTTATAGTTGAATAAACCATACAACTTTATTATACACAAACAGTACTAGGATACTATTGTATTATATTTCAGCTTTTTTTATACTAAACCCACAAATTTTATCCCAAAACCACAGAGAATATATCCATCCCATTCATTAATTTTTACTCAAAAATAAAACACAATTTGCAGAGTTTTTCGAAACAAAAAGTTTTGAGTTTTTGTAGTATTTTGCCAGGAGCATGTTTGACAGTAGAGATTTTAAATGAAAAAATGTTTTGATTAGTGATTAAACTAGCGTATTTCATGTTGTGATGCTTCTTTTTACATTTTTAAGTATCATAGATGCAATGTCTGCTAGAAAATCTTTTCATTAAAAATTATCTTTGATATTATGTATACTGACACGAATGCAAATTCCAACTGTTAAAAGCACTATCTTAAGGAATACTTTTGTATTGCCTATAGAATATTTTACAAATAATTCAGTTGATGTTTATAATGAATAAATTTCTTTATTCCTTTTTATAAGTTTTGGGTGTATTTCAATAAAAAATTAATTTGACTGCAATTCATGTATGTTTTCTGCATGAAGGATAATTTTTCTCATTTTTTCACTTCATAGCGATTGGTTTTCAAATAATTATTCTGAAATGACTCTTAACCAAGTATTTCTGCACCAAAACGAATTTGCCGTCCATTAAGCTACCTGCTAGCATTTCCAAAATCCTTACAGTTCCTTTTGGAAGATGCTCGAGGCCGAAGTGGTGGGGACCATGTCGCTACCCCCACTTCCACATCAGCATACATTAGGAGACCAGCCTCCACTTCCTCTTCCATTTTAAGCTCTACTACTCCGTCAGCCACTCCACGACCTGCATCCGTCCCATTGGAAGCTGACACAACAGTTACAATAGCTCTTCGCAGGCAATCAAAGCCTCCTGATAATGACAAAGGTTTGTCTGAATGAATTATGTAATGTCTTATATTGAAATTAAATAGGATTAATTATGCAAGCATTTCTTAACTGCTAGATAAAGTCATTTTTGGTATGGTCGACAATCAACAGAAAAACATATATCTATCAGGTATGATTGTATGTTAAATGAAATAAAACACAATCAGGGGATTATGGTGAACATATGTCGAATCTCATGTTTTTTCTGTATGTGGAAATTTCACTAAGTTATTATCACAATGTTTTCTTTTATTTAACATGCAATTATATCTATAATGAAGTAAAACAAAGTAGTGGCCTCTTCAGTGGATTTTCATATTATTACTGTAAAGCTGGTGATTAAATAGAAATTGTATGTAATTGACTAAAGAATGTTTTACATTTACAAATTCTGTAAACGAATACATAATTATACAAAGTCTCCATATAAACATTATATTTGAGAAAAGGTCAAATATCATTACAGTGATAACGTATCTCATTGGTTCAAATTTTTCTGTGCATTAATCCAAACATGATTAACAAAGTGCTAATGCTTAATGAATGTTATTATAATTCATTTAAAAGGATTTTAATAATATGTTGCCATCTTAAAATTTATAGATATGCATTTCTTTTGGTTGCTTATCCTTGAGAAATATAGGTTATACTTTTTGCCATCAGATCAAGACAAGGAGAATGACAGTCGGAATGCCCTAGCAACCCAAGCAGTCATACAAAGGAGAAGAAGGCCAAAGCGGAGATCTACTGGTGTTGTTCATGTTGACATGGATGTAAGTTGGTACATTTTTTTAAGTTTGAAGTTGTGGTGTTTTTTCGAGTTTTTGTTACACAGTTATTTTGAAGCTAATCATCACATTCCATTTATGAAAACGTCCACATTCCTTTTTATTTTTGTGGCATAAAAAATATATTTTGATTAAAATGCATTTACTATATTGCAATTAAGTAAAAAAATTCATGGTACAATAGCATATATTAGTTTAGCAAATTGCCTTTATTCTTGCTGTCTATAAATCTATATGATATCTTTAGGATGTTTTCTTTTTTGCTGGAAAATTTATTCCCCATTTTTTGTGATATTTTGAGAAATTGATATATTTTAAATGTGATACATTTGTGATGATTTTCATTATATCCACAAATGATTTAAGAAATATATTAAATTTTTGTTGCAAATTATAATTAAAGAATCTGTTTTTTAAATTTTCATTTCTTTTATCTATTTAAGTTATGATTTTTTTTGGAAATGCTGTAAGTTTTGCCAAAATGTTGTTGTAGAATATTTTTACCGTGGACATTTCAATTCAAAGTTTTTAATGGAATTCATACTAGATATTGATTGTCGTATTTGCTTGCATGTAAGACACTTTTTTGTGCCAAGAAAATATTGGATAAGTCCAAAAATGTGAGATAATAATTATAATTTGCTATGACAGGGCTGCCACCAATTTTTTTTATATATCCTGTTACTGACAAAAATATACTGTAAAATCCTATAATATGTAATATATCTTGGCTTTTTGATGCGAAATGTACCAATTTATGATTTCAATATTTTCAGCATCTGCATCGCATATTTTAAGTAAAATTATTTACAGCTGTTTATGCATAACCCTGTAATTTAAATTTAATCATGGTTATTTATAAATTTTAAATTTATCCTGAATTATGAATCAACTGTATTGGCATAGAAAGTTTTAAAAAAATGTATTAAAGTTTTTAATATACAGTAAATAGCGCAAATGTAGTGAAAACAATAAGTAACCGTAGGCCTAGTTTACAGGACAGGCCTTAGATTAGGATATCTATTAGATAAAATAATTTTCACTTTTAATGATATCAATATAATAGCTCAACAAAATTAGACAAAATGAAAAAATTTCTATGCATTGCAATCAACAATAAGAAAATTTTATCATAGCAACAGAAACAATAGTATAACTTAGCGATGTATTTAACATTAATTTATACAAAAAATCATATCTCTTAAACTATCGTTTTTACAAAAAATGTTTCAAACAAAACGTAGAAAATTACATTGTCTACAACTTTTATATTAACAAATATTTACGTAAATTGAGTTTTAAAGGAGATATTAAAAGAAAACGGAGAAACAACAATAATAAACCTCTACTTCCGGTTGAGATATTTGAACCAAAACCTTTTCAGATCTTCATTTGTTAATAAAAATCTTAAGTATAAAGTTTTGTGCTGATCTGATTGTTAGTTTTTGAGTTAGAGCACCCACAAAATTTTGTCACACAGACAGCATCACGAAAATAATCAAAACATACTCGGGGCCGTGTATTTACATTGAAATCTCGAATTTGTTTTTTTTTTATGAATATAATACTTTCTCCTATATTACGTATGTAGAAAGTAAAAATATAAATATGCCGTGTTTCTGATTACATTCGGTATCACAATAAGTAGCGAATTTTCACGCTTCATCCAAAGTATATTATGATATATACATATGGAACAATTTCATCAAATGTATATTATTTACGGGATTCGTATTATTTGTATAGAAATATTATTAATTTGCGAGTTTCTTAGTAGTCTATGTATTTTTTATGCAAACATCTCAGATAACTACCGATTTTATCCTTATAATTATTCATGAATCACGGAAATGTCTGTTTTTCGTTTAAAAAAATTAGTGAAAACGGATAAAATCCGTGAAAATGGCTGCCCTGCTATGACACTGTGAAATGGCTCATGTGATTCAATATAGAGTATGTAATGTACAAAATTATAATCATTACAACAAATAAAAACTAAATTAAATATTATTATCATTAGCATCGACTGATATAGTTGTATCATCAGAGCTAAGGTAGGGAGTAGCTGCAGACAGGATAGGTGAGATATGCAGGTAAGACTGGAGGGAGTAATTGGAGGGGGTGGGGTGGTTTTTGCATATATATTATCAAGAAAAAAATTATTTAAAGTTACATCTATCTGTCAGTTTACCCTAACTTAATGCATCACATTATGCTTTGTTTTGACAGCATCCATATTGTTTTTGTATGGTCTCATCATCCTCAAATTGTCTGTTATTATCTGTATTATTATGAATGACGATGATAATTCCATATGTACAGTGGATGACATTCATTACTGGTTTTCGGTGTGTCAGAATGTTTTGGGCATAGTTGAGAAGTACTTTTTTGCCTAGTTTTTCTGAGAAAACAAGGGTGTGCTGTATAGTTTAGTAAATACAGTATTGTGTCACATTTTCAGTGTGTTCCTTCCTTTTCATTTTCTAGGAAATTGATCCAGACAGGCAAGACTCTTCTGCTGATGCTGAAGATTCCAGTAAATACAATAGTGAAGAAGTAAGTAATATTTTTCTATCATTGGTCTCAATAATGTTTTCTTAATATCTTACTCTTCTATAACCCCAGCATGGAGAATAGGTGAATATCTTTATATTTTATGGATATATACATTGTGTGCTCACTTGATTTAGCTCCTCATAATATTTCCTTAAATTTTATAATCTAGGAATGCCAAAATTCCCAAACATGTCTGGATAAAATTTGTTTATCTGGTTATACTCCTGAGTATAAAATTAAGGAGTGTTGAACAACCTTAGCGATTGTTTAATTTTTCTTTGTGTGCAAAAATTATTTTATTAAGTTTCTATAGTATGTGCCATAGATGAAAAGTTATTTACATAAAATTTTGAATGTTATCCTCTAAGTAAAATTATGTTGTCAACTTTAAGATTAAGACCTTGTGAAAGTCCAAGATCAAACTGATGAAATTTTGGCAAAATTCCAAACAGTTAAAACATGCTTTAAATAATGCCTACTTTCTTTAATTTTGTATTTATTCATAGCTCAGATTTTATCATGTTTATATATATATTTTAAAAATTTATAATGCTCGAGGGTTGCTTCCTAATACCTGCTGCTAGAGCTAAAATCATTTAGAATATAAAGAGTTAGAAATACATAATTGCTTTTGAGGCGCATTTGTACTCTTAACAAAATTTTAATTGAACTTGCTCAGTTCTGTATCCTTGCCAAATTGCTTCTGCCTGGTGAATTCGTCGAAAGAATGAGTTGTTTATTTTAAGTAAAGGTTCATTATGTGTGTGCAAATTTTTAGTAATCATTTCTAGTTCTGCAGTATTATATTCTTATTTATTGGCAATTTTTGAAACACTTGAATAGTTTTTGCAAATTTTTACCTTCAAGGTATTTTTTGGCCAAGGCCCTCATTTTCTTGCCATAAATTAAGGTTATTTTAGTGCAGGAAAGTGAAATGCTTGCATCTGTTTAAAATTCTATAATTACTCTTAAAAACTGAAAATATCATAAATCATGTAAGTCAGCTTAAGTCACCTTGTCAAGTTGGGTCTTAAGAATATCTTGTAACTTTGTTACATTTTATATTGTCCAGTTTATTAAGATAGGCAACCAAATTTCAGTAAGTAAGGATGTTTTGGCTGGATGATAAATGATCTTGATGCAGTTTATGTAAAAAATATTACAACTTACAATTTGAATAGGATTCTACTTTTTTTTGGAGTGTTCAATTTAAGTTTTTCTTTTATTGGATAATATTCTGTATATCGCTTAATATGTGATAACTGTGAATATAAAGCAACCTCATACTAAAGCTTCTTCTGTAGGGAAATTAATTGCAAATTAGTACTAGTAATGCTTCTAATATAAAACATCAATTTGTAAAAGTTCTTTTAGTTGGTATTATCAGTATAGAATATTCAACATTAGAGTATTTAATCAGGTGGAAAATATAGTGTTAAAGTTTGTCATAAAATTGATCTAATTTACCTAAGTGAGTGTCTTTTGACTTTTATTCTTTGGAGTTATTTGAAGCATTTTAATGCTACAGCAAACATTTTTTCATACACAATACAGTCGCTACTTTTCCAGCTAAGGTTTGCTCATGCCCAGTCAAAGGAAAAGGAGTTTGATAAAACAATTTGCAGCACAACTATAATGTTTAGTCCAGTATTTTATGAATTATGAAAGAGTTCTAGTCAGATATGAATACCATTTCAATGCTGCACCTCAGCTTATGCCACATTATCAGGTTGAATTCAGTTAAATGGGCATTGACGACTCATTTGTAGAGGTGAGGCATTCTGACTCTGATCTGTTTTTCACCTTATCGACTGTGAAAGTGAAGTGGAATGGAGTATCTCAGGTTAGCAGGGATTTTCAACTCTGGATGAGGGTACCTCTAGGAGTACTTCAAGTTTTGAAGGGTTTTGCAAAACTGTTAAAGATTAAACTTTTTCTTACTCCATCTTTCATACATAACTTTAGGATTATGACTTAGGATAACATTATAAAATAGAAAAATATGCCAAAACTCTGAAAGTTAATGTTGTAAATGTGAGTTGTCTTAATACAAGTGTTATTCATTTCTTTATCAAATTAAAATGTACTTGGGGGTATGCAGCCATTAAAAAATACAGACATGTTGTACTTAAAGAGGCATCAGGGCCGCATTAAAGCAATAGATGTCATAAAAGGGTCGCATTAGGACTACAGTTTTTTAATGAGACTCCGAGTTGGAAAAATAGACAATATATGAAGAGGATTGGACATCTCTTTTGCAAAAAAAAGTTAATTAATTTAAAAACCGCGTTCTGTTGTACCTCATTAGCTATGAAAAAATCTTGTCTCCTTTTCACAAAAATAAAATATTTGCATAAAATCTCGAGCGATTTAGTTGAGACAAAAATTCGCATTCGGTACGGACGTAGAAAGAGCGACCGCCAGTTTGACATGCCTGCTACAAGGGGTAAGTCAGCAAAAAAAGGTTGAAGGACTCTGGCTTAAGGCGTTTCGTCAACTGTTCGACAGCATCTGCATTGTAACACATACAAGGCCAAGGCGGTATTATCTTAGAGACATATTCTGAATCGTCCCTCACCCACCAAAGTCAGATCCGATTTTAATTCGATCCCGTTCCTAACCATCCTTCCGATACCCTTCCTCTCCACTTTCGCCCCCTCTGATTTCGCCCCCTACCTTTGTTCCCCCTCTTTCGCCCCCTCTCCCCCCCCCTATATTTGACCCCATCTTCGCGCGAGCATCTTTTCCCCCACATCCACAGCCTTTTCCGCTTCACCGCGACGAATCTCGGTTCTCCTCTCCCATTCCTTCAGTCTTAAGGCGGATATCTCCCCATTTCCAAGCACCTGCCCCAAAATTATCTAACGTCCCCATTCGAGAGACATCGCCCCGCGTACGCTTCGCTCCCTCACTGCTTGGGTTAGTCCCCTTTCCTCTCTTGCGCGCGTGGATAAATTCGTGGTGGTTTTCCGGACGGAATGCGGACGGAAGATTAACGGAGAAACGGACCTCCGGTCATTTTCCGCCATCCCTTTTAGATCGCCTGCCTCCGTGTTTCTTTTAGTTTTTCACCGTCGGATGTTTTTCGTCGCCGCGTGGGAAAGAGAAACTTGAAGATTAACTTACGCAAAGTTTGTGGTTTGATTCTCGAAATAGGGGGGACGCTGTCGTGCTTAGGTGCGTTTTACGTCATCTTCGAGTCGAAATTTATGCATTTGAATGTAGGTAATGTGATTCTCGCACCCAAATTTGTAAGGTATGAGTAGAATATTGTAATCCAGGGTTAATCCTCGGGCCCTAATTTTTTATCGCAGAATTCTGAATGATAGTGCGTTGATTATGCCAATAAATACGGCACCTATATACATACACGCAAATATATTTATGTATATATCATTGGCAACTAGGTGTCTAGGGAAGGAAGCTCAGTGGAGGCTTACCAATAGGAGAGCCGCTAGACGCAGGGGTTCTCAAGGGCGGCCACCAGACAATTTCGGTGCGGCCACAAGAAAATTTCAGTAATTCGAATTAATGAAAGAAAAACAATTGTTAACGATAAATTCGTAACCCTTTTCATTAAATATGAAGGTACATGGAAGTTTTTACATGATTATCGTTACAATTTCTGTAATCTTTCCTTGATGCGGCCACAAGAAAATATCTCCTGAGAACCACTGCGCTAGTGTCGAAGAGACGCATTTGCACACGCAGGAGCTTTCGGGGTAATCCCTCCGTCAGCGGAGAGAGTTACCGTTGATATACCTATTTACCTTTCCTCTTACGTAAGCATGTATACATCTATATTATATATCAGGCTAAATGATGTTTAGCATTGATTTTTCATCATAGAATCTATGAATAACTTCCGAAGTTTAAGTCTCGTTCTGTCCGCTGTAGCATTCACAACTTCTGATGCAGCCCGCCGAAGTACATACATATTCGTAACATATGCAGCCCACTATTCGGGAAGGGTTGACAACCCCTGTGTTAGACTATAATATAATGACTATATATAATATATAGACTATAATATAATATAATGATACATTTATCCCAGCTTAAAGAAATCCGAAAAGGTTGGAGTTAAATCGCTAGTTCTAGTCGTAATTGCTATCAATAAGAACGAATATGAAATATTAGTCCATGGCGCAACCTGTTACCCAGGAAGTAATTGACAAAGTTCGCAACCTTAAAGTTTCTCAATTCTCGACGTTTCTAACCAAACGTTCTTTTACTAGAGAAGCAGAAGTGTTCCCGGTTTCTATGATCCCGACGCGAGAAGATTGCGTGATTTTGCGAGGCGTCGTCCATGCATCATTGTCCGAAATAGATAAATGGGCGTGTTTACCCGAAAGTAGGCGATGTATTTTTGAGAATTTTAGCAGAAAAATATTTTGCCTCGTAAAATGAAAACCGCAACTCGCGGATTTCGAGCGAGGTTTTTATTGGGAAATACAGATTTCTTGGGAGGGCGTGAATAGGGCACCGACCAGGACGCAAATCCAATTCTGGTCGCTGCCCCGGTGTTGTCGTTGCTGCGGAGTTTTGAGCAATGTCCTCTTAAGAGAGGAAGGTTGCGCGTTTTGGAGGATTTGCCGCGGTTCCGCTTGCAGAATCGTGAAGAAATGGCTGCTGTGTTCTGGCGAAGTGGTTTCAAATGGGTTGTTGTGGTTCTTTCTCTATCCTTTCACGCTCGATATAAACGACTCATTTTTAATTGCTATTACTCAAAAGATTATTAAGCGAGGGAACAAGTCATCATTTTACTTTAAGGAAATGGTGAGAAACCTTGAGGCCCTTGAGTGCATTTTATGCGGCTCGCAAAGCAGTTATGAAAAAGCGATCATTAAAATGTAACACGCACGTTCATATTTTGTAGGTAAAGTTTTATTATCGTAAGACCTTTAATTTCAAAAATTTAATCCTTGACTGCTTGATTTTTGCGTGTATGATACCTCATAATCTTGAGGTAAATTCCAATATAAATTCTAGTCCGGCCAGCCGAAACATTGGCAACTTACATTTCGGCCGGAAACGTAGAAAAGGTTACCCACCTATACTCTAAGAAATGTCACCAGCCGCGTAAATTATAATTGATTGTATAGTAGTTCCAGTAGTGTTGTTCTATTTCTAAGCATCACTCTTTAAAACTAGAGAAAATATTCGCGATGTTTCGGATGGGATGACGGCCCATGTATAAACGAATGACGCAAATACCTTCTACGTGCATTCAAACTTCTCTATAGCGGCCAATTCAGTTCCCATGATAAATGGCCGCACCGAAGGTTTGACTCTTTGGTTTTATGATAATGGTAATTGATTTGGTTCCAGAAATTTTGGCCGTTTATAGGGGTGGCCTTTTTGAGTCTTGATAGTATATTCTTCGAGTGGATTTTGAATTGCAAATGTATTTTTTAAAGATAAACCTGTCTTTCGAAGACTTATGAACGTCATAATTTACGCCCGGTGCTGAAATTAATATTTAATTCGCGTGGCTCACTTTTCCTCTGTTAATTTTCGACGTTCGCCTGTCTGGCGCTACATAAGTTTATTATCCTATCTGTCCGCTTGCGGCGTCTCCCTTTCCCTTCTCTCCTGCTCTTTAACGCCTACACTGCCGCACGTGTCTCTATATTCGCCTACTAACGTCCACCCTTTAGAAAACTAAAAGTAAAGCCAGTTTACTGATGGCTTTTGACTTCGGGAAAAACACTTTGGACGAGTCAGTCGCACAACATATCCAGTAAAACTCCGCCTCGTGCCGTCGTTGGAGAAAGACCTCGTTATAACATCGACCGAATGCTTATAATGTGATATATTGATAAGTGCTTCCCGAAGTATCTACAATAGCCTTGATTTTTCATTACCTTTTTATGGTTATTATAGATAATTGAGTACATATTTGTCAATTTGATTTTTAAGTACTTTTTTCTATTTTAGTTTATCCATCGATGATTTTTTGCTGAATTAATTCCCAATGATGTTGATTGTCATTATACGTTTACTCTAAATGTACCCATAAAATGCTCCATTTAAGTGAAAAATGAAGGAAATAATTTATCAATGACGTTAAGAAGAATCCAGTGATAAAGTTAATGATTTACTTGCGAAGTTTAAGTAATTAACAGAGCGATGCTTACTTGCTTACATCCATTCCTCGTTTCTAATGTAGAACAAGATGTCTTACGAGACCGGACGTCGCTTCAGTAGAACGAAACCGGCGCTTGAAAAACTGTTATTTGCTAAGAATTCTTGTCTCGAACTCTTTTTTTGTAATTTCCCTTCTTTTCCAGCAAGTCGCCGAGGTTGGAAAGTCGGAGTGGACTATTTTTTTATGAATGACGCCGTCTTAAAGTGGATTTCCGCATTTACTCTCACTTTTGCTTAGGAATTTGGTATATCGGGGAAAAAATTATTTAACAGAAAGAAGAAAGAGAGCGGTTCGGAATGTTTCGAGTCCAGTAATTTTTTTAAATCTATACACTCGAAAATAGAAAAACTTAACGTCTGTAACCCGAATTTTTCGATTGGTCGAAGTTTGTTGTTTTCCCTTCCATATAGCTGCACGTTAAGATAAATTTCTTTAACTCGGAAGTTTCGATATCTCGAATCTTCCGTTATTGTTCGATTTGTCGAGGTTCGGTTGTATTTTATCGATCGATAATCGCTTCGGGCTAAGAAAGACAAATAGATTTTATGCTCCGAGTCGAGTAAACTTTTTAAATCTCTACAGTCGAAAATCGAAAACTCGAACGTCTGTATCTCGAATTTTCGATCGATCGGAGTTCACATTTTAAAATGAATTTCCTTAGCTCGGAAGTTTCGATATCTCGAATCTTCATTTAGGTTTCGATATATCGAGGTTCGACTATTTTCTCGATGGATAATCTAATCTAAGGAATACTAATAGATTGTTTAAATAATTACCGGAATGTAGCGATTGAGGATCACCGATTGGCGGAAGTGTTTGGGCAAATAGGGATATGAGGGGGGAGGGGTTAAAGAGGAGCGTGGTATTATTTATAGCGGACCAAGTTGAATTTTTGGACTCGCTTATTTTCGTCTGCGATGTGTATTGCGTGTGGCGGGAGGGTCTATCCACAAGGGGAGACAGATCTTTACCTGCTGTCCATTTCATTCAGCCGCATTCCTATGTCACATACCTGAGCCATGTATTCACTGCTCTAGCCAGAGCTGCTTATTTCGTCCTATCTAATTTTGCGTGTTTTTATCCGAGTGGCGTGTTTCGCAAAGGGAAAGAACGAGGCGTCCGGTTTAGAAATCCGGGGTAGAAACTTTTCAGCGCCTATCGTAATATTTCTTTGCGCGAGATTGATATATCGTTTCATCTTTGGTCGATCGCGTGTCTGTGGAAATTCAATCCTTTCTTTACCAGCGGGATATATAAGTCCAAATGTAAGTTTAAAAGGTTAAAATGGGGAAGATGTTAGCTTATATATTTCATTCTGGGTTATTCCACTGATGTTTGCTGAGTTGATCTTAGGTTTTGAATTATAGAAGTCCGTAAATTTAGTCGCGTTTTATTTCCAGTCAAGATGTTTATCAGGAAGGAAATGAAAAATAATGTATTTAAAAAGTGAATTATGTTCATGGGCTCGCCCTCATAAAAAAATACTACTAAAACTTTGGTTAAATGCGGATGTTGTTAAGTTATTTATACCCATGATTCAATTTAGTAAATTATCTCTTACTCTAGATTTCATTAACACAGTTTCTAACTTCAAATAGGTCCCTGATTCCTCTTAAATGCTTCGTTTTCCTTCTTGTAGACATCTTTTAAACTTGATCCTGTTCTCATCAATCCTCGTCGCAGTTGTATCTCTTTCCACTGTTAAGCTTTGATAACGTTTATTAAACTCTTACTGCATGTCTGTCATTCCGAAGAAATTATATACTCTCACGTACACTTCTTTATCGTCTAATCCCGAAAAATGTAAAATAAAATTGATCTCGTATTTGTCGTTTAACTCAAGCACATTATATTTACAGGTTTAAGAGGAATAATTAAATACCGTATCTATATCGAAAATTGTAGGTGTTTTCTAATTTATAAGTGGAGTTATAATTGATTTCTTGGGTAGAGTGATTACTCCTTCCAATCCCGAGTATTGTCTGAATCATCATCATTTTAGATTGGTAATGATTTAAATATTAACCCGCATTTTCTGCTTGGAAATTTTTGTCTGCGAAAAAAGTAGTTTATATTCAATTTTTTTATTTTTTTATCTTATCAAAATTCTGTGCTAAAGTTGCAGACTTCAGTCAGAGCATTAAATAATTGTATCGCCAGGTTAATGTGCCAAAACAAAGGCCGTCGCTAATTTTTATAAATTCAAGTATTCACCGAATTTGGCGCACCTGACCAGAAAGGGTTGAACATTATTTTCTTATTTTTGACAAGAACAATGCTCGCTACAACTTTTGCTGCGTGTATTTTCTCCTATTGCACGTATGTTGTTCTAACCTCGAGCGACCGGTAAATTAACTCGGTAAAGAAATTACGAGATGGCTGCTCAGGAAGCTACGTCGGACGCTGACGTCTTTGTCCTCCGTTCTCATTTTTTTTAAAACACGTGTTAGCTTTAAAAATAAAACATAGCGATTCCAATTACTCGCGAACAAATAAACGTCTGAAAATTAGGATTTTGCGCCAGATCCCGGTCGCGAGTGACGCACGAGATGGAAACTTCTAAAGCGCGTGAGCATTCTAATCATTTTCGATTTGGGCACCCGTAGGGTAACACGGGAAGCCCAGGTGTCGCCCCTCCTCGTCTATTAGGGTCCACGTGACGGAACGTGCGAATGTCAAAGGGATACCGACTTCTGTCCTTTTGTTTCCCTCTCTTACCGAGTTCGATTGCCAAGAGGGAGAGAGAAAAGGGTGCGGGAGTGGGTGGGGGGGGGGGGATTAGGGTGTTTTTGAAAGGGGCGAGAGGGATGGGGGGGGTGGTAAAAGGGTTGTGGCGGGCCATAGCGACTTTAAGATCTCGGCGGTGGTGATGCAGTGGACTAAAAATATATAGTGTGGGCAAAATGGGATGGAAGAGAAGGAGAGTGAGTGTTTTCGAATCGCTTGACCCCTCCCCGTCTCTCCCCCCACCCACGCAATCCCATGCCACGCGTTGTGAAAGCTCGGGCAAGCGAAGGTATCTCGGGGATATATTTTTTTAAATCGATAATTCCTTGGGTAGCTAGGACGTATTCCTCACATGGCGATAGTTCTCTCTTATAAAGAGAGTTTTCCGCCGCAATTGCGGATTCCTCGTCCGTGCGATTCGCGGTTCGTTTCGCGGCGGTGCGTCGCCTTATTTGGTCCCGTCCTCGATTGACCGTTGTGGGAG
Organism: Uropetala carovei; assembly: GCA_036926305.1. Classification (NCBI taxonomy): domain Eukaryota; kingdom Metazoa; phylum Arthropoda; class Insecta; order Odonata; family Petaluridae; genus Uropetala; species Uropetala carovei. The sequence goes on along the minus strand of JAXCHB010000101.1, from coordinate 1,901,777 downwards.
CGTGGAGGGAGATTGTCGCTCGCTCATTCCGCTTAGCCGTCGGATCCTATGATGATGATGGTTGGCGACTCAATTTGACGGTTATTTTGACGCGACGGTGAAGGGGTTGGGTTTTTTATTTTTCGTGCTTGGGTTTTCCCTTTTTGTGTCGGTATAAAGTCGGCGAAGTTGGTAAGGGTATCGCTTAATTCGGAGAAGGTTGTTTACCATCCTGACAGATTATCCGGCGTTCTCCGGCGAGGTCCTGTAACGTTGCCAGCGAAATAATTCTGCGTATGACCGTCGAAAGGCATTCACGTAAAAATTGATCTGCAGCCGACAACGTGCGGGAATCCACGCGATGTGGTTTTGTGTAGCATTGTTTTGTTTTAATTTTTGGTTGTGAATTCGTTTCTCGGATGTGCGTATAATCGAGGAAAACCATTAACTGCACTTCTCTGCAGTGCGGTTTTAAAACTTTTCCGAGCTACGTGCGTTATAAGGTTTATTGCTATAGGTAATAATGTATGGCAGGGTTTTTCAAAGTATAGGCCGCGACCCAACGGTGGGCCGCAAAACGTTCAATAAGGGCCTCAGAGAAGAGTCGATCTGATATATTTGGACGGAAAATTTATGTTAACTTGTTGCCAAGATAATCAAAATCAACTAAATGGAGTTAAAGATCATTAAACTGTATCGCTTAGATTTTAAATACAACCTTAGAAATTATAATTTAACAATATTTTATAGGGAATAATATTTGAGGGGCCAAATAACATATTTTCTATTATTATTGGGCCGCGGAGAAAAGTTTGAAAACCCCTGATGTATGTTCTAGGTCAGAGGTCGGCAACCTGCGGCTCTTTCAGGACTTTTTCATGCGGCACCCTAAATCGCCTCTTTCGATATTCACTCGAATCTTAAATGCCCAAGAGTACACGTTTATTTATTAGAGCGCTTTTAAATGTCAAATTATTTTTTAAATAACTGTTGCCTTATTCACCTGTGTTGCGGCTCTTCATATTTTTTTATTCTGAATATGGTAAAAAAAATGGATTTTCCTGTTAATTTTACTGCCGCACCATGGTATATGTACTTCGTGCAGAGTAAATTGTGTTGTTGCTGCAGAAGTTCTTAGATATTGGGTAAGCTCGATATCCTATCATCGATTTTTTAATTATTGAAGTCATTTGTATTTTATTATTGTAGTTAAAAATTCCTATAATAACCTGTAACCATAAAATTTCTTTTATCCCAATAGCACTAAATGCCCACTTCCTAGGTTGTTTTTCAATTTGAATAAACCAGATTGTATTTAAATTTGGAATGTCATTTAAGCAAACGGTTACGTAGTGAAATTTATGCTTATTGCTAGGTTAGTACCCTTACATATAAACATCCCATCTGGGAAAAAATTATACCCTCGACGGAACAAAGTCTTTTTCGGCTTATTAATGCTAACAGAATACATAACCATCGAGAAAAACGACATTGCGACATCCAGTTGATACTTCGTTGATAATTTTTGTTTCAGGCGGAAAGTAAAAGCGTTTCGCGTAGGATGTTACGAAGAAATAAAGAAAAAAAGCATTCCGTTGTTCCCGAATTAAAACACTTGGATCCTAACCACGGTTAAAATCTCATATATTTGGCATAGGTTTAGGCCACAGATGTTGCACCCTATCTCCCTTTGGAGGTGGATCGCTCAGTCCTTCCCCCCCCCCCCTTTCCTCTCCCCTCCCTCTTTCCTCTCCCCTTCCGCCTTCGCTTTATCTAACGTAAGTCACCCGGCCCGCTTTGTTTTCTTTCGCCCTACTGCCACGTGGGCGGTAGGACCAATCTCCTCCTCTCGCTCTCTCACTCAGCTCCCACGGTTAAGGCTTTTTGGACCCTATCCCACTGCCCGAAAATATATGACCGGCGTTTCCTTATTGGTGTTTTCACTTGCCCAATACCCTAGCCTCGCGTTATCCCAAACCTTCGTCCATTTCTACAACGTAAGAGTTTTAACAATAATCCTCGCATTTTAAGTTCGTGTGTGCATTTTAAAGTTCCCCCCTCCCCCTTCTCTCCGTCGTTCCATCTCTCGCATGCCCAGTTAATTTTGTCGCGTTAGAGACTATATTCGTAGAGTTCGTCACGGTTATATTAAAATGTAAGCTTTGGAGTGAAGTAATTCTTATAATTAAAAATTCGGAGTTGGCCGAGTGCCGTTTATCTTATTAATAACTTTTAAACCAACTTCGAAAATTATATTTTGAACCCTTTCGGTAGTAAAAAAAAACCATTAATTTCTCGTTGCTAAAGCGTTGAAATTATCTCACTTTTTAAGTAACTTTCGTATTAACTTCGAGTATTATTTCTTTATAAAAGTTATGTATTAAAAAGTTATAACCATTACTTGAAATAGCATTAAGCTTAGTTCGTTGATAGGTTTTTGGATTGCTTTAACGATCTGACGGAGATCTTGTATTTAGTAAGATAAAAACTGTTCGCAGTCCTGTGGCTATTGCCTCATATTTTCCATCCACGCATTTTCTCTAATGGGACATAAGCCGCGCACTTTTGCCCGTTGAGTAAGGAGTTTTTAAACTTGTCGCCGTATCGAGCTGTATCTTATCGACGTTTAAAACGACGTAAAAAAAATAGCATGACTAATAAGCCCAACGTTTATAACCTTCGCGTGATTTATGGTGTTTTTTTATGTTAACCGTAGGCTCTCTCTAACCGCAAATAAACAAACCTCTCTCTCTCTCCGCCCTCTCTCTCTATATCCGCCGTTGCAGATTATCGCGTGGGAATCGCGTCGGGGGAGGATGGCGGGGGTGGGTTGCGTCCGTGGTATAAATGGCGAGGAAGGGAGAAAGTGGGTGAAGGGTAGGCGGAGGAAGGAGCGGTGGAGGATTAAAGGAAAAAAAACGTTGCGAGGAATCTTTCCTCTTAATCCTGCCCTAGGAACGCATTTGATCGATTTGCTATTTATGTTTTCGTGGAGATTTGAGCGAGGAGTGCTATTTCGGAGTTTGGAAGGTTAGACGGGTAATTCTGTAAACGTAATCTCTCAAGGAACAAGATTCGAACTCAGCTCCCTCTAATGCAGGCGTGTCAAACTGGCCGCCCTCTCTCTCTCTCTCCGTGCCTTAATGCACAGCCCGAATCCTAATGTTTGTCGCTAAATTGCTCGAAATTTTATATAAATATTTTGTTTTTTTTAATTAGACCCGATTTTTTTCATATTAGTTCGATTATAATAGGTCGAATTTTCTAAATTATTGTTTTTAATGGGAAAAAACTTCGAATTTGAGGTCCCTGCTCGTATTCTTTATAAGTAAATCGGATTCCTCTTAAGCCAAAAGGGTTGTATTTCTTTCTCCTTGTCATTTCCGTTTCGATTCAACTTCTATGTAGTCCGTCGTCCCGAATAGATCTGATTCCAAGGAGAGACGCCAAGTCCTTAAATAGACGTTTTTTCTTCCGTCCTTACTTGTCCCATAAATAGTAGCGGATCTCATTGATATCGGTTTATGAGGATGTTTTTAGAGCCGTCGCTTCCTTACCGATTTCCTTTTTATCTCGTCGGATAATAAGGCAGATGTACGTTCTAAAGTGTTGAAAGTCGTTAAAAATTTTACCGGGACGGTGTATTCAAGAAGGTCCTCTGTATGAAAGGTTTTGTGTTATTTCTCGTAAGTGATTGGGTGAATGAAATTATATTCTAAGGGCAGTCGTTCTGTAATTCGAGCTGGGAATGTAGCGGATGCGTTTGCGTGAGAATTAATCTGACGTGACTATACACAGCTGAGAAATACTGAAATTGCCCGCAGGTCATCAAAGTCGACGGTATCATTGATACTTTTGTTTTCGGTCATGGGTTGTGTGTGTAATTGAAAAGGTTTGAATTCTTGTTGAAGTATTTTCTATTTTAATTCTTTATCATGCTTAAAAATATATTGTTGATTGTTTATAAGTCTATGTTTAGCTTATCCTATTGTTCGTCTTTGCTCACATGCAAATTCCCTATCATTCTATGCAAGATTCCTAAGAGTATAATAGGATTATACGCCGAGGAGGATAAAGGTTACTCAATGAATTTTGAGTGATAATTCATTTAGGTGAAAGCGATGACTGTGCTACCCCCATGCGGCAGAAGGGTTTCCCATATCCTTCTTTGGCAAAGTAATGGCGTTAAAATTCGTTTAGTATTTTTATTTGTAATTTACGCAAACGAGATGTGTATCACAGCTAATTCAGAACGGAGAATTCTAAATATATTGGTTTTGACGATCGATTTGCTGGTAAACTCGTTAATTTTTCTCGAAGAAATTTTTTCACTCCGTTGAAAACGGATGCGACAGGGTAAAAGGTACGTAAAGGTAAAGTTTCTTTAGCGTTTCTTCATTTAAAAAATCCTTTTTTTATTCGCGTACTTGGGAAGATCGACGTTTAGCGACCTCTTCCGTCGTCGCCGAGAGGGAAATTTCGGGACAATCGAGAGTAAATATGTTATTCTTACGTGACGCGATCTTTCTATTAAGATCCTTTCACTCAAGGTAATAACAGTCGAGACAGTCGCATTTTTTTTAGGATAAACGGCATATTTTCGTAGATTTATGTTTAAAAAATATTTCTTTGACCTCGACTGTTTTGAGAGCTGTCGCTCGTTTGGGAACATTTATTACGGTTTTATATATATGTCCTCAGTTTAAAGTCTTTGCCCTCCGCTGTCTTCTCGGGGAATTTCGCCATTTTGCCGATCCGCTCGGAGAAATTGCTCCGACCCGTGTGGATGGAGAGGTCCTTTCAGTGTGTGCACGCGAGAACCGCCTATCCGTCCTCTGTTCTTGACCTTGGGAGGAAAGTTTTTCGGTCTCCCCCCCCCCTCCCCCCCTGTGGCCCACAGATGCTGAAACACCTTCCCACCCAACGATCTAATTTTGTTGGTGGCATCTTTTATGTGGGGAGAGGGGGGAGAAAAAAATGATTCCGTGACACGTTCTTCTCGAAATATTAAAAATCGTTGACGCGTTGTTTTTCTTGAGGAGCTTCTCTATTTTTGTCTTGGATTTCTTTTTTGTTTTATAAATACGCGCATTCTCAATGAGAAAGTGTTTGTGTATCTTTCGACTGGATATGGTGGTACCCGAGACTTGTAAAACGCGGATAGGAATCAGTTTATGAAGCGTCGGCCGTGTCGGAGGATTAATGTGCCGGCTCCCTCAATGAATGAATATTTCTTTTTCTCCCATTCGTTCTGCTAAACAAGCTGGGAAATCCGAGGAAATAAGAATCAAGTCTGATTTAAAGTTGTTTTGATGGTAGCTTTTCGAGAAATAAGCGGAAGAATTTATATGTACTGCCTAACAAAATCTGTATTGTCGAGATTGAATAAGATGGTTGAGTGCATGAGATTGAATTCAATTTCTTGGACTTTGGAGAGTGTATTTAAAATCGAGGTCGTTGCATGAAAGGTATTTTAATTCTTTGTGGAAGGTATTTTAATATGAAAAACATCCTTAGAAAAAATTTCGGCAATTTTTTCATTATTTTTTAAAAATAGAAATTCTTCCCACGAATCATAAAAAATATACTTGTTACGGTTCGTCCAAACCTTTCGTCTGTAAAATTATGGATAAGTAGGAGTTATTTTGTTTACAAGTACTTATTTTTTTAATTTCGCGACAAAATGGAAAGAAAGGTTTTTATTGAATATTTGGAGCGTTAGTCGATGTTATTATTTTAACTTTGTTTTCGGGCGTTTCATTAGTGGCGAATATTTTATATATCCAGATAGGAACAGATGTGTGCACAAAAGAATACTGCCGTTTCTGGTGAAAACGTCTTACCAATTCAATTTAGTTCACCATCACCGAGCTTTTCTTATGGCTGATGATAACATTCCAGAATAAGCCCTCACGTATCGAAAATTGAAAGTTATCTTCAATATCCGTATAACCCTGTTATGGATATTGGATATTCTTAAGGCTAGTATCAATTTTTAATACTTAAGGGCTTATCCTGGAATTAAATTTATAATTATAAATTTTTAGAGTAATTCATTTACATTGTATTTTAGTATTTACCGACTTAAATCTTTCTGTTGTGGTAGTTGATAATTATGAGGAACTATACGTTAACCCGAGCAAAGAGTTGATTATGAAAGCCTTAAAGTGAAACCAGCCGGCCCCGGTGGTGGAAGAGCTAGCGTATTGGCCTACCATCATTAAGGTTGCGGGTTCGAATCCCGCCAAGGGCATGGATGTTTGTGTCGTTTTCATAATTTCATATTTCAACAATCGTGTGTGTGTGTGTGTCTGATGTGGAAGGCAACGGGAAACCACCACATCATATGTGTTTATTCCCTAATCATTTCAAACCAACCTTAGGGTTGAAAACTATGGATGGATGGAAAGTGAAACCAGAAAAATCTCCAAACTTAGCCTTCCAAAAATAATAAAAACTAAGATCTAAAGTTAGGGAGGATGCCGGAACAAAGACGACAAAGAGAAAGAGATATAGGTCCCTTACGGGCATTTTTAATCCGTAACTTTCCGTATTTCTTTGGTCCCTGTGCGATTCTTAATGGCGCGCGAGGTGCCGACAGGAGAGAGAGTGAATCTCTTGGTCGGGGCAATGCCTCAGGGTGTGACGGGAAGGAAGGGTTTTTTTGGAAGCCCTTAAGGCGGCACGGAGATAGATAGAGAGAGAGAGAGGGCAAGGGAGGTCGACTCGTGATCTTCGTAAGAGTGAATAAGCGGCGTAAGGGAGAGAGAGAGAGAGAACCCAAGGGAGGCTGATGGCTACGGAATCTTCCTGCGGGTCTGGATATTATTAGAAGACACCCATCTCCCTTCGTCTCATCCCTTCCTCCTCGCCTCCTTTCTCTCTCTCTCTTTCTCCTCTCCCTTTTCCACTTGCCACTACTCACTCACCATCGCTCTTTTCTCCCTCTCTTTTACTCCTGTGTGTGTCTTCTTCCCTCCGCGCAACTCTTTCTGCTGTTCATTCCTATAAGACTCTCCTCTGGACTCGTTCCGACTACAGCAATTCCCCGCTATACGTCGCCTCGTCGTAGGTCGTTTCGCGCATAAGTCGTCAAATGAATTAAGGAACGTGTTTCGTTAAAAGTAGCGTCGCTTCGCGTATATAAATTGTTACTGTAATTTTTAATCTTGTTTTAAACTTCATTTTTTTCACCCCACACGGAGTGGAAAAATGTAATCGTTCACTGCCGGATGACCCTGTATGTGGTCGAAGTGTCATGCAATAATTTCGACTTCAGAATCGTCCCAGGTGGATGTTTTTAAATGTAATTTTTTTATTGGCTTATTTTTAACATAGTACGTAGTAGTATTTAGTTTGGTTAACGCATACAGGAATTTCCAATTAGATGCAATTTAATAAACAAATTATGGAAGAAATGGACAGGGAAGTGAGGTTATATAATAAAAACAAACAAGTCTCACGTACTACATTATTTGGGACACAATGAAATGCGTCATAAAATGGCCATCAGGAACGTAACCCCTACTTATGTACGAGGGAAAATAGATTCCGCTGTACGTCGTTTCGTTATACGTCGCAGTTTTCAGAATCTTCCGAGATCGCAGCCCAAACTTATAGCGGGGACTTAACTGTATCTCTTTCTCGAAACGGCGCCCCCTTTTGCGTCTTTTGCCCCAGTCTTAATTCCCACGATTCACCTTCCGGCACCCTTTCTAACAAATTCCGTCTTACCGCCTCTCTCGTTGTCATTTTCTCCATTCGTCTTGCGTAGTGCATATCCGTGTGGGCGCACGCGTGTATCGCTCCGCTCCGTCAACAATGCTCTATACTCGTCGTCGTCGTGGGTTTCGTAGACACCTCTAGGCGTGATTAAGGGTTAGTCACGGGAGGCGTGCCAAGCGGCAAAGGTTTTTCGTGTGAGTGGTGCGAAAGCTATCTGTTGGAAAACGATTCGGGTTTTGTTTTTATTTTTTCGAATTTTTTTTTGCTAGTAAGCTAATTGAAGCTCGTCGTCTTCCGGCAGAAAATTCGCGACCGTGGAGTAAAACTTAGTATTTTAGGGAAAACGGATTAATTATGGGAGTTGGCGCGATAACGTGGGAAGTGAAGGAAAAAATTGCATTCTTTCGGCGCGTTTATGGATTATTTGTGTCGTTCTTCGTTCAAGATGTTTTAGTTTTTGAAGAGGGTGAACGAAAGAAAAATATTGTTGCCTAACTTCCCTCTATAAATTTAATAGCTCCGATGACGGGTATGGTAATAAGAATAATATCATTCGTACCGTACTCCAGTAAACAAACCTTTAGCTTGAAGTACGGCGGGCAAAAATTTCAGAGGTGCGTCATGTGTTGCCCTATACTCGGATAATACCGAATTTCGCGGATGCGATGACAGGCGCGCTGCAATAAAAATGGTAATATTAGTTCCGTCCGTTAATTTAAAAAAAAATTGCTTCAGTTCGAAAAAAAAATAAAATGACGGACGAAGAATTTCGCAATCGCCCGATATGTTGCCCTAGTTGTAGAAAACCGGTCGCCTTGGCTAATTTGCTTTTCGAATTTCCTGGATCCGATGACAGGGAGTATGGCACGAGGCGAGAAGAGGTCTCCTCTTTTTTCTCCTCTTTCTTTCTCTGCCTCTCCTCTGACATCAAAACACCCTGGTTTTCCCTTCCAAACTCCTAGAACTTTTGCCAAGAAATCGTTCGAGAGAGCTCTTCCTCGTGGGATATTTCAAAATACGCTCGCTTCGTTTGTCTATGCAGTTAAGAGTCATTTATCGACGTTCGCTGAGGAAAACCTAGGCCAACTCGATTCGATCCGAACCGGATTCTTTGGCGCGCATAGTTTTCTCAGCTTTCATCGCGTCGTAATTCTTAACTTTTCGTCCCTTCCGAAATGTAACCACGCGATTTTATCGTCCCGACTCTTTCGTCAAGAAGCGCGGATATTGTCGAGGAGTAAAAAAAATTCAACTCTTGTTTACGAGTCTTTTTTTTTTTTGTAATAAGGATCATATCTAAAATTAATTTTCCCGAAAAAAAAATAGCATTCCTAGAAAGATCGAAATCCATTACGTGGCGTACCTTTAAGGATCGGAATTAAAAGGAGTAAATCTGCCTGCCTCACTTCTTCCCTCCTCTTTCGTTTCCTCCGCCCAACCGTCCATCTCCGATCTTTTCTCTCCTCTGTCTGCCCCACTTTTGTCTCTTCCTATCTCCCCTCCGTTCCATTTTTCCATTTCGTCCGTCTCCCCGCCCTCGCCTCCCCCTCCCCCCTCCCCTCCCCTCCCCCCTAAATGAAGAAGTTCGCCTCGTTTGTATTTTCGATGAATTTAACGGCGCCGCGGCCGCATCACGCGGATCCTCTTTAACAGATTGTAAACGCCCCAGGAGTGAAAAAGCGAGGAGGCTATTCCCGAGTTCTAGAGATTGATTCTTTATCTTTTCTGTGGTCTGAAGATGATATTTCTTTCAAACGTATCGTGATAACGCAAGAGTTGTTTGAATTGGTACTCCATTAAGACCCTCAAAGGGGCTCGACGTGCAAATGTACGGACATTGTTACCCTGCCTCAGCAGTGGTTGTCTGTACACGTTTACGGACAACGATTGCTTTACTCGAAACTCATTGTATGAATATTTACCATGTTTTTCGACGGAAAAATAAATACGAATGCCAAGAACGGTGAAATGCATTAAAATAGCCGTTTTGAGTGACGAACGATGATAAAAAAATTACCGACTTGATTGGTTAAAATTCTTCGGCCTTAGCCTTACTTTTGTTGTATTCCGTAATAAAATAAAAAGGAAGGAAATAAGTTTCACGTATCAATGGTCATTAAAAGGTATACAACCTAGGTTTCAACCCTTGGCCTCATAGCCCAATGATGACGCTAAGCGTTGAAACCTAGGTCAAATAGTTACTAAAAATCTACCATGGTGGGATCAATTTATGTTAATTTAGTCATACTTGAAACGGTCGTTACTACGCTTTTGGGACCCTCACGCTAGTCAAGTTTTTGAGACTCCCGTTTTAAAAAAATATGAAATTATTGTTTTGATTTTTATTGATTTTTACTTTCTCCGTACGTAGTAATGGGAAAGTATTGTATTCATGAAAAAAATCGACTTCGAGATTTCAACGGAAATACATGTTTTGAGGTCCCTAGAACACGTTTAGACTATTTTCGGAATGATGTCTGTGTGTGTGCGTGCGTGCGTGTGTGTATGTTAGTGTGGGCGCTCTAACTCAAAAAGTACGTGCAATATCGTTACCAAACTTCATATATAACACTTTAACATGAGCACAAAGAACTGATTAGTTTTTGGACAATAACGGATAACCGGAAGTCGAGGTTTATTCGAAACCCGATTCGGTTTTTGCGATATTTCTTGGTTAAAATATCATTTTTGTATTTACAATTCTATACAAAAGTTATAGAGAATGTAATTTCCTACAACTTTCATTTGAAACAATTTTCTATAGGAGTTATTGTTTAGGAGTTATTTATAAATAACCGGTTTTTCGGTTTCCGTTAAAAATCTCCTTAAAAACATCGTTATTAGTAATCTTCGTAAGGACCAAAGTTGTAGAGAATAATATTTCTTCCAAGTTTTGTTTGAAACTAATTTTCGTAGAACCATCTATTTCGGATATATTTCGCTTTATCTTAATACCAGTATACAGCGCCAACACCATGTAGCGGTGAATTCTGTAATCATTCAAAATATACGTAATTTACGGCAACAAGGACGTGTCTTCTTTTATGATACGAAATAATAATTTTGCCTAGTAATATTATTCATAATAATTTAAATATCTATACCCCAAATATGGAGAAAGTCATGTGTTGGCCACATCAGATTTTTTTTCTACGATTCAGTTCCAAAAATACAGTTGATCTTCTATAATTCTAACATTATAAGGATAGGACCAAACAAGTACAAACACTTGCGATAGGTATTTTCGCCTTCATTTCGAGCTATGAAAGTCTTTCATGCCCATAAGGATGTTACTACGTCGAATACCTTGCGGCAGATGACAGGGAAAAATCCAAGTATTTTTGTGGGGCCCCAAGAATGTTGGGGTCCCCACGCACTGCGTGGGTCTGCACCCCCCCCCCCCCCCCCCAAGTTACGCGCCTGGCTTGAAATAAAGAAACATCAACTTTGTAGAACCACTAGAGTTTAATAAGTCATGTGAAGATGCTGTAATGCAGCGAAACCGGTTGTGAATTTACTAAAGCTATTTTTTGTAGTGGTTCTAAGTTTTTTTTTGTTAATGAAGTTTGGCACGTAAAAGTTGTTGTTGGCTGTTTGTCAGCGCGTATAATTTGATCGATTGTTATTTTTAGGTCTTATTTGTTTATTTCATTTTTAGCCAGTTTTTTTACTCGCTTCACAGTTTAAAATTTACTTGGAAGTTTATTTTCCAATATTTGTCTTGTTCATTGTCTTCAAATTTTTGTTCGCTGAGATCGTTTCACTGATTTGCGAATAAGACGCAAATATAAATTCAAATGTGTCTCTCCCGACACGAACAAGCAGTTAAAACATGAGCTTTTAGATTTTAAATGTTCTGAGAGAACAAATACGAGCTTAGTCATCGGTTTATAAATTAGTCAGACGCTATATGTGGAACGTCGTTATCGCGTTGAATAAATATCGCGACTGATTAGAAGTTTCTAGATAAAAGATACGACAGCACAGGTGACGAAGCGCGCATGACGATCATTTTATCCTATTTGCGCGAATCCCAAGTGAGGTGTTTTTGCATTACTCCTCGTTTAATTTTTATCCAGAAAATAATCGAAAAACGTGTCGCGGCTATCTTTGAATACCATTTGGCCCATTTTCAACGGGGAAAAAACGCCTCTCGCAATTCAATTTTTCTCGTGGAGTTTGAATGGAATAGGAAAATTCCCTCTGATGTGTGTTGTCGTTCTTGGCCCCTTCCGTAAAGCAAGCAAGCCAAAACACTTGTTTCTGTCGCGGATCTCATAATTGTAAACTTCCCAAGAGCTCAAAACGCTTAACGCTTTCTTTTGTTGCTGGAAATTGGTGTGTAATCTTCAGCATGTCCACGTACTTAGGAACCAGAGACATAAGTATGCTCTGGCGCTTGTTTATATTACGAATTACGTAATTTCAATCTTTGTAGTATTTAAAAATGCTTAAATTTTTCATTTATAGCTTTTCTAATATACGAATTAGAGTATTGTGGAAATTTTCGACTTCGCGATTATTATGAATATGCATCTTTTTAGGTGAGTGCAAAAATAGTTGTTTTTGTAATACCATATGTGCGATTTTATTGGATTGACAGAATATGATGAAATGTAGTACATATTTGTGTTTACTATCACCCCAATTGGAAGCATTGTTGAAATGGCTACAAGTGTTTAGATTAAAATTCACATAGCTATAGTGCGTATGTGCGTACAAAATGTTACATAAGCATTAGGTCAAAAAAATCATAAAGTTTAACACCCAGCTACCGCCGAGCTCTCTCCTATCTAACATCAGCAGCATCAAACTGCGCGTAAATACCCACCAATGTATGCAGTGATATTATTGCGTGTACTAGAATCGTATAGATGTGCGCAGCGTATGTTGCGCCGAAATATTTCGCGTGTTGTTGGAAAAGTAGTGCAATTTCCTATATGTTCGCGTGCTCAATAAAAACAGCGAGGGAAAAATGCAGAAAAAATTACATAAGGCGCTTTCTTTCACCGACTGCTTACTTTCCATCGAAGTAAAGAATCGCAGATGCTATGCATTGTTGGTTGCCTACATTTGTGGGCCATATGCCTTAAGCTGTTTTATTTTCGATTTCTCCCCAGAAGCCGATCCTATATCCGCCAAATTTTTATCATGTCTGGCTCTCCTATATACCAACCTATTCTGAAATTTTGGCCAGGCCAGGTTTCAGGATTTAAGAGATATCGCTCGTACAGACGGACAAGCCGAATATATGCGACATTTTTTTTTAGAAAAAAACCCTTATACCAGCGGTTTGCTAGATGCAAGATCTCTGAAAAGCATTTGTCGCCGTAATCGTTACGTTCTTCTTTTGATCTCCGGTCTATTAAGTTCGCTCTCTGCCCTCCCACTTTCTTTCTCTCTCTCTCTCTGGAAAGGGCCGTAGCCTAGTTTGTAAGAGGTTATTTACTTCGATCTCATCCACCTCCGTCATATCCTCCTCACCTGGTCCGTCATTCCCCCCTCCTCCAACACGCCCACCCTACTTCCCTCCCCCTCCCCCTTTCCTCTCACTCCTCAATCTTCTCCTTTATTCTCTCACGAAGGTGCGGCTATTTCCGAGCCAAGGCAGCAAAACAATCGTCAGGCGAACAGTAATGGCGTTAGAGTGTGAGCGAGGGTAGGGATAGGGAGGATGGGAGGGGGTGCCTTGCAGGTGGCGGGTCCTGAGTTTAAACGAGCGGCGGCGGGGGTAGTCAGTAGTAAAGCAATTCCCAGCGTGTTGCACGCTTCTCATTCCTCCTCCCGCCCACGCAGCGCAGCTTCCCTCCAGATTTTACCCTTAAAGGCTCGCCTCGATACGTCCGTTTTAGAATGCGTCGGAGCGTTTTAAAAGAGATTGTGGATGGAGAGAAAGAACAGTACATGGTATACCATCGTTTTTTGCTTTTAGGGATATAGGTGTTTAGGCGTGTGTGGCAATACAGCGCTGTGAAGAGATTTGCGGAATTGGGGTACCATAAGAGATGATTGAATTAGACCTGAAGTGGGGTCTCGAACGTGGGCTATTTAGCTCTCTTTGTGAGATCTCGCAAACTGCTGTTACCAGGTGGCTTTAATTCGCTGGAAAATCATAGAGCTCGTCTTATGGTCGAAAAACAATTCAAGGATAAGCACTTAAGTGTCAGAAATCGAAAAATTAAGTACTTATATTGGTTGCTACTAGCTAGCTAATTTTAGTGTTGTACAATAGACATGACAAGGTTATGAAAACCAGATTCGTAATTGGGTTACAATGCAAACGTATTCAACAGAGCATGGCTTTTCAACCTTTTTTTACTGGCTTACTTCTATAGAGCTTTTTTTTAATTGTCGCTTACTCCTTAGAGCAGTTTTTTTTATGTTCGCGTACCCCCAAGTACATTTAACGTGATAATGATATGAATGGCACTTGTATTGCGATAGATAACTCATGTAAAATCTTACCGATCGATATTTCATCACGTATTTGGCATATTTTTCTGTTTTTTCACGATATTCTTTCACATATTATCGCAACTTTTGTTTCCGAAGTCATGCACAAAAGAAAGATTAATCTTTAACACATTCGCGTACCCCTAGGGGTACGCGTACCACCGGTTTAAAACCCCTGCAACAGAGATTCACCGAAAGTAGATTCCTAAAAAGTTCGATTTCGCTAAATAGAAAAACTTTAATTCGCGCCACTGTGGTTTAGCTGAAGCGTACTACATCAGGTATTGTGGACTTGTTTTTTTTTAAGGAGTGAAATTCTTTTACAGATGTTTTTTATGTTTTTTGTGTAGAAATATAAGGAGATAGTTGAAAACTACTATATGGAATGTAATATTAAGTGGCTCCGATATTAATATCTTAGTCAGCTACTAAGGCCTACTACTAGTAGGCCTTAGTAGCGGGATAAGAAAAGTATGAATACGGCCGTAAAAGTCTTAGGAAATGTATAAATTTGGCGCGGAATAGAAATTATAAGTTGGACAGACGAAGATGTTTCAGATATGCATAGTCTGTGATGAGATCAAAATTACAAAAAGAAATTAAAGAGAGAGAATTTGCGATGGAGGTCACAGAAAGTGTGTCTCTTAAGTAAGTGGCAAAGTGCGAAACAGTAGTGTTTTTAAATAGTTTAAAAGAAGACCACCACGTAGAGGGTACGGTCAGAGTTTTTGGGGAATGAACCAAGGGCCCGCTGCGAAAACTTTCGATTGTTAGTACGCGAGTCTGCTTCGACTTTTTCACGTACAGAAGGAAACCTTGCCGTTCAAATTTTTTCCGCAATTCATTCGCGTTGCGTCTGCGCCCGAGGGGGGGAATAATGCAATCGGAAACATCACGGAAGCGTTTAATATTGGTCGCCTCGCTCGCGTTGCGAAATGACGTAGTTGTGTAACGCTTCCGCTCATCGTTAAACTAAGCGAGGGAAACGGAGAGGATGAAAAAAGATTCGGAATCTTATATAGAGAGAAAAAAAAAACACGAACGAATCGCGAATAAAAATACGCCGCGGCCCTTAATTGGGGGGTGGGAAGGCTAGTGTGCAGATCATCGGGAAAGATGGGAAGAATAGGGTCGGAGTTGCGTAACCGAAAATTATCTGGCGTGTTCGAACGGCATCTGCCGATCAGATAGGAGATCAACAGGGTTTCTTGTTATTTTTTTCTCTCCTCCGTCGGGAGCCCCTGCTTTTCTTCCGCCTCGGCCTTCGAAGGCGTTCAACGTGCGCGTAACATGTTGAGGATGTTTCCTAATCGACGCGATGACGCAAAGAAGTGTGTTTAAAGGATGGGAAAAAGAAAAGGGGGAGGTGAAAATTACGACTCGCGCCCGGTTGCTCGCTCGCTGTGTAAAAAAAAAATAAGTCCTTTGAAATTGTGTGCGCGCGCACGCTTTTAAACGGGCTTTTATTTTTCGCATGTGGACCTTTATGTCGTATTTTTCGCGGTGGCTACGAAGCTGTTTTTTTTTGTTCGTTGCGCGTTTTATTAAACCCTGGAAACGAAATTTATATTATAAACGCCCAAATCGTATTGAAATGAGTTTATGCATTTTCTCGTCTGTATTTACGTGCGAGAGAATCGTTTTTCTCTTCTGCTGTCCGTGTACCTATTTATTATGAAGATGAAAAATATTTTTAGCAACTTTTGCGTCTAGTTACGCAAAAAAGTTTTAAAAAAAAGAACTAGATTTTATAAAATACAATATAGCAGTTCTTTGGCATGCACGCAAGTTATAGTCTTTAGTCGCTGTACTGCAACTCATATAAGATAAACGTGTTATTCCACGTCTTTTAAAATTTTTTAGATGGACTTTTAAAAGTTGTTAAAACTAAAAATTAATTTTCCTTTCTAAAAATGTTCGGAAAAATCCAGAATATCGTTGAAACTTGAGTGTGATCTTATAATTTTTGGAAATTCGCCCGAGTTTGCAGAATTTTGGCATGATTTCCGATCCCGTGCGTTCGGTGTGTTTCTTTTTTTATAGAGGTTGACTGCACAGGCATATCGCAGTCAATCTTATAAATTCGCTTAGTTTTTTAGAATTTTCTCACGATTTCTGATGGTGTGTGTTCTGTAGTTTTAGTATTTCGAGAGAATAAGTGCACTGGATCGCTGTGAGGGAGATAAATAGCCTGATATAGTGCGGAAGAATTGCCCTATATATATATAAATATATATATATATCAGTAAAGTTTATATGAAAGTTTTCTAATGATACAAATGACATTGTGTAATCTCAAATCATATTATTAGTAATTGTGGAACCCGTTCGCCTCATAAACTTCTTTTCTTGCCAGTATCAATGCGAAAAAAAACTTTATTTTAAAGCAAGTGCCCCGAAATAGATTTCAGTATCCACCGGCTTTTTTTATTATAAATAGCCGTCCGTTGCCTACACCTCTTCTATAATTATTTTTTCCCACGTTCTGCGGTTGCATATATTTAGAAGAATATGCGTGGCCAAGTTGGTGAGACGGTTGTGAAAACCTATGGCACAGTTCAAAGGACTAGATCGTCTCCTGTATTCGAATCACGCTTAGGTGTAACAAGTAGGGCACCGTAAACTAGATCCGATACTTCAATGCAGGTAGTTTCCGTCGCGAAGTTTTTGAGTTAGTTTTTTTTATTTTTTCGAGTCATCTTGTTTAGTACCTTGTCACGCCGCTTCAATAACTTCTCTTTCCCGTTATGTCGACACTTTAAAAAATCGGTACAGCGTACATTGTACAAACTTTCTCATATACTAATGCGTCGTTTAGTTATCTTTAGAAAATGAAAATCGTATCAGCCGGTTTTTAGAAAATCCAATTTTTGTTAAAGTTGCCCAAGAATAAACTAGCCTTATATTCATTCATCGAGAAAAATGAAATATGTAGTATTATTGCAGACGTATACTTAAATAACGGTACGAAATTTGATCAAAATCGTTATAGCCGTTTTTCAGAAAATCAAATTATTGCTCAAGTTGCCTAGAATAAACTAGCCTTATATTCATTTTTTGAGAAATATGAACCATGTAGTATTATTAAAGACGTAAACTCAAGTAACTACGAAATTTGATCATAATCTTTATAGCCGTTTTTGAGAAAATCAAATTGTTGTTAAAAATGCGTAGAATAAACTTCTCTTAATTATTGAGCAATGTCAACCATTTCTTCAAAGCTTTTATTCTGTATGATAAATGCCTAATTACGGAATTTCATGCATTTTTGTTCTACCGTTTAGGCTTTAGAGTCAGTAACAAACAGACAGACAGACGGCATTGCGAAAACCACTTTTTTGGACTCACAATCAGCGACACCTAAGACGTATATTTCCGTAAAAATCTCGAGGTCGAATTTTTCGCGATAACAATACTTTCTCAGTATACTTCGTATATGAGAAAGTAAAAATGAGGATATATGTGTTCTAAATTTGACGGGATGTTGTTTTTAGTTAATGCTTTCGCTCTGTCTGTGCAATCGATTAAATTAAAATAGCAAGTAAACTGTAAGGGATAGGAGGATGAAATTTGAAGGGTGTATGTGATCTATTGTGCCATTTATTACTATGCCAAGGGATATTGTTTGAATAAATCGGTGGGCGGCAGGGGGTGCCTTCAAAGTTTTCAAATTAATAAAATCCAAGGAATTTGGCCGAACTTTGTGGTAATTGGTACTCATATTAACGAAGAAAATAATAACTTTCAACAATTTAACAAAGTTATTATTTTCTTCGTTAATATTTTTCAAATTAAGATTCTGAGTAAATGGTGGGAGATAGAAAGTTAAAAAATTTCTTTGTTAATTATCGAATACATTACATTGCCATACATTTGTATTACCAAACTTATAAAGAATTTTAAGTTTACTATTCTAAATAAGCCTCAAAAAATAAAACGCGTCCGTCCTATTGCGTCAGCAAATAAAGGTCCAATTTTTTTTCAATCTACCTTTGACGTGATTATTTTAAGTCATCGACTCGAGAGAGGTTTACTTTTCGGTTTCCCTTATCTTATCGCTTTGATACGGAACGATTGCGAGGCGGAACATCTTAGAGTTTAAAAAAATATGTACATGCCCAGAGCGCCATAAAAACTTATAAATGAGGTCGTATCTCCTGTCGCGATAAGTGAAATTCAATAGCATTCGTTGCCCAATAAGAGAGGACAATTCATCAGTAGCACCTGTCCCCTTTCGAGCGACATTTATTGGCCGTTAATTCTCGATAAAAATAGTTTATATCTCTTTGAAATTGGCAGTCGACGACGTTAACTCCTTTGGCTAGCGTTTAGTCTCTTCTCCCCTTTAAAAGAACTTAATAAAGCGCGCTCGTGTGCCAATGTTCCCTCGGGGATTTTTTTTCTCCCTTGCCTCGCGAAGAGTGAATTTATGTTCCCAACGACGAAGCAATTTGCAATGTTTTCCGCCGGTATAAGCGAAAAACGTGGGCAAAAAATGTTTTATTATTAGCCGCGTGGAATCAATGTTTTCCCGCTTTTTTATTTTGTTTCAGCAAATAGATAACATATTAATTCATTGACGTAATATAGGAAATTAAAGCGCTGTTATATACCATTAATTCTGTTAAAACTTATTACTTATATATATATATATATATATAAAATAAATATTTCATAGAATGAAGTGTTATATTCTTTATCTCACTGATTAGAATTTTTTGTTTCATTTTTTTCACTTCGTTTCGAAAAAATTGCATAGATAATCACTATGCCCCAATCTTTGGCCAAGTATGCCGGTAGCTGGAGCCGATCTCGAATAATTTTTTTTAAATAGATAACAGCCCAGCTTTCACAGAACTGTAACGGAAGCACTCGCGCTAAGGTGAATTAAAATCGGTGAAATCTAGCCGATTCAAATCGGTGAAGACACCGCAGAGCCTTTTTTATACAAAATAAATATAATATAAAATAAAATATTGCAAGCAGCAAAAAGGATTATTTTTAGTTTATATCACTATTTTATCATACCCCATTCCGTGCTTAACTATTACGAAATAACTGCAAGGTAAAAATTGTCGCTTCTTAGTATTATTTTTATAATGCGTCATAAAATTTGATTTAAACGTTGAAAGCGTAAAATAAAATGCGTGGCTGTGATTTTTCTTTTAAAAATGCACTCGAACAACGCAGTAATCAACAAGGTTAATTATGAAGATAACAGTCGAACTTCTATAAGTCGAAGTTAATTCAGTCTACAGGACAAAATCTTTTTCATGTTATTTTTCTTCTATAACTCGAATTTTCCGTAAGTCTAATATTTTTAATTTTCCTTGATGTTCGCCTTTATTATTTTATAAGTCATCAAAGAAGGCATCCCCATTCATTTGTTATCGATTGCAAAACGTTGCATCAGTTGAATACGTTTAACGAGGTAATTGAATAATCGAGTGCGGGACACTTGGTGAACCGTTGCGCAGGCTCAACAACTGGCACGGAACGCAGCATACCATTTTTACGATCTCTTAGAAAGAGTAGTGGCGCGTATACTCGTCTCGTTTACTCCGTTCTATAAAAAAAATCGTCCGTTTCCACTTTCCTGGAAATCATACCGTGGAAACGTGTTTTATTTATTTTTTAAAAATACTCGTTCGCGTATCGTTCCTTCAATTCTTGTTTACGCGTTCGACGTGCGGTTATTGGTGAATGCGTTCACCCCCCTCTCCTCACCCCCTTCGGCGTTATCATCTGTCTGAGCACGCGCCTTTAGCACTCGATCCTGCATCCTCCCTTCTCCCTCGCCATCCTTCGGAATCCGCGCCGTTTCTTTTTTTTTTCGCGATTAGAAGACGCCCACTCGCGAGGCGCCTACGTATTTGAATCGCGTTCAATTTATTTCGTTGAAAGTTTACGTGGCTCCTTTTCAAAACACCCTTTCGCTTTCAGATTTTTCCCTCGAAGTCGTTTTTTTTGCGTGGATTGTGTCGGCGATAAAATTTATCGAAATGAAAAAATGTTTGATCGATTTTTTACGCGCGTTTTTAGCGTGTATTTTTAGCGCCGCACGTAAGAGGTTAGTGTCACACCGTCGACCGCTGGCAGTTTTAGGGTTTTTTTTTAGGATCTCTATATCAGTGGAGACGTAATTTGCCTGCGTGTTTTTGCGCCACTCTTGTGATGCCGACGTGACTGTTTACCTCGCGGTAAATGAGGCTATCTCGCCGGAAGAAGACTTAAAATGATTTTTAACTCGCAATTTATTTATTTCGGTAAAGATAAAAATATGATTCTTTGAACTAAACGAATATCTTTTTGATCTTTTTTCTTATGATGAGGTTGAAGATTAGGTGTTTAAGTTGAGATATTTATTTCGTTTTTTTTAAACAATTGTTCTTAAGTTACTTAAACCTAACATATTCTCATTTTGTGCGCCCTGATAACTATATACCGTCGAGTCATTTACTTTTTGATGCAAGTTTTAGGCTTTAACATATTTTATACATTTATGCTTTGGTGCAATTTGCTTCATTTGGTGTTCTCAAGTTTATTTGCTCGCAGACGGGACAATTAACTGCCTCGTTTTCTGTTTAAAATGCAAGAATTTTGATAAGAGTTTGAACGAGCTATTTAAAAACAGCGTTTTAAGGTAGCGTATTTAAGTAATGAAAAAAATTACGTTTTTTCGGAAAAAATGCCGAAACTTATAAATTTAAAGATTTTCTTAAGGTCCTTGAGTTAATAATCAAGGAGCCGTTTTAAAAAAGAAAATTTATAAATTTGATAATTTTAGCATCTTAAGATCCTAGAGTTGTTCTAAAGGAGCAGTTTAAAAAACAAAAAAATTTTGGCGTCATAATATCCTCTTAGTTTTTACAAAGAAACTTGTAAAAAAAGATGGCGGCATTTTTAGTTTAAAAACACTTTGACAGGTTAATATCCTCCAGTTTTTGTAAAGTAGCGGTTTGAAATGGCGAAATTTATGAAGTATTTATGCAGTACTTTGAAACGGCTTCTCCCATTTTCGGGCACATTGAAGCGTTCGACTCCTTTAACTTAGCGTTCCTCCAATTCCTCGAGGGTCCATTCCACCCTCTTGGCTATCTCTCCCTTTAGGAGACTTCGTAAGGCCGTGCCTTTTTGCGCATGTCGAGGGTCCTTACGTGTATTTATACGCCCTCTGCATTCGCACGTGGTGAGTGGTGGAAGGGAGGGCTTAAAGCATGCTTGTCGCGAGGGAGAGGAGAAGGGGGATGGGAGAGGGAGGAAGACGAGGGGGAGGGAGCGTCGCGCGGCGGGACCGCTAAGAATGTAAGGGAAGAAAAATGCCCGGAAGGCGAAAGGCGGTCTGAGAGACCGGTGGATGAAGAAGATTCCTTCCCCACTATTCCTGATGGATGATTGAAGGCGCCAAATCGTTCGCGCGATGTGGATGCTCCCGTTCGTTCTTATGAGATCGCGTAATCAGCGTAGCTGTCGATTTCGTCAGGTGTTTTTCTAACTCTGTTCCGATGTAAACGTTAAGAAGTGGTTGCTAAATCGTATTGCAATTTCCTGTTATATTTTTTTATAATATCCAACTTGATAAATGCCTTAAATAAATAAAATTTTAGGTACTGTTGATTCATTACTGAGAGGTGATATTATGTTGGATAAAGTTAAAAATTTCCCTCTTTTACGCACGCATGTAAAGATAACGCAATGCCGAGGTACCGGCGATCCGGGCGACTGCCCAAGGGCGATAAAATATCGGGGCGCTTTCCTAACGACCTGTCTCCACGTCATTTGCTATTAATTAAATGTTGGTTAGCGGTTAATGTTTTTGAGTAGGCTTGGGATCCCGATGGAATTTAATTTGTCACAGTCAACGTTTTCGTTTATATCGCTCGTGTACAGGAGCAATATACTAATTAAGATGTATGTTTCGGTTGTCTTCTTGGATTTATGTGAAAGGTAAGCTGGAATGAATTTTCGACCTAGGAGCCAAAATACCTCGGGATAGATCTGCATGAACGCCTCTTCAATCTCTTTAGAGTAAATTAGCGCCGTTTAATTTTTTTCCGTTTTCCCCTTGGATAGTTAGATCTCCTTGGTAATATCTCCCATTTTCGATTTCTAATAAACTTACCTTCATACACGCAAAATCAATTTTCGTGGTACCCCTTTGGGAATCGTCTGAGGCCATTAATGGCATCGGTACCACACTCTGAATGACCGTGCATTAGATCATTGCTTTAACTTTCAATTGTCGCAGCCCCTTTGAATATCATGCTGCCTCCTTTGTATTGTAAATAGTAAAAATAAGAAACTTTGATATAAATTTCGTCATTTTATATAACTTAATAATTTTTAAAAAATTTCTTCTTACATCCAAAGTGGCCACGGACCCTAGTTAGATAAACGCTGCATTAGATGAATGTGAATTTTTTTTAATTTGGGATTTATACGTCATGGAACATGGGGCATTATCCGAAACAATTGAGATCCGGTATTCCGCTTTACTGGTTCTTCTGCCGGTTTTTTCAACGACCTTCCTCGAACATTCTCCGCGCGAAATTACGAATTCGTCACATAAATGTAACGCGAGCTTCGTCTCTTCGCTCTCACTGCTGCAATTGCTCGGTCGTTGAGCAGCATCGTCTAAAGTCTTAAAGAGGAACCCATGTGGGTTAAGCGGAATATGTGCGCTGTGTACGCTAATAGAGAAACGCCTACGCCCAAGATGGCTGCTGCTTCTGGTTCCCTCCTCTTCTTCCCTCTCGATCATTCATTGCTCCCAAGAGAGAGAAAGAGGAAAGGGTTGAGAGAGAGATCCTCTTTATCTATCTCTTCGCCGCCTCTGTCTTATTGTCTCTTTTGACACTCGGCCGAATGATGGATACGATTCTCATCCTTTTGCCTCCGTCAATGAAATCTCGCCGACCTCCAGCTGACCTTACCCCATGTTGAGAGAAGGATCCTTTTTTTTAAACGGTTTGGTGTTGGAAATGCCGTCTTCTTTTTTAGAGGTCTCCCCTTTTTTCGGTCCCCGGCTCGCTCGACGAAACGACGTCACCGGTCCCTTTTAGAAAACCCGAGAGTTCGAGAATAATTTTCATTGGGTTGGTGTATGCCTCTATGGCAGTGGTTCACAACCGGGGTGACATGAATATTTGATAAGTTTACAATGTATCATATTCTGGTTTGTAAACAGCAGGATAATAAACTCTAGTTCTCATTCAAATGCCAGTATTTTATCTTTATGCGGTAGGGAAGGCCCAATTTCTTTTTAAAGATGACTTTAAGATAATGGAACTTTAAACGGGGTGACGCATCACTGAATGAACTGAACATAGGGTGACGCAGACAAAAAAAGGTTGAGAACCACTGCCGTATGGGGTTGGTGTGTGCCTTTACATAATACGTTCCTTCCATTTTCTTTGATTTAAAAAAATATTTTTCAAAAAAATTCCTTGTTGCGCGGGTTTTGTATTCGCGTTTCGATTATGAATTTACGTACCAGCGGATCGATTCTTCTTAAATGCTTGTTAGTGATTATTTTTCAGTAACAGACATCCGCGCACTAAATAACAAAACTCGACAGCTCAACAGATCGTTCTAATTAATTCATATTTTTGTTGTACTATTTTTCCGCCTATATTTGCACGTTGACACTTTTTCATCACAACATTTTCGAAACTACGTATTTAGAATTGAATTAGGAATTTGGCACTTCCCAATGAGCGAAAATATGGTCTTTTTTGTTGCGGGTGTAAATTTAACGCTTAGGAATTCGTATTTTATCTTAAAAACGCACTACACTAATTCTACATGGAAATTTTAATGTGTTGGTGGGTGTGTACTGTAGACTTCACAATTTCGGCGCCGGGTAAAAATATTATATGCCATTTACGCGTGATCTCAACTTTGTGCAGCATTTTGAAGTCTCCCCTGGAATTGAAAAACATGGACGTTCTTAAAAAAGGATTCCTATTCTCCACGTAAATTCTTAGTCTTTCTAAACAAACACGTTCTTGAGAGTTGTAGCTTTTGTTTTGTCGCGAGAGGCGCTTGTGCTCGTCATCATTTTCGTCGCTATGTCGAGACGTGTCGTCCTCTCCTCTCGAGACACGCCACTCTTAAAAATTCCATGTATCGCTTCGTCTCCACTTCAGTCGGAGCTCGGAAGCCCAATTAAGCCCAATGATGCATTGCGACTTGTGCATCGTGGCGGAAACGATATGGTGCTCCCTTCGTACGAGAAATGGTAAAAAATTATTTTTTTGCTCATTTTACCGCCCACCTGACTCGGGAGTCGAGAACATTAGAGAACTCAGTCGTACATTGCAGGTGATAGCTAGGAGAAAGAACGATCCAGTAATAATTCTTGGAGGAGACTTCAATCTTCCATCGATCGATTGGAAATCCGTAACCTATGTTAGTGGTGGAAAAAATAGAGAAGCTTGTCGTGAATTAATTGAAGCATTCACTCTAAACTCGCTAGAGCAAATCGTCAACGAGCCGACGCGATATGACAACAACGGAAACGGAAACATATTAGATCTGCTAGCCACTACCCACCCACTATCGACTAGAAACCTACAAATCGACGACGGCATAGGTGATCATAAAATAGTAATTGCCGACTTCAAATACACCCCTGCGACAATATATAAGCCAACGCGATTAGTCTATATCTTCAGTAAAGCAGATCTCCCAGGCTTAAAAAATTATGTTACAAACCAAATAGCGACATTTATCAATTTTGCGAATAGTAACAGCGTAGATGACTCTTGGACGGAAATTTTGCGAATCATTCGAGAAGGGCTAAAAACGTTTGTCCCAACTAAAGCAATTCGTGATCGCAAGGACCCACGGTGGGTGAAACCGAAACTCCGTGCCTTGCTCAAGAAACAAAGACGGCATCACGCGCACATAAAGCACCTTAAAGAAGTTGGTAGGGACCACGCGAACGAGTATTTAATATACAGAAATAGTCGTAAATCTGCAAGAGACGAAGCGCGTAAGGAATTTGACGCCTACCGATCCACGACACTCTCGGATTCACTCAAAAACGACTCGAAAGAATTTTGGTCGTACGTGCGAGAAATGCGAGGAGGTCAGTCCACAGTACCTCTTCTACGTACAGACAACGGTGAAAGTGTACACGATTCATTTACTAAGGCTAGTATGTTAAATCGGTTCTTTGAAAATTGCTTCACAATAGACAGCGGTGATTTCATTGATTTCCCTACTCGTATAGACTCAAATATGAGCGACATAGAAATATCCGAAAGCGGTATCGTCAAATTACTAAGTCAGGTCCACAAAAGAAAATCGCCAGGGCCTGAAGCCATACCTGCATTCATTATAAACTCGTTAGCAAACGAATTAGCTCCGTACCTTAAGCTTCTATTCAGAAAATCTTTAGATGAGGGTGTAGTTCCTTTGATATGGAAAACAGCCAACGTTACACCAATACATAAAACGGGAAGTAAATTAAAAGTGGAGAACTACCGCCCTATATCGTTGACGTCAATCTTCTGTAAGGTTTTTGAGCACATTATCGGTAGCTCAATAATGCGATTTCTCGAAAGCAAAGAAGCGCTTAACAGTAGCCAGCATGGTTTCCGGAGAGGCAGGTCATGCGAGACTCAGTTAGCTCTACTCACACAAGATATTGTGAAAGCAACGGATAAAGGAATAGGAGTTGATGCAGTATTTTTAGACTTTAGGAAAGCCTTCGACACCGTTTCTCACGTGAAAATAGTGCAAAAATTAAGGGCTTATTCAATTAACGAGAAAATTGTAAATTGGATCGCCTCGTTTCTTTCCGATAGAACCCAGAGAGTAGTCCTCGATGGAGTTGCATCAGACGTCGTCAAAGTGACTTCCGGCGTGCCTCAGGGAAGTGTAATCGGACCTTTGTTATTCTTGATATATATAAATGATTTAGCGGATAATATAAAGTGTAAAGTTAGACTCTTCGCGGATGACACACTTGTGTATGGAGAAATCAACACAATACACGATCAGGAGAATTTGCAAAAGGACCTTCAGGCTATTACGAAATGGTGTAAAGATTGGCAACTCGATCTGAATATAAAGAAATGCGCCGCAATGAACTTCACGCGCTCCACGAATTTCAACCGTTACCCGTACCAAATATCTGAACTAAAGCTAAAATACGTCAATAGCTACAAATACCTAGGAGTAATTCTCAGTAGCAATTTGTCTAGTAGAGAGCATATCAAATCCGTTATAGCATCGGCAAACAGAATTCAAGGGCTTTCCTCTAGAGTCCTGCGGGGATGCCCCTCGAATGTGAAGGAAATCGCATACTTTTCCCTAATACGACCCATCGTGGAATACTGTTGCGCCGTCTGGGACCCTTTCGAGGAGGGCCTAACTAGAGAGCTCGAAATGGTTCAGCGTAGAGCGGCTAGATTTGTAAAAGGAGAATATCGGTATGATGCGAGTGTATCAGAGTTATTGAGAGATCTGAAATGGCAGACGTTGAAGAGTAGAAGAATTGAATACAAAAGGAAACTATTTGAAAAATTTGAAAGTTCCGAATTCGTTGAAGACGTACGCGGCATAGTCGTCCCCATCGGTGTTAGTGAACGTAATGTTAGATCACAGTGCAGGAGAAAATATCTCGAAATTACCGCTAGAACAGAGAAATACTACCGATCCTTTTTCCCAGACGCGATAAGACAATCCAACAGAGGAATTAGCTAGACTTCACTTGGTGTTGTGACACCCCCTGCCAAACGCTTTTAGCGGCTTGCAGGGTATTTATGTAAATGTAAATGTAAATGACCCCTTCACCCTCTCCCTCCTCCCTCTGTCCTCCCTCCCCCTTATCTCCCTCCTCACTCTTCCCCCTCATTCTCTCACTCCTCACTCTCCCTCATCCCTCCCCCTCTCTCCCTCCTCACTCTTCTCCCTCCTCACTCTCTCCCCCTCCTCACTCTCTCCCCCTCCTCACTCTCCCCCTCCTCACTCTCTCCCCCTCACTCTCCCTCCTCACTCTCTCCCTCCTCACTCTCTCCCTCCTCACTCTCTCCCTCCTCACTCTCTCCCTTATCCCTCCTTCCTCCTCCTCTCCTTTCTTCCTCTCTCCTTCCCCCATACCTCCTCTCCTTCCTCCCCCTCCCTACTTCTTCCCTCTCTCCCTCATCCCTCTTTCTTCCTCCTCCCCTCTCTCTCTCCCTCTTCCCCTCCTCTCTCTCTTCCTCCTTCCTCCCCCTTCTCTCCTCTCTCCTTCACCCCTCTTCTCTCCTCTCTCCTTCACCCCTCTTCTCTCCTTTCTATCCCTCATCCCACCCTCTCCCCCCCCTCCCCCTGACTTAAGCCTTACCTTAGTTTTTCCCTTAAATGCGAGTACCCGTCTCCTATTTCCCCTGTCGCTCACCTCTCCCTAGCGCCTTCTTTTTCGACTTTCCCCTCGTCTATTCAACCCCTTTTTCCGCTCCCTATTTCGGCCACCCCTCCCTCCACAACTTTCTCGGCTTTCCCCTTCTTCGGATCGACTTCGCTCCCTAGAGATGAGTAAGCGTCAGGGTGTGTGCGCTCCTTTGTGTTGCCGCAGCTTCTCCCATCTTTTTCCCCTTCCCCCCTTGTGGGGCGGCAATCCGCCATGCCATACCGTTTTGATGTCTCGTGAGGCATTTGGTGCGTGGGATAATTATACCTACGAAGGCACTCGCTTGCCCCCCCTCGGGCGCCTCCGAAGCCCCTCCAATGGGGATCCTCCTGCAGCGGTGCATGCGATCCGTTCGGGTCATCCCGTTCACTCTAGTAAGCGATCCATGTTCTCTTTTGACCCGTGTCACGGAGGGGAACAACGTCGCCGATGAAGGTTCATATCTGATGACAAGAATGTGTTTTCCATACTAATACCGGTACACGGTCGCATACCGCGTAAAACCTCGAGAGGATGAGGTATATAGTGTTCGTTGTTAAAGAAGCCCGTCGCTTATTTTAGTTGTCATGGTTGTCTCTAATATCTCTTGTATTTCGATAAAAATTATTCCTCCAAGAAGTTTGTATTATTTGTTTATGGAAATTTTTATGGCTAAAATTGCGTTATTTTTACAGTTTTTTGTTATTATTCATTCACGTAAGAAAAGGTTTTTATCTTAAAAAATCATTATATACCGTACGTTAAATCTTAGGGTCTCCAAAACCATTCTGTCACATCCAAGACCCTTTTATTCATCTCCTCATACCCATCCCCTTCATTATATTTAAAAAATAATGCATAAATATAGTCTACATAAATAATCACAAATTTTTGTCTCTTACTGAAATGATAGTATGGATTCGTGTGGCGAGAAATCAATAATTTCAGACGGAAACAGGTTCGCTGCGTCTTTATCTCTAGTGGCGCAAGAATACAGTGTGTGTTTCTGTTCTCGGATGCGTGGGTTGTCCTTATTTGTCTTTTAATGCTCCCGCTAATCAGTACCATCTTGATGACATCGAGTGTTTTTATTTTCCACCTCCGGATTTCGAGTGTCTAATATTGAACCGCACTCTTAAATAATTTTCCTTCTCCAACGGAATTCGACCCTTATCTTCACATTTGGGGAAACGCGTTCTCTCTCCCTCTCTTTCCTTCTTTCTCTCCCTCTCTCTTTTCTTCTTTCTCTTCCTCTTTCTCTTTTCTTCTTTCTCTCCCTCTCCCTCTTTTCTTCTTTCTCTCCCTCTTTCTCTTTTCTTCTTTCTCTCCCTCTTTTCTTCTTTCTCTCCCTCTTTTCTTCTTTCTCTCCCTCTTTCTCTTTCCTTCTTTCTCTCCCTCTATCTCTTTCCTTCTTTCTCTCCCTCTTTCTCTTTCATTCTTTCCACCTTTCTCTTTCCTTCTCCCTCTTTCTCTTTCCTTCTCCCCTCTTTCTCTTCCCTTCTCCCTCTTTCTCTTTCCTTCTCTCCCTCTTTCTCTTTCCTTCTCCCTCTCTCTTTCCTTCTCTCCCTCTTTCTCTTTCCTTCTCTCCCTCTTTCTCTTTCCTTCTCTCCCTCTTTCTCTTTCCTTCTCTTCCACCTTTCTCTTTCCTTCTCCCTCTTTCTCTTTCCTTCTCTCCCTCTTTCTCTTTCCTTCTCCCTCTTTCTCTTTCCTTCTCTTTCCTTCTCTCCCTCTTTCTCTCCCCTTCTCTCCATATCTCTCCTTTTTCCTCCCCTCTCTCCCTCCTTTCTCGTCCTCCCCATCCTCTCTTTGCCTCCCTCTTTCTCTTTCCTTCTCTCCCCCTTTCTCTCACCTTCTCTCCATATCTCTCTCCCTTTCTCTATCTCTTTTTCTCCCTCTCTTCCCCCTCTTTCTTTCACTCTTTCTTTCTCGTCCTCTCCCTCTTCTCTCTTTGCCTCCCTGTTTCTCCCTTTTTCACTCTGTCCCCGACCGTTCTACGGAAGGGAGGCGCCCCGACTGACGCAGTACTTCCCGCACCAACCTCTTTCTCTCTCTTCTCTCGCTCTTTTTAATCCTCGATTTCGGATTGAAACCCGTTGTTTTGTATTTCACTCATTCACTTCAACCGTCTCGCGATCTGCACTTCGCGGTACAAAAAAATTCACCGGATCTCTTTTAGGTTTTAATTTTTTTTTATCCACGGTCGTCCAAGCGGACGACGCGCATTACGCATTGCAGTGTTGTTTTGTCTGGGGGATGGTGGCAGAGAGCGTTGGGGAAGTGCGGCGGTCCGGACAGTAGTGGCGGAGGGAGAAAGGGGGTGTGTGCCACACGGAATGAGTTGCCGTCGTCAGGAGGGGGGGGGGGGGGCAGCGGAACTTTCCCCCCTCCGTCCCACTTCCCCCTTTTGTTTTCGCCGTGCTTTTCTCCGCTTCTCGGTTTGCCAACATTTCTTGGCGCAACGTGGGAATTCTGAGAGAGCGGGTTCAGGAATGGGGGAAGTGTAATCAAGGTGGTGTTTGGTGGCGAGGCGGTGATCGATTACGGGAACGAATTCACAAGGGCGCTCCCGACGACGCCAGGGTTTTTGGTAATCCTTTGGGCTCGATCGGATGTCGGATCGTCCTTAGATCACGCTACGTGCTACGATCGACCTCGGTGGAGGGTGTCATCACCGCCGTAGGTAATCGTGGTCGAAGGGAGAAACGTTATATCTTATCTAGGAGCGAAAGCTTTGTTCATTAACCCGGTTTTCCTCCGAGCTGGAAACACCCTTTAATATTTTCTTCCTCTTGGAATGATATCTGATCAAAGAGTAGGTCCTTCGTGAAGGCATAAATTCTTTTGATAAGATGGATGATAGGGAACTCCTTCGTTTGATGTCTCCTTGCTCAGAGGAAGGTGGAATGGCCCGACGGAGCGTAATTGCAGCCTTTGAGGTTTATTCGAGATTTTTTTCTCCCTCGACGTGTTCTTTCGCTTGGCACACGCAGCATTTAGGCATAATTAGCCCTCTCGAGATTTATTTCTCATTAATGTAGAAACGATGAACGGTTTTTATTCGGCCGGAAAATCTTAGGAGGGCTGCTTATTTTTTTTTCGACAATTTGGACCCTCTTTATCGCGTTAAATCCTAGTGATCGAGATCGTAATTGAGAAGAATCATGTCTTGAGCGCGGACCGCCGATGCATTAGTGGCGGGACAGTTGGCGGTTATCTGCTGGCTAATCCACCTTCTCGCATTCCGCGAGATTCGTGAGGTA
The DNA here is from genome assembly GCA_036926305.1 of Uropetala carovei. Classification (NCBI taxonomy): domain Eukaryota; kingdom Metazoa; phylum Arthropoda; class Insecta; order Odonata; family Petaluridae; genus Uropetala; species Uropetala carovei. The sequence continues at coordinate 1,870,979 of JAXCHB010000101.1, read as the reverse complement.
AACGTAGCACATGAGCAATATTTGGATCGTATCGCGTCTTTATCGCTCTTATCTCTTTTTTTTAATCGCCCCGAAAGAGCGCTCTCCCTTTCTCCCTCTCTCTCTCTCTCAGCGAGCGAGCAGGCGAATGCCCCGAGCTCTTTGTACGGCTTAAACGCCACCTCGCGATATTAAAACCGCCCGCTGTATTTTTTCCCCACTGTTTTCAATTTCCCCGCTCCTTTCTCCACTAGACACATGTGCGTCACACATGTCGCCGCGTTGCGAGGGGGCGGATAGAGGGGGAGAAAAAGAGAGAAGAGGGGAAGCAGCGAGCGCCGCCTCTCCTATCCTCCTTGCGCCAGTGTGATTCCCTACTCGGACCGACGCGCAAGGTATCCGAAATTGTCTCGGTCCCTTCGACCCGCAGATTTCGTCTCTAAAGGAGACCACTCGTCTCCCGTTCGAAGCGGGAGCCGTCGCAATGGAATGATTGATTGATAGTTGCGTGTGCTCTCGTGAAAAAATAGTCGATTTTTTTTATTGTTTCGGAGGAGGACTCGAGGTTTTTCCCGGTATTTTTTTTTCTTACGGCATCCGCCGCGTGGGATAGGATCTTGATTCTGCGGCGCCATGTCCTACCACCACCATCACCACTTGGGAAGTGGGGCGTCCGGGATGGGTTCATCCTCCGCCTCTTCGTCTCCCTCGTCTTCCCTGAAGAGAAGGCCCCGCGTCGCCGGATCGACTCCGCGTCCTAGGTCCCTTCTGTCCACGCCCTCTTCCCCCACCGGGTACAGCAGCAGCAGCCCTTCGCCGTCGACTTACGGAGGCACGGCCTCCGGCTACGGGGGTCTGGCTCTGCCGGGAACTTCTTCGTCACCCTCCGGCAGTAGCCTTTCGTTGCCCTCTTCTCCATACTCCTCGCCCTCTTCTCCCTATGCTCACTCGTCTTCTGCGTACAGCATCCCATCGTATTCTATTCATGTTCCCTCCTTGATTCCCACCACAACTTCATCCTCGGCGTTTTCGTCTCCGTCTCCTTCCAACTCGGCTCCGTACGCCCCCATGCCTGCTTCTCTCAATCATTTTCAGTCCCCCTCTGCGTCTTCCTTTGCTTTGTACCCTTCCTCGACACCTGCGTCGAATCAGATCTCTTCTTCTGTTTCACCTTCAAAAGGTTATTCGTCAATGTCTTCCCCATCTAACCCATATTCTGCCAGTCCATCACCATTGAATCCATATTCTTCGTCGACGTCATCCAGTAATCCTTATTCTGCTTCAGTGTCAACACCCAACCCGTATTCCTCATCAACATCTGCAAATAACCCATATTCTGCTGCTGTTTCTTCAGCAAATCCTTACTCCTCTTCATCAGTCAATCCATACTCTTCATCAACATCATCTACTAATCCATACTCTTCATCAACATCATCTACTAATCCATATTCTTCATCAACATCATCCACTAATCCATATTCATCATCAGCATCATCCACCAATCCATATTCTTCATCCACAGCATCTACTAAACCTTACTCTTCCCCTTCATCTGCCCCTAATCCATATTCTTCCTCAACATCTGCCAACAATCCTTACTCTGCATCCATTTCCACTTCAAATCCTTACAAACCATCTTCCTCAAGCAGTCCATATTCGTCTTCAATGTCCGCATCCAATCCGTATTCGGCCAACATTTCCAGTGTCCCATTCCCCTCATCCCAGTCTTCCACAAAGTCGTATTCCAGTCCTGGCTCTTCTGGATATCCTTACACATCTACCAAACAGCCGACTCCTGGTTCCTCGTCGACGGGATCTCGTTCCTCGTCTTCCATAAGCCCCTATTCCTCTCCCTCTCATTCCTTCTCTTCTCCCGCCTCGTCATCTAGGAATGCCTCCCCCTTGCCTCTGACTCCCCTTTCTGCGAAGGGCTACTCTTCTTCACCCAGTGGAAACTCATACTCTGCCTCCGATTCTTCCTCTTCATCCAAACCTTATTCCTCTGGATCTCTTAGCATGAGTCCTCAAAGTTCAACGTCTTCGGCAGCTACGTATAACAGCCCGTATTCGTCGACCTCCAATTCGGCTTCATCTTCTGGATATTATAGTCCGACTTCAAAAGCTGGTAGGAGCTCATCTAGTTCATTGAGGAAGGAAGGGGCAAGTGGTGGAGCATCAGTGCTTAGGCCATTGTCAGCTTCGAGGCTTCCCTCCACCTCTCCTCCCTCGACGACACTTTCGTCAAGATCCCCGTCACTCTCCTCTCTCTCATCTATCCGCAGTGAAGGATATGCTGTAAGGAGTGGGGCCAATTTATGCTTATTTTCTTAGTGTGACCGCTTAATTCTTTACCTCAGTCTGCCATTGCTTTGAAATATAACAAGAGCAAACCATGTCATCCTCTGAATTTATCATCCTATATGATTGTATTGCATCCCCATAGAAAGGTTTGATCACTAATTAAAAATTATCATAATAATTTTTTTAGAATTTTAAATGAACAATAGTAACAAATCGTACACTTAAATCCAAAGTTCACATGTGAAAGTCATAGGTAACTCTTGTTGTAATGAAATGAGTATTTCATCTCGTAAGTAACTTTTGTCCGGTAATTTACTGGTCATCGTTTTTAATAATGCATTATTTAAATGAGATATGTATCCATTAGCTTACTAATTAGTCTAACTTTCTATTTGGACATTAAGTTCATTGGAAATATAAGTGTAATAATTTTTTATTCTAATGTCTGTGATTTATTTTATCAAACAAATATACTTTTTCGTTTTATTTAGAACTTAAATATTTTGAAATATACATACTGCATAGAGAATCTTTAGAAATCGTGCCTTATGCAAGGTTTAGTTTGGAATCATTTCTTTGCCTCAAGTTCCTTTCGATTCATTCATCCTGTCTTGTTTCATCTTTCAAGAACATTTATTAGATATTTTCTTTAAGTTTTGATATCTAGGAAAATTTTTCTTCAATGATAAAAGTTTCTAACACCATGTGTTCGCATATTCATTGTTTACATAATGATTTAAATCCAATATCCTGTGTTCCATATTTTATGCTTCTATGCTTCTGAACTTAGTTCATACCAAGACTAGTAGTCTAACCTTTCCAATGTATTGAAATTATTATTTCTCAGAGTTGTACATTTGCAGTGTGTAATTTTTCCATTACATAGTTTAGTTCTGTTATGTGTATAGGAAGGTTTGCATTTTTATTTTCTTATATTTTGAATGAATCTTGATAGTTTTGAATAATTAATCTTCAGGTTTGTGTTTTCATGTCAAATTAATTAATTTAAATATTTGTTTTGTTAAGCAGACTAATAGGAAAAGAATAATTTTTATATACCACAGTTTTATTGTAAGAGGCTTAACCTAGATTTTGAAGCTTAGCTTCATCTTGAGAAGATCCTCTTACATTTTGGTCTATACATAGTATGTATGTTGACATGAACTTCATCTGATGATGAAATTATGGATCAAAACCTAGGTTGTGCTTCTGACAATAAAACTATGGTTCGTAAAATTTATTCTTTTTATTTTGTTTAATTATGGAATACCATATAGCCAAGGACAACACCAACTTTATTTTAATTGGTTTGTTTTTTTTAATTGCAGAGTGGTGCAGAGAGGTCTGGTCGTTCCTCACGGTTGGGTTCCACATCATCGTTGAGTGGTGACCGTGGTGGGGATTCTGCGAGTAACAGTCGTCCTGAGACTCCTTCACATTCTGAAAATGGAGAAGTGGACTACAAAAAGGTATTTTTTCTTATTTAGTCAGAAGCTCATTATTATGCAATGCTTCAAATATGCACACTTTCTGATTATCCTAGACCATTGGTTAAACATGTGGCCATCAGGCTGCTGATGCAATCAAGATGGTTTTGTGTAATCATTGGCCACAACTCAACAAAAGATGAAGAAAAGTATCAATGTTAATTAATTGGAAAGAAAACTTTTTTTTATCGTTAAACTGAACTTTGAACAATTAAATTTAATCCACGCTGAATTTACTGATATTTTGAAGCCAAGCCAAGGCATAAAAAATAAAGAGAGCACATGCAATAGGTTTCAGTATGTTTTTTGGCCAGATTCCAAAGGAATAGCAGTGTTTCTCTTTGGTGAGTGAATACTCAATATGAACCTGCCTCATGTTTTTCCTCATTGTTAGTACCAACTTGCACTGTTGTTTGTGTAAGTTTTCAATTTTAAATTTGCTTTATTAAAACCCAAATACTATATCAATTGCATTATACAATTTTTTAAGTTTTTAATATATTTTTAAAAGACATTTATGTATATATTTCCGAAAGTTTGTGTCTCATTATGCATGCCCAAACTATAAGACCTAGAACAACCAAATTTGGTATGGTCCTTACTTATATCTTAACTTAGTGAGTGGTCAAGGTTTGGTCAACTGGTGATTGACATTTTTCCATAAGATAACACAAAAATCTGCAGGCTTTTATTCTTTGCGTATTTAAATTACTTAAAGTGAAGATATGAACTCAGAACAAAAACACGTATTAAGTGAAAAGAATTGACTTTATATTTTTTAAAGACACAATTTGAATCTTAGGCAATTTTTGTGTATAATTTAGTTTATGATAATGAAAAAAGGTATTTTTACAGGTTTGTAACAATGAAAAATGCTAAATACCATGGGAAGGAGCTCAATACTTTTAAATGGAAACTGATCTCAAATGCTATACTGAGCAACATTTGCTGTTAATAAATATTTTGTGCCTGTGATAAGAAGTGCAGCAACCAATGAATCAAAAAATATTTATACTGCCTTCCCAAGTTTTTTCCAGTTATGAGCCTCTGCCTTACGTATTACATAGCCTTGTCTGTTTCTCAGATTGAGGATAACTGTACTGATGATGCGCACAGTTGTAATTTTAACCATTAAATGTATTTGAGTGTACATCATAAACATTGAAAAATATCTATTAAAAAGTTGGATCATCTTTTTTTCTAAAAAACATTCTTATATTATCACCCATTTTATCTCTTAAATTTCATTCAGATTTTTTTTTGTTTTAAAGCAATTTAAAAATGTTGTCGCTACTTGAGAAAATATTAGTTTTTTAATTTTAGAATTTCCCAAATGTATGCGTAGTGGCTTCAGTTGTGTTTTACTAAGATGTGTGTACTGGGTAAGACTGCTTGGTTTGTAATTACCAGGTGAGACTTGAGCAGAAAAAGCGTAAGATATGCATAATAACTTTCTGGAAATAATCTGCATGGTAAAGATTAGTATTGTTTTTTGTTTGCAATTGTTAGATTGTTTCTTGTTTGCAATTGATGGATTCTTTTACTTCTGGGAATTTCAGCTCTGGGAAGAGTCTCAAGCTGATAATGAAAGGTTGCGTGAACGCCTGCTCAAGGCAGAGGATGAACTTAAAGAAACACGGACGCAGCTGCAGGAGGTTGCAAGCACACAAAACAATGTCAACGTGAGTAACATGAATTTTGTTGTTATTAGTGATTTGCACTTCCCCATAGCTTATACGTGTTTGTTTGGATTTAAATTGTTTAATACAAATTGTTGGATGATGTGCTGTGGTCCAGGTCCCAACCATTTTGGATAAATGACCTTGTACTGTATTAGGTTTAACTGTTTCTGCAATTTATTTAGTTAAATTACTTTATTTCACATATTTAAAAGATATGATTTATATTGTCATATTTTTCTCTTATATAATGTGATTTTCTGTTTTCATAACAGTGGAATTTTGCTTTGTAAAAACTGAATTAACTTATTTTTCATTTCTTTATTTGGCAAATATAATTCATCTTATTTTTCTGTAGCACTCTCTGTGAATGCTTAAGTAGTTTGCAGTTATTGTTTCACTTTCAATATTTGCTCTTTCATCCACCAATTTTACTTGTTTCGTCTGAAATATACTTTCATTGCCAAAATTGCCATAATATCTAAATTTTAATGCAAACATTATTGATCAAGTATATTAGAATACAATAAAAAGTGCTTAAGAATTAATTTCATAGCAGCAGTTCAGTGGGAGGTAAAAATAATAAAACTTGGCTGGAGAAAAAATAAGTTGAAAACAAAACAATTCTCTATAATAAAAACACTGTTCTGTAAGGAACGCAAGATGGCCGACAGCGAAATGTAGTTCTCATTCTGTCCGATAGGTCGGGCCACATGTACGTCAACAACTCACCTTTCTTTTGGCAAAAACCACGGGAATATATAATAAACACTTATGTTTGTTTATTTAACAGTTTCTACGATAAACAATTAGTTAATTTTTTTGTCGATAAGGATCTCTAATACAATGATCCATTCAATCGTCAAGAGAACAGTTTACAATGTTGAAATAAATTTGTGATTTGTTTTTGTTCAGATAGTATTCAAAGAAATTATTCCGCTGATTGATTAATTACTTAGTTTTTAATTTATATTTTTTAAAGAGATTTATTTACATAATTACGGAGAAGATTGTTGAGGATTTGAGTAAGCTTTCTTTCTTTGTAAGTACAGAGTACAATTTTAAAACAATCATAACGTTAAGTGCACGAAATTTAATTATTTTCCCTACGTTATATATGTATACATATAATTATTCCCGTCTTTGCACACCGACAATTATATGTAGCATTGACAAGAACAAGGTGGGAGAAGAATATCAGAATTTTATAGCCGAAAATAAAAACCAAAGGCATTTACTAAACAACAGCAGAATATTCACTAGAAATGTAATATATGACAAAATATTTCATATGTAATAGTGTGCTATTAATTATTTTAAATGCAAATATTAATAATCAGTCTATCTATAATTCTTCCGTTGATATTTCAATGGGAATTACATTAGTATATAATAAAATTCTACCTAATGAACTATTTTAAGATATTATTGATAACTTTTTCATTTCATAGCATCTATTTAAACTACCCTTGTATATACAGGCAGTCCCCTACTTTCATACATAATGCATTCCTGAAAACGTGTATGAAAGTGGAATGTACGAAAGTCGATCAATAGACTTACATGTTAATGGGGGTTCCGTTCCCAGAGAGCCAAAAAATATTATAAAATCTCTAATTATGGTATAAATGTTTAGGTTTTTGAGCTGGGGCCTTTTAGACACAATCGTCGATTTTATAATATAGAGAGATAAGGTAAAATGCAATGAAATATTTAAATAATTGCACAAATAAACATTGCTGAACAGACAAAGATGGTGACGCGGCAGAAACTGGTGACTGGCAGCCAGCACCACCACGCGGTAACTCGAAATTCATTCATCATTTTGCTGACTTATGAAAGTCCGAATTCGGCTTACAAAGGGCAGTTCAGGGATGTCAGTGTATAATGTACGAAAGTGCAAGTTTTTTTATTAAAGCATTTTTCTATTTTCATAGTTTATCTGTAATATTGCCTAATCATGGTCCCATAGAGAGTGATGATTGAAATGAAAGAAAAGTTGGTAAAAAGGGCAAAAAAAGTGATGAGTTTGGAGAAGAAAATTGAAGTTTTAGATAGGCTTGAGCATAATGAATCTGCTTCATGAGCTGGTAAATTACTTGGTGTGAACGAGTCCACAGTAAGATCAATAAGGAAAGTGAAGAAGCGATTAGATCTAGTGTTGCAAGTGGTACTTCAACGTGTACAAAAGTCTTTTGTACCTAGGAATCCGTATGTAAAGAAGACAGAGAAGGCTTTAAACCTGTGAATCGAGACCTAAACTTGCAAGAAAGTCTTGCTGAGTTCACTTGTCATTCGCGAGAAAGCCAAGCAACTGCACAATCATTATGTCTCAAATTGTTTCGCGGTCTGCTAATGGAATATCGCCAATGTCATCAAAGCGTGTATAGATCGGTTCCTTGTTCTTTAAAAAAATTTAAATCTGCTAGGTCACTTTCTCGAAACTCATCAATTGAGTAGAATGATTTAGATTTCAGCCAAGAAGTCATTACTCTTTTGAATTTTATTATATTATATACAGTCAGTGCCACTATGCGGTAGCTCGAAATGTTTGTTCATCAGCTGACATACGAAAGTCCGAATTCAGCGTACGAAAGGCGGTTTAGGGGTGCAAATGTATAATGTACGAAAGTGCGAGTTGTACGAAAGTCAAACGTACAAAAGTCGAGTACTGTCTGTAATATTGAAATTGCATCCACTTAGAAAAAAGTTGAAATTTTTTTTTGCTGATATAGATTTCTCCTGTATACATATTTGGGTTAGCTAGATTCATGTTTCAGCTGCAGTTTGGCCACCTGTAGTGATAACAGTTTATTGCTATAAAACTTACTATTACTAATTGTCTATGAAGATATTTAGTTTGCAGGTTAATTTCATTTCTGAAATACATAGTCTAAGAAACCACTTGGTTACAAGGCATAAATGAACTGAATTATATACTTTTTTAATTTAAAAACATCCATGTTAAAGTGGGATATGTATGAAAAATGTTACATATGACTGATGCAGTATTTTGTGTTTTGTTAAACAAAAAATTCATAGACGATTTCCAGATACAGGTGAGCCCCGCTTAACGCAGAGGGTGCATTCCTGAGGTCTCAGCATTAAGCGAAAATCCACGTACACCGGGGCACCATAACCTTTAGGCGCTCAGAGGGAAATAACTTCCCAAATGGTATTTTTGGACCCACATTCAATGTAAAACATACTTCTACCAGACTTTTAGAATGTAATTTATGAAACAAACTATAAAATTACCTAGTAAACAGTAAGACAAAAAAGCTTTTTAGCGGTAAACGTACATAATTTCAAAATATTTCTCAGAACATCTACGAAGTTTTATTTAAAAAAGAGTCCAGGGTCGACTGCTTAACTTTTTTTCGCTTATTATGTAAAACTTGTCAGTAGCATTCAAATAGTCCATCGCAGCCCCACTTCACGGTACTCACTTGTGTGAAGTCATTGTGCTCCTTCAACAAAGTCATGCACTGATCGACGATGCTGTTGCAGCTCCGCTTATAGAGCAAACCCATAGTAGTGCATGTTGGATTTTCTGCAATTTATATATCATTATATACAGTGATGAGCTGAAGCCGGCTCACACGAGCCTGTTGTTAATTTTTCTCAGAATTTGCGAGCCGGTTGTTAAATTTTTAGAAAATATGGAAATTTAATGATTTTGTCCTTTCAAGTACTTTTTGCCCTATCTGATAGTCAATTACTGACAGTGTGTGAAATAGAATATATTACGAACGGAACACTTGTTAAGCTAGCAGAACGGCATTATTAAACTAGAGCGATATGGTGCCCCTGGCATACAGGCCTCCCCTGCCATCCGTGTCCAAATTTCCTTACTACTTTTTTTTTAGAAAGCCGGTTCTTAATTTTTTCCAGCTCATCACTGATTATATATTATTATATATTATTATACATTATATGCATTCAAACATTAAGATCCCTCCATGCATATCACACATTTTTTTTCATATCTAGATCAAAATTATATATTTTTGTATGTGTAGCATTATTGTTTTATTATTATTTATAATGACATGTTAATACAGTAAATTAACATTGTAATAAAGTAATTGTCGAAAATTATAGATTTGAAAAATATAAATCATCAAAAACATTCTTTACAATCCAATGATGCCAAAGAAACATGAAGCATGAATCATATTTCTTTTTCCTTTTTTCAAATGTTTTCCGCCTTAGGAGATATATTTTTGTGTTAGACCCGTGAAATTTATGAGGAAAAGAGTGAAATTGGCCTCCAGACAATGCAATATTATGCAACACTTCTGAAATATCACAATATTTAGGATACTTTATGAAAGTTGATTAGTGTGAAATTTAAAAAATAATAAGATATTAGACTGTGGTCGCACTGCGCATAAGATATCTATATTTTTTTAAAATTTTAATTTGAAATAAAATCCGTGTTATAACGAATCCACGTTGGCCGGGGCCGCGTTAAGCAGGGCTCACTTGTATGTGTCAACTCAGACAATTGTGTGACTAAATTTGGTAGACTCACTAAAGATTCATTTTATTCATGAGTTGATTTCCCTCTAACAAAGGAATTCCTACCATAAGAAATTTTGGAATTATAAATTATGCATGTAAAATTTTTTAAATCTCTATCTTTAACATCTGTGTTACTTTTGCAGGCTCCTTCTAGCGCCAGTAAAGGTTCTCTATCTGAAATTGAGAAGCGAGAAAGGAGGACCTTGGAAAGAAAGTTATCTGAGATGGAGGAAGAGCTGAAGGTGAGTCTTTGTGTGACATTTGCGAATGATTGGAGGGAAAGGTGTGCTGGACCAGACTGGATGATCTTTTGGTTCACTGGTCATTATTACCCATTCACTCTTATGCTCTGTTCATTAGTCAGGATTTTTGGGTAAATTTTTAAAATTATTTGAACTCGGTTGTAAGAAATGTTATGAAAACATTGCTTAATGCCATCCTTAATCTCTTTCTTGTAACTGCTTGAGTCATCTTGATTTTGTAAGATTTTATTACTGTTATTGATTTCCTTATGACTGAGGAATTGTTCCTTTTAGATTAACTGCATTATCTTCATATTTTTATTTTTGTAAAACATTAGTAATGTTTTTGCACCCAGAGATCTAACTACTGAACAGAGCATGAATCTTATTCTTTATCTTAAATATCAGCTTTTGCTTTATTTTGGTAGAATACTTTTGGTGTAATTTTGCTGCTATTTATGCCTTGCCAAAATATGCTATGGCTAGTATTAAAGTCTTTATCATAAATCTTACAAGGAATGATCACAAATTGAGAGCTATCTGTTATGCACTATGTAGAGAGATTTTTTATTGATAACTTTAGTATTTTATAGCACCTCAGTATTTTTATTTAATTTTAGTATTTACTGCTGCTAACTTACTGTGATCTTATATTTTTGAGTGTGAATCAAATTAAATGAATCATTAGTTCATATGACACACTTTCTCTGAATCTTTTCATTTTTTGCACCATGTTTTTATTATTAGATCTGGCATATTGGGTTTAAATGATTTAAAGCACAATTTTTTAAATTAATGTTTTTTCTAGTTCAGGTTATTTTAGATTAGGTAATTATTGGAAAATATTTTAGATAACCTCTCATACTACAGAGAAATCTATGATGACATAATTTTCTTGGCAGACACCAGTTTCTGGAAGAAATTTAATTTTTTTCTTTTTCCAATCATGAATCTTATGTGAGTAAATTTTCAGCCATTTTTCATATATAACTCACATAATTGGCTATTACCCTCTTCCTCCCCATATCTTATAAGATGTTGACCTCATTTGTTGGTGTCAAAGATATGTATTATTATGTATTTTTAGCATGTATTGATTAAAATATTTATTCCTATAATCCCTGCTTATAGGGACACCTATTATTGCATTTTTATCTACCCTAAAAGATTATATTTAACAGAATCATGTAAAACAATTTAATAAAATTTATTTTCTGTATTACTCTTATTACAAGAAACTTTAAATATTGTTTATATATTTTGTATTAGTCATTTTAAATAAAAATCTCACTAAGGGAATGCAATTTATCATATAGCTTTTTATCTATACATTGCCTTATCTGGTGAAGTAAGATGCCATTTATCGCTTGCGCTTATTGAGTAAATGTTTTCAAAATAGTTCACAACTATACGGGCAACCCCCTACTTTCATACACATATGTTCCTGAAAACATGTACAAAAGTCGACATAGCTTCACATGTTATAGGGGGGTTCCGTTCCCAGAGAACCGAAAAATATTATAAAATCTCTAATTATGGTATAAATGTTTAGTTTTCTGAGCAGAGGCCTTTTAGACACAATCGTTGATTTTATAATATAGAGTGATAGGGCAAAATGCAATAAAGTCTTATAAATAAAATCTTATAAATAAAATATTTAAATAATTGCACAAATAAACACTGTTGTACAGACAAAGATGCCGATGTGGCGGAAACTGGTGGCTGGCAACCAGCAGCACTCAAAATATTCGTTTGTCATTTGGCTGACACACGAAAGTCTGAATTCGGCATATGGAAGGCTGTTTAGGAGTGTCATTGTATAATGAACGAAAGTGCGAGTTTTTTTCATTAAAGCATTTTGCTATTTTCATAGTTTTTCCGTAATATTACCTAATCATGGCTCCAAAGAGAGTGATGATTGAATTGAAAGAAAGTCGGTAAAAGGGGCGAAAAAAGTGATGAGTTTGAAGAAGAAAATTGAAGTTTTAGATAGGTTTCATCAGTTGGTAAATTACTTGGTGTGACCAAGTCCACAATAATATCGATAAGGAAAGTGAAGAAGCGATAAGAGCTAGTGTTGCAAGTGGTATTTCAACAAGTACAAAATTGTCTTTTGTACCTAGGAATCCATATGTAGAGAAGACAGAGAAGGCTTTAAACCTGTTAATCAAGACCCAAACTTGCAAGTTCTCTTGTCATTCGCAAGAAAGCCAAGCAACTCTACAATCATTATCTCTCAAATTGTTTTGCTCTCTGCTAACGGGATATCCCCAACGTCATCGAAGCATGCGTAGATCGGTTCCTTGCTCTTTAACAAAATGTGACGTTTATTCAGAACTCCACAGTACGTATTGTATTATTATATTTTTTCTTCTCCTTCACAATTGAACACACACTCAACCGGCTTAAGTGCAATGAGCGTCCGATTGAAGCTAAAGATTCGCCGCTTTCGGCACGCCTGATTATTTCCATCTTTGCCTCAATCGTGTTCACTTTATGAGCCCTACGTTTCTTTTCGCTTATATTAGCACTTTCAGTTTTCCATTTCTCACTCATTTTTATAAAATAATAGCTGTAAAATGCACAAACAAAGAAACACTGCTGTATGTACAAACAAAGATGGTAACGTTGCCGAGACTGAAGAATAAAAATAATTTATTGATTATTAAGCGACTTTACAGTGGTAATAATCTTGTCAAATTTCAGTGCAATATTAAAAAACATTACACACAAATCTTACATTAAATATATTATTACACAGCATACTTGTAGGTTAGTTTTGTCTTCAGAAATTTAAATCTGCTAGGTCACTTTTTAGAAACTCATCAATAAGAGTAGAATGATTTAGATTTCAGCCATGAAGCCATTACTGTCTTGAATTTTATTATATTTATGTATTTTTCTTCATTTGGTAATTTATTAAAAGTGTTGGCTTGGCTGACAGACAGTGCCACTATGCGGTAGCTCGAAATGTTTGTTCATCAGCTGGCATACGAAAGTCCGAATTCGGCATACAAAAGGCAGTTTAGGGGTGCAAATGTATAATGTACGAAAGAGCGAGTTGTATGAAAGTCGAATGTACGAAAGTAGGGGGTTGCCACACTAGCAACAAATATTAGGAAACATTTATCTGAGGTAGATAATCTTTATTACTATAGTGAATTTAACAGTTTTGATTGTAACTTGATATTCTCACTCATTATCTCTCAAAGTTTATGCACTTCTTCTTTTACATTTGTAAAATTTAGGGAATCTGAAAAATATATTAATTACCTATGGCCTTTTAAAAATTGCAGGATGTCATTTTATCCCTACTTTTCTTCTTCCTAATGGGCAAGTAATATTGCCTACTCAGAAAATGCCCTAGAAAATGTTTCTTATCTGAGGATAGATGCACAAAACTATTATGTGTTTGAACAAAAAATTTTAATTGCAGTTGAGCATTATGCTTAATTTTTTGTGGAGGCATGCATTTAATAAAGACTTTTTCAAATAGCATAGTCAATTTTAAAACCACTTAAATGATATGATTAGCAGTTTTAAATATGCTAGTACATGGAAATCTTGCATGGTCTCCTTTGACTTTCCAGCAATATTGGCTATTTTTGATAATGTATAATAGAATTTAATCTGTAAAAACAAGCAGCTGCTGGAAATAGATTTATATAAATCAGATATCAGATTATTTTGGCATTGCTGTTTCATTTTTGTCTAATAAATTGTTAGTTGAAAAAATATTTCAGGATTATTATAATATATTCTTCATTTTAATGTAATATTTAGAATACATATTAGCATCATATTAAATTGGTTGGAGGTATTTTGACCAATTGTTTTAGAATTTGCTTTTTACAGTTTTTAAAGTATTTTTTCGAGTGTGCATTTTATATTTAGTCTTCCCTAACAGTTCTGCATTTTTTAAAGAGGCTGTTATATTTAACTGTAAATAATTTTTGTATAATAATTGATGAATATTTTGCCCAAGGATAAGTTAATACTGGATTCTCTTCATTAAAGTCTCATGTGTTTCTTGTGCATGCATAATACATGGTATTTGTAAAAAAAATTTGCAAGCAAATAAATCATTGGAAAATTTTCATATGCTGAAGATGGTCAGAAAATTAAATATGCAGAAAATATAAAGACAAAAATCTTGTAACATTTGGTATATAAGTGATTTATATGAAAATTATGGTGTAAAAATTCACAAAATCAAGTTATATGCCCCTTTTAAATAATAATAATAAAATACAGTAAAGATAAATGTGCATTTATAGATACTGGAGTGTTATAGAATGAAAATATTTAGAAAGGAAAATTTGTATAAAATAAATTAAAGGGAAACTATCAACAAAAATATGGAGAAGAATCAGCATTAATCTATGTAGAAGAGCAAACAACCAGTTCATTAAAGCTCGATATCAGCTCAAGAGCTATTGTAATCGTAACAACTTATTAAAATATTTATGTAATGCAAACATTTTGTTAAAAATATATACGTAGTCTATGAAAATTCAGGGGAAATTTTAAATAGAATGCTTTACTTTTGAGTGGTGCTCACTGTATGTGTGGACTAAAATCATCACTTGGGCAATTAATAGCTTTTTAAGGATTAAATACTTTAAAATAGGATACTGTTATATATTTGAATTCATTTACTTTTAAAAAAACAGAAACATTGTCATTAAAATGAATCTTACTTTTTTGTAAATTTATATAATATTAGTTTACATTAAACTAGATAAAAGCTTGTTATTAATTGACCAGTATCATGACTTATCAGTGAGATAGGAATCTAATCTTGGTAAAAAAAAGGACTGTTAGATATTTTCAATAATCTGTAAGGTAATCCACACTAGATATTTGTGAAAGTAATCACTTATTTCCTAAATTCATTAGTGACATTTGTACGTGTGTTTACTTTGACCAAAATATTGTAGAATTTGCCAATAGTTCACTATATACTGGTGTGTGTAAATGTGTGTGCCTTGAACTTGCTTTGAAATATAAAAATGCTTGCAGTACTTTGTGTGTAAGGCTTGGCTTATTAGCAGGTGATCATTCTAATATGGTTATTCAAACAACAGTGAAGCCATGTTAGTATATTTTTTGAGAAATTAATTTAGGTAAAAATTATTTTAGAATTATTAATTATTTTCAGCATTGAAATTAAAGTTTGTAAATAAAAGTTAATTATCAAACTCAAACATTTTACCATGTATTTATTGTATTGCTCTTGATAATTATGTTACTAATAATGTATGAGTGCAAGTTTAATGAATTATTTTATTTTCCCATTGTGTGTTAGAAAGTGTGGCATTTGATACATATGTACAGGTAAATGGTTGGTGGAATTATTTTAACTTTGAACTTGCCAATAAGGTTTGCCCATATTTTACTTTTTTTAGTAAATGAGGCCAAGATATATTTTGTCCTTCTGCATGTCTCTGTTAAATACAACTTTTCTTATAAAAACTTTTTCTGTACTAATTTTTATTTTTATTTGTTTTATTTTTGGTACTTTTCAAACTTAAAAATTTTGGCAAGCGACATTGCTAACTGTTGAACATTTGAAGTTGCTTTTATGTTTTGTTTTTTGTCAGAAAGATGCATCAAACATTTTTTCTAATTTAAGTGGTGTGGCAGACCTTAGTTTTATTTTCAAAAGTTGAAAAAAGAGGTTATTTTTAAAATTTACTTTCTTTCCATCATAAGCATAACAAAAAATGAGATTTTTTGTAGAGGTATTAAACAAACAAAAAATCAATATTCCAACAATCGTGAAGTCTAAAATGTTGTTCCAAAGCATAGACTTCAAACTATGCTCTGATGAGTATGTTTTAATCTCCATTACACATATATTTATCTCTTTGGTAAACTAATGTCAACTTTTGAATTTGATATTTGTTCTGGCTGATGTTTACTCTATCAACTGAAAGAATTTTATTATGAAATTAAGTGCAATTCCTAATATGAAAGAAATATATATCTAACTTTCTTCAAGAAAATTGGTATTCCAAGAAGGTTGTTGCTCTCTAAATTATTTTATCATATTAATGAAATACTGCCCAGCATAAATGCTAAAATAAAATTTTTTATGATTAAAAAGCTGAATTTGGGAGGAAGTCCAGGGTGCAGTTAACTTTGTATTGGAGCAAAAATATGTATTAATGTAGTCTCACTTCATTGGAATGTATAGGCAGTGGCGGATTGAGGCATTCTGAGGTCCCTGGAACTAAACAATTGGGGCCCCTGCAATCTAAATATATAGCGAAACCTCACCTAATGACTACCACTTTATTTGATCTCTCTTAACTATAGCATTAATAAATAAAGTATCGCAGGGCAAAAAAATTAAATTTTCTTCGTTGGTCTTAAAATGAAATATTTAATATTTCTGAGATTATACCCCTCTTAAATCTGCCACTGTTTCTATATTAATAAATGTGTGTTGGGTTCAGTCTTGTTCCCTTGTTTTAAATTTTAGGGCTGTTTATAAGGATAGAAATCATATTAAAATAATATTATCGTTTATTCTTATAAAGTGAGAAAATTAGCAGGACTAGATAATGCACACAAATATTGTTTTAAAGAATGTTTTAATTGGTCTTTAAGTCAAAATTTGCTCTCAGAATATTTACTTTCTTGTTTATATGAAGCTTCAAG
This sequence comes from Uropetala carovei, assembly GCA_036926305.1. Classification (NCBI taxonomy): domain Eukaryota; kingdom Metazoa; phylum Arthropoda; class Insecta; order Odonata; family Petaluridae; genus Uropetala; species Uropetala carovei. The sequence continues at coordinate 1,854,098 of JAXCHB010000101.1, read as the reverse complement.
TTAGATTAATAGTTTTTGTCTATTTGCCAGAAAATTTGTAGCATTGTTTCACTGTTTATAGTGAGGTTTCATTTGTTGAAGTAATATACATCTTTACTTTTTGTCATATATAACAGAAGCATTTACTTGGATTTTTATAGACTAGCAGCATTTCAAATGAATATGATAAGTATTTTTTTACCTTTTAGAGTAGGCTTACAAGAAATTTCCATTAATATTATTATATCTGAAAAAATTATTACAATTTTTGTAGCATTTTTACACATATTGGCTTTGGATATTTTATCTGTATATTGTTTATGCAATTTTGTTAGTCCCCGTACTGTTGATTTATTTTCTTAATAATAATTTGAATTATTCAATTCATATTTTTTTGTATAAGTAGAAGTTTTTTTTCATATTCTTTCAATTTTACCCATCATCCATGAACTGATCATGAATGACCCTCTCTCATAAAGAGCACTTAAATCAGTTTATCATAGTACTTAAAGAGTATTCTAATTAATATTAAAAGCTGTCACGTGGCTTATTTTCAGTCCTTTTGAATCTTCTTTGCCTTCCCCCATCCCTTGCACTTTCCTGGGCCCTTTTTTTCCTTTAAACATTCACACTCTTAAACCTTCTCATACTCTTTCTTGACCAATAACACAATGACTCCTGGCCTCCTTTTTCTTTCCCCTTCACTACCATCCAAACCTCTACAAAACTCTCTGCTTCCCTCCTCTGCTATTGTATCTACTTTCAGCAATTACAAAAGCTCAAAGCGGAGAATGAAAGATTGAGATCGGAGAACAGGTCACTGACCCGCGTCGTCTCCAAATTGACCAATTCAGCCTCCTCCTCCTCCTCCTCGACACGTACTCCCTCTCATACCTCACCCATATTACCCTCCACTACATCTTCTGCTGCCTTGAAATAGGTAATGGATTTCTGAGGCCAAATATCTGCACGTTTATTAAGGGCTTGGGTGAAGGGTGGTGGCACGAGCACCATTAGCGAGGTAATTTGGCAGGCCTCCGGTGTTTTAAATAAAAAATAAATAAATGAATAAAAATAAAAAGCTTTGTCACCACAAGAGTGAAATTGACTAGTGTGCTGCATGCTTTGCCTTCTAGTGTGTTGATGAAAAGTTAGGGAATTAGTTTTGGATCTAGAGCGAATTTTTTTTTTTTTTTTGGGAAGAAAGAATGGCAAGGAATTATTTTCTCTCTTTAAATCGTAAAAAGTGCCAGGTATTCAATTTTTTAACGGGATAAAGAAAATTGGGCTTGTGTTTTTTTGTGCTTATGTTTCAAATGAACGGAATGCATCATTGCACCGATAAAATTTATTTGATTACTACTTGGAAATTTGCTTAGTTGTCAAAATTTCTTGCAAAATACTGTTAAAATCTTATCATGTGGTAATTTATTTGCACTTGGTCGCACTAGTAACAGCTGCAGTAAGTCTTCACTTCTTTATTGAAGGCAATATACCTGTGCACTGCCATTTTAAATTCTCTCTTTCTGAGGGTAATTTGGTCCTTGACTCCTTTGCTGCCACCACCGCTTCCACTTATATTGCCTCTTACCTAATCAATCCCATTTTTTGTGTTAACACATCCAATTGCACTATTTGTGGCTTATTTGCCTGTTTACTCTATGAGAAGCTATTATCAGCAATAATTTTTTTAGCCATTTCATAAACATTCAAAAGCACTTGTGGGATACATTATTAATAGTATAATAAAGACTTACAAGCATTCACATACCACCTCAAATATTTTTTTGTTCAAGTTCTATATTGTTTGCAGCCTGAGATAAGTTTTCTTTGTCAGTTATTTTTTGGGTTAAATTTTTTCTTTAACATATCAAAATTAATTCCTTTGTGTAAATAAAAAAATGTTTTATGTATGTTTAGGGTCACTGACAAAGCTGCAATTATAGTTAAGCATGAGTTTCGTCTTAATAATACATGGCATACTTGATCACATTGGCATGTGATGAAATGTTTATTAATGGCTGTATGTGCTACACATTATTCCCATGCATTACTGAAAAAAGTATTATGCTTGTTAGGTTTTTGTCAAAAATGTGCTGTGAAAATTTAGATGTCAAGTCTGAGGTCAACTTAAATTTGTCAATAATAATATTATTATTATAGTTGTCTTCCTTTGTTTGTAAGTTTTGTATACTATGTCAAATTTATCACATGCATGTTAATATTGATTCAAATATATCATGCCATGTCAGTTTGGAGATAAATCTTATATTTTGTAGTTGAAATTATAAGGTTTTTGTAATTAATTCATCGCATAATTATGGTTATCTATTAGGATTGATTAGCCACCATAAAGCTTAAGTGAGTTACGTATAAGATAGGGAAATATTCTAGAAGTCTTATTGCTGTATAAACGAAAGGCGGAAGTTATTGTTAGTTTTAATTCTCAAGGCAATGCACTACTAGAGTTGTAGAAAATTTTGAAATATAGAATTCACTGTCATTAAACATTTAAAAAAAACAAGGTTCATTGATACTTTTATGTGGAAAAACTTGTCAGGCCAAATTCATTTATTGTACATAAAAAATTTGAAGTGATTTTTTTTAGTAGAAACTATATTGTTTGCTAAATTCACTTCAGAGTAAAAATACTCGATAAACATTAGGTATCAAATTGTTTTGTTTATATAAGACAATATATATTTCTTCAAATACTTTGAAAGCAGTTTCATACATTCTGAAATATAACTAAAATTTCTTAGGAATCGAGGTATTAATTTTTTTAATTGAAAGAAGGAATATGGTGTAAGATTACTCCTAAACCATATAATTCAATAGTTAGAGAAACCCTAAGAAAGGTGTTAAGGAAATAAAAATATAAAACTACGAAGGTGAAGAGTTAAAAAAATAAAAAGTAAATTAAATCCATACAGGTTTACAGGATGTTATTCCTCATCAGAGACCTGTTCTTACTCATGCTTATGCACACGTTTATTCATTCGAACATAACTAAATCTTACAGCTAGAAAAAGGAATAAATCGTGTTTTGTGCCGTGGACATGGATATCATACCATTGTTAAGAGGTTTGTGTTTTTGATGGACTGTGACAGGGACCTATTAAACAACCAAACATGCAGATAAACAAAATAAAAAAATGAAGAGAAAAGTTAATATTTGGTTTTATGGGAAATTATTTTACACTCCAGATCTGTCAGCAACTGTCTAAAAGGTATGCATGCATATAATCAGTGTCACACAAGCAAATTTTCTATATACTTTCAGGAAGGCAAAATAAACTAAATACGTATTTTGAGAGCCAAGCTCTCATTATCAGTAGTTGATGTGGAAATAAGGAGTAATCTTATACCATATTATTCTTTACATTATCTCCACCATTATTTATTATGAAAGAAGAAAGTAGTCAAGCTTTGTGTTATTTTGTTATTGAATATAATGCAGTATGTTATATTGCCTTTATCTTCATTGTGTTGGATTATTAGAGGTTCGCTCTTAACCTTTTGCCGATGGAAGGTATTGGAAATGTTGGTTACATTTTGTGTATTACTTGTTCTATTTATGATTCTCATGGAAATAAAACTGCTCTTTAAAGTTTAATATTAGTGTCATTCCTTATAGTATCTTATTGCTGGAAAGTGATCTTGGATTGAAGATAGCTTACAGAAGCAAGAAATTATGCTTAAGGATTATTTTTTTCATAGTTTTTCAGCAATTATTTTTGTTGGAAACCTAGAGAAAATTTTATTTTATTTACTTCTTTGCTGAAAAATTCAATCAACTTGAAGTTTTAAAAGTTGCTTTTCTCTCTGGGTAACAAAAGCAAACTTCAAAGCATTGGAACAAAAAAATCTAAAAAAGCATGAACTTCTCATGAGTTGCACTTTATGCCCTGGGCCAATTACATTATACTGCCGCCAATGTGCAAGTCCCTCATTGGCTGCCCGTGTGCAAATCTCTTATTGGCTGTCCCTGTGCAAGTCTCTCATTGGCCATCCCTTTGCAAGTCTCATTGGTCGTCCCTGTGCAAGTCTGTCATTGGGCATCCCTGTGCAAGTCTCTCATTGGCCATCCCTGTGCATGTCTCACATTGGTCGCCCATGTGCAAGTCTCTCATTTGCCGCCCATTTTAGGTGTTCTTTACAAAAACAAAAAAAAACGCCTTATGGTTTGATAAATTTCCGTAGCCAATAAATATGAAAGAATATATGGCAATCCGCATTACTGTTAAAACTACTGTACATGTCTGATGATAAATCGACTGCCCCCGTTGTTTGGCCACCCGTTTGTGTCGCACATATGGACCCTGTATATTAGAATGTCATTATTACTTGTTAGAAAGTTCTCTGACTCAGGTAAATGATACAAGGCTTTTCTAAATCTGTGAATATTTAAATAACGTAAAGTAAATGTTATTAAAACTCTAAAAGATTCTAGGAACACTTGAATTTTATAAAAGTGTAAGCTCATCTTGGAATATTAAGCATACTTCAAAAAAGACAAGTTGCCATTATGCATTTCATGTAAGAATTGGTATTGTATAAAATTATGATGAAATTAACTCAGGCTTTAAGTAAAGTTTCCAATGTAAATTTATTACACACTAGCTTCCATCATATTCAAGATTTTTAAAAAATTCAATCATTTCAATTGTGCTGTGACAGTTATCCCTTTGAAGTATTATGTCACGGTGATAAATTCATTATTATCACTGATGAAAAATAAGCTAAAGATGTGCTCTTATCAACTGTTTAGAATTGAGTGTACTATTAAGCATTCATCAAATAAGATGGAAGAAAATTCAATATCGAAAGTAAAGGTTTAGGTACAGATATTGAAACTCAAGAGGTCAATAATTGCAATTATATCTACATTTCCATGAATGAGTTACTTTGTATAAACAATACAAACTTAATTCTTCTGCACTTTGTATGCTGCATTTAACATACCTCATGCATTAATGCAAGTTACACTTTCTTTCAAAAGAATTTCACCTGTCAGACAGCCTGCTTTGTCTTGCCAATTTGCTTCAACCTCTAGTAGATTTTACTTCAGTTTCCTCTTGTACATGGTGGACACTGGCATACTTTGTTTTGATGGCTTTTATTAAAAACATTTCCTAATTATATTTTTTTGTGGGTCTCTACTCATAAATTTCCATTTTAAAATGTATCATGTTATATTGTGTTAAAATACTATATTTTAGCATCTGTTGTGCATGTGGTTGCAGATATTTTATTTAAAATAATGCATTTTGATTTATATTTGTCTTAATAGAAATGTGGTTGTGATTCTTGTTAAAGATAAAAAATTTATATTGGCCTTTTAAAAAACAATTTCTCTGTATGAAAGAGATGAAAAAATTCTATTGCCATTCTCCCATCTAAAAATGCAGTAATTTGAGCTTTTTACTAAATTTTGAGTTTTAAGAAGTTTATAAAAACAAAATAAACTTTTAGTGTTTTCCACAACTTGCATATATTTCTTGCTGTTTGGAAATGATTTTATCATGTTACCGATTCTAATTGATTTCCCTACTTTATTGGTGGTTTTTACATTTCACAGTATTCTTAAATTTAAATTTATGCATTATTTGTCAATTAGGAGGATTAAAATTTTTTGTAATGAAATTAATGAAAATCTTGCCTCTAAAGAGGTTGCCATTTATCAGTTCAATTTGAAGTATTTTTTTATTAAAAGAGAATTTGTATGCTCATTATTACACATTCATTTTCAAGTGCTATGTTGAACTATGGATGATTCGTTGGAGAATCGCTTAAACATGTTTATTAGCAATACATTTTTGCATTGTAGCATGGTTTCTATAGCTGCAAGGAGTAGTTTAGGAGTGTTTAAGTTCTTTCTGTATATCAGTAAATATTTCTATTTATATGCATGTTTATATTATTATTCCAGTAACTTAGTTGTAGTGAAGTTAAACTCCTGCATGTTTTGGATCTCTTAATGCATAAGCATGGTGTTTCAATTTTATTTGCATTATATTTTGTTAAATGTTGTTCTAGAGTGGTACACAAATGAAAACTTTCCTTTTATATTGCAAAAATTACATAATGTGTTTTTTCTGATTTCATTTGCATGCAGCAACTGGAACAGCTCCGATCAGAGAACCAGAGGCTTAAGGAAGAGAATGGTGCTCTAATAAGAGTAATCAGCAAGTTGAGCAAGTGAAGCTTGCATCACTTGTCCGTCCTATCCTAAGGCCATTGAGGAACCCATAGTTAGCCTCAAGAGAGAAGTGGAGTTACATTGAGATTGTTGGTAAACTTGCTGGATCGCAGCTTGTGTGGTAGCTCACGAGAGCTATGAATCTTGCCACAATCTCGGAAGTTTTATATCTCACTCTGAATTCATGTTTGTGAATAGTGAGCAATGTTGATTGGCAAGTAAAAATTAAAAAAAAACTTGCGACTCTCAATGCCGTTTGCCATGCCAAAGTGGTCAAGCGACCTCATCTAGCGGGCAGTGTGAACGGTCTTTAAAGAGAATAGGGGTTAACAGGAGAGGGTTTTTTTATGTTTTCCTTCTTAATTTATTTGTGTGCATTTTCTTAAAATGTGTGAGCATTTGTACCTGTGGATGTGTGTATGTGAGAGAGAGAGAGAGAAAGAAAGAAAGAAAGTGGGAAAGTGGCTTCACATTGTTGTGTATCGGCCATTAATGGTCGTAGGGTTTTAATACCCTTATGTAATTATTGTATCTTGTAGATTTTGTTGTTTCTAATCTCTTGTAAAGTAGTCATTAATTGATAAAGAAGAGTCATATGTCATGGGGTATTTAATTCTGTTGCTATGTCAATTAACTTCAAGTCAGATGCAGCATTGGAAAGATATGCCTGTTGTTATCTGGCCCATGCCAATCTATTTATGGCATTGACTTGGTTCAGTAAATGCCATTTGTTGAAAATATTTGACCTATTATTCACATATTTAGAAATTATTGCCAGATATTATTTTTGCTATCCCTTGGAAAATTATTATAAATTTGGCTGATTATCTTGTTCATTTAAGGCAAATCAAGTTTTTGAAAAGGTCATATTTTTGGTATATTTATATGCTTTCAGATTATTACTGTTGCAAGTTTACTATTTATGTGAAATATAAATTCATTAAACAGTATCTGTGTGTAGGCCCTTAACTTATTTTAACTTTTGACCAATTTTCTTTTCAATACACCACAGTTTTTTAGTTGCTTTCAAAATCATTGTTTTGGTGGCCCTTTTCCTTTTGGAAATACTTTAATTAAATGAAAAGTTTTGTGGTACATCAATGGTTTATGAATTGAAATAGAACAAAAAATTCAGGAAAATATGAAGTGATCAGATTTGATTTGGATTAACATGAATACGGTTTGTTACAACTTTTCCCCAGAGCATAAATGTTGTTATTTGAGTCACTGTTAAGAAATGTTTCATCGTGTGATGTTATATTTGCAAATCTTGTTTTTGTTAATTCATTTTTTGGTCATACATTATTAAATTTGGAGTTATTTAGTCCACTCCGGTATTGCCCCTTCAAATCACTGCCAATCCAAGTCTGAAAAATTTCTGTGATGGTAGTGTTTCCTATGTAATTATGATCAAAATTATGTTTAAACGTGTGTATATGTATGTGTACACACATGTATACATGAATTCGTTAAAATGTGGCTCTTAAAACAATGATGGGCTTAAGAATGAGAACTTTTAAGCAATAAAAATATATAATAGGCCATACGGTCTTCATTTTTTTTTTAGCAGTCAAAGTTATCCTTCATTAGCAAAATCCTCCACAATTCAAAACTTGTTCATTGTCCAAGGATGATATTTTTACTCTTTAGTTCCTGTATGTGTTTTCTGTGATTTAAACTACTTTTAGTAGACTTTTAAAAGAAAAATTAATATTAAAAGCAAATATCATGTCCAATATTTATGCTTTTCCAGCTGAATGATCATATCCCTCATTCGTCTATTACATTTGAACTGCTTTTGCTAATGTGTCCAAAGCTGATGTGCATCATTAGCAAAAAAAAATAATGGGGGTATATGCCTGTAAATATATTTATACATGTGAAAAGAAGGTAGACGGTCTCTCTTGTGTGCTATGAATGTGTTACCTATGTTTTGGGCTCTCACTCTTAAATGAGTTGTAAAACCCTGGTGGGTGTCTTTTTGTACAAGGAAAAAAATAGCATACCGTGTAAAGAAGATTTTAAAAGCAAGATGAAGTATTAATCGAGATTGAGACTATGGGTGCTTACAGAGGGTGTGTTAGTGAAGCTCAAGGTGTTTTGTGTGTACCAAACAGGATAAACTTAGTGTGTTCAGTACATCCTACTGGGAGAATAATATTCCCTTGTTGTACATGTATATTTCCTTTATTGTCATGGCTTTCAATGCCCCCTACTTGTTGAATTTTGAAAAATAAGTGCCTTCTGCTGCTATTAATGTAAACTGTAAAAGAAGAAAATTTTATAGAACTAAAAGATTCTTAGAATAAAGAAAGAAAATTGAATTTATAAACAAGACTTTATTGGCTGTGGATTATCATGAAAGAATATTGTTTTCATAAAAGTTGGAAGTAATTTGAACCTTTCGTGTAAGAATGATTTTCACACAGATAAATCAGCGATTATAAATGTACCTTCTGTATCTCCAAAGTAGCATGTTTCACCTTTGCAAAAGTGCTTTTTACGTTGGAGGAAAACTATTTACAGTTTTTAAGTTGGAGAATAATTTTTTAACTACAAAATAGTTAAATGAAATCCCTTATGCTTTTTCGAAAACTGGACACTTCATAAAGATGAGAAAAAGGAAGTTCAATGTAATTTTTAACAATGCAGTAACACATTTGTGTATTTTTTAAGATCTCATGTCTGCTTTCATTTATGTTCTATCTCTGCTATTGTCTTTAGGTCATATATTTCCTTTGCAAAGACTTTTATCAAAAAGTTTCATTTAGAAAGTGATGCGTCACTTTTTAAGGACAAACTCTGTAGTTTTATTTTGAGTTTTTTACATTAAGAGAAAAAAATAGATTTTTTGGAATTAACGTTATTATAGAGGTATTACCTCCTTTAAAATCGATTTTTTTAAATAATTCACCCAAAAATTCATTCAGACAAATAAGTTTATTTTATTAACCACATGGGTTATTCAATGTGAAATGTTATAGTAAAAGAATTTACATTTGTTTAATGTGCTACTTTTGCACATTATTTTACATTTTTAATGGAACTATAAATTAATTTCCCTGTATTTGAGACTTGATTAATTTGGACCACAGAAAGTGATTACAACTTCAGACACACTAAATAAGCTCGTTATGCATAGCAAAAATTGTAAAAATAGTTATGATGAAATCATTAATTTGTTTATTTTTGCTAGGATGCACATAAATAAGCTCACCTTGCTACAAGTTTGGGAAATGTTTTACTACATGTATAAACAAGCTTTTAGAAATACTACATTAAAAAGGTACAATTCCATCATTCCCAATAAATGTTAAAGCCAGCTTATGAAACCATTCAAGGTCAATATTTCATATACTATTAAACATTTATAATTGGTAATTACGGGTAATTTCTTTTGTATCCAACTTGGAACAAATGACTGAAGAATACAAAATAATTGAAATTTTTGATTAAGTGATATTATGATAAAATTGCTTTGAAAAATATAAATCTATCCGTAGGTGAAACAAAAATGAAGCGACAGGAAAAACCGAGCATTGCTGGAACCGATTGTTCACGGTCATTAATACACAGTTGTTTTTAACCAGCAAATTTACTAGTAATTTTTTAATAAATATATGTATACTTTACGAGATAATCCATCCTCATAAACAATATGGATTTAAGTGTATAAGCACGCATTGGAATAGTTTAATCTCGTCTCAAAACATCTCACTAACGAACAAAATTTTCAACACTACAATGTCAGTTCTTTGACACCAACCTTTGGTTTTACCCATTTCAGGATGGATATCAATTGGTAACTTCACTCATTTTAAGATTTTTAAAACGCTTCAGGTGAGCCTATGAGCTATCAATTTTTTCTTCTTCAAAATTGCCAAGTTACGTACACGTTGCAGTCCTGTTCACTGTACAAGTGAAAATACATCGCATTGCCCATTTGGTTTACATACAGTCCAAACCATTATGAGCTTGCTACACTCCCACAGCACCTTGAACCTCCACTAGTTTCCCCTGCCACTGTGTCATCTTCCACCACCATTACGTTGCTCGCATTTGCAGAGGCAAGCTTCTGTTGTTCAGCCTCCTTAGCTCTCTCGACCATTCTCTGGCTAAGTTCCAAAAACATTTCCTCGATTCCTCTATTCAGTTTAGCCGATGTGTGGAAATGGCGGGCACCAACAGACTCTGCATACCTGTTCATAAGGTGTGGTTTGTATATAAAAAATAAATAATGGAAATTGGTTACTAAAATCTGAGCGTAAAAGGTTTAGTAAGTTCAATAAACCATTTATAAATGCCATATTTTAATGTTTCTATTATAAAATTATAATTTATTTAACACAAACAGGTTTCCCCAATTACGTGTTGTAAGACATTTTTTATGACAAGTACAAACGACCATGCCCTCGGCAGGATTCGAACCTGCGAACCTTGCAGTGGGAGCTAGACACGCTAACCACCCCTCTACCTAGGCTGGCTGTTTGATACAAGCCATAAACTGAATTTGTAAGTTATACTTGGAACATAGTTGAATACGATGGAGATGTCCATGAAAAACTGTAGAAAATAGAATGTAAGCATGCTTTCTTATGTGGCAACTAAAGCAATCATCTGGAAAATGGACTTTGCACCTCATCATTGCAAATACTTGTTGCATTACTTAATTTGACCAATCTTGACAACTTCCAAGCATATATAGAGCATTTTAGCACAAAAATTCATAAAAAATAATCCTATTGCACAGGAGCAAATGTTTAAGATTAGGGCATACAAAAGTTAACACAACTTTCAGCAGAGGCACATGTTCAATACTAATTCAGAGTATAGTTAAACTTGACAGTTATTTCTGCTGCTAAAAAAGTAATTTTTGTACCATGATAATTTCATAAATAACTGTTTCCTTGTTTAATTTAAATGAATAATTTTCAACAATATCATTCTTCACAACTGAAAATCTCTTACTTCACAAAAATACATCATTACTCTGGTCTAATTTATTTGCTCACCGTTCAGCATCTTCCACTGAAACATTCCTTTGTTTATCAAGATCTACTTTATTTCCAGCAATGGTGAGGCAAATGTCACTGCCAAGAATTTTTTTCAATTCTTTCACCCAGTTTTTTACCTGCAATGACGTTCAATCAATAAAATTATCAAAGCATACTAATGAACTTTAAAAATAAATCCCTTTGAACTAAAAAATTAATTCTGGCTTGATATAGTAATTATTTGTCAAGCTATCAGAAGTATTAGATAATTGAAACATTTGAAATTTTTAAATGTTGTTTACTGCTTATGTAAACCACCCACACAACTACTTCTTAAACATACTATTAAGTGAGAATGTAAGGATAGGTTTACATATAGAAGCATGTATGAATCCCCAAAATTAAAGTCCAAAAACACACACTATTTCAAACATCAATTTAAAAATGGCAAAACATAATATACAATGTAATTAGAATGAAACGTTCGATTATTCTAAGCATGCCATAATTGATTAATAGTAGTGTAACAGGAAGCACTAATTCCACAAACAGATACCTTATTGAATGTATCTTCGTCAGTAATATCATATACAAGAATTGCACCATTGGAGGCTCTATAATATATTGGACCAAGGGCATGAAACCGTTCTTGTCCTGCAGTGTCCCAGATTGACAAATTCACTCTCTTCCCGCCAATGTTGATTTTTTTGTTAAGGAATGATGCCTGTGTAAAGCCATAACATAAATATTTTACACTTTTTCCGATCAATTTAGAAATACAATGTTATATAAGTTTCGTCTGACAGACGGCAATATAAAGAATTAAGAAGTATACCTGTAGCGTAGTTATATGTTTATCATTAAACTTATCTTCTACGTAACGTAATACAAGAGATGTTTTCCCGACACATCCTTCACCTAGTAAAACCACTTTAAAATTGTAACTTCGAGAACTTGACGTTGATTCATCCATGTCACACTAAATGGTAAAAATCTAAACAGAGTTTGACCCAATTTATACGGCAATAATATACACAGTTGCTGTATTAAATGCATAAATGTAAATATAAATGCTGTATTTTACGGCTCATTATTGTAATACACTTTGAATGACTACGTTGAAATTCTCATAATCAGCTGTTCCTAATATACAGGAAGCAACCATAATACACTACGCTACTTCAACAATTTGTAAAGCCTAATAAATCTTTGAAATACCATAATTTAAGGTACAATATAATTTTTAAGAGGATTTTAATAAATCAATGTTTTCTAGAAATTTTAATCCAAATTCTTACTTATAATTTAAATATTGTAACACCGATTTAACATCAATTGATGAAGCGTGCGCAGAATCCTGCGCAGTGGGAAATCTGGAAACTGGCCGTCATCTATGTGAGGCAGGTACGTCTAACGAATTTATATCTATAGGATAATTTAATATTTGACCCTATGTTGTGTGAAACCGGTTAGCATACTTAGTTATTGTGTGTTTTTAGTTCTATTGTAGATAATGTCACATTTAAATACGGCTTATTCTTTTATAGTTTCAAATAATGCTGTCGGCGTCTGTGAGTAGCTTGTGTCCATTTCGCGTTTTATAAAATAAAATTAAAAACCATAGCTGTATCACTAGGAATCATTAACACAAATATTAATTTATATTCTTAAAATCCATGAGTAGGTCGTCATAGCTGGCAATTTTCAAAGTGACATTCAATTATTGTTCCTTTTCTGTAGATTGTGGTTACATCTTTGAACGTCCATTTTAAACAGACCGTTTCTCACATCCAGATTTTAGTCCCGGTGAAACTTTTACATCTTTATCTGTATGTGTTGAATAAGTCAATCATCAAAATCAACTTCAGGTTTAATCTCTCTTTAATGAAATTAAAATTCAGGTTGGAATTTTGGTTAACAATTTTTAAATTCTGGTTAATAGAAACTGGAACTTAGAATTGCATACGGTCCTCCCAAGCATGAAATGCATGTAGTTTATTACGAAAGTACAAGTAAAGCGTTATCGTTCTCACTAATTTCAGTTTGTATTGAAGCAAATTAGAGTTCCGAATGTTGGTGGTAGTGAAAATTATATTATTTTTATGTATTGCAGGGAATTCAAACGTGGTGATTGTCGCTATCGTTTGCTTAAAATATATCAGTATAATGTATTTTAGTATTGCATGCTCATAAATTTTATTATATAAATTCGCATTTCCCTATTATTTTATATGGTAAAGTCAGTACTCTGCAAATTAAAATGTCATAATGCTGCATTCTGCTTTGTTAGCGTCTCCTTCCATAACGAGTTTTTTGAAATTATTCTCCGTTTATATTGTCCTGACATGTGAATGATATGTCGTTATTTCATGTTGTTCAGTTTTATATATTTTATTTTAGTGGAGATTTTTGATTTTTCTTTCGTTTGATTATAATATCGTACGAAATTTTAAGACTTATTGAAAGCTTGCATGTGTGTTTACTGCCGTGTTACTCGTGATTTTTCAATGGCACATTGAATTTACCCGTATCGTCCAGGATATGTTCAGAAAGAGAATTTATTTTAAATCATGTATTATGTGCTTTATATTTATGAACTTGGTTATTATGTTAATTTAATGTTGGGTAAGGTGTTTCTGGACCTCGTGTATTGCTTCTGATATCGGTAAATAATGCGAATCGCATTTGTGTTAGTGTAAATCTAAAAATCTTTAATTATATACTTTTATACCCGATGTTGTAATGCTAAGCAATGGTCGAATTAATTTTAGGCGTTTTTCCTCATTAAATTTTTGTTAGACAAAATCGTAAATATTCTTCCCATTACGTTCATGTAATAACATAGAAATAAACAGTTTAGCTTTTTTAATACATTTTTATGAAGTTGATTCGTTTAGTACACGAGGAGCCCCTCGTGTTTCTTGATAGTATAATATACGTATTTCCCTAAGTGTTGGATTCAATAAAAGTAGATTAGGAAACAGCTGTTAAGATTATATTGTGCACATGCTTGACAACTACGCTAATCTCACGTTGGTGGTTGCTTTTCGTAATCATTCGCGCGGGAAAACGTCTTAAGGCGGATACTTTCTCTCAAGAAGTCCGAGTTTCTTGTCGAGCATTCGAAGGAAATTTCTCCTTTTCCTGCTTTATTTGTTCAAAACATTTTGCATGGTTTTGATATATTTGTCATTTTTTTGAGAAGTTACTGTCTTACGTTTACTGCTGTGAATCCATAGTTTGAATTTTGGCGTTGACTGGGACAAAAGGGAAAGCATTCCTACGTAATCATTAGATATTGACCTACATTTGTAGGTGTGTATTGCGTACGGTTGACACCGTTTTCCAGGTGGATTTTTCAATTGCACGTATCACCTAAAATATTACCAAAGTTTTATGTTTTGTCTTACTGTTTTGATCTTGTTTCGAATGTTCCTTTCGGTTTTGTTTCTCTCTTCGTTCTGTATCATCTTTGATTTAGGGTCATCTTCAATCCAAAGTAGGTCAGATTACGACTGTTTAAACTTGGAATACTCCCGAGTTGTGACGTTGAAATGACGTTAATTAAAACATGAATTGTCACGCATGTGCCATTAAAGACCGCATCGATTGTTTTTCAGTCTGGCGGAATCTTGTATTAGTCGTGCCCATATTTTGATGTTTTGTGAATGAATCATAGGGAAACTTCGAATGATCCATATCATTAAATGATGATATTATAGACCAGGTGTCGGCAACCTATGGCACGCGAAGAGGTTTTAAGTGGCACGATATTTCAGAGAATAATTACGAAATGTATTTTTAAAATAATTTCACTTTAATTCAATTTTGCATTTTAATGATACCGCATCATATATAGGATTATTTATAATATAAGCACCACTTTTCGTAAGCGTTACAGAAATAACGAATTTAAGGCTGTCACGCGCGGAGGGTCATGGGTTATGAATTTTGATAAAGAGTGGCACCCAACAGTAAAACGTTGCCAACCCCTGTTCTAGACCCTGTCACCACGTCGTGTTTAAGCTTTAACCCATTAACTGGGGTGACTACGTGGTGGGGACTTAATCAGGCTTCCGAAATATAAAAAAAGTATATCCCAGTGGGGTAGGGTCACAGTTCCGTTTGTATATTATGCTAACTCCTTCTGTCATAGTTTAAAATTATTAGAAGAAAAAATATAATTCCCCGCCAGCTGAAAGTTGACGAAAATTATTGCCCCGCTTAAGGGGTTAAGAATCTTTCGTGGGGAAAAGTGTTGTGTCCTAATTTCAAAGGACGAATTAATTAATTCATTCTGTCTTAAATTGATCACCACGAAAATGGGACCGTAGTTCTGTACATTTTAAATTCTATAGATTATTCCTGGCCGCAGTGAGTCGAAATAAGTGTAAAACTCATCGGTTTTCGGAGTTATATTTGCTATTGTTTGAAATAAAAGTTTGTCACGTCCACGCAAGAGAGTAATTTTGCGACCGATCGTCAGTTTTTCTTTGCTTTTCCAATAATTCGTATTAAACGCTATTCTAATAACCGAGCACTGTTGCATAGCAACAGGATTTCCCCCGTTGGGGTCTCCTTTACCTAATGACCGTAGCTCTTGGACACAGATTCGGAGGTACCCGACCTACCTGTGGGAAGGTATTCTGACCTTGCGGAGGGTATAATGGAAGTGTTACGGTTTTGACCTCAAAGTTTCCCTATTCTCCACCTTACTCCACGTGAGGGGAAGGTTGTTTCTTTTTTTATAATTCTCAAAAATACGAGAATCTGTAGAAAATATTCAGCGTTGCATTTTTTTTATGTTTCCATGAAAGTGCCGCTAAAACTCCGTGCATTTTACCAACAATCGATTCGCTCTTTGCGATAATCCATAACCACTTACAGTAACGCGTGCACGTTAACGTGTTGAAGCATTGTTTTAAATTTCGTTACGCGGTGTAGGATGTATTTTAAACCGCTCGATACAATCGGACGCGTTTTTTTTTGCTTCAGTATGTCAAGTACATATTTTTATCGTGCCCGCGAAACGAGCCTTATAATAATAAAACAAAACGCTCGTTTTCGGAAATTTTGCAGCCTCTCATACTTTATGATCAAAACACATTCGCGTTGTTTTGTTTCGTTCGAGCGAGCGGAAAAGCGTTCAACGAACTATAGGGGAGCGTCTTTTAGAGAGACGGCGAGGGATGGAAAGTGAGAGAGAAGGAGTGATCTTTTGGCCCGAGCAACTAATTTTAACGTGGATCTAACTATGGCACTTATGAACTGTTTTGTAACCCCAGGTAATGTCCCTCTCTCTCTGCGAGACTGTCTAAAAATAAACCTCCCTAGTCTGCGATGTGTCCGCGGTCATTTCTGTTTGGGATTTTTAAAACGTTGGGTCGTCGCAGATCGAAGCGTGGATTGAGGGGACGATGGTGGCGGCGGTAATCTTCAATGCGTCGGTCACTTCCTCTCTCTTTTCTCGCGTCTCTGGGCTGTCCGCCAGGATCTCCCCGCTTTTTTGTATAGGCGGGGGTGTTGGACATTCCTCGTGGTCGTGTCGTCTTCCCTCTTACGACGTTTAGCGGATTGGTTCCGCAAGTACCTAAGGCCGTTTTGGTCGTTCTCTTCTGCCCCTCGTTTTGGGGGGCAGGGAGGGGGGGGGGTGCACGGGATTAGGCCCTGTGTTTTCCTTCATCCCTATGTACCTGCACGTGGACCCATATGTGGTGGTATCCCTATGAAGAACCGTTTCTATCCTTCCTGGAAAGAGGAAAATCCTTCCGGGCACCCCTCTCTTTTGTTTCTCGTCCCCGGGACACAGACCTGTCGTCCGATACCTGGAAAGTGAAAGTGTATTTTAATTGATGGGCTGTGGTCGTCCTTGCTGGCGACGAAAACGGTGGTCCGTTAGCCCCGAGTGCGTTTATTGCGAAATTCGTGTCACAGTCTTGATTTTTTTTAAAAATCCGTCCGTGAATGTCTTTTCGATGAGCCTGGTACACTTTTTATCGTCTCGGGGTACGCTTTGCTTGTTTTTTCTTTGAAAGTGGATAATTTTTGTGGGAAACTGACATAAATCAGTCTTTCTTGAAATGCATGGAGAATTTTTCCGTTACTTAGAAGTCTACCCCCACATGAGAGATGGTTTTTGTTTTACCTGGACGTTTAATCGGGATCGTGTTCAGAGAAATCGGTGGTGTTATGCATCAGCAAATTCGTTAAGTTAAATCGCGAGATAATTGCACCTTTTCGTGAAAACTTTCGTAGTGTGGTAGTTATCTATCAGAGATGTCGCGCAAAAATATGTAACACAGAAACGCCACTACCGCTTTGTTAACATTGGGTATCGCCGACTGGAGGTTAGATAGAAATTTCTAGAGAAATATACATAAGAAAGCTTAGTTGAAGTACTCTGAGTAAATGAAGCACCCTCTTATATAGGGAGACACGACCGCAATGAAAAATTACGTGAGATAAAACTGTAGGACGGAGAGATTTGGAGGTTCTTTTTTTCCTAGGATGCTAAATTATCGTATTATTGTAGTCCGAATTTGAGATTTTTTATGGTCTAATGAAGGGTTTTTCAAACTTTTTCGTCGCGGCCCAATCATAATAGGAAATATCTTATTCGGCCCATCAAAATTATACCTTATAAAATATTGTCAGGTAAGAATTTCGAAGGATGATTTTAAAATCAAAACGGTACAGTTTAATGACATTTACATGCCATTAATTGATTTGATTACCTTGGCAACAACTTAGCGTATATTTAGGGACAAAATATCTTGGACATCTTGGCCGCGGCCCATACTTTGAAAAACCCTGGTATAATGCACTGCACCCCCTGCCATCCACCTCTCTGTTGTTTATAGATGGAGTTACGAAGGAATATGCCAATGCGAGACACGGATGAGGAACAAAAAATAAAAAATTCGCCAGGGAAATGAATATTTTTAAAAAAATCTTTCCATAGGGATGGAAAATGTCAATAGATTCTTACGCGTACCCTACATTCCAAACTCGGATGTAATAGTAAATCTAAATGATACCGTGGAAATCACCAGATAGGTGGGTGGCAGGCGGTATAAAATTATGGAATTGTTCATATTTGTTTAGGTTTTGGCTTCACTTTCTGTGTTTAAGATTCCGCTGGCTTTTCTCATTCCCTTTGCTAATTAAATTGCACCTGAAATAATTGTTTTTACATAAGACTTTTCGCCAGAAATAGTCGAGTGGTTTGTAGCACCAATTTGTCGAAGCGACTACATGGATATAACAGCGACTCTCTCCCTTTCAAATCCAATTGACCTAAATTCGTCGTTGGATGTTACAATCATTATTCACGCAGACTTTGGATAGCACGGGCCAAACTTGATACATAATGAATTTATTTTTTACGTCTAAAAAGAAACAACCAAATGTCTTAAAGATCGCGTGTTCCCTGGGAAATGGCGAATTTTTCGTCCGTAAAATGAACTGTTCTACGTCAAGGTGCTCCAGACTTGATAATGTCTTGTTTAGACGGCACTTGGGGCTGGGTTCGAATTTAGATCGGACGGAATTAATATTAGGCGTAAATTAACGGCGAAGTGACGCGATTCGTGAAACGCCCTTTTGCTCGCGGTATTAGTGTCACGGCTCTCGCGAATTAGCTGGGTTCGCAGATTTTAGCGAAAAGACGCAAAGAGCGTTGGCACTCTTAGCGAGGAGAGTTTGCAGAAAGGGAGAATAATTGGGGTTTCGTATTTAGTTTCGGACTCTTGAATAAATATTTCGAAGCATTTAGTCGGGGAAATGATTCGCTGATAATATTTTGCGGTAGTTAATATCGTTCGATGTTCCTATTCGCCTTTCACGTATTCGCTAACTGAAATTCGCGATGTAGCCGTTTTACGAAACGGATGGGAAAAGAGATCGGATAGCGAAGCGACCTTTGAATCGCTAATTACTCCACATTACCTAGATTTTTTTGCAGTTTGATGTAATGGCGTAGTGAATGGAAGGCATTCGGCGTCCTTTGTTTTTATTACGCGAATAACATTTCACTTTTTATGGCATTCACTAGGCCATGGTCGAAACATTGACCTGTTTTTTCTCCTTTAGGAAATTCTCTGCCATTAAAATCCACGTCGTAGTGTTTTTGCTGCAGGAATTATTTCACTACCATGAGTCACGTTACTCTCGAAGTATACCGTTTTAGCAACGATTTCGACGACTGCGCCAGTATTTTGATGCGAAAGTTCTCCGTTGATTTTCTGTGCTTTTGATAGTTGATTATTAATATTCCTAAATTGGTAATTCGCTACGGTTTCCCCTAATTTTAATAAAGTAATAAGGCACTGCGGAGATGAATCTTTCATCGTCTCTTGGACCAAATCACTGCGAAACGCGACATTCTTTAAGCGATTATTTTTACCCCGCGTTTCGGATGCGTAATGGTAGCCATGAGGCCGTTTCGATGCCTTCGTCCAGAGGCTAGATCGGTGAAAAGGGGTTGCAATGTAATGCATTATGGGATGCGAATGGGAGTCAGCTGATCGACTCGACGGTCGCAGCTGCCAGCGCGGACCACTCCCTTCTCGGCCATCCTCGGCTACGTTCGGCCGTTCTCGTTTCCGTAGCACTCCTTTTTGTACCGAATTTTGGCCCAGTAAATAGATCCCCGTGGCGCGATACACCTTCTTCTGTTCACCTATTAAACACAGCCGGCGCGTTTGTCGGTAAAGCCGGCTATGCTTGCTCCTGTGCATAATCTCGTGCGCACTGTACCCTTAAAAAAATATAAACTCTCTATTTATTCTCCTGTGGAAGAACACCTGCGCAGTACCGGATTCATAAGTCGTTCCATTCTTTTTTCGTCCCCGTCATAATCTACGTTTCGAAAAACGTCGTGGTGAAACAAAAGCGGCGTCGATCACCCAATAGAATTCGTTTAAATAACACGAGCGGTGAGATATCTCTTAAATCGTCTAACGATTTTGGTTTATTTTCGGTGCAGCGACGTTAGACGACACGGTTCTCGAATGATCTGGAAATTTCTGAGACCGTGACCTTATTTCTGGGTAGCCCCTTCCTCCCCCCTCCCTCCCCCCCAGACAGCCTAATTCTCCGCCGCGTGCTTAAAAGAAAGTATCGAAAGTAATTCCAAATATAAAGAGTTAAATCGAAATTTCCCCCCGGTAGGTATGATTCCTCGGCGGACTGTGTCACTTCGTTTATAGACTTTAAGGATTGACCTTATTTCCTCATTCACGTAGCGGGCGTCGTAAGTGGGGGAGAAGTTTTTAGACGTCCCCGTTTCTTTCGCTTCCTTTAGTTTATTTGATGAATGAAACGAGAGTGGGAAAAGACGACACCAAACTCCTTCCGTTTTAGTGTTCGGAGAAGGCGTAAGTGGGTGCGTAGAACACGCGGAAGGATTCCTTGTGGCTGTGTTAAGAAAAAAGAAAGATTTCTCTTTCGCTTTTTCGCGTCACGATGCAATTACGATGTACGAGCGTCGTGATGTAACGGTTAAAAAGAAGTTTTTTTGTCCCTGAGATTCGATAAATGTTTGCGTAAATGTTATGTTTGTATTAGTCTCGTAATTGCCGGGGTACGGCCTGTGAGACACCGCTTATAAGTTATAAATGAAGAACGAACGTTAGCCGCGATCGTTACGGTAAAATAAGTCGTATGGATTGTGGAACTGAACGTTATCGAGGTTTTTTTCCTATTACATACAACACGAAGATTGTAACAGGATAGTGAACCCTGCGAAAGAAAATTGTTAGGTAGGCATTGGTGCATTTCACCTTCCATCCACTGATTTGGTAAATTGCAGGGTAACGTTTAGATGTACAGAGTCCCATTATCCCGTTACTTTCTACTAGTTTACATTTTTCTAACGAATAACTTGAATGTTGTTTTTTCTTTTAATTAACTCGTGACGCTCATGGCATTATTGGACTTGGAAAATCTAATGGTTGCTATAGCTAGTGAGTTATCCTATAATATAATTTTCTTGGTTATGTGTGAAGTGTAATGCTTGGCAAGGTATATGCATCACCGGCGGTATAAGATACAGGGGCCTATCGCTATCGTGGAGTGAGAATGGGAGGGAGAGGGGAAAAGAACGAGCAAGAGAGAGAATGGGAAGTTTTAATTTAATTATATAGTTATGCCTACCCGTCATTTTTGGTGGGCATTCCCACTAGTTAAATAATAATAGGACAATAGCGATCTCAGTTACAATGTGTTCATAATTTCACCTCATTAGTTAAAGGTTAAGGCGAGGAAAAATGTCTTGGGGGCGTAATTAGCCTTTCGATAATAAATGGAATATTTTGTTTCTATTTTGTAATATAGGATGATAAATTTAGCCCGTTTATAATTCAGTAAGTAATTTAGCCCATCCTGCGTAAAAAGCGCGTTTTTCATTTTAGTCTCGTCTTGTAATCCGTCTTAATATTAGTTTACGAATATTGCTTCTTGCAGCGCTTCACACACGTTCTCCATATTCACTTGAAATAAGTGTTCAAGGTGTATCACCTTAGGATGATATTGGGGAAATCTATTTCCCGCTGAGAGGTCTCGAAGGACTGGAAGTTAGATCACGTGACTCCAGTTCATAAGATCGGCGGCAAAGAGAACCCAGAAAACTACAGGTCTCAGTATCATGCACTATACTTGAACTTAGCGGATAATATAAAGTGTAAAGGTAGACTCTTCGCGGATGACACACTTGTGTATGGGGAAATCAACACAATACACGATCAGGAGAATTTGCAAAAGGACCTTCAGGCTATTACGAAATGGTTTAAAGATTGGCAACTCGACCTGAATATAAAGAAATGCGCCGCAATGAACTTCACGCGCTCCATGAATTTCAACCATTACCCGTACCAAATATCTGAACTAAAGCTAAAATACGTCAATAGCTACAAATACCTAGGAGTAACTCTCAGTAGCAGTTTGTCTAGTAGAGAGCACATCAAAACCCTTATAGCATCTGCAAACAGAGTCCTACGGGGATGCCCCTCGAATGTGAAGGAAATACTGTTGCGCCGTCTGGGACCCTTTCGAGGAGGGCCTAACTAGAGAGCTCGAAATGGTTCAGCGTAGAGCGGCTAGATTTGTAAAAGTAGAATATCGGTATGATGCGAGTGTATCAGAGACATTGAGTTATCTGAAATGGCAGACGTTGAAGAGTAGAAGAATTGATTACAAAAGGAAACTATTTGAAAAATTCGAAAGCTCCGAATTCGTTGAAGACGTACGCGGCATAGTCGTCCCCATCGATGTTAGTGAACGTAATGTTAGATCAGAGTACAGGAGAAAATATGTCGAAACAATCGCTAGAACAGAGAAATACTACAGATCCTTTTTCCCAGACGCGATAAGACAATCCAACAGAGGAATTAGTTAAGAGTTCACTTGGTGTTGTGACACCCCCTGCCAAACGCTTCTAGCGGCTTGCAGGGTATTGATGTAAATGAACACACTCGTTAGCAACAGAATGTGTTTTCTTGATAGTAATTCATTGTTAGACGATTGTAAACACTGCTTCAGGAAGGGTAGGACTTGCGACACCCAACCCGATCTATTTGTGAATTATATACCCAGAAGCGGAGAACTCAATAGGCAGGTGGATGCCATCTTCTTTCATTTTAGGAAATCCTTTGATAAGGTACCTTACAGAAAGTTAATAACTAAATTAGAAACCTTAGGCGTTAATTCAAAAATTATTAGCTGGATCCTTGAATTTTTAAATCATAGGAAGCAGAAGGTTGTTATAGATAGGAAGTCCTCAAGCTTAGTGGAGGTGGTCTCTGGCGTTCCACAGGGTAGTGTGCTTGGTCCGTTATAATTTCTAGTAAATATAAACGATATCAGCTTAGAAGTTAGAAGTAAAATTAGGCTTTTCGCGGACGACACCGTCGTTTATAGAGAAATAAGCAATCCGGAAGACCATCAATATCTCCAAAATGATTTAGAAGCTATTCATCGTTGTGTATGGAATGGAAGCTAGTAATCAACCAAAAGAAAAGCCGCGTTATCAATTTTTGGAAAACCAAATATAACTCGCTAAATGTTAATTATTCGTTCGACGGAGTGAGGATTCCTATTTCAGATTCTGTTATATATTTTGGAGTTACGATCCATCGGGATCTTTCGTGGGACACCCACAGTCGCAGAGTGAGAGGGGGAAGAGTCGAGGAGAAATGTCCGGAATGAAACGTACGACGGGGAGAAAATTGGGAAAAAGGACGGTGGAAACGGCGGAGTCAGAGAGAGAGATGTGGGAGGGGGGGGGGAGTACGAGTACTTTAAAAGAAGAAAATCGGTGAATGGTTCGACAAGAGTGGGGGAAGAATCGTAGAGTAGAGTTAAGGAAGAATGGGGGAATGGTTGAAGTGGAATAGTTCGAAATAGCTCGGAAAAGGTGAAGGAATTATGTTATTTATCCTTGGTTCGACCTCAGGTCTAGTATGCATCAGCTGTGTGGTATCCTTATGAAAATGGATTAACTAATGAGATAGAAAAGGTGCAGCGCAGGACAGCTATATTCGTAAAGAGAAATTATGATAGTAAACAAAGCGTAACGTTAGTAATAGAAAATCTGAAATGTGCTTCGTTAGAGGAACTCAGACTGCAGGCTAGATTTAAACTGCTAGAAAAATATATGTCGGAGGGACTAGCGGATGAGATAATAGATCTTATCAGAAGTCCGACATATCTCGGAAGGTAGGACAGCGAGGATAAGATCCGCGAGGTCGATTGTAGGACGGAGCGATACAGAGGATCGTTTTTCCCTTGGACGATAAGAGAACATAAAAGGATTAGGTAAGGTAGGTAAACTAGTGAACCTTGATGCACTGCACCCCCTGCCATCCACCGATAAGGTGACTTGCAGGGTACTGTGTAGATGTGTTCATATCTATGATATTTTCTGAATAGTAAAAACATTTTTGTCATGATAGCTTCTGTGTTTAGTAATCTTTAATAAAATTTTCAGATTTACTTTTGTGAATGGTATTGCAACTGATAAATATTTATGTAGACCGCAATAACTTAGTTCTTTTTCAGACTGAAGTAGCGTTCAGGAGCTTTATAGGTGCTTGTATTTTTTATTAAAGGTTTACCTGCGCTCTTACTGCCTTGAATGATGATTCGAAGGTGTATAATTGGAATTCTCAATTAAAATATAAAAATTGCTTCCCGTCCGTATACATGTTATTATTATTAAGTTCGATGACGCGAAATTTTGTTCGCCATTCGTTAGAATTGTAGTAATCTGTGTTTCTACCGTACTTATTTCCTGCGAGTGATTTAACTCGTTTTTATTTAAAGATTGGAATCGGAAGTTTTTCACGGTGTATCAACGCATGAATAGTTTGGTGAGAAGCAGCCATTTCATTTTTAAAACATACCGAGTTTTCGAGCTCGCCTATGCCTTGGTAATTTAGATAACTCCTGTTTCCGGAAAATGGCTGGGAAAACCAGATGCGCATGCCTCCTACAAAGCAGCCGTCCTCGATAGTAATTAACCCTTAGATGATCTTATTTTCTTGACAATTTTTTGCTATTGGAGTTGTCTTAATTATCATTTGAAATCATTTAATGGTCGATCGAGTTTCTTATACTCGATAGCGAAATAATATTACGCACACAGTGCATAATTGTTACGGCTGTCAGTGAAAGTGGATTATTTTAAATCTACAATTTTTTCTCAGCCACTCCTAAAAATTATCGGAAAAATATCCAACCGTAATTAAAAAAAGGGTTGCATAATAAATACCCGCTTGTAGATGCAAGACGTCGTACAAACAGTAGAAATTGTTTTTAACATAAAATGACAATTCGCAGCCGTCGGCAGGGGTGTGAATATGGGGATAACGCCATCGAGCCTAATTTTTAGTTTCCATCTCTATTATGGGGAGATCTTATTTAGTTATTCCATTAATTAATTTAACTACATAGTTGTTAAATTCAAAGAATCTATTGCTCAGAATTTAATGTTTTGTTTCCGTTTCTCATTCCCAAAAGTTTTTTCTCCGTTCGTTGCTGCTATTTTAAAATTTTTGCTATTAAATAATTTAAAAACTATATTAGTTTATGCGATTTGTTTCTTACATTAACTTTGTCCTTAAAAGGAGACGGTTCATCTTTTTAGAAAATGCAATTTATGCTTTTAATCCAAAATGCCAATCAAAGAATAAGCTGGGTGATGTAAAAAATGCTGCAGTCCCTCTGGCGTTGGTGAGCCAGAGATTAGTCCATGTTTATATTTAATAAACCCATAATTTTTCGATTATTACGATACTTGAACAACGCTGACATCGTCGACCAGCTGAAGTATTTCTCCAGCCCACCTGCCTTACCTTGAAACCTCTTTCTAATTTTCCCGCCAAGGATTCCTCAATCTCAAACCGTAAAACCGCGCGCTCTTTCAAGTGGTCGTTATTTTTCGTGTTTGAATTCGCGAGGTTCGGTGCACCGGTTAAGACTGCTTTGAACTCCCCCGAGGTATTTCCGTTGATCCTTCTTCATTTATTCGCCTTTTTATCTCACCTGCATCCTTCGGCCTGTTTCTTACGCCCCTCCCCACCTCAGCATCCACACGTCCGGCCGACGGCCTCGTCCATAACCAAGGCCGTTGTCGCGGGCCAACCCTCGTCTGCGCTCCGCGGTGTGCGTGTGTGGGTGAGGAAGGCTGGGTCAATGAATCCGAAGTCGGATGGAGATCCGGCAACGCCGCACCCCCGTCCTCCCGATCCTACACGGCGCTGCTGTCAGCGTCCGAATATCCCGCCGGCGGAAACCTCCCGCGCTAACAACGGAGGCAATGGCTGCCGGTGAATAGCCAAGGAGTGCCTTACGAAAAAGTATAATTACGATTGTAGAAAACATATCATAGTTTTCAAACCAGAGTTACGGTTCCTTCGAGGCTATTGCTACATCTTTCTGTTAGAGATGATTTGTATTCGAAAACAGAATTGTTTGGTTTAGGTACGATTCTTTACGTATTTGTCAGCAAATATTATAATTAATATTTGTTCAGTAGAATGTTTCGTAGGTGTTATATAGTTTATTGAATGGTTTTATTAGAAATATGCAAATCTGTAGGTTTCTGTAGATTTGGATTTTCATTCATTTTGCACTTGGATATGAGTGCTTCAAAGAGTTTTTAATTAATGTTGCGAATCTGTCAAAGAGTTTGCGTTACAATTTCTTTTTTTTTTGATTTGTTAATGAACGATTATAAACTAGCCGCTATTTAAACTTGTCTTCAATGTCCGTGCGAGGTTTTGAGTGTTTTTTTAATTTAACTGCTTTTTGTTATTTATCTTAATATTTTGTTTGTTTTTAGTTGGAAAATTGAAGTTTTAGTTTGAAATTTTATTCTTTCTAATCTTCGGATTGTTTTATGAGTGAGCTCATTATGGAGTAATTCAAGGAAATTTGTATTCTTCAATTGCAGAGGAAGGCATCGCTGGGTTTGAAAAGCTGTAGAATCTGTAGGACGGAAGTTCCGAGTCTAAGCAATTGTACTTAGGTAGAGGTGCGTATTGGACTTGACATCATGTTTAGCTTCCACAAGCCAAAAGTTTATCGTTCTTCCACGGGATGCTGCATTTGCCGGGCAAAGTCAAGCAGGTATGTACTTCAGTAATCTTATCGAAAGAACGAAACTCGTGTGTACACGCAATTATTAAATTTGTAGCGAATTAATGTGAATTTCACGTACCTTCCCTGATCGGTATTTTCGAAATTTGTGAATTATCTCTTTTCTGTTTATTTGAATTTTTCTACTTTTATATCTGTAATGTCTTTGATCATGAAAATCTTATCTTCAAGATATTTCATAGCGAATGCATCCCATTATATAGATTACGTGTTTGATGCTTATGCCCACCTTTCAATGAAATGACTTTTTGTATGGCAGCTCCCGATTCACCGATAGTAAAAAGTATGAGGAAGATTTCGTGGAGTGCTTTCAGCTCCATGAGCGGCGCACAGGAGAGATCTGCAATGCTTGTGTACTTCTGGTCAAGCGATGGAAGAAATTACCGGCAGGCAGTGAACGTAACTGGAGACATGTAAGCGTTAACACGTTGAAATTTCAGAAATAATATTGACATTTCTTTTAATTGAATTGAGTAATCAGTCAAAAATTGTTTACTTTCAATCTGTTATTATACCCACAATACTGTTATAATTTTTAGATTATTTTGAATTGTTATATCCCTAAGGAATGCATTTTGGAATTTATTTTTATTTTGTTACTTTTTACATAATGATTTAACTGACTTTATTTTTTTGATATTTTAAAAACTAATTGCTGCATCAGAACAAGGTTAACATTCATTATTGTTTAAAATTTGTTATAATTCAACTAATGTTCAAGTTATTGTTTGTATTTATTAAACTTGTAGTTTTAGTGTTTGTATTAAGAGTTGATACATCTGATAAAATTAGCTCTGCTACATTTGTTTTCTAAAACTTGTGAAATAATAATAATACTACTGATAGTAGTGCCACTAACAGCAGCTCTTGGAAAAGGTGAAACTTTTTCTAACACGAACCCATCCTGGTATTTCCTTTTATTGTAATAATGAGGAGGGCTTACTACTATATGTTTCTGTTGTCAAGTACTTAGTTCAGTATGTGGCTGCCGCAGTCAGGGGTGGGGTGGTATGGAGCCATGCTGGGTGCATTCTGCACCCTGACAGAATGCATATCACCCTCTCCATGCCAGCAGTGATTGGGTGCCCATAACAAAGTAATTCCAGTAGTAACATATAGGGCAAAGGCTATAGTTGATTAGCACTACACAACTTCTTGGCTAAATCTTTTTACTGCACAGTAAAATCTCCACCTTACAAACCTCCTTAGAATAAAGAACTCCATATAACAAAAATTATCGCCAGTCCCGAAAAATTCACTAATAAAACTATATGGAAAACCTCTATATTACGAACCTCCAATAATTACAAAACTCCCAATTACGAAATAAAAATCTCACCCATTCCACTAAAAACAAGCCTCCATATAGCTAAAATTAAAAAAAAATATTGTACGCACTGTTGTAAAGCAGAAATCAATGCCATCTATGCAGATGTTATCACTGTTATTACGATCTCACCTGAATGATTCGAAGAGTAATATTTGTTGTTATAAGCTGGTATCACGGTTCAGGAGCTTTCTTTCTTTTTGACGACAGGGAAGTCCTGAGGGAAAAAACTCAACCCTCAACTCTTCACCCATCCTATTCAGGGTCATTGGGGTATTTGCTCAGGTTTGACGTAGTTCAAATAATTAAGCTTTGCGTTTTAGGCATCATTTATTATTGCTGGAGCTTCGCGGAGTTTTTTATGAATGTAACACCCCAAGAAAGATGAGGTCTGCTGTATTTGGAAATTAGCCCCTGTGCATTAGGCAACTTCCGTTCATTTTTCTCGATTCTACTGTGGAACAAAAGATTTTATTTTATGATACTTTTTCGTGTTTTTTTATCTTGTTTAAGCCTCTCTTTCATTGACGTTCATTTTTCTGCCTCTTTCCCTATTTTTCTGCGGTTAACAATACAGAGGACAAATGATCCGTTCTTGCTGTATTTCCCATTGCCTTAATTACTTTCTCTTTTGTGATTTTGCCTTTCGCTATGTTTTCAGGAACATAACCCCCGCAAAAGACGAGGTCTACCTGTATGTATAATTTAGTATGAAAATTTATTAAAAACACGTAATAAAATTAAATTCTTTTGTATAAATAATTTTTCTATAGATAATTTATCGTTAGTAGCTCATTGTGTTAAACGTTGAAGGCCAACTGAATACGTAACTTTTATTTAAATAAAGGACAAATATTTTTTCATTAATATTTTTGTGCTATATTTTAGTTTACTTTTTTTGGCTATTTATCGATATACTATCATCTCTAATGTACATAGTGTTAAAAATAGCCAAATTTGCCATTTAAATATTTTGAATACTGAAAAAGTAAATGTAATATAAAGAATTCCAAGTTTTGATCAGTAATAATGATATAGCTCAGTGGCCCAGAGATACCCTACATCAGTGGTACCCAACCTTTTCTACGTGGTGGGGTGCATCGGTGGTTGCAAATCCTACAGCGGGTCACATTGGAAGTTGCCAATTCTTCTGTGAGCCGGATTTGAGTTAAAATCAAAAGTTGTCTACATATTCTGAGGTGCCAATTAAGTGAAAATATATTATTAATGAGGTTTTTATAGTAAACATTCCGATATTAAAAGATTTGTTAGCAAAATTTTTATAAAAATATGTGAATTTGCGTGTTAAATTTTTCGGATTGCTTTTTCATCATGGCCGCACAAAAACTCTACACGGGCCACATCAGGCCCGTGGGCCGTAGGTTGGGCACCACTTCACTACATCATAAATTGCCACATCATGTAGATTGTTTTTACTATGAAAATTGATCAATGTTACAGGATTGAAAAAATAATTTTTATCATAAAGTAAATCTTTTGGAAACATTCTTTAACAAAATGTAAGTGTTGAAATAAGTTATAACCAACAATAATACGCTAATATGCATATATGATGAATCTGAAAAACCTTCATACAAAGAACCTCCTTACAACAAAGTGCCAAAAATTGGGTCCCTTTAATTTTCTTATAAAAAGGTTTTACTGTATATAGTTAATGGCACATTGTGCATTATTATTTTGGCATGCCAAGTAATTAACTATTGGTAGTACCAATAACTATATTATCTTGTACATATGTTGGAAAATCAAGATTTTATGTTATTGGCATAACATTAATTTGCCCAACTGCCTAAGATCCTACCATCTTGCATTGTCACAGGTTAAGTAGCTAGAAAGAACAGAATGCTATGCAACACAACACGTAAACCACCATTGCAGACTTACTCCACAAATTCCTTCACATGACGATACGAGTATAAGTTATTCATCTTTTCGTCAAACAGTTGGTGAAGAAAATATTAAAAGATTCGAAGACTTCAACAAAAAATTTTAAGGCAATAATGCACAACTAAATGAAGATTTTAAAATTATTTTTCGATAATAGAATTTATACAGAAAAGAAGACCATCTTGAGAGTCAACATTATAGTGAAGAATTCATCGATATTTCTGAAAAAATTCCCCCTGATTCTTCACACAATCAAGAAAATCAAACAATAACAGCTGTGATAAAAATTGTTCTAACAATAGAGTTCCAGAAAAAATAGTCAACAACAAGCTAACAAAGGCTATGAAACTGTAAATAATTCTCCTTTGAGTGACATATTAAGTTGGCCTTTGAGTACAATACGAAAAGGTTCACGGAAAATGCCAAAAATTCTTTATGTAATTACATAAAAAAATGGAAGGAAATTATAAATAAAAAGAATGAAGCCAAAAGAAGAAAGAAAGCAAAAGCAAGAGGAAAAAAGATTAAAACATTGGACAAGAAAAATAAAACTATTACAAATACAGACAGACCTCATCTTTCGCAGGGGTTACGTTCCAGAAAACACTGCAAAAGATGAAATCGCGAAAGAGAAGTAATTAAGGCAATGGGAAATACAGGGTTTGGTTCCCATCCCAGCAAAAACGGATCATTTGTCCTCTGTATTGGTGACCGCAGAAAAATAGAGAAAGAGATGGAAAAATTAACTTCAGTGAAAGTGAGACTTAAGTTAAAAAATATCAGAAAATAGTCTTATTTAAGTTCCGTAGTAGAAAGGAGAAAAAAAATTAACAGAGGTTGCCTAACTTATCGCGGTTGCTACTATCAAGAAACTGTCATCATGTAAACAGTGCGACAGCGACTGTCACGTAGTTTCATCAAGAAGTCGGAAAATGGCAGCATATCCAGGCATTAAATCAAGGCAAAACGTAAATAGCGTTATTTTATCACATTGGCACTTTTGACCAACGTGTTCACTATCGTCTTTTCAATGCAGTTAACATAAACTATAGGTTGTTTGCAGTGAAATGCCAATAAAATAAAATAAGGTTGAATGAAATGTGCGTAAAATGTGGGAATAGTTATTTTTACGATGCGTGTATTGCAGGAAACTGTAGTACTAAAATGAATGGGATGAAAACGGAACCTTTAAAAAAAGTAAATTGTGGGAAAACATATATTGCGGTAACGTATATTCGGGGGAACACTGTATTTCCAATATAATTTCAAACTTTGAAAGGTGGTTAAAGTGCCAATAACTATAGCCATTCCACTATTAATTATAATTATATCTCTAATCATTGTCCATGTTTGTGTAATAACCAAGCCATACTAAAATAACAAAGTGTATATAAAGGATTTTTATGATAATCTTATTTATAGTGTATCACTTTTCAATATGATGTTATTACTCGTGCTTTAAGAGTTTTGTTGTAGTATCATAGTAACAGTGTTAATCTCTTGGTAATATTTTTGACTGTAGGTAGTGGATGCCCGAGCTGGCCCTGGAACTAAGTCACTCACCAAGTTCAAATCAAAGAACAAGAAGAAGCCCAAGTTGAAGGCTGAGGCTATTCCAGTGGCATCATCTGTAGGGAGCAAGGGTAGTGGTGGAAGTGGCAGTCTAATGAATTTAGGTGCTTCCTCGTTATCTATTACTTCAGAGAAATCCAAGAAGAAGCACATGTATTTGAAGCCCCATGGCCAAAGGAATTCTGGAGTAAGCAGCTCAGTGTGTAAGACAGTATTGGCAGCTGGGAACATCTCAACTTCAGATAGAAATCATTATGGTAGAATGGTTCGTGACTCCAGTCCTGGTGCTTTGAGTGATGTAGGAGGTGAATATTTTATTATATATCCTAGTATTTAAACTAGTGGAAACAGCCATTTCTTGCCCATTATTTCATACTGCCATTCCTGAGTATAATTGTCAAGTATGTTGATACTCAAAATGGAACTCAAGCAGAGCAGATACTAAATTCTTAAATCTTGGCATCTATATTATCCAGTCCTTGCAATTTTTATGACTAAAATAACTCATATCATTCTTATGCATTAAGTACATTTCTCTGCAAGCTATTAATTAATGATAAACCATATACAATTTGCTACACTTGATAAAAATATAGAATGCATGGATAAATTAGCTTCACTTTTCAAACTCTCCTTTTAGAATGCTCTTAGAAGTTTTTTTAAATTTTTATTTTTTTCCATTTTAGGAAATGTTTTTTGCCTGATGAATATTTTTAAAAAACTTTTCAACTTATATAATTTATAATATTTTGTATTTTATTGAAGATTTTCATTTCCATTTTTACATTAAATTCAAATTAGAGCAATTTCTTCAAATAACAATTTCTTAGTGTTCCTGAAGACAAAATAGATATCATTTATAAGGAAAGCCTTGTAAACCTTTTTAATTGAAATTCATTTAGGGGAATCTTTAATCAAATATTCAACAGAACCCATTGTCAAAAACAGCGAAGACTACTTGTAGCCTCCAAGTGCCCTTAATCATTAATTACATTCTTTGGGGAATGAATATATATTAACTTAAATAGGAGCTGAGCAAAGTTAAATTTAAAGTTGATATTACACCAGATCAATTTAAATTATACTAGTTCGTCTAATTACCATATATAGGTCTGTTTTTAGTGTTTTACTCATAGTAGCCCATACCTGGAATCCTGTGACATTATTTTTGTAAACATTTGTCTTAATTTTTTATATTTATACTATAAACAGAGATTAATTTCAAATTAAAAATATAATTTTAAGTTGAATAATGCGGAAGGAATTGCTTTTTCCGAATTTTGGAAAAAAGTTTGCTGAGTATGAAGTAAACATTGCATGTGATACGTGTCATTGAGATCACTAATGTATGGCCTTTGTCATATGAATGATTATGAAGCTGGCAAAATTACACCCAAGCATACTGTCCTCCATAGGAAGTGTCATGTTTAAGTAGTAAATTGGTTTTAGGGTTTGTTACTGAAATTCATTTTAAACTAAAGTTACCTGTTTCATCAACAGTGCATGTTGCTGATATAGTGTTGAAGCATCAAATAAAATTTTGTTTAATCCAAAGGTAGGTTTTTCTTGTTTAACCCGTTAGCATTCTGTCCCTGGCTGTTATGCCGACCATGGACACCTCTTACTTAGTACACATTGTAGCTTGGTACTGAGAAAAACTGGGACCAGGGGTGCGCCGTCTATATGTGCGATGCACATGGGCGGCCCAAAAACAGGGGCAGCCAATTTATCGTCAGGCAGTATTTTTAACAGCAATGCAGATTGTATTATGGTATGATATATATTCTTACATATTTATTGGCTATGAAAATTTCTCATACCATAAGGCATTTTTTAAAAAGTTTTTGTAAAGAACACCTAAAAGGGGCAGCAAATGAGAGACTTGCACATGGGTGGCCGTGAGGCATGGTGCACCCCTGACTGGGACTATGCTTTTTACTTTCTCCATACGTAATAATGGGAAAGTATTGTACTCATGAAAAAAATCGACTTCGAGATTTCAACGGAAATACATGTTTTGAGGTCCCTAGAACACGTTTAGACTATTTTCGGAATGATGTCTGTGTGTGTGTGTGTATGTTAGTGTGGGCGCTCTAACTCAAAAAGTACATACCATATCGTTACCAAACTTCATATATAACACTTTAACATGAGCACAAAGAACTGATTAGTTTTTGGACAATAACGGATAACCGGAAGTCGCGGTTTATTCGAAACCCGATTCGGTTTTTGCGATATTTCTTTGTTAAAACATCATTATTGTATATACAATTCTAAACAAAAGTTGTAGGGAATGTAATTTCCTACAGTTTTCATTTGAAACAATTTTCTATAGGAGTTATTGTTTAGGAGTTATTTATAAATAACCGGTTTTTCGGTTTCCGTTAAATATCTCCTTAACAACATCGTTATTGGTAATCTTCGTAAGGACCAAAGTTGTAGAGAATAATACTTCTTCCAAGTTTTGTGTGAAACTAATTTTCGTAGAACCATCCATTTGGGATATATTTTGCTTTTTCTTAATACCAGCCTACAGCGCCAACACCATGTAGCGGTGAATTCTGTAAACATTCAAAATATACGTAATTTACGGCAAGGACGTGTCTTCTTTTATGATACGAAATAATAATTTTGCCTTATAATGCTACTCATAATAATTTAAATATCTATACCCCAAATATGGCCACATCAGATTTTTTCTTGTTATTAAGTATGATTAAATAATTATAAAATTAGAGGATTTTCATTATAACTTATAACTCAAGTACCAAATTACAATTGTATAAATTATTAATTTGGCTGCAGTAGCACTTTATACCAGGAGTGTTCAGCTTTTTTACATAATGGACCATATTAGAAGTTGAGTGCCTCAGCAGGCTAAATAGGATTTCAATACTTACACGAGTGATTGATTTTAATAGTTAAGTCTTAACATTCATTTGCAGGCAAGGTTTTATTACCATAATTCTCATTAATTAACCATAAAATTACGTGTATAAAATATCAATGGTTTTTGTTGAAGCATTTTGAGGCAGCATAAAGTGATCCTACTAGACTTTTCTTTGGCTAAATTAGTAAAACTAAACTATCAATAGAAAGTTAATGAAGCCTTTATTCCTCATTGGAAAATACATAATTTGCATACTAATATGATGATTCAAAGAAAAAATATTAATTACTAGCAGAAGTACCCGGCATTGCTCGGGTTTTTTATGTAATATAAAATTAATAAAATCATTTTTAAATTAAGACCTATTAAGACATGAACGGGCACGGGTTGATAGCCCTTTGTCCTTTATTCATCTTCCTCTTTGAAAATAATCGTGGAACATAAATTAAGAGTACAACCAAAGAATATAAACAAAGAATACAAAAATAACTAAGAACGAACACAAAGAACACAAAAAATGGACACGAAACGAAAGCAAATGAAAACAACAAACCAACCGAAACCAACCAACGAATAATCTCCTAAAGTTCAATGTAAAAACCACCAAGAAAAAGGAAATGAATTAAACTCGAACCAATAGCCAGCATAAAAGGTGTAAACCGACAAATAAGTAATCAAGGAACAAAAATCAAGAGCATAACCAAAGAATATAAACAAAGAATACAAAATGAACAACTAAGAACGAAAACAAAGAACACAAAAAATGGACACGAAACGAAAGCAAATGAAAACAACAAACTAAGCTAAACCAACCAACGAATAATCTCCTAAAGCTCAATGTATCTGATGATGGCGACTGACACTTTCTATTCAGTTGCTAAATAAACAACCAACAATCACAAAATAGCGTGTCGTAGTGATGAGTAAATATTGATTTCGCGGAATATGAGTTCGTATGTCAACATAATAACAGGAGAAACTAAATAAGAATACCTATTATTACTCTAAATAGATATAAAATTATTGATCTTAATTGTGTTTTCCATCGTAATTAATTGAATAATAGATTGAGATATTCGAACAAATCAATTTTAAATAATGTAGTAAAATGTTTTACTTTCTAACGTAATTAATTACGTGAGTGTATCGGTAGTGTTTACATTTTACCCATGGAACCGCAGACACGAATTCTTAATTTTAGTTCAGAAGACATAATAAAGTTCAACAAAAGTATTATTCAAATAAAATCTTTCGAAATTCACTGCGTTACGTGTTCAAAATGTTAATCTAATTTAGTTCTCGTATTAAAATAACAATTATTCAAGAGTGAACCTTATTTCCAATTGA
Organism: Uropetala carovei; assembly: GCA_036926305.1. Lineage (NCBI taxonomy): Eukaryota > Metazoa > Arthropoda > Insecta > Odonata > Petaluridae > Uropetala > Uropetala carovei. The sequence goes on along the minus strand of JAXCHB010000101.1, from coordinate 1,818,222 downwards.
TGACATTCTCTTTTAATTCAAAACGATATGTATTATAAATTACAAAAAAGTATCTAATTATTATTGAAACGCAAAATGGATGAGCATAGGAAAAAACTTGCGTGTTAGCATGAAATACTCAATTCCGTTTTTATTGATAAACTGTTTCCATGATAAACAAACACCTTAACGACCCGTGTTTTTAAATAAAATCAACATAAAACAAAACACAAAAACTTTAACGTAGTAATTGAATTATATATCTTCAGTAATTTTCACTTAAACAAAATATGAAATAAAATAAGACAAAAGGCATATAAAAACAATTTAACTTATATCCAAACATACCTATAATGCGAATGACACGATTACAGAAAAAGAAACAGTTCACTAATGTTTATTCGCAGAATTAACCTGTGTATAGAAGACCATAGATAATGAACGAAAAACATACAATCAAATCAGAAGATATTAAATGAGTATTTCATCAACTATTTCTACGTTTACGACATGTTTATAGTTCAAACGTAATTTGTTTACATCGGTTGCTAAGTATATCCAAATGCTGAGCAATAATGAAAAATAAGATTTTCCCTTCAATTCGTCTTATTTGATATGTAAGCCCCTCTTTTAAAAAATTATTCCAAAAGAGGAGATAATTTACCGCAAAAAAGTCTGCGAGAGCATATGTCTGCGATATATATGCAAGGAGTCAAAAAAATTCGAGAAATTTACGAAAAAATTTTAAATGGAGATCCCATATATAAACGAAAATATTTTATTATAATTAAATAGTACACCGAATCGGTTTAAAAACCTTACTACACCACCGTACACATGATAACGGTTGATATGACACCTTCCTCTTTTTTCTGCGTGTTGTAGTTTCTGAGCCTTAGTAGAACATACATACAAAACACCTTACTTTATAGATATGTATAGGTGAGCCCTGTGGTGTGTTTCATCACTAGCGTGGAGTAAATTCACCTAAACCGGTGTATTTTCCTTTTTAAAAAACACTTTTATGGTTATTAGGAGGTTTCTCGATTCGTCTTCTTTGATACGATGTCTTATATATGTGCAGGTGAGGATGATTTCCTCTCCGATCACAGCCCTAGCCCCAGCCCAAGTGAGGTGGGAGGTTTGGTAGACACCAGAAGAAAGAACCATCACATCAAGCCCAAACTGAGGGCTGGAAGCATTAGCAAGCAGCAGCCTAGGATTAGGCGAGGGGTAGTAAGACATGACATGATAAATGGTGACGATGATGATGATGAGGAGGAAGAAGAAGAGGCAGAAGAGGAGGAGGAAGAAGAAGAGGAAGAAGACGAAGAGGAAGAGTTGTATGAGGAGATAACTAGACGGAAACGCAGTCAGCGAGGATATCCGGTTCCATTGCACCACCAAAGGTCTAGCAGGAACAGGTCTAGATCACCCGTGCAGAGGCAGCAAGGTGACAGGAAACGAAATCCGTCAAGGAGGAGCCAGGTAGCAGTTTCACCTCAGATAAGCAGCTTCCTTGACATGACATTCTGGAAGAGGTGAGCAAATTTCACACAACGTTCTGAATTCATTTACTTTTTAGCTTGTTTATGGTAAAAAAATTATCGAGTAAGCAGTAAACTCCTGTTATCATCCCAATCATATCTTAATTTGAATATTAATTTGAAGCAAATTTAGGAATGGTTATCACGTTTTTGCACATACATTTTCTGTTTTTATTTTTACATTTGTTATTATGGTTATATTTATGGTTTTAGTCAAAAATTACTTATAATAATTGAAAACATCAATATGGTGGCCCCCATAAGTAAGCTGCAATTTTGGTTTAATGTGTATTTTTTAATTGTATCTTCGTTCAGGGTGAAGGTGATTGAAAAAAGTTTTTAATATAGAAATCGCCACAACCCAACCATTATTTTGAAACCCTGACATGCGACAATTGCACCATAACAATTACATTTTGCGTGCATATTAAAACGGGTGCCTTAAATGGAACCTATCCCTCAGTCTCGGTTTGCAAGGTAAATAGGCTTGCAAGCTTTGTTTGAACAATTACCTTTTGCGTAAAAGTTTAATGGGTGCCTTAAATGGAACCTATCTCTCAGTCCCAGTTTGCAGGCTAAATAGGCTTGCAGGCGAACTCCACGAAGGCAGCATTTTCTGGCATTATTTTCGCATAATCTCACAGGAATTTCCTTAAATAATTCATTACAAATGTTGAATATGAATTTCCAATATAAAGTGTCTTTTATACCGCATTAATTAATTTTTAAAATGTTTCTGAAGCCCTAGTTAACAATCGGTTGGCAAAGTTGATATTACCGTATCTGCCCGAATAGAAGCCGACCCCCCAAAAATTTCCACAATTTTTTGGCAAAAACGTAAATTTCGTAGATTTTATGCTGAAGTATGCTGGGCATTCATGCACGGCTTAGAATACATTATTCGAGATCGAAGAAATGTGTAGGAAATGGTTTAGTTGTTGACATTTTGAAATATTACTCCAATTAATAATTTTGCGTTGCTGAATAATGTTCCATATTCAGTGACAATAATTTCATTCATCTTCATTTTCACAAAAGGTCAAATATAGTAACAGCGATCTCACCAAGATATTTTTTCATCCATGTCTATTTCCAATGAAATTAGCATTTACATTGCCTTAAGAAATTGCATTTTTATAATTATACATGTTCCATGTAAAGTTTTACCGAAATTCAAACAGTTGAGCGTTCAAAGCCGTCAACGCATTTTGCATAATTGTCAATTTACGCAAGCGATCTCGCCAAGATATTTTTTCATCCAAGTCTATTTCCAATGAAATTAGCCTATATATTGCCTTAAGAAACTGAATTTTAATAATTATACACGTTCCATGTAAAGTTTTACCAAAATTCAAACAGTTGAGCGTTCAAAGCCGTCAACGCATTTTGCATAATCGTCAATTTACGCAAGCGATCTCGCCAAGATATTTTTTCATCCAAGTCTATTTCCAATGAAATTAGCCTATATATTGCCTTAAGAAACTGAATTTTAATAATTATACACGTTCCATGTAAAGTTTTACCGAAATTCAAACAGTTGAGCGTTCAAAGCCGTCAACGCATTTTGCGTATTCATCAATTTACGCAAGCGATCTAGCCAAGATATTTTTTCATCCAAGTCTATTTCCAATGAAATTAGCCTATATATTGCCTTAAGAAGCTGAATTTTAATAATTATACACATTCCATGTAAAGTTTTACCGAAATTCAAACAGTTGAACATTCAAAGCCATCAACGCATTTTGCGTAATCGTCAGTTTACGCAAGCGATCTCGCCAAGATATTTTTATATATATTCATAGTAGGTCAAATATTTACTTTACGAAAAATATAGTACTATCATTTGAACACGAAGGCAATGGGAGACTTCGAGATTTAACCATAGCCCAAAATTTCCTCGGACTCGCATTTAAGCCGAGGGGTGATTTTTCATGATATATTTTGACAAAAAACATCGGCTTGTATTTGGGCAGATACGGTAAATCTAACAACCGGGTCTCGCAAACCAGTGCGAACCGGTCCCAACTCACCACTGGTAGTACCTCATAAAGTTCAACTAAATACAGTACACAAAGTATTATAGGACTTTCCATATTTACTTATATATAAGCTGCAGCATTTTATTTCCAAATTTTACAAAATGAAGATGCAGCTTACATGGGAGGACGAAAATGATAAAAGTCTAGAATATGAGATAATCATTAAATGTTGCTATAACTGCTATGTGGCTCTCATGATTCAGTTTGCAGTATGTGACATCTAATGAATATATTGCTGATCAGTTTCAGACAATTCCACAAAATATTGTATTACCGTATTTACTCGTGTAAGCCGTGCCCCCGTGTATCCCCCGCACCCCGGTTTTTGGGCCGGCTATAGGGGAAAAAATTTATTTGAGCTGAAAAGGGGTTTTTTAAATCACCAATTCCTATTCCTCAAAAATGCTATGCTCAAGCATCTTCACACTCCTACGTGATGAATTTATTGGGTGATCTGTAGTATCAGTACTAGCAGAAATCTCCTCGATACTCCTCTTTTGTTAAACACTTAACTGTTTTTGTCGTCATATTGGTCACGTTCTGCAGAAATTGCTCTGGGAGCAATCAGCGATCGTTCTGCTATACGTAATTTTCCAGCCATATGGTCACTGATTGCTACCGTAGTGGTCGTCATTTTTTTGGCGAACTAAAATTATGATCGGTGATCATTCAATGATCACCACGGCGGCCATGGCTTTCATAGACATATCAGTGAATAAAGGAAGCATGCCATATCTGGTAGGCGTTGTCTGCCATGAGCACAAAACCCCCACCAACCCAAACTGGTCACGCATGCGCCGTGGCCTCCGTGACAGTTGCAGCAGAAGACTTCATCGAGTTTGGGGAGCACCCGTTAATAAACTTAAAACTCATTTAAAATTTTTATACAGTGAATGAAAATGACTAAATATACCGAAATTTGGAAATAGAATAATAGATGCGGCATGGGTGCTAGCTTAACGTATATTTGTTTACAGACACGACATTTTAGGCAAAAAGGTGCGCGGCAAATAAAAGAATTCGTGTAAGACACGCACCCCCTTTTTTCGCCGGTGTTTTGGGAGAAAAGGTGCGTGGCTTACACGAGTAAATACGGTATTATAATAATTTTATTTATATATATTGTCGCCTTACGTACTCAACTCAACAATGGGGTCCCAGTTGGGAGCCAAATGTCGCTTTACGTAAGCGACAAAAAACTTGTCCCCGATGCAAACGTTAAATGGGGATTCCACTGTATATGGAAAAACGGCATTCAACATTCGACAGTTCGAGATTCAACCACGTTTTCAGGAACGCATCCCCATCAAAACTCGGGAGTCACCTGTATATATTTTATATATATAAACATTATATCATTATATCATTCTTACAGAGGAGGATATAGCCCAAACTACTATAGATGAAGAGCTGAAATTTTCAGAAATTGTAGATGGCATGGAGAAACCGACAGAAAAAATCGAAAATTAGAACAATGTATATTTTCTTGGCCGTTAAAAATTATAAACATTTAAACAAACATTTCATGGTTTAGGTACTTCTAAATGTGCTACAATGCTGGAATTTTTTCTAATGGTAGAATTTACCAAATAATGAAAACAGGATTATAGAAATTTGTTAATGTTTATTTATTCTACCATTAAAAATTCATAAATATTAAACAATTTGACATGTTATGGATTTTCAGTAGAGCTAGGGAGCTGAAATTTTTGAGAAAATTAGGGAATAGTGTTCCAGCAGTAAATAACATTGAAAATTATAATGAAGTTTTCTATTATGGCTGTTAAAAATTCATAAATTTTAAACAATTAAATTTATATAAATGCACTTCTAGAGGTGCTACATCATGAAATTTTGCAGAAATGTGAGGTATTCGTAACAAATGATGAAAACCTATAAAATTTTTATAATTATAAAGTTTAGGGGTTGTTTTTATTCCGATATTTTCCATAAAGAAAAACGTAAATCGGTACAGAGGTGCAAACTTTTGCGTTTAAAAATTATTTGTCTGTTCTTACTCTTTATATTAAGATGAGGGAAAATGCTTGCATAATGCAAGCACACATTAACTAGTATATATATATATGTATATATATATACACATATATACATACATACACATATATACACAGTAAAACTCATTTATAACAATCACGTCTAAAATGAAATCTTGGTTATAACGAAGAAATGTCTCTGTTCCTTGGTCTTCTCCATAAGGGCATTGGTTAAATTTCTCGGATGTTTGGTCCCGTGGCGAGCAAAGCGATAAGTAATGAATAGTTTCTGCCCGTTTACTGCGCACATGTTGGTAGAGAGGTCTGGAAACCGTGCTGACCTTCTCTCCTTCCTCTCTCTACCCCTTCCATACGAATTTCCACGTTCCCTTTGTTTTGAAATTTTTATGTAAATTAATGACCATAATAATAATATTAATTGGTAATTTAAAAAATCGTATGTAATAGCAATTGAACATTTTACACGCCGCAAAGTTGATAAGCATCTCTTTGCATATGTAAGTACATCATTGAAGTCTACTCACTGCAGATGCCGTAAAAGCTGTGTTATCCTGCTATCTTGGGGACTGTGGATAACCGATTAAGATAAATAGCTGATTAGGGGAGCCTTTTTCGGTTTTGACATCGCAAATTTAGCAATAACGAAACAAAATTGTACTTAGGTTCACTATCGTACTCTCCAAACATAACTATGCATGAGGTTCGCATTTTCCATTTTAATTCTTTCACACGTAGTTAGATCTAGATATTTACCCATTCTTATTTCATACGTTGCTACGCTTACATGCAAAACAAAAAGACACTTGAAAAGTTTAGGATGTCTGGAAAGTTTGGTATGACAATGAACCTGTTCCCAAAATTGAATTTATTGCATTATATCTTTCTTATTTATCTTTATTTACTCTATTAGAAAAGGACAAAATTATTTAATTCTTGTGAACGTTTCTGTGAAAACCAGTCTTGTAAATTTTATACAGTTCCACCATTATTGGCTTATGAAGCATATGACGTTTATTAATTGATTTACTCGTCTCAGAAGAGGACACAAATTTCATTAATTTAGCCTTATGAGCCGTGATACCATAGGGCGTGGAAGATCCGATGTTGAATTCTTTTTCTATGGCTGCTCTACTTTCTCCTTTTCCATTCATTTGGTCAACTCCAGCTTTTGTGTTAGCATTAAAACAACTTTCTCTTCTGTCCCTTGCTTTTAGGTATTTATTTGGATGCCATATTCAGTGGATGGGTAATTTTTTTAATAATAAAAAGCGATAAAACTGGATATTGCGGAAGTAGACCAAAACATCTAGACGATGCAAATGGCTTACGTAAACAAAAATGCCATGCTCACTCGGGGCCCTAGAAGTATACGGAGTAAATACGTAATTCATATATAATATTTTAAGAAATTTTAAAGTGGAAATTGTGGTATTACACAAATACAATTCATAAAAAAATACAAAATGAATTTCATTTGTGTAATTGCCGGTGTTCAAGGGTGGCGGGTTTCTAAATAGCTGGATAGCACAGCTTTTACTGTATGTGTCTACGTATTATATGGGATGATAAGTCAAAAACCATGTTTTTCGTATATAACGAAGTCAAGCTTATATCGAAGCATTGAGTCGGTCCCGTCAATTACATAATAAACGACTTTTACTCTATATCTATTTACTATAAGGGGAATTTAATAACGATTTTTAGTTTGTTATTATGTTTTAGGCCTAATTGCAAGTTTTCTTTTATTTGCATTCCCTAGTTCACTATTTTTTAGACCACCTAGTAGAAAAATGAGATGCAACTTAAATGCAAGTAAATACCATAAAGTTTCTAATTCATATTTTAGTAAACATCCATACTGATGATTTATGATAACACTATTTACCAGTGTGAGGACCAACATTTAAAGTATAGAATTTATGTTTGAATAAAAAAATGGATAGAAACGCACATAGAATCATCTAACCAAATCTCATTTTTAATTGACAGGGAGGAAGTATGCTGTGGAATCATATTCAAAGGCCCAAACAAAGAGGTGATTATAGATCCCAGATTCCTTAAACCCTGCATTGGCTGCCGCAAGCCTCTGCAGATGGAAAATTCAAGCAGCATGCAGTCTGCACCATTGGCATCAGCAGCTACCAACTCAGCCCCTGTGCAAACTCCGCCACCTGCTCTTTATCCTCCCAATCCATCCCGAGGAGTATCAGCCTCTGCAACATCTTCGCAGAATGGAGGTCTGTCAGGCTCAAATAACAATGCAGGAAATAAGCAATCGTCGACCAAATCATTCAGCGATTCTTCATCAGATTCAGGCTATGATGAATCTTCAAATCCTGGTGCAGAAGGGAGTGGGGTGAATGCTAATCGTCGACCTTCTACAGGGGTCATTGTCTCTGCGGGTGAGGTCAGTTCTAGGAATGTTGTTGGTTCAGATTTGGGAGATGTTTCTTATTCCCCAGCTATTAAAGTAGCTGCTCCGTTGAATTTCATCCCAAAGGGTAGGCCCTCACCCGGAGAAGGAACAATTCCTAATCATGATTAACGTTAGCCCCCCTTTTACTGTTGTCACATAATTTCCCCTACCATTGATTCTATATGCCATACCACCCCCCTAGTTATTTGTAATTTATTGAAGAAATCACTCACTCAATCTTATTCCATCACCTGACTCCATGTACTCTCCGTTGGACCATTCACTCACTGCCAATGGGAGTTTGCTATCCATCCACATATCTGATAGCACTCTGTTTCTCAACCTTGTAACTCCTTGAGTTGAAATAGTAGTGATATTAAGACTAGGATGGGGCAATGAAAGCCCACCAATCACCATCGGGTCCAAAAACTATGCAATCGATTTTATAAAAATCCTAATAAAGGATTATATTTAATCTCTTTTTTCCAAATTGTGGCAAAGTGATCAAATTTGCCTTTTTAAAGAAAAATTCGTTCTTTTTGCATTTTTTACATTTTGGCTGCATTTTTAAAAGAAACTTGTTTTGAGTCTGATTTTCCTCTTTACGTCAACTGTTATAGAATTAAAGGCGTAGATTTGGCACTCACAGTGCCTGTTTTTGCCCACCTTCTTGGGTAAGAAAATTGAGGAAATTCGGCCAGCAATAAGTTATCCTCTTCCTTCCACGTTGTGTAATTATAATCTCTTCGCTCACATTGTGTATGATGTGGGTAGAAGGATGTTGTTTATCCCACCTCACAATTACCATATCACCCGAATTGGGTTAGCTGTTCAAAGGTTCATGGCAGGCTAAGGTGCTGAGTATTTTTGAGTCTGTTAGGTCTTTTGGAGATGACGATTGCTGAAATTCTTGCCATACTAAGTTGTTCATCGCTAATGCAAACTAGGGGACGTCAAATTTCATTTGGCATCTACCATAGCATTGGATAAATCGAGGCTTCTGTATCGTAAAGCGTAATCGACTGCCTGAATGTAATGCTATGATCCTGGTGTGATGTAGTGAAAAAAGTTAATTTTTTTGGAGTTCTGAGTCTGGTTTTCTAGTCTGGGTGGGTCAGCAGCTATTTGGTGAATTTTGTATGTGAAAGTCATATTACCTTAAAGAGGACCTTAGGCCCAACAATTGCTCTCTTTCTCTCTGTATTAATTCTTGTATTGAGTCTATGGATCTAAGATCAGCTTGTTTTACACCTTCATAGTTATACTCAAATGCTGAGCAGGGCATATGGCTTTCATATTTTAATAAATAACTTCATCGGTGTGTTTTGCACAAATGTTTTTCTTGGCAGAGCTTAGGGCAAAAATGCTCGTTGCTTCTGAGAAGGTAATTTTTTTGCCAATATTCGTACCATCTTATTTTGTCAAGACCAGCCACAAAATTGAATGTAGTCTTGTTATTTGTCCAAAACTAGCCTTATTCTTCCCATATCTCATGGTTGTGAGAAATTTACTCATCCTTGTGGAAATAATAACAGAAAAAGGAATGCACAGTTAAATGAGTGAAGAATTGCCATGGGCTGACTGTAAGAGAAGTCTGTGTGCAAAAAAATATAACGTCATATAAGGACTATGTTCTGCAGTCTTTTTGACTGATTTGTGGGCATTATATGACGTGTTCTTCACAATATTTAGGAGTTGTTAATTGCAGCCTAATTTTATTATAGTTACTTCCAGAATGCTGAAAATTTTTGTTGAAAAGTGTCATCACTTTTCTTCACTTTTTATCAAAGTAGCTGTGTTTTTTCTCAAAGCACATGTTAGCAAGGGCAACATGGAGGTCTTATTATCTCATTACCCTTTTTTCCTGTGCTATTTTCACCAGGTTTTATAAGCTCTAGTGCCTGTGAAGGGGCAAAATAATTAGCAATAATTATAATATAAAACTATTAAGAAAATTGATTCCTTGGGAGTTGTTTATTAGTAAGTGGCGTATATTAGTGATTTTATGCAATGACGTTAAATGAACCTTTTGAGAAAATAATGTGTGCAATTTTTCTGAGTTTTACATGTCCGAGATGATGTTTCACCTTATCTATCCTTTGTTCTAATCTCCCTTTTCTCCGTCCACCTATACCTAAACCTTATAAAGAGTCCCTTGTACTTATTGAATGCTAGAAACATCATCCTAATATGTAAAAGATAATTTATTATATGCAATGAGATTTAATGATTGAGAGATGTCTTTTAATTGCTGCATTTGAATTGCTCTGTAATGATCATTCTAGTCTCAGATAAAGTACCTTTATTATAAAACTACTCATTCTCAAAAATGGATGTATACCTGATACTACATGCAAAATTTACCAGTTGTTTTTATTTGGAGAGGAAACTCGCAGTTTTTGAGTTATGGTCATTTATTACCAACAAATACATAAAAGTACCTTTTTGGCGCGAGGTTCAATTAATATATTTTTAGCTTTATCGTCCTCCACCCCCTTTGAATTTCTCATTAATTCTCGAATCTCTTTATTTTTTGTTAGTCAGAAATATAAATGCACGTTTATCTCTGTGCATATTGTACAGCTGTCTTTAGATTTCTGCGAGTTAGGTATTATTTTTACCCGTACATTTCTTTTGTGTTGGTGAGTGCAATGCTACATGTAACACTTGATTAAGGAAACTCTTCTTGTGTGAGGGAGGAAGAGATGACACTTGTGATTTTCAATTGCTTTTTTAGCATGGAACTTTGCTTTGTGGAATGGTTAATTTCCATTTGTTGGGGGAGAGTGCCTCGTTCATAGCTTTGTATGATTTCGACTCAGCTTAGAGAACTAAAGTTCACTTCTACCTCTCAGCTCCTTCCTCTGTTCATTGTGATCTCAAGAGTTGAAAGTTTGACATAATATGTGCAGCTTTTATTTTTAAGTTGCCCTCCTGTAATGTGTGCATAGTATAATTGAAATAGACATTGTCGCATTCTTTTGTGGTATTTAGTGAGTGTGTTGAAAATGCGGGTGATGAGTGAATGTTCTAAGTCTCAAACATTTTATTATAAAGATTTTCTCCCATTAATGTGTTTTTAGAAATATTGGTGTATTTTTATTTAAGAACATTCCAGTATTACAGATTCACTGGCTCAACATTTACAGAAACATAATCATGTCACTAAGTTGATTTTTTTGTACCTTAAAACATTCTGTTGTAATACAAATGAATTGCCTTCAGTATTCATTTTTCAGCATTAAACATCTATAGTAAGGCTATCATAACTTCCTGTAGTGAATGTAATCTCACAATCTAGTATTTTTCTCTCTGGAACTTAATACGAAATGGTTGTTCATCCTTTACTTTACATTTTTCACCTAGTCTAAAGTTTTTGTCACAAGTTAATTGGTCATAAGCAAAAGTAATTACTTCTAAGGGAAATGGGCCATTTACTCTTGTAATCCTGCTAGATTTCATTGCTTAGTTTTTTCTTTTTGGACGATAGGTCTCCCTCAGAATGTCTCTTTAGTTTCTATAGATTTTGATGTGCATTATTTCCCATTAAACGCACACTCATAAAAGCACATTGGCCAACTCCTATTTTTAGGGGTCCCCAGTGTTCTCAGCCATTTGATCTCAGGTTTACTTGCCCGTGGTATTTGAGAATGCAAAATGAACGTTTGACAGTTAAGAATAATTAACGAGCCTTAAAAAAAGTGACCACAGAGTGATCTTCCTTATTTTGAGTGTTGTAACAATGTGTTACTGGCACTGAAATTTTGAAGAGAATTTGACTGGTTCCTCTTGTTCATATATTTTTTAAAAAAGTCTGTAGCATCTGGTTTGATTTTTTTATGTTTGAGATGTTGCAAATGTCTGAAAAATGGATATGCAGGGATAATTATGAAGATTGTGAGAAGAGTGCTCAAAATGAATGGTGTGATAATGTGGGATTTGCTGTCTTTCCTTCCCATTTGGTTATTCAATCAATTTGTGAATATCTAATTAATTGGATTTTATTTTATTATTATTGTAAGTTGGTTTCCTTGTCGATATTTTTTTAAAGGAAAGGCATGAATTAAAGGCAGTGAATTTTCAAGATGTCAAATGAAATTTATTTATGAAATAATTTGTATAAAAACATTGGAATATCTGTGCGCTTGGGAGTCATTTGCTCCAGATGAAGTTGGTGCATTGTTTTGTTGGTGCATTGAAGCCTCATAACGAGTGTTGCATACTGGTCATATGGCCCAATTTCACTTTTTAAAATGTTAAACGATGAACACAGTGTTCGATAAATTTTAATTGTTTTGTTTTTCTCAGCAAAAGGAACAATGAAATGAAATTGGAGACAATTGCCATGAGGATGGTTTTTGCTTATCATTTTTTAAAATATCTTTCTAATATTTGTGTGCTTTTGGTTAGATGGTAACTAGTGTGAAAGCATTCCCAAGCCATAACCAATGGCTCTGTTGTGCAAATGTGATTAGGATGCAGTTGTTATGTGTGCGAGTGTTCAATAACATTTGAAAATACTGAAGATTATGCGACCTTGTGGCAGAAAAAGGAGAAAAAATTCAGATCCAGAGATGGTTTTGGGTATTAAATAGGAGGAAGACCAGTATTAATAACTGTTTTTAAACTTTTCAACATGGCAAGTGATATTTCCATGCCTTTGTGAATCAAATCTCCAAACACTGCCATTATTGTGTGTAAGTGTGCATATGTGTGGAAGTGAGTGGGTTCACTGCCCTTTTCAGGGCTCTGGCTCACTTGCTCATGTCTTTCTGTCTTGTCTGTGTTTGTAGTAAATGGTTACCTATTTGAATGGTAGCCTGTTTGAAGAAATGATTTATCAAATATGAATAATATAACAATAATATAGTATTCAATAAACTCTCTGTTCTCAAAATAAGAAGAGTTCTTACTGTATGCATGTTATTAGTTAATTCCTCACTGGATTATTTTTTTCACTTTTAGCTTAATGTTATTGCCTCCCATTTAGAATCGTCATAGTGTTTCCATATTTCTGTTGATTATTTCATTAATATTTTTATAGATTAAGAAATTATTACTTGATGGTTTTAGTTTCTTTGGCCATCAGTTTACAAGGTCTGATTTTGGTTAACTCTTAATAATGTTGTATTATTACTATCATTTTTTGTGCTGCTATTGTTATAAATACTGATAAATGGTGTATAACTGCAATGATCCAAGCCTTATGTATCAATAATTATCCCAATATATAACCCCTTCGAAATTCCAGTTTTTACTATGTTACATTATCACAAATATTTCAGCAGCCAAAGTTGAGACAATACCATATTATTAAGATGTAGAAACCACATAAATACTGTAAAACTTTCACAAGCTTCATCATTGGCATCTTTAGGCATAGTATAGTACTTCACAAATTTATTTATCTATCATTATGCTATCATCTTTTTACCACGTTCTCTTTGTTCATTGAATTGAAATACAAATATTTTTCAGGTATATCTGCTTAAGGTATACCCTTTGTACAGAAATTGGGTTTTTACAATGACTTTTGTCATGGAATTTTAATTTCTCAGAGTCCAATACTAACATTAGTGTTTTCTCATAAGTATTATTGTTACTGAGAGAACTTAGTTTAGAAATTAGAAGTATTTATTCAGTGCTTTCATGTATCACTTGTGTTTCAATTAAATTTTGGTAGTGCGGTATTTAATATTTCTAATCCTTTTCTAAATTAAAACATACCCTCAGGCTATTGCTTTCAACTATTTATTAGGGTTTTATTACATAAAATTAGCAATAATGCAATCAGTATGTTTATTGTGCTAGCAACAGAGTAAAGTTCTATTCAGAAAGATTCGAAACTTGGTTCAGTAGCATAGTCCACTGATTATTGTACAAATGAAAGGCTAAGAAAAGAAGGTAACTTAATGAATACATATGTAAAAAAACAAATGTATTTCATAAAAAATTGCTCGTTTTCTTAAGTTTTTGTAAGCAATGTGCTACATCATTTTGAAAATGGTAAAACATTTGGTGGGTTTTATGATTATAGCATTCATTTTATGCTTAACAGAATATTTGGTAGGTTATATCAGATTCTCTGTATATTTGGAGTTTTTCTTTTATTTAATCATAAATGTTGCATTAAAGTAGTAAAACCAGTGTCATTTCCCAGTACAGGAGCAAAGTTAAAATTTAATTTTAATTAAATGTGAGTTATTTAGCTGACATTGTGGCTTGGAGCTAACCTACATCACCTAGTAATATAACTGCTATGATAATTTCATATATGTGCTTTAAAATAAACTTCCAGAAGTAAGGCTGTTGGTGGATATGGTACAATGAAATGAAGTGAAATTATTTGTAAAATTTAACCTGATTTTTATTTTCCATTGGCCAGAGTGAGATGAAATAGCATCATTCAATATTAGAGATTTCTAATCAGTTTGTATAGATGATAATTATACATTTCTCAGTCTGTTGTTAAGTTTGATAAGTAATACCTACATATTAATATATGTTGAATATAAAAAAATAAATGATATTGCATATACCTAAGTGGGTTTATGCTTTAGAGATAAACTTGGAATGTCTCAATATTGATGTGAGAACATAACCAGATTCTTTTGGCTCACTTTGGATTGTCTTGCATTCTGAATTTACTTATTTTTGCCTCCTGTCTGTAGTAAAACCTCACATTAACCCCATGTTCACACTTGTTGAGTTGAGCAGAATTTTATAACCTATTAAAAAATCTTAATTTAAAATATTCATTATTTTTCCTTCCTTGCAATCAACATTAACTTCTAAAATTCGCCTTTAATTTGTCAATTAAAACTCATTTTATACAAAGAGGTATTTAAATATTTCACATTATTGTGTGCTGTTTTCAGTTAACAATTTTCTAACATGAAGACCATGTATCAATAAGTTGGCTAATAATACAAGCTTTATTTTTAAATGAATTATGAATCAATAATAATACAGTTTGAGTATATCTGCCTGTGTTGCTCCAAATTATACTTAACATTTATTTTTTGTGGAAAGTGCTCACAAGTTCTGCAAGATGAATTTATATTTTAGAAACTAAAGTTAGAATTATGGAAAGTGTGCTAAGGTCAAGTTTGTTCTGTTCAAAAATGGTTTCAACATCAGAATATGAAAATCTATTAACAACCTGACCATTGAATCTACATAAATAAAAGTAGGCCTTGAAAGTTTCCCTTAGATAAGGTTCTTGAATATCCAATATCAATAGTAAATTGTTAATTTTACCTAGCATTCTAAGTAATGGTTGGGATAAAGACAAAGTGTATGGTAAAATTACTGCTTTAAAATGATATATTTTCTTGATTACTCAATCTTAAATGTTCATCATATGATTTCAAGCAAGATCATTTAATCTATTTTGAACTCGTTAAATTTATAATGTAATTATTCCTGTAACCTTGTAATAACTGCCTTTAAGCTGGAAATTTATTGATGCATTTGAATGCTATATAAAACCTTCAAAATGTAGCCACTATATAGCACTACTATTCTTAGAATAGCAAATCCATATAAGTGAGAAGTCTGTTGATTACTTAAGAGTTAAGTATTTCTTCAGTGCAATCCACAACTGTTATGCTAAAAATAACTCACCGTCACTTTTGCTGCTAATATCGTTTTATTATAGTTAATATTATTTGTTCACTTACAAAATATCACAAAACCAAAACTTAGGTCACATCCCCATGAATTAAGAGATTTCCAATTTATAGAAAACATGAAATATTTACCCTAGACTTGTTACTGTGACAGGTTTGTACAAGAAACTGTACAACAGCATGTGTCATGGAAACATTTTTAAAAGTCAAAATTAATAAATTTTCCAAAACAATATAGGCAATGGCATTTTAAAGAAATGTATTTAGCATTTTAAATTTAATAAATTATGTATATAGCTATAACAATATTAGTTGTTTTGATTCTTGAGTAATAGTAGGCGCATGTAGTGTAGATCTTACGCATTTTATTTAAATTTTTAACGAAACTATCATCACCTTTTGATCTTCGCGGTAAATTTTAAAATGTGTATGACTTCAACCATGTATATGATAAAAATCTCATTAAACTCGGTTAAGCTTTTCGAAAATGCCGCCGTTTTTACTATATCGAGATGATGTATATTAGAATGCATGGTACTAGTAATAGAGAACATTCTAATAAATAAACGATATAGACACGCAATACTACGCTGAGAACTCGTGCTACATTGTTATTGCGTAAACCTTCAGTCATCCGCATGCGCTGTGACTACGGAATGCACGATTCTGTTTTTATCGCTTTCCAGCAAGCGCCTTTAGCAGCCGGCGTTTCTCAGTACACTCGGCTGCACCTGTGAAGCAGACCGCGGAATCGATTCTGTTCCGGCAGGAACAAGAGAGTGATTCACAAGGAATTACCGTCAGTCTCTGATGGACGATACATGTCAAGGTTCGTAGTGAGTGACTAAATTTATGTATTTCTCACTAGCTGTTATTCGACCAAAAATAATTAGCCATTCGGGAACAGTTTAATAAAATGAATGCGCTTGCAGCAATTCGTCCTATAGTCGTTTATAGTACGTTCTGGCGGCAAAAAACAAAACCTCGATGAATAAGTGGAAAAACCATCGTGTAATGTTATTTTTAATTAATTTCTCCAGGAATAGGCTGATTGTTTATATTTCGCGATTACGTTATATTTTTAAAATTGCTCGTTTCCCTAACATAAGAGTATTTGTTCGTTCATATGTATTGAGTTTCACGATCCGGTCTTGTTGCAAAGTTGTTGATTGTATATTTTTTAAAAATTTAATGGAATGTTTATTATAAACTTGAAAAATTTTAATCGCTCATGTGTTTATGTTAAGTATTCTTAATGATCGAAGGGCAAATGTTTTGTTATCAATTTACTGATTCCAGTACTGATATGTAGAGGTTTCGCTGAAATTTCGTGAAATTGCCTCGTATATTATTTTAATTTTTTGTAAAAGTTTATTTATGAGAAAAAGAGGAATTTTTCATTTAATTAATACTTACAGAGTTAAAAATCGTATAATTTCATGTTTCGAAATAAACAATAGTTTATGCTCTTCAATCTAGTGGTATCATATGGTCTGAAATTTTGTTTAACCGCTGGTAAAATATCAATTTCATGCACTTCGTTAAATTTCGGTTGATATTTATTTCAACAAAGGAAAAAAGTTTGCTTGTCCGCTCCACCAGTAAATTATTGCTGAAGAATGGATCAATATGCCTGTTCGGAAAGTGTACAGAAAAAATTCACTGTTGACCCAATGAAGCTGCATCAGGAAGGTCGCAATTGAGTAATCATCGTCGATTCCATAGTGTCTACCCATCGCCTTCACTCTATTACACCGGCAGTAAATGCAAGTTGTTTTTCTGTTTGAGGAGGCACGCTCAGGTCGAAGACTTGGCGTGAATCCAAGGAGTTATCGATCCTTATGCTCGTGTGTTTTTCATCAAACAAATTGAGATGAATGTAATTTTTCTTTGGTGTGTTTTAAATTAGTCCTCGTGTTTCGTCTTTGATCCCGTGTGTGTCCATAAGAAATGGATATATGAGTTCCAAACACTTCAGTATTTCTATCCTAAGAGTTTTTAACTCTTGACCTGTAATATAAATATCTGTAGAAATGTTGTGATATTGTTACGATGTAAGGTGATAAAATCATATACAACTAATTCCATTATTTCCACTAATTTCATTACTTTTGGTCGGATTGGACTATAATAGCGACATTTAGAGATCGTCGTTCTGGAAGCTTGCGGGACATTTCGGCGCCAGGAGTCTGAAACAAATTACCGCTCTCTCATGAAGCACCTTTAAAATATTTCCTTACATTTTTCCAAAATCGATCAACGCCCATGTTATTCTACTATCCAAATATATGACCGCGCTATCCTAAATTAAATCGATCATTTTATTTTATCAACTAATTACTATGTAAGTATTACACGAATGTAAATTTAAATAATTTAAATGTACGCATTATAGAAATTATATCTGACCATCTTTACCGACTTGCTTTTTATGTATATTCGTACCAGGTTGAAGACACCAAAAGAATTTTTTTTACTAAAAGAGTCCTTTATATATATTTTATATAAAAAATATGAAACGCCTCTTTTGCTGGCACTAAAAACGCAACATCAAATCCACTTCTATGATCCATGCCATTTATTCTAATATTAGTTTATAAAAAAGACCTTCAGCCGTCTCGTATACTAATGTGGATATTTTGAGGCAATTGACAAAGTGCCTAGGTGAGGGGAATGGATGACTCTGAGGAGATGAGTTAGTATGAACAAAACGATTAAATGTTGCAGGTAACATTTTTGTGTAGCTTAGTCGCATCTTCATTAGCAGTGAATATCAAAAGTGATCGCGATATCTTCATCCCGTTTTTGGCATTGGCGTATTGCAAAGTTTAGTGGTCCTTATCCCCTCTTGAACGCCTTACATGTATAGTTCATCGTTCAATCTGTAATATTAATGGCCCAAAATGTCATCTCGGTGACCTCGTACGGTCAGGGTCACCGGGCTAAAGACTATAGGTAAATCCGCTCCTGCGTTTGGATACTTACTCATTTTGTTATTGTATGTTACGTCAGTAGTTTCCAAAATTAAGTCACCATATGTACATATTATCATTAGCGCCTAAAATATGCATATAAGATCAAACACATTACCGGTTTTTTATTGTGCACTTTTGAGTTAAAAATATATCAGAATGTCTTGCCAACTCGATAAGCAAAAACTTTTAACCATGAAATATTTCCTCAAATTCATTTCGGATATGCTTACACATATAAGAATCGTGATAATTGCTGTAACGATCTGTAAATTTTATTTATTTATTTA
This sequence comes from Uropetala carovei, assembly GCA_036926305.1. Classification (NCBI taxonomy): domain Eukaryota; kingdom Metazoa; phylum Arthropoda; class Insecta; order Odonata; family Petaluridae; genus Uropetala; species Uropetala carovei. Next base: position 1,799,333 of record JAXCHB010000101.1, on the reverse strand, counting down.
AAATCTGACCGCCATTATTTTTTTATTTGTCTTTTAAGAGCCCGCCATCACTTATCTAATGCATTGGTGATATAAAAAATATATCCGTTATTTAAAAAATACGAAATAGCATCTGTTCACGCGTCTCTTCTATTTATTATTCCATAAATTCACAGCAAGTATAAGTTACTACACACGAAGATGTCCATTCTGTTTACTCGCAATTGGCGAACCGGAAAGGATTTAACTTTTCGCGTCCTACGCATTTTTCTGCTTCGTCGCAATCTCATTCCACCTCCCGAGCATCCGAGAGCGCTTATCTGTATCAAAAGACATTTCGATATGACCAGAGAACGAAATGCGCAATACTACACACATGTCGACATTGGGGTTCTCCCGTAACGCCCACCACAGTCCTCCGTAAATCGCCCGAAAGTGCAGAAAACGCACGGCTAATTAGTCAAGGTGTCGGAGAAAGCTGGGAGAACGGACGGTTTTCACCGAGAACAAACTTTTGCGCTTGATCAATGGGAAGTCATGATAGAGAAGAGGGGGAACAAAACCCTGAAATATAGGATATGCAGTCAAACTTCTAAAAGTCGAATTTTCCATAATTCGAAGTGAATTCATTTTATAGGACAAAATCTTTTTTCGTGTTATTTTTCTTCTATAGCTCGAATTTTCTATAAGTCGAATATTTTTTTATTTCCCTCGAGGTTCGACCTATAGAAGTTCCACTGTATTTCTATCGGTCCCAGGGATCATGCACAGTTTTTTTTTAAGGGAATCTTCGCTGAAGACCTCTTGCTTTCAAAATATGCCTTTTAACATATGAACCGGGGTATACGATGAATCAACCCAGGGGCGAGCGTATGACGCTGGGTTTTAGAAATGAGAGGAAACCAGCCGGGACGGATCCAGATATTTCCCAAGTGGGGGGGGGGGGGGAAATCACCCCTCCCCCCTCTTGAATCCGCCGCTGCCGACTATCCTATATTTTGAAAATCTCTGCCATCCCTTTCCATTGCTATACAGACTTAATCTGCAGTGTAGTGACAAGGAATTTTGCGCAGAATGAATATAAGGATACTTCCAGTGGAGGATAATGGGGTCGTCCATGAGGGGGGGGGGGAGTCAACCTCATTGCTCCCTCCCCCCTTGGATCCGCTACTGGAATATATGCTAAACGAAACAGTTACTTCGCTTAAATCTAATGTTAAAGTCTCGGAAGAGTTCTAACATCTAAAAGCTATAAATTTTCAAATTACAACAATAATTTCTCGCAAATTTCCGAAAATAAAAAGTTTTCCTCCTCCATCACGTAAAATGCAATCTAATTATTGTGTCTAAGTAGATTTCACCATCACTGATAACTTGTTATATTTAGATTCGTTAATAATATCATTAGAATATTTTAAACAATATCCTCCAACCAGTGCCTCCAGCGGAAAAAGTACCAACTGCTCCACAAAACGCACTGCGCGGAAACCAATTATTTCGTAAAAGGAATTTTCGAAGTGTATTTTTTTTTGTTAAACAAAAGTGGAACGAACTCGAGCAGGAAAGTGACGGGCGGAGACGGAATAAGCTATGTTAAAAAAAAATCTGAAGAAAAGGATGTAGAATGGGAGTCGTCTTCCCTTCCGCTGCTTCTATATTTTATTATTCTCATCGATTTGTCGCTTTAATGGTCTCACGTATAAGGTGGAATGGAGACGATGAGGCTGCGACGAAATTCGTTGCTCTTAAGGCAGGCATGTCAAACTCGAAGAGACGTCGGGGCCACATTAAAGCTGTGAAGGGTCGCAGTTGTTTATTGAGGGCCGGATTAGGAGAAATAAACTTTATCTAGAAGGTCGAATCTATGTTTTGCCACTAAAAAGGATAATTTATAAAACGCTCAATTGTAATCCAGTAAATATGAAAAAATCTTGCCTCCTTTTCACAAAGATTGTAGAAAATATCAAACGATTTAGACGAGGCAAAAATTAGCATTCGGTTCGCAGTAAGGTACAGAAAGGGCCGCAATCGGCCTGCGGTCCGCCAGTTTGACATGCCTGCTCTAAGGGCTGGATAAAACTTTAATCCGGCTACACGTTTCCTAGCAACCTTACACAGAATTGAATACAGTAAAGCCTCGATTTACGGAATTTCGCAAGGAATTGAATAATATGTATCGGAATAAAATTCGTAAAACGGAAGTTACATTCGTCGTGACGGAAATTTGCATATAAAAAATGAATACGTGACGTATATTTAAGAAAAAATAAAAAAATAATTATAGTATGTAGTACGGTGAATACATGATATGTGTTTTTTAACAGCCTTTAACTTCACTCCGTACACTGTGCGGGGTACATGTTTCTATCGATTGAAAGCGATCACGTGATATAAAACCGTGAAAAAATTGTTGTGTATTTGTTACATATTATGGTTAAGGTATTTTGTTCCGTAGGGACGTCTCCACTTAATTTATACAGTAATTGGCGTAGGTTATATGGGAAAAGTATGTTTCTTACATAGTTGAACCGAGATATTTTGTTCTGTAGAAACGTATCCACTTATGTATAATGGGATGCAATAGAAAAGTTGGTAAAGATTTACGGAATTTTGATATAGTATACGGAAAAATTTTGAGCAACGTAACCCCTTCCGATAATTGATGGTTTACAGTACTTCATAATACGAATAAGATATTTCATTCCGCATGTGCTGCACATATAAGCGATACTGGTTCTTCTGTCAATAAGAATGAATTTCCTGAGTACACCATTGCATCAATAGTTCTAAACCCTCCGTTGTTCGCAAAAAGTACTGTTGGTAGGATATCCAAAGTCTTTAGAAAAAATCGGTACAACATACATTGTACAAACTTTCTCATATATTAATGCGTCGTTTAGTTATCTTTAGAAAATGAAAATCGTATGAGCCTGTTTTTAGAAAATCCAATTTTTGTTAAAGTTGCCCAGGAATAAACTAGCCTTATTTTCATTCATTGAGAAAAATGAAATACGTAGTATTACTGTAGGTGTATACTCAAGTAAGTACGAAATTTGATCAAAATCGTTAGAGCCGTTTTCGAGAAAATCGGATCGTTGTTAAAAATGCGTAGAATAAACTACTCTTAATTATTGAGCAATGTCAACCATTTCTATGTATACTCTGCTCAGTATGATAAAATGCCTAAGTACGAGATTTCATTCATTTTCGCTCTACCGTCTAGGCTCCAGAGCCAGTAACAGACAGACAGACGGCATTGCGAAAACCACTTTTTCGGATTCAGCGACACCTAAAACGTATATTTCCATAAAAATCTCGAGGTCGAATTTTTTTGCGATAACAATACTTTCTCGATACTTCGTATGAGAAAGTAGAAATTAAGAAGATTTCAAGATTAATTTTAATATTTAGTGAAATATCGGATCCTTAAAGAGCCATATCCGTAAACCAGATCTCCCAAATCTCAAGAAAAACGCGAATGCTGATACAATTCTGAAATTAATCAAATTTTATGATAAGTAATCGTTTGATCTCCTTAAAAAGTACTCAAGAATAGTAATTTGAGAAATAAATACTTATTTTAGGTAACTCCAATGGACATTAAAGGTTATGAAAAACCATATGGGTATTTCGCTTTCAACGCATCCTTTTTCAGTTTAATCGAAAGTTTATTCTAATATAAAAGGAAAATAATATATCAGTATTACTCTTTCTCATGGAAGAGGTTGCTTGAAAGTGTTTGTAATAACTTTTCCTTCCTGTTACTTGGAAATCGTTAAGATTGTTTACACGGAAGTGATTAATGTTGAATGACTACCGACATATATTTACTCTTGGGCGTGACTTGAAAACTTTTTTACGGCGTAAAAAGATAAGCAAACATTCCCCGAATCATCCAAAGTGAGCATAAATTATTATTATTATTCAAAATAAACTAATGCGCATTTGTTTTTTAACGTTATCATGGATATTGGAGATACCTTAGATAGTTAACAATTTTTTCAAGTTTTAGTTCTTAGATGGTCCTGTTTAGCAGTGTAAAAAATCCGCTAATGTAATCGTTGTGCACATCAGTTCGTCCGTCACACTTCCGCATCCGGTGAACTACTTTTACACCATTAAAATTAGTGCAACCAAATTATGAAGGGTTGTTCATGGCCATAAGTTCTTTTCGCTGTTGAAATTTGAACCTAAGGGGTGTAGTTGGAGGCAATAAAAAAAGCCCACCTTTAATATCTGACTCATCAGTTCTTTCCTCACTTGTTTTCATCCACAAGACGAGTTCGATAGTTCTACTTTGAATTTGATATCATATTTGAATCAAGTCTGGAAGGAATTTAAATCCAAGCTACGATGGAAATTATTCTTTGATTATTCTCGTTTATAATTGCTGTCTTCAACTTGGCGATGCTTTGCATTGCGTTTTAATTACATACTTTTTACAATATTTCATAACGCGCAGCGTTAGAACAGCTGCGTTGAAGATTCCAATTATTCTATAAATCGCTGAACAATTATCAGTGCCGTTAAATATTTAATCGCAAGTTAAAATAAGCGTTTTTCGTAAACTTAAAATAGACAAACTTTGCTTATAAATTATACATTGTAGTGAACAGAATCTAGAATCGCTTGTTTACCACAAAAATAGGTGAGAAATGAATAATTTTTCAGATTTTTTCTTTTAAAATTATTTGTTTAAATAGCCGAAAGAGATGATCAAACGAAATTAAATTACAAAGAACTTAGGAAATGATTTTTAAAGAAGAAATGTTTAAGCCTATTCTGAATTTTGAACTATCATTCGAGCAGCGCCAGCAATTTAATCTATGCTTCGCTATTTGTAAAAATTAGCAGTAATAAATATAAATGAACCATAGAAACAATTTCTAATGCTACGGCTAACATAAACCTTAAAAGTAAATAAATCAGATTAAGTCAGTTTAAAAACTATGAAATTTTCCTTTTAAATTCACGCAATCGTTGTTTCTATTGATGTTCAATTTTTAACTTATAGTTTATCTCCAATGGCGTCCATCTCTATGCAAAAAAGTTTCCTCTTAACGGGCGACGGGCATCTTACGATTGATTGCCAATATTTGCCGTTGATTATTCTTCCTCAAGAACCAGCTTGCCTGACAGGTCATGTAATAGCTTTTCCTTCCTGTTACTAGGGAATCGTTAAGGTTGTTGACACGGGAACGATTAATGTTGAACGGTCACCGACATAGAGTTACACTTGGACGTGTCTTTGGAACTTTTTTTTAAGCGCAAGAAGCTTACAATTAGAGCAAATATTTCTCGAATCATCCAAAGTGAGCTTCAAATATCTTGAAATAAACTGAGAGATAAATGGCCGAGTAAATGTTTGCCAATGCAAGTTTTTTTTTGCTGGAGAGACAATGGGAGTTAAAAGTGAATGATCAGCTTCAGAACGTTATGTGCTCGCGTATCACGCTTCGTGATTGTCTCAATGAAAAAACAGATTTGGGCCAAGGAGAGATCTAAAGGAAATTTGAATCATGTTTTCAAAGTACAACCTGTGCTCGCATTTTCTTATATTTACACACTTAAGCTTATTTCGTCACACTCGATACGCGTGAGATGATCGGTAAGATCGTTGCAATTCACGATAAAATATCGCTCGATGTGATAACACTTCATTATCTGATTTAATACAACAATTAAAATTCTTTCGCGTGCTACGCGCCCCAAAGAAAATATAAATCCTATCAAAACTTCTTAAAATTTATGGAGTTTAATCAATATTATTTTTCTGATCAGCTGATAATACATCCACAAACTGCTTGTATAAACGTTTTGACGCAAGGAAGTTCGACAACCAACAATAGTTTCTACCTAAGAATATATTTCAAATATGAACATAAAATACCCTTACAGTCGCAAGCATTACGATAAGCTTTAATTTAAAATATTCTTCCAGATAGAAAAAATTTCGGATAAATTGCAATGCAGCATCGAGTGGTGGCAGCTTTACTAAATATCAAGGACTGTATTCGAAACACTCGAGCGATAATATTTGGATTCCATTTTTCTGGGAATCGATAACGCTTTTTACTTTCTCATATACGAAGTATACTGAGAAAATATTGTTATCGCGAAAAAATTCGACCTCGAGATTTTTACGGAAATATACGTTTTAGGTGTCGCTGAATCCGGAAAAGTGGTTTTCGCAATACTGTCTGTCTGTTACTGGCTCTAGAGCCTAAACGGTAGAGCGAAAATGAATGAAATCTCGTAATTAGGCATTTTATCATAGAGCAGAGATTATGGCAATTCGATTTTCTCAAAAACGGCTCTAACGATTTTGATCAAATTTCGTACAGTTACTTGAGGATACGTCTGCAATCATACTACATATTTCATTTTTCTCAATGAATGAATATAAGGCTAGTTTATTCTTGGGCAACTTTAACAAAAATTGGATTTTCTAAAAACCGGCTGATACGATTTGCATTTTCTAAAGATTACTAAACGACGCATTAATATATGAGAAAGTTTGTACAATGTATGTTGTACCGATTTCTTCTGATTTTGATACCGTATGTATATCCAGTGCTTCTTTTGTAAAAAAAAAGAGGTGCCGATACTCCCACCCACTTCTTACTGCGCCCTCTCCCCCTTCTCTATTGAATTTGTGATAAACTTTTAATAACAAAGTTGATAATAAAAATCAAAATGTTTAACATTTATAGAATCCGTCCATTACTTTAAAGAATTAAAAAAAATGAAACTGTATCGAAATTAGACGTGGGCCAACAACGTTCTGAAAAAAAGGTGCCGGCACGCCGTATCGGCGCATACCGTCACAAAAAAAGCCTGCGTATATCAATTTCCTACACTGTTTGTCTGTCCATACTTTTCCGATGAATCTAGAGTATAGTGACTACTCACAATCCTTTCAGATGATTCAACTTGATTGTTTGATATGCAGCCTAATCTAAGAAATTTAAAGTACGCAACCTTCCACCCATCCCTATCCCTACGTTCGAAATCTCGCATCTCACCGGTAATTCTCGGAAATGCCGTCGGTATCTCACCGCCAAATTCTTTGGATAACTACGGAAGTGACGGAAATCACAGAAACACATCCAAACATCTTATCCCTCCTCCGTTCATATGGATTATCGGTTTGGTGGTCTACGCTCTGAACAAAATAGCTGACTGGCTTACTATGATACTTACGCAAACTTACTTCAAGGGCGTAACTAGGAAAGGGCCTTTGGGGGGGGCTCCTTTATAAATCCTCGCCCTACCCCCCATGGTCCTCAAGCTAAATACAATATTTAAAAATATACAATTGTTTTTGTCCTTAATAAAAAAGTACATTTCATTTGTGTGACAAGTCCAGTAAAAATTAGGTAAAACATTTGTTTTCGTATTATTAGTTTGATTGTGTGTTTTTTACTTTCTCATACGAAGCATCGAGAAAGTATTGTTTTCGCGAAAAAATTCGACCTCGAGATTTTTACGGAAATATACGTTTTAGGTGTCGCTGAATCCGAAAAAGTGGTTTTCGCAATGCCGTCTGTCTGTCTGTTACTGTCTCTGGAGCCTAGACGGTAGAGCGAAAATGAATGAAATCTCGTATTTAGGCATTTTATCATACTGAGCAGAGTATACATAGAAATGGTTGACATTGCTCAATAATTAAGAGTAGTTTATTCTACGCATTTTTAACAACAATCCGATTTTCTCGAAAACGGCTCTAACGATTTTGATCAAATTTCGTACTTACTTGAGTATACACCTACAATAATACTACGTATTTCATTTTTCTCAATGAATGAAAATAAGGCTAGTTTATTCCTGGGCAACTTTAACAAAAATTGGATTTTCTAAAAACCGGCTGATACGATTTTCATTTTCTAAAGATAACTAAACGACGCATTAGTACACATATATGAGAAAGTTTGTACAATGTATGTTGTACCGATTTTTTAATTTTGGTGTGCTGCTCCAAATATTTTACAGTCAGGTGGCCCCATCTCTCCCCAGTGTTGGGAGGCTAGTTACGTCCCTGACTTATTTATTAGAAACTAGCAGAAATACCCGGCGTTGCCCGGTCAAATGCTGTTTCAATGTTTTATGCATGGCAAAAATGTTTAAATCGGCCGCCATTTTGAATCAAACAGGCAGATGGAAACGAAATCTCGCGCTGACCATCCTCTTGCTGTCCTCTAGGTTCATGCCAAATTTGATCGGAGTCGATTGAGAAATATGGGCGTTCATAAAGGAACAGACAGACAGATAGACACTAAAATATAGTGGTGATTTTACTTGTAGTTACTTTACAAATGTCTTTCTTTAGTTCGTGAGTATTTATAATACCCAGAAAGAAATCCATTCCATACACATAATATTTACATTCACATTATTTATCAATTAATATTAGCGTTTTTAAAAGTATCTAAAGAAAACTTTCAATTGTCAAGATTTTTTCAGTAAATATTTCAATGAATGTATTATTTATAAATATAATATAATTATAAAAACAATGTTGTTACATTTTCTACAGTATTATGCAACGCAATTCAATTGCTTACACCCGTCACGTATATACACATTATTAAATTACTGAAAATGCTATATTATATATTGCTTTTTTTACCTTCAATGTTATATTTTTTCCTTCAGTTACCTAATCTAAGAAATGCCATTCAATACAAGCATTCGTAAAAGGAAATAATTATTTTCTTTGACGATTAATATTAAATATTGTCCGTTTCTCATACCCGTTAATTCAAAACACAACTACGCATTCGCTGCAGTTGAGGATTACGATATACATCGAGCGAGCTTTTCCAACTCCAATCCTTCAGCTGTCTATTTTCGCGATTCTATCATCGATATATAACAGGAGTTCGATTGTTCTCGCCCGCCTTTCCTTTTTTACGCAAGGCGGTTCGACTGTCCTTCAAGAAAAGGAAACGTATTGACGCCCTTCGCATCTTCCTCGGCAACGTTGTTTGTCCACGTTCGGGCTATCTGGGGTAGAGATCGCTTTTTCCCTCGTTTTATTACAAGCTGCAAATTTCCTATTCCCTTTAAAGAGGGGATTGTGGGTCGCAAATGGTCTATGACGCACTGTTTCTTTAATGGAATTAGCGACCCATCCTCACTCTCGCTTCTCTTTTAGACGCTTTTAATGAAATGAGCAAGGGTTAAAGTGTCCGAGCATACCCACCTGGAAACCCATTGTTTCGCTACCTGGAGATTAGCTCGGCTCTTAGCGCCCGGTAAAACAAGACGCGCAATGGGAACAAACGATCTCCCATAGGGACCGTACACGCGCTCAGTGTCAGTCGTTACGCCACCCTTATTGCACTGCGAAGATTTTTTTTTTTTACGGCGGAGGAAAATGAAGATTTGAAAGGCTATGGGTGATAAATATTGCTAACGGAAAAGACGCTGGCGCTCGGAAAGGCATTTATTGGATTAACTTATGAACGAATGAATCGAGGACGATTTCTGAAAATATATGGTGTGCTAAACAAGGCGTGATTTTGAACCTTTCTGGGATTTAAACGGTTCTCATAAGGTGAAATTAAGGTTAAATTGCATACAAAAATACTCGGGAATTGTTGATCGATTTATTCTCAAATGGCATTTGTACGAATTAAAATTATTCTCTTGCGATAAATATGGTCGGATTTATAAACAAACATCTGAGGTTAATTTTAACAAGACTGTTTCAGAACCGAATAAGATAGGCCTTTGCAGAAAAACATTCGTTATGTTGCGTTGGCTGTTTCAGACAAGTTAATTTTTAAAAGATCCTAGTGAGTGAGTTTAAATGTATCAACAGAACCTTTTTTATGAACACATCAAGTAAAGATATTTGTATCAAACAATATGTCAGTATTCTTACTGTTGTTTTTCAATAACTAGAAATTCTATGATCAAAATCTTCGATAACACGATGAGGATTTTTTCTTTGCCACATCTTATGGAACTTTTTTGTCCTCCCTAGAGGTTTGAACTACAAAGGTTTACTTGTAAATGCAGTCGTACGCCTGTATATATGTCATACATATGGAACATAAACGTCTTTTTATTTGAGAAATCAAATGCCAATTTTCTACAGCTTCGGTGGGATTCGTAAGATTTCAAGAGTTTCTATTTCAACTCTATTACAAATGAAAAGTTAAAATTTATTTTGTGTTAAAATATTGTTAGTTATACGAATTAGCTGAGGTGCCATTCACCGTAGTCCAACGTGTAAGAGCTTTCCAGATGTAAGGGAGCGAAGAGGAACAACGGCGAAAACACGAAAACATCAATGATTCGATTTTATTTAGCTTCAGGAAGTAGCACATCCTTAATCATAACAAGTATTTTCGTCGTGCTATAGATAAGTGTCCTCTCATTGATACGTTAAATTTATCAGATGGATATAGTGATCAACCAATAAATCGAATTGGCTTAAATTGTTTTAGTGCTCATAACTTACACATTGCGACGTGTGATTTAAACTTGGATTAATTTTTATACAAATATTTTTATCTCACAATATAACAATTGCAATTTCCCACCTTCCTGAAGTTCCTCCAGCAAAAAATTACCAAATTTGCAATGTTAAAGGGAAGTTTTCCTTGAAAAACAGCTGCCGTATCAGTCTATTGGTTGACAAGTGTGTGCATCTTGGGGCAAATACGTGACCCCCTCTTTAAGTGCCTGTGACGTGTTTATCATATGATGCCCTTCAGCGTGAGAAGAATTGCGAAGCTCTCGTGATTAAACCTAGACCTCATCAGTTTTCATAGCTAGGAGACGAACCCCAAGTGTTCTTTGCTATCTTACACATCAATCGCAGTACAGCAGCTGCTTCATAAAGCGGGATAGTGTACGTGTGCAATATGGAAAATTTAACTTTTATCATCCTCGACACATTATTGGTGCAAGTACGTAGTAAGCCGTCATTCGAGTTAAGATATTTTTCGAATTTTGTTTGGTGCAAAGGAATTTTCTCTGCCGGAGATTTGATCTATGGTCTTTAAAAAAACTATTGTTATTTACAATTTCATTCGATAGGAAGCCATTTAAATATCATTCTTTAAGTACTTTTGTTGCTAAAATATCTTTTCTTTGAAACTTAATGATTCCTTCTTTGAGATTGGATTATTTGTATTTTCGTGTTTGATTCAGAAGACTTTAATTTCGATTCGGTCTTTCAAGAAATGAAAAAAATCCAAAAAAAAAATTAATCATGGTGCTGACGTTATTGCTTGTATTCCTGCGATCTAATATGCTGGCTGTCTCCCTTATGTTGCAACAGGCACATGGCGAATTAATGATGCTTTTTATCGTTTGTATTTTTCCCAATGTCAAAATTATTTCGAAATTTACCTTTCTTAAGATTTTCTAAAATGAGAAACTTAGACCGTAATATTAACCAAGCTTTGAATTCATTCCTGCCTTGACGTATTCTCCGTAATCTTGCTTATCGTATAGCGCCGAACGTGTTGATTCGCTAGGCAACGAATGGTATTAGTGACTTATGTGCTCATAAAACAGTTGAATAAACTACATCCACCTTTATCTACGTTGTATTTGAGAAGTGATAATCCAATAGCAGTAAACCGATTGTATATAATAAGATTCTAACAGAATTAACTAGAGTAATTCCTCGTCATTCGTCGTAAATGCGTTCATCGATGAACGAGGAATTTCTGTAAACGTGAATTACCGCTGAGGACGGCTACTTCGTAGCTCGGTTGCTTTTTTTACATAGATTCCTGAATTTCCTATATCGCCCAAGAGCCGTGGCTCTACAATACCCTCCATTTTCAGTTTATCTCACTTTGAAGTTATGGAAATTATATATGATTCCGTCCCCTCACAAATGCATTTTTTCTATCTCTAGTATTATAACAACAATCGGCGTTGAACAAAACATATCATCTATTCCAAATACTAATGTGATATTACTTTGAAATATTACTACATGATATTACTTTAGCTCACCAATAATGAATACAAAGTCCTGTGCCCTCCGGTTACAACGCCGTCGCTTATTCCGTGGGTTCGGTTTCAACATTGATCTTCCTTGCTCCCTCAAAAATCTAATTCATCAGGCATGTCAAACTCGCGGGCCTATACCGCCCTTTGTTCGGCACGAATGAAAATTTTTCGCCATAAATAAATGACGACGATAAAATTTTGTGAGAAGGAGACGAGAGTTTTACGTAATTAATGAGCTACAATAGAACGCGGTTTCTAAATTGTTGTTTTTTTATGCAAATCAGGCGTTCAAACTTATAGGAAAAGTCAATTTTTGTCAAAGTCAAATTTTGAAAAAGAAATTAAAACTTTGCGCGTGAATGATGTGTTGGATAAAAGACACGTTGTCTTCGAGACGTCTTCGATATCGGCAGTTCGACCGTGGAGAACTGTACCTTGAGGAATAAACCGCGTGAATAACCAGATGGTTGCTCTCTTTTTATTTTCCGGATCCGTCGGTCCGTTCGAGAAAATGAGCTGTTTCTGCGTCCATCTCCATAGGACGCATTTCAAATCGATCAATCACTCGACACTTGTGAACGTCGGTGTGATTATCATTTCCACACCGTCATACACGTAGAGGTGAGGATGAAAATTAAACGAGAGAAACTAGTGAGGTTGAAGCGTTGATTGCATGCGTACACCGTTCGTTTTTTGTTCTTCTCGATAAACATCGACGTGATGGAGATGTTCGCCAAACGAGCCAGACTTATTTGAAAGGGGTTTTTTTGCGTGAAAACGCGATTAGGCGTAGGTAAGCTTTCCAATGCCGAGACAGCTGGTTCGAGTCGTTGTCGTTGTTAGATTTGATAGTCTTAATGAAATATTCATTATTACACTAGATCAGGGATGGCAAATACATAGCACGCGTGCCACTAACGGCACGCGACTCAAAAATCGTTTGCCGTCCCTGAACTTGATGAACACGAAAAATAATTAAAACTGAAATACACCTGGTTATAAAGCGGATTCGATACATGACGGTTTGCTTTTAATATAAAAAATTAACGGACTATGGATTCCAGATCTAGGAAGAGACGTGTCTGAGGGCCAGACTCATCTGTTTATAAACTTAGATAATCAACAACAACATTCTAGTTATATATTTTATATATATTTTCTGCGATCTGTTGGTTGGTTGGTTTGTTTGATGTAACGTTACACTCGCTCTCTAGAAAAAATGCGAATATTAATATTTATTTTTACATGCACTCGGCAAGATTCGAACCCCCGACCCTAGCATTGGGAGGTAGACACGCTAACCACGCCTCTATCGGTAACTCGAGAAATACTCGAGATAGAAACTGTAAATTAAATATACATTCATCCTTTTTCGTGGAAGAATATGCGCAACTATTTTAAGTTTAACTAAAGAAAGCCCGTCATATAGCACTTGATAAAAGCTCCACAGATAGTGCACCTCACTCCAGGCATTAAATTCAGAAAAAAAGACAACCGAAAAGACATTATCGAACAGAATAAACATTATCTCTTGAAATTTCCATATTGGATATATTATTTCGACCCATCATATCGACGGGCTATTACCTAGTATGTATATAGTTGTACATATATGTGCATCCAAGACAAGTTTGGGAATTTAGGGACTGGAGGTATGGAACGCAACCCTCTTTCGCTATCTAAAGCCTGATTCACACTACACCCATCAGAACTCATCTCCCGCGTTATACTAGAGCCGGGTGTAAACGAAATTGAATATAAATTAATTAAATGAAGATAAATGGAATTGAAGTGGTAGAAGGAGACCCTGAGAATGCTTACTGTTATACCGGAAGCGCCAAACGGAGGTAACCCTATATATTAATTATGTAGCGAAGCTGCGTGAGTGCGCAAAACCGATGCGGAAGTGGTAATTCCGGAAGCGGAGAGAATGTGATACTTGGCAGATATAAATGCGAAATCATTAAGAAAAATGTAAAAACCTTGAACTATGGAATAGTTATTAAGTAATTAATTTTTAAAATGAAACATTTGCCATAATAAATACACCGATTCGCCATTTACAGCTATAAAATTACCTTTTTAAGTTAGTTATATAAGGTACTAACAATAGGGTGGCGTGAATGGCTAAATGCCACAGGCTCGAATTTTTCCTAATGTTGAAAAAAATTAAGATTTTTTAGCGATTTTTCTTTTTATCCTGATTTCTTTCCAGTTAATCGTATTTTTTGACAGAATAATTTAAAAGCCTTACCTTTTCAGCATATCCTGATAATTTATTAACAAGTGCAACTTGTTAATCTTTGCAATGGGCTTAATTTTTAATTGAACATATGTATTTGTTTGCTGAGGAGGTGGGGAAATAATATTATTAATATTTTTTCTCTGACTCATGCTCCTATTACGTACGCCACTGTACAAACTTGACACTTGGCCAGCTGTTCGGCAGAAATAACTAGTAAGTACACTTTTATCAAAGAGAGAACAGTAACAAAACAATTTAGGAAAGTGTACAACGTATCACAAATGGGCACGTTTCGTGCAATAGAGTATTACAAAAAAATTTTATACCTGTACGTAAGGGAAATAGCGTTTTAAAATTTTTTCTTCGTCATAAATAATCCATTTTCTTCCTATTTAAAAATATTGCATGCGCACGTAAGGAAATTAAACGTTCGTTTGTGAGATTGTTTATGTTAGCAACAATGAAGAAGTAACCATGCAAGAAATTTTCAACTCGAATTAAGACTTTCTTGTTCGATTTTCTTGATAACGGCTACTCCTACGATAAAAACGTATAGAAAAAGAAATATTCTTCTTTACTAGTTCTACCATTTTTATTTGAAAAATATTTTGATATGAGCAATATTTTACGAGATATGACGGAAAGTTCATTTTTTATCACCAGTAAAGTGGTACCCCTGATTGGCTTATGTGATTCATTTTTGCGATTTTCTTATTATCTCTGGTTGTAAGTCCTTAATATCAAATTTCATGAAAATCCGTTCTTTAGAAGCCGAGAACGAACATGCGGACGGACAGACAGACGACAATAGCCGCTCGCGCTGGAGGCGAAACGCGCCTAAATACGAGAATTTTTCATGGTTTTAACAAAAAGAAATTCTGATATCATTGAGACGAGTCCAATGCTCTTAAATGGTGTAATGCTTTTCAATGAGAAGTAGGAAGGATTAGAGAGAGAGAGAGACGATAGAGAGCGGGGTAAAAGAAAAGAGAATAAAAATATCGCATTTTATAACGCGAAACGAAGAGAAAGATAGAAATATATTTTTATTGCGATTACATACGATTACTCGATTATTTTAACATAAAAAAATACAAAAAAGTTCTTTTAAGGTTAGTTCTTAAATAATAAATATTACGTGCAAAAAAATCGATGTTTTTTGTCAATTCCACCTCCACCTTTACAACCAAATAGCGAGCAACGCTGCAACTGGCATTTTATTTTCCCGCTATTCTCTTATAGCTTCCAAATTTTACGACGTATAGATCTCTCAAGATACCCTTCGCGACCTACTTCGTCCTTATAGTAAATTGGTATTGACCGTTTTCGGTACGAGCCACGGAGGGAAATTTCAATTTTAGACCCTACCGTTGGCGCACGCGGAAAACCAGGAGGAGAGGTCACGGGGGAGATCGAAAACGCGCGATAAACTATACAGGCGATCCATTTTCTTCTCTCACTCTCTCTCTCTCGACCTTTCCCTTCGACAGAATCCATATAATCCAAAAACAACGGAAGAAAGAAAGGCACGAATTCTGCTCCACAGACAAAATAATTTCTCGGGTCAAGAATTTATGTTTTTATTTTTACGAGTAAGGAGTGTGTGAGACCGTGAAAAACAAAAACAAAACAGAGTGACCCAGTTTCCACGGTGTCGACACGACGTGGAATCAATGCAGCAATTTGTAAAGGGAAGCCGTCAAAAGAACGGCCCTTTAGTACGTTTTAAGTTGGGCGCTGGGAAGGTGCCGAATCTAGTTAGAGACAGGGTGAGAGCAGGGAGTACCTTTCTCCCAAAATGGGGGGAAGGGGGATCTCACGGCCTTTTACAACACACAATCAACAGATGAAAGGAGAAAGTGGGGAGTGCCCCACATTTTCATTGCGAAGGTAATTTGATTCGCCTTGAATTATGTGTTCGGAATTTGATGTTTATTTGGGGAAGGATTGTTTACCAACCGTTTCTCCATACAAACATTGAATCGCTCAATTTATAATAATCTAAATTTTTCAAAACTTAGTATTAATGAAAAATTAGATTTTGGTCGTCGATCGATCTAGAAATTCGATGACGGTGAAATGCTCCGGACGTAATTTTTTTAACTGCGGAGAAAGTAATTAGTGAAGTGTTCAAATTTCAAATTGGAAAAAAACATTTTTTTATTTTACAGAGTTTGTTAAATTGTAATTATTATTGCAGTTACATTGCCACAATTTGGAAGTATAAAGTTTAATTAATAATATAAATAATTTAAAAAATGAATAATATAACGCATTAAAAAAAGATACAAATATACGAGAGAATTGCCATGTCTTCGTTTATACAACACACCACTAGCGTAACTAGGAAGGGGTGGGCCCGGGCCCTGGATAGAGCCAAAGGCCTAATCAAGGCGAAGAGGAATAAACATCTCCAAACAAATTTTATACGCTTATTAAATTATTCAGATTTACCATCGAAAGGACAGCACACGTAAACTGCCCCAGCATTTATACCAGACTTCGATATTATTGACTGTATTTGTAAATATTATTATAGATTTTTGTTATTGGCATCGCGCATTATTTCATATTTTACATCAAAGGCAAATAAACTGTTTGAATTATCTCTTACGAGCGGAGCTGGGATTGGCGGCCGAAGGCCTCAGGGAGACTAAGCTTCCATAGTTTTTCTATACATTTATTTGTATATTTATTTACTTTTTATTATTCCAACGCTTATTTATTTCTTAAGGAAAGTCATGGGCCCACCTAGTCCTTGGACCCGGGCGCAGCCGCGCCCTCTGCGCCATTATAGTAACGCCGCTACAACACACATACGAAATAGATGAATACAACACAGTAACGAAGCATTTCTATTTTAACATACTACGTATAATTATATCGGGATAGCAAGGAGAAGTCAGTGAAAACTTTAATATGGAAAGTAACATTATGTGGGTGTGAGACATGGACGATGACAAAAGAAGATGTGAGTGGATTGGAGACTTTTTAGATATGGATATGGCTTAGACTGGTTAAAATTAGTTAGACAGAGCGAAATATATGTAGTTTCGAATACAGCGGGGGAAGAAAGGAACTTAATTAGAGTAATAAAGGAAAAACAGGAGAAAAGGGTGTGTGGAATTTAGGATTGTAACGGTCTGCCGAAAGAAGTCACAGAGAGGATGATGTTAGAAAAGAGACAAAGAGAAGGAAAGGGATACGTATGATGAAATGAAGATGAAGGCCACGGACGGTTCAAATTGGGTTTGGTTTGCCTAAAACCTACTGAAAGATAGAATAGCTATGAATGAACGAATAATTATATTGGACTAGGAAAATTTCCCGGCGTTTCTCGGGATGACTAGTTTTTGTCCCGAGTTCGCATCTTCATTTTAAGTACCTGATTTAAATTTGCACAAGAATGAAAGCCTGCATGTAAAGCAATCGATTTTTACGTGTCATCTTTTGGAAAAATGTCAATCCCCTATATTGGCAGCACTGACTAATACCGGTTGACCAAAACTTGGCCGTTCACTAAGTTAAGATGTAAGTAAGAACCGTACCAAATATGGTTGTCCTAGGTCTTATAGTTTTGGCGTGCATCATGAGACAAAAATAAACATTGATTGAAAATGTATGACCAAATGGCAATTACGCGGGACCAAATGTACAATGTGAGACATTTTTCAGGATAATTTACCATGAGACACATCAGCGTTTCCCAACCGGTGCGCCATCAGACCAGAACAGGCGTGTCGCGAAATTTTGGGAAATGTATAAAGAAGAGTAAACGCGCCCTCCGTCGCAATTTCCGGATATACACTATGGGTGTGGGAATTTTGAGGAGTGTACGTTACGGAAGAGTGCGGAGCTGAGGTAACCTACTAGCGTAGGCAACATTCCATCAAGTTATTTGCCTTTTACGATTGATAGTGTTACTAATTTTGTCTTGGCGTAAAATCGTTGGTTACTCATCCACGGCGTTTCACGACGTTTAAAATTGAGTCATTAACCGTTTAATACAGGAACGGAATTTTGTATCGATTCGCGTTTATTGACTTTAAGGGAGCGATATGAGTGACTAAGTTAAACTGCTCCGTTTTACGGTGTTGATAACATTGATGGGAGACTTAATTAAAACTTCCCAAGACTAAAGAAATGTAATAATTTAAATTGGTGTTTACGTCCGTTTTGGATAGTTACGAACTGATTTTGAATAGGTAGTCACAAAATTAAATATGGAAGGCAGTAAAAAGGATTTTTTTAACTCGAAGACAAAACTTTGAAAAACAAATTTATTATTATTTTTTACTTAATGCATTATTTTGTTACACCTCGTTACTTGATTAACTGTAATAAAATGCTTGCAAATTAAAAAATAACCGTTTCTAAGTATTAATTTTATTATGAGTTATTTATTGGTAATTAATATAATATAGATGATAGTGCAGAAAAATTCCCTTTTAGTGCGGATTTTGTGGTCGCCATGCCTTAACGGGTGTTTATGGTATTTCCTAAAAAATTCACTGGGCTATTAAATTCGAGTATTTTATTGTTACTCGTTTTGTCCGTTACACAGGGTTTTCCAAAATTTCTCTGTGCACTTGACACCAAAAATGTTTTAAATTATTTTAAAAAAATTTATTTCAATAATTGTTGACAACTATTTGATTTTCCTCTCTCAACCGCCAAGACAGCATGGCCATACTGTTTGTAAAAATTTATTTCAATAATTGTTGACAACTATTTGATTTTCCTCTCTCAACCGCCAAGACAGCATGGCCACAATGTTTGTAATTATTTTTTTAAAAACTTTATTGTTTCGGTGATTGTTGACAACATTATGATTCACAATTGAATAATTTCGCGCACAGTGATTTTTGGACACCCTGTGCACGCATTGGTAACGCTTTTGGATATTTACCAAAGAAGGTAAGGAGGGTGGGGTCGATATTTTTTCATTTGTGTATGCATGGCGTGGATTGAGAAAAAGGTTGTGAAACACTGCGGCGCAGGATGTAAAAATCTTGTACCGTTCCGTGTAATCCTGGAGGCGTGGTCGATTTTAAGCTTCAAGGTTTAAACAACCCCAAAAATTTAATTCTGA